>OX377206.1:74848112-75093277 GCA_947396885.1 Heligmosomoides polygyrus polygyrus | reverse complement strand
GTCTTTAGTATAAGGATGTTCAATTCGATTTCAAAATCGACACTGGCTTTTAAAAATGCCACTTTGTCTTGAAAGGCGTCCTATCCGTTTTTAAAAGCGTTAACTTGATTAGAGTTGAGGAGTTCACCATCCGCCTGCCATCCTTATGGTAATGAGCGGGCTTGTAGCCGCATCCAATCCTAAGGTAAATCACAAAACCACATTGCCCAAATGTTGAAATGTAAGACCCAGAAATATTCACGGTGACCAGTTGCTCCCCCCTTAGCGTATAATGAACAATCCTGTGTATTGTACTTAGTGTACCCCACTTATTCTTGTTCAAAATATGTCTACTAGAGGTAATCTGCCATGGGAAGAACGAATATCACAGTCGTTTTTTTTGCGGAAATGCCTTATAAGCCCGCTATATTATGTTCGAATTGCCCAATGCCTTGCTAAATAGCGCGCGATGGTAAGTAGAACTGAGCTTTCAAGGCTTATGCCTTGGCTAACGCCTTCTGCAGGCTAGAGCCGGCGAATATGCGCATCGGTAAGAGACGCACACTCTGCGTCTCTTACCAGCGCGCGCTATTTCGCAAGACCTTAAACAACTCGAACTTAGGATAACAAGATCAGGTGGGGTACACTAAGTACAATAGTACCAACAATCGGGTTTATAAGGCATTTCCGCAAAAAAACCACTATGATATTCATTCTTCTCATGGCAGTTTGCCCCTAGTAGACTTACTTTGAACAGGATTAAGTGGGTACACTAAATACAATAGCACCAACAATCCTTGCCTGAAATGAAGTCTACTCCTTCAATGCAATCAAACGATGCACACGGGCAATGTAGCTACCCATCACAAACGTCTCCTCTTCAACTCAAACGAGTTTTTGAACTTCAAATCGCACCAGTGGATACACACATGTATAAGGAAGTCTTCACCCTAAGAATCTCAGCCATTTCTTTCACAGGAAGAAATCCTGGATTAGATGCTTCCTTCACCCTTAGGCGTCGCGCATACTTCCGTCGCAGCGATGAGTTCTGCGAAGCGACAGGAAAGATGAATTCTTATTGTTCGTCGTTCTGCAAGGGAGCGCGACGGCAATCTACCCAGGACCAACGCTAAACACTGCGCGCCCTTGAACTTATTCGGGCGCGCGCGGCGGAATGCATAACCTGAGCGCCGCGATGGGGTCACGGCGACTGAAGTATGCCCACGGTCTTACGCATAATGTGCCGTAGTTCTTACCACAAAGAAAACATCCATTTCGCTCTTGCATTGTCAGCCGTCGACAGACCGACGACATCTTATATTTCTAAATTCTATTCTAAATTCTAGCGGTTCAGACACCTATAGAATGATGAATGAACTAGGTAGGGCCGACGACCTCTCACCATACAACTGTAGACCAACACACATGAGAAACACCATTTTATTTCTTAACGGAGTAATCACAAGAACACCAAAAATCGCGAATAGAAACATACAGAACTGACAAAATGAAAAGAGAACGATTAAACAAATTTAACCAATATAGGAAAATGTAAAACAGCACAACTTCGTAACAAATAGTAGACACACAAATAGTCGATAATGTAAACTGTACTGCTAAGTACTCTAAACACGCTGTTAAGGAAGAAAATCTACTACAGCACCCAAACTAAACGTGTAGTTAAGCGTCTTGTAAAAAAAAATGAAACTTGAGTAAGATGGTAATGTTGGTTGTCCACGCACACGTAGAGAACTACAGCGGGACAAGGGACTACTTGACCACTCTCCAAAAAGGAGCGTCCCTATTTGAACTTAGTAAGCAGAAATTCGTATTAGTCGCTAAAACTGTCCAACATTCCAATGAAGGAAAAGTAGCTTCCAGTGGAGTCTCAAGCCAAACACATGCAAAGCACATCCCGGAACATGCAAAGCTCAACAGAGCGATGCTTCGGCCAACGAGTGAAATACTGTCGAGGCAAACAACGTAACAAGACAAGCGCAGAGAAATGAATTACCTGCCGTTTAAACCGGGTGGAGAATGGATGATGAAGAAGAGAACGTGATGAACATCAACCCGGCCTACCCTCGGTCCGCCGACCTGCACTCACGATGTAGCACTACTTGGAGCCGCTTAACGCCGGTGAACAATAATACGTTACTGATCGGTTTGATTTGTTCTACACCAATAAATGAAACTGAGTGAACTATGAGGACTTATCTACGAAACGGCGAAGGAACAAGATGCTGAAACCCATTCACAGTCCAACTTAACCGAATTCACGATTACCCTAACACATGATGAGAAACGCGCACGCACACACAAGACCTGTGAATTGAAACGCTTAGAACGAGGAACTGCGTGGCAGAAAATCGAATTTTGAGAACACAAAATCACACACCTATCAGCTCAGAAAAGAGAAAGAATTATGTGCATGTGAATACCTCAACACTTATTACAAAAACGACTGTGCAAATGCTCAAACACACATAGAAGGTGAAAAACCGCATAAATTACAAAACCCTTACGTCAACTTTCATTCGTACAGTAAAGTGAGCAGCTTAAGTAAGGTGGAACCATTCTTGTACCAGGCGCCGTTTATTTGCCTATCGTAATCCATCACTTTCAGTATAGCAAACTGCTAATTGCGAAACATGCAAACATGTAATGGACGTGGATTATGCACTAGTGCGGCGCTACAGTCACAAGCTTGAGCGTCTGCGTGTCTTAAGTGTGTGACATAATTCGTTTAGACACCCCATGATTTGGTGACTTTTCTGTGTTATGAAAGGGGATCGGTACTAAGCGGGCAGGTGCATGCTCCGAGATTGCACATGGTCGTGGAAGTCCGCTGACGCGGAAGATAGCACAGGGGCTGTATGCTCGTCTACCCCGAGTCTACCCCGATGGGGAATTGGGGCGTGATAAGATATACTGATATTGATTGAATTTCCCCCATTGGGGGAACACGAGCATATGGCCCCAGAAGTGGGCAAGGGAAGGAACTCCGGAAAAGTACAGAACTAGGCAAGGGAAGGAACTGCAGAAGAGCACAGAATTAGGCAAGGAAAGGAACTCCAGGGTCTGGTTGATCTAACTTACATATTTTAAGATATATTGCCGGTGTGCAGCGGGCACCATCCCGCTTAGTACCAGAGGATCAAACTCGGAAGGCACGTTATATGGCCATGCCACGTCACATCGTGAGCACGACAGGGTGCAGGTCTTGAGAGGGGTTGGGGGGGGAGGGAGTGGTCCACCTGACATTCTCATAAAAATCATGGTAGGAATAAATGGACAAATAACGACATACCACGATAACCCTACACACAGTGACGAGTACATCTGACGCTAACCAAGACGCACTCGTGTCCTGATGCTGACGCCACGGGGTGGGGGGGGGGGGGGTTGCCCGACGGACAGGGACTGCTACAGCGGAAAGTCGCATCCCTGCCACGTTCAATGTCGCACGCAGCGATAATAAGTGCCGGACCCAGAGGTTTTCCTCTCCTGCCTCGTACGCAATCACCGCGACGATGGAGCAACGACATCGAGCCAGTTGCCCACAGACCCGATAGAAAGTCGCTGTCGAGTTTTTGCATGTAAAGGCACGCATTGGACGTGGATTACACCAGTGCGACACTGCTGGCGTCACGAAGTTTGCGCGTAAAGACATATGATGGAAGTGGATCCAACGTGCCAGAAAAGTCATAAAATCCGGGGGTGTCTTATACGAGTTAGCTAATTACCAATTCGTTGAAGAAAATCTAGCGAGAGTTCTCATTTATCCCTTACGAATTGAAATATACAGGATTCCACATTACTTTAACTACGCCCTGTAAAGCATCACTTAGCTGAAATTCATGGTGCAATCCTAGTCAGATGAGGTCACCAGACAAACTGATCAAGCAAACAGGCAGACCCAACAGGGTACAGTGAATTTCGGAACGATGTCCTCTAGTAGGTGCATCAGTGTCTTACTCTATACCTGTTTATTTCCACTTCTATGGCCACCCTCTTGAGGCAAATGGAGAAGGGTGGAGCTCGGACTAGGATCGCACTCCAATGTGTTGAATGCCTTCTGGTGCCGACAATGGTGCAATCGTGTGAGGAAATGACGAACAGCAAAACCCGAGACTCTCATATCCTCAGAGACCTTTGCGCAAAAAGGATCACTCAACGTGTACTCGTACTACTTCGAATTAAAGCTTATGCTACATATCTAAATTGTAGATTATAGCTCGTTGCCTCTACATAGCCGCTTACATTCCTGTCGTTATCAAAGAGATGCCCGCCTCTGACAACACAATATTCAACAAGCGCTGTTGACCTAAAGGATGGGCCCACTCATACCATCAGAGATCTTCGTCCAAAACGGATTGCTCAAAAGGTACTCGAACGATCTCTAGTTAAGGCTTCTGCTGTATGCGATATGACGCAAAAAGCACAAACCGTTGGTGAAGTGCAAAATCGGTCTCTGGTCCATCAATGGTTTTTCGACGTCATCACATGCTGGTTAGTCCCCTCAAGAGAAACGGTCGACTACAAAGCACGACTCGGCTATGCTGTTCACATAGGAGAGAGAGTACATGTAGCAACATCTATCAATTTCGTTAGCGTTGTAGCATTCTGAACACTTTGCCACAAGTCTCAAAAAGGAATCTGAACATTTAAAATGAAATGGATGCTTCGTCGAAACAGGGGTTGTTATAAGGAAGCGGGCCCGTGCGCGTAAAAAGAACTGCAGGAAGTGGTCCATTTGCCACATGTGCTTCAACATTAACCACATTCTACAGCACCTTCTGTTCTGCCTGTTTTCTCCTCCGACTTAGCGGAGAAGATCATAGAACACATCCAAGACCACTCGTTTTACGCCCACGGGACCGTTTCCTTGTAAGTACCGAAACACGAACAAAGGGTGAAACAAAAACGTCGAAACAGTGTTACCCGCCGAAAAGATAACAAGTCACATTCAAAGTTAACAAAAACAGACTCGTCATACTTCTGACGGGTTGTTTCGAGATCTAACATTTTAAAAAATGCATCCCTCTACTTCACCCACATTAAAACTGCTGCTGTTGGGACTGAAACTGGCCCGTGGCTGGAAAATTTTGTGTTTGTGCACCTGAATAGCCAGAGTACTGCGACGTTGCGTTTCCTGTAGATGTGGCCGGATAAGATTGATTAGAATACGAGGACTGAGTAGCAGTAGTACCCGGTGGTGGGGGATTTGCCGACGCCGTAGCCGTGTTTCGATTCTGCTTCATCTGCGCTTCAATCAGCGCTGCTTGGTCGTGAAGTCCCATTGATCTATAAGATGTTGCTGATATTTAACAATGATCCAACCACAGCCGTTAGCTCTAGCAAATCACGCACATTTTCAAAGATTGACCACAGATGAAGAGGGAGGGACACTTGCAGAAAGCCAATAACCTATACAAATCCTATCATTTCTATGATTAATGCCCCGAACTCTAGCAACCTGCCCTGAACTGTGTCCCCACCAGGACCAGAACGACCTAATTAACGTGATGACTCCAACTTCACGTCAGTCTTACGCGAGGAGCGAGTCATCACGTCGCGAATGCTTGGGAACCAGGTCGCAAGGCTGCTGAGCAATAATTTCCTCGCATCTAGCAAAACAAAGCCTTCTACTGCATTGCCGTCGGTGGGTCGCAGAAAATCTTGTGCAGACCTCGGGAAATAAACGCCTCCTCCTGATAATACGGCACACAATGTCACCGCTATATAACTTCAGTGTACACAACATACCTGTAGTATTCTGCCCACTGAGCAGAGTAGTCCGGTTGGCCAGTTTGTGGGTTGATTGTTGGACCAGTTGAAGTTGTACTTGAACTCTGCGAAGCACTTGCTGGCTGCCCTCCCGACTGAGGCACGTACGTGTAGCCCTGCATGTTGCCATAGGAGTTCTGCGCATTCGCCCCTGTCCCGCCAGCGTAGTACTGTCCAGCCTGGTTTGCCCACCCGTTGCCAGCATCGGCTTGTTGAGCTGCTGCAAACACTCGGAGTAGAAGCACAGCAACTTCACACACACACGCGAAACAGAACATGTCTCTTACCGTAAGTGTTGTTCCACAAACTAGCACCATACTGTCCGTTGTATTGCGATACACCATAGTTGCTGCCATTTGGTGCACCAGCTCCGTTGAATGGTGGCACTGGAGTTCCTGGAGCGATGTCGCCAACCTGAATAAGAGGACGAACATGTTCGACTTCTTTTCAAACCACTCGTTATTAAGCTAAGTTCAGCACAACATCAAACACGCAACACAAAACACATAGCACTTAACGTTCACCGAACTCAAAGCGAGACAACAATGAACGGGACAACGTTGCCGACGCTTTTCACACATTAATTTTTGAAAACAATCCCCTCCGAATTTTCTATAAGCAGCTTTGCTGTTTTCAATAGTGTTTCAATTTTCTTCAAGTTAAAATATTATTTTCTTTCCAAATATAATCTTAAACACGAAACTATACCTTGATACGAATAATATGTTGTGCATGATGAACTTGATATGGAGTTCCACGGATAATAAAAACCTGCGAAAACAGAATAACAATTAAAAAACAACTGATCGCATGAGTCGGCCTGTATACAATCAACCTTTTCTTGGGGATTCGGAGGAGGATCGCGAGATAACTCGCAGTGGGCACCGCTTTCAGCATTAATCTAAAAATTCACAGTAGTCAGGTGCCTTCGAAAGCCTTCGAAAAACAACAACCGCGACAAACCTGTTTGATAGTCTCTCCTCCTTTACCTATAACGAGACCCGTCTTATTTGATGGGACGTGCATATAGAAAGCCTGAAGTCGGAGCGTCTATAAGTTGTTTCAGTACGAAAACGCTTGCTGTTTTGAATACTATATTGAATTTAGCTTACATTATGACGTACGGTTTAAATCTGCTTGGTCACCTCTTTGGTGCTACCATGCCAGAAAAATGCGGTTAGAAAGTGAAAATGAGAAGCAGCATGCTGTTACAGCCGACAACAAAGGCAAGACAAAGGACGGCGTATGGCTAGAATAACGAAACAAGTGAACTTATTGGCAACCACAAGACGACACGAAAAGAAAGAAAGCAAGCAAAAGGTGAGAGACAGAGAAGGAACAGAAGGTAGCTTAGGAGGGACAGGAAGGAGACTAAAGAAACTAGAAAGGGGCAAATTTTTCGTTTTCTGATGAACACTTAATAAGTCTAGAGACATGCCCTTACAAGAAAAAAATCGCAACCTAGAGGTAGTCTAGATGTATTTGAGATAATTTAGTAACGAAGAATGTAATAAAGGAGAATTGATCATACCGACACAGAAGACTTCACAAGCGTAAGCGAAGCAAGGATACAATAGTTATTTCAGCTAAATATGAACATCTCGGTTAATCTAAGGGGTTACGACGTGTTAAGACATAACTCTCTAATGATGCGTTGAATTTAGGACCCACCGCGCTTCATATACGGAGAGACTAATCCTTGAGGTTTAAGCGGCACACAGCTACCAACACCCAGGACAAAGCATTGAATACGCAGCTCATACACACGCTCTTAATGAGATAAAAAAACATAAGGTCCTTTTAGACTTTTGTCATGGAGCGACACCACGTTTTGCTTATCCTTATTTTATATACTGACTGTAGCAGTGAAGCGCGCAATTCTTCAGACCAACCAAATCGTGTGTCACAGCACGTACGGTCTAAAAGAGCCTTTCTGGTATGGCACACCGAATATAGGTTAAACAAATTTCTAATAACAACTTTCTGCATATATGCCACGGCACGAGCTTTTAAAGCAATAAAACAATCACGAAAAAATTGGATAATATAAAGCAATATTGTCAATCTAGTTGTTATGTGCTAAACTACCACAGCATTGAAAAACATTCTCTGCCACTATATTGTATTCTACAACAACAAAAAAAAGTAGCACTAACCAAGCACTTTCCCGGAGGTTTTCCCCTTGGAAGACGTCGCCCTGTAGTGTGTTACTCTCTGCACCCTTACCTGATCTAATACAGTTAATGCACCTAAAAGCTAAGCAACATTCACACAATAGGATCGTTTATTGTGCATGCGACGCGCGGCACGACGTAAGGATAAGCTCCCACATCGATCGCGCGACGTCATGAATCGATACGGAAGGCTGTCACTACATTGCGTCGCGCATTGGGTGCACGCTAAACGATCCCTAACAGAGAACGTCACAACACAGCACAACCAGACTGACACACAAAACCAGAGACATGCACACAATACCGACACAACGACAAGGACAGCTAAAAATTTAAAACAAATACACTTCTCTGGCATGTGTGGCACTCTTATTCCTTAGTTAAACTGACACATACAGGGCAACACAACTAACCTCTGTTTGACCGGTCATAAGCGACCCGCTGCAGCTCTTGTGTACCAGCTCCGTGATGAGTTCGGTGGCCTTGTAAATTTGTTCTCGAGATCCCATAATGACTGCGCATCTATCGGGAGACGTTGGATCATCTAGAGCATCCAATTATTGAAATCGTCTGCGAAGGAATAAATGCTCTTATTCATGTTGTACATCGTACCTCGTTTAAATCTCCAATCGGACTATGTTGCTAGTCACTACAGTAAATATGCCCTAACACCAACTCTACTCACCCGCGTTACATTCCCACCAGCGCCTCCAGTAATTCCCCCTTCGATACCAAGAACCGAGGTTTTTACACCCGTAGAGAACAAAAACGCGTTTTTTCGCTTTTTGTTTTTGAGCCCATCACTAAGCGAGCCGTACCCTTCCTTCTAACGATTTAAAGTAGGAATATGCGGTAACAGTTATATTGTGCGCTCGCAGCTCAAGGAACATAAAGAAGTGCAGTAGAAGGTGCTAGCACGACCCAATATTTTGTCGGCAACCTCTCGCTGACTGTGACAACTTTGATAATCACAGGTGAAGAATGATAAAAAGGATTCGCTGTCGACCCAAAGGCCGCCTGGGGCCTCTTTCCGTGTTTAATTCCTGTGTTCGGTGCCCACTTCCTCTGACATGGAGGGGAGCACAGAACGCATCTGTAGCATTGCTTGTTTGTTTACTTTACCATCGGTGTCTCGCCTCTTTTGTTCCTCCATTATTGAGACTTTGGTGACCTCCAAGTACTATAGCGCCCAATATTCTGATTTTTTTAAAGGTTTGGAACGACTACGGTCAAATTGAAACTTCGCAAAACAAATTTCCTTCGAATTTCCTTCTTCTATGGGAGCGTAGAAGCGCAGTGGAAGGAGACGCCGGCTGTCGCGTGGAACCTGGATTCAGGTTCTTGGTTCGAGCTTCCCGCCTATGCCAACGAACCTTCCATTCTCCCGAAGTCGACGAAATGATTATAGGCTTCTGCGGGAGGGATAAAACACTGACTTTTCCACCGGATGGCCACCGCATGTCATTGTATAAGTCAAATCCACATTCAAATTGCCCCAAGACTTCTCCTCATACAAGAATGTGTGGACAAATCCATAAAGGAATCGTTCATCCTTCTTTCCTTTATGTCTACCTTTCCAAACAATATTAAGCTATTCAGTAAGAAAATAGGACGACTAGATTCGAACATACGTCAATTTCAGGAAACTTGGCACTATTGTGCTTTCCGGACTCCAAAGGACGAGGAGAGGTCGGAAAAAATTTCGCCCAAACTTCGCCCAGGGGGTTATTTGGGGTGCTGATCACGAATCTGGCATCCGCTTTTGAAATGTCGGCCGATTACGATAGATTACGGGAGGTACGGGTGACTAAGGCTGTCGAGGTTATAATCACCGATTTCGCTCAAACTTCGCCTATTGGGGTTGTTTGGGGTGCTGATCACGAATCTGACATCAGCTTTTCGTTTTACGCTGGAGTACAGTAGGTTACAGTACGTACCGGTGACTAAGGCAGCTGAGGTCATAATCACCGATTTCGCCCAGACTCCAGCGTAAAAGGAAAAACGGATGGAAGATTCGTGATCAGCAGCACCCCAAATAACCACTGGGCGAAGTTTGGGCGAAAATCTTTTCGACCTCTCCTTGTCCTCCGTAAAGTACAATAGTACCGGAAACTTCACAAAGAACACCGAGGTACTCAAAAAACTGAAGGCGCATTTATTTTCGCTCCCTAATGTATGTCTTCAAAGGACAATTTTCAAATGAATCCCCTCAAACAACAAGAAGTCTCGAAAAAATTGCTTGAAGAACAAAATAAATCACGCGACTACTCTCAAACGAAACGAACTGCTGTGGCCAGCCGATGAAAAAGTCAACGCTTTATCTTTCTCAGGCAAGTCTGGTCGCAATTCACCGACTCCGGAGAGGTGAAAAGCTTGGTTGGCACGGACAGGAAATCCAAACCAAGAACCTGATCTCGAATGCACGCGACAGCCGGCACCTACGTCGACTGCGCTGCATGCGCCCTCGTGCGAAAAAGAATATCTAGGGGCCCCAACGAGAGAATATAAATGATCCGATGCGCTCCGTCACTTCAGCGGGTATTTTTATCACCGCAACACAAAGTCTATGTTATACTTTGGAGACGAGTCGCCGAGAGCTCCGCAGGGGGTGTTATACCTCCGTCGCCGGCAGTGTCGACAACGTCACCCAAGG
Organism: Heligmosomoides polygyrus polygyrus; assembly: GCA_947396885.1. Lineage (NCBI taxonomy): Eukaryota > Metazoa > Nematoda > Chromadorea > Rhabditida > Heligmosomidae > Heligmosomoides > Heligmosomoides polygyrus. Next base: position 75,082,681 of record OX377206.1, on the reverse strand, counting down.
GTGGCAGAAATGCGCTCCGATGGAGTATTTTGATTGTGGGTTGGTTCTTCGTTCCAGCACTGCCATCATCCCCACAGAACCTCGAATTACGAAATCGAGAAGTGCAAAAACGCCTGTCTTGCGGACACCAATAGTGCCATTTTTACTCTCAACGTTCTTTGATGGTTAGTCTCACAACCACTGCCAAATGATGTGTGAAAATCCGTTCAGCTTGCTAAAACACTGAGTGTTTGGGGAGAGAGTGGGAGCCTAATCCTTACGTTCCATTCGCTTTGCTACCTTTCTTCTTTCCTTCTTTTCTGTCCTTCTCACCCGTTTTATTCGCGTTTTCTAGTACTTTTCGCTTTCTTGCAGAGCAAGTAACACAAAATAAAACTGAAGAAAAGTGAAAACATGAAGAGAACGCAGGAGAATTGTGAAAAACTGATGCGGAGCAGCCAAAATATGAAAGACGGCCTTGAAACAAAAGAATACGAAACGACGCTAGAGAAACTGATTCAAATAAGCAGTGTTTCCTCGCTTTCTGAAATGATACTGCAGACCTCTACGAGCTTTTCGAAATACAATTTACATTAACTAAGAGTTAAATTTTCCTGTGAATTTCGAAAAATCGGCGTAAATTCAAATTCAACGCGATTTAGCGAAAAAAGCCTTTGCAAAATTCCAAAAAAGCAATTTAACGAAAATGCTGGTAAATTCATTAAATCGGTAAATCAATAGTCGTTAAATGCTCCTATTAGTACACTGCGCTCCGATGCTCTCCTGTCGACGTCGGCGACACGTCGCCGAAGTATAACATAGGCGTAACGGAGAGCGGCGGTCCGACTGCTCGCAACAGAAACGACCAAAGACGTCATACGCAAGCGGTCGCCTCGTTTTGCTTCGGAAAGGCGTGAAGGTATGCAGGAGCAGCCGACGGCTGCGCTCTTCCAGGTGGTGCAAAAGAGGGTGGAGTTGCTTATGTGATATCCTCTTTTAGAATGAAGAAGTGGGGAAAATTTATTGATTCAATAGAAGTGAAATGCAATGGAATAATGGAATCATGATGCTGGGATCTTGGAACGAAATGAAAGCCTTTTGAAAGAACTCCACATCCTCACAATCGCTAATGGATTATCTCAATGAGAAGGAAGGAAAAGATGTAAACCAGGCATAGGGTTTTAGGCGCTATGATACTTGCATGTCTCGTTTTTCTTTGTCCAAGTTACTAATTTTTTTCCAAAAAAAAAATGTGGACAAAGAAAAACGAGACGTACCGTTATTGAAGATAACAAGCAAGCAATGCTGCTGTGAAAAGCAGATTTGGAAAGGATTGGGGCCGCCTAACGCACCCCCAATATGCCTATATCCTGAAGTTCCTTCCCTTGCCCATATATTGAAGGCTAATGGAAGTGGATGTGTGGTCATAAGGGGAAAATAACAGTTCATTAACATTCGCCTCATATAGCCACGCACCCTTCGGTAACTGAGCTTAGAACTTCGCGCTCTAGCGCGCCTTCCTGCGAGAAGGAGCGGCGACCGCTCGCGCAGGATGCCACTTGCCGTCGCTTTCAGCGGCAATTGCCACGCCGAGCACGACCTCATGTCAATTCCGACCACCAATCCGGCGCATGTAACCGCGACGCGCGCAATCCAAACTCGGCATTCGATTAGAGCACGATAATCTCAATGCGCTCCCCTCATGACGGAACTTGTCTGGTGGGTGGTGGGTGTGTGCCATAAAAGCTCCTCCTGCGGAAACTGCTTTCGTCGCTCAGAGGGAGTCCGCAACAGGGTTCTGCATTTCAACTGTGTGGTTGAGATTTGAGTTTTGACATCGCAGAACCCTGCTGCGGACTCCCCTGAGCGACGAATGCGGTTTCCACACGAGGAGCTTTTATGGCACACACCCACCATCCACCAGACAAGTTCCGTCATGAGTGGAGCGCCTTGAGATTATCGTGCTCTAATTGAACCCCGTGTTTGAATTGCGCGCGTCGCGGTCACACGCGCACGAATTGGTGGTCGGAATTCACACGTGATCCGCCGAGCACACCTCTTCCACGCCACGTAATGGGTACATTCAATAGCACGGCGCACACGTGGTCTCACAACGATAGACACATAAAGTACCTCGGTTATCTTAGGCGAAATGAAATCACCTTTCAGTTCGGCTAAAGTAGCCGAGGTATCCGACCAGCCTTACCCGCACCTACTGCAACCTATCGTAATCGTTCGAAATTCTAAAAACAGATATCAGGTTCGTGACCAGCACCACAAATAAACCCTAAACACGAGGTATGACCGCGACGTTACCGGCACAAGCCCGCTTGATACCGATTTTGGTACTATTGTACTTTTGGTACCCCACCCAATCTTATTCAAAATGGGTCTACTAGGGGTAGTCTGCCATGGGAAGAACGAATATCATAGTCGTTTTTTGCGTAAATGCCTTATAAGCCCGCTATATCAAGTTCGAATCGCCCAAGGCCTTGTAAAATAGCGGTAAGAGGGACAGAGACTCCGCCTCCTAAAACACGCGACCGTCTCCCCGGAGGGGGGGGGGAGAGAGGCATGCCGTAGCGTGTAGACGGGACGAGTAGCTACATTCAGCGAATGTAAGTGCTGTCCTATATCCTCTTTTCGATTATTACAAATCCGCGTCTTATTTGCTTTCATATTGGCAAGGGAGGGAACTCCAGGATGAAGACAATTTTAACACGGGTGCGCTAGTGGGCCTACATCCCGGAGTCCCTTCTCCTACCCAAATCTGTGCTCTCCTCCGCTCACGCGAAGGAAAGCAAAGCACAGTTTCAAGGCTTACAACCTGGCAACCTCCGCTGCAGGCTAGAGGCGGCGAAATAGTGCGCATCGATAGGAGGCGGAGTCTCTGCGCCTCTTACCAGCGCGCGCTATTTCGCAAGGCCTTGGGCGATTCGAACTTCATACAGCGGGCTTATAAGGCATTTCCGCAAAAAACGACTATGGCATTCGTTCTTCCCATGGCAGACTACCCCTAGTAGACCTATTTTGAACAAGATTAGGTGGGGTACCAAAAGTACAATAGTATCCCGATTTTTTAGTTAACATTTTTAAACAAGAAGTTCAGGGGCGCCGTCACGCATCGCTGTTAGGGGTCTCTTAGTGTGCGCGCGACGCGCGACGGATGCATGTGCTGTGGCCAAATTGGTCGAGCGACGCGATTGATCAATTCGGACCACTACACATGGCATCGCCTCGCGCGTCGCCCGCACACTAAATGACGAAATGACGTTTGGCGCAGGTCGATCCCCTCGCGAAAACACTACACATTCTACGGTGCAATCGCAGCTGAACGAAGGGCCGATTTAAATACTCAAATAAGATGAATGCTTTTACACCTTTTGCTTGAGCCTGAAGCGGCTGTTACAGAAGACAGAAGTTATTAGACGGATGTTTGGTTGCGATCAAAACTCTTGCGCAAGGCGTGACTCAGACCCGCACCTTTTGATTTCCGGGCAGCGATGCTACGCTTTACACCTCCAGCGCTGTTTGACTGAAAAAACATCCACGATACCTTCTTAATAGCAACTACCCCGATATCAGTTAACCGGTTCAATGCTGACATCACCGGCCGGCTCCTCCCGATATCACGGGTGAGTGCTGATGGACGATTGCTACTAGGAAGATATCGTGGATGTTCTGTTCGGTCAAACAGCGCTAGCGGTGTAAGGCGTAGCATCGCTGCCCGGAAAGCAGAAGGTATGGCTTCGAGTTAAATGATTTCAGATCCGATCCAATGTCGTTTTCCTTGACTGACATTCATTTACATATATGCTAAGGTCCACTCTTGCTTTTTTAGTGTTGCTTACACATTACAAGGCAAGCATTATCGTTACTGAGCATGGTTCCTTGGATAAAAAACGACTTTTAAGGTGCCTCCCTCAGTTAGGAATTCGGGATCCGCTACTATATGGGCAATCAAGCTGGCGGAGGTTTATTGACGTAGGTTATTTATTTCCTTTATGAAGTGTTGTTGTTGTACTTGTTTCGTAGTTTATTGCATACGGGATTTATTGTTTCTCCTCGTTGCCACATCGTTAAGACGTGGTCCATTCAACTAGGATTACACCCATTCTAGTTCTACGGTATGTCGTGGAGGCAATTTGAATGCATATTTTTCCTATACAGTGATTTTAGGTATACAGACGATAATGGAGTCGTTGTTTTCCCTTTCCCAGATATACCTGATACCAATTCACCAACCCGAAGGAATGGAGGGTTTAGTTGGCCTAGGCGGGGAATCCGAATCAAGAACCTTTAATCGGAGTACGTACGATAGTCGGTGCCCCGTCCGATTGCGCTACCGTTCGTCTAACTGTAGTTACCCATGGTTTAAAACTTCAAAAATACTTTATGATACCACAATACTTTGAATTCGACACTAATTTTTCGTGATTTGCAACGAATTATGTCAAAGCTCATGAACTCCCCCTCCAAAAACCCTGCTTGCTTACTTAAAAATGTCGTAGAAATGAAAAAATGCAACATCAAGTATAGCCTTGGTTACCTTACATTCTCTTATTCTGAGAGTAGTAAGAATGGATGCTTAAAACAGCATTCCTATCTGAGTGGGCGCGATCCATCGAATATTCTCATTTTAATCAATATATCCTCTTTCGCGCCAATCCACTGCCTAGACGAGTGCGCTACTACTTGACTGTGGGCGATACTCGGCGACGTTACAGAGACGCCAAGGGCGTTTCGCCTATTTTTCTAATAATCAGTTTTTCATGCTAATGTTGCCCTTTCGTCGTTTTCATCGTTCTCTTTTCCTTGCCACTTTTTCACCATCTATTCCCCTACAAAGAATGCTGTTTTAGGCATACATTCAATCGATTATCAGGACTAGAGAACGTCATGTAAGCATGGTTACACATTATGTTGTATCATTTTATTCCTAGTACCCTTCACCTTTCAGACTAGACTTCCACCGAGATCTGTTGTTATATGCACGCTGTGTAGTAAATTTCATATAGATTGGGCTCCCGCCATAATTTTAACCTTCCGGTACTTGGCCTTGCATAGATGACGGATTTCATATGTAAATGGTGGTCAAGCGTGATTTGTGGTCTAGCTTGCACGCAGGTCTTGATTTTATATTATATCATACCTGCCCAAGCAGGCAATGCATAACAAAAGGCTCCCTCAAACCGTTCATGGCTATTATCAACTCTTATACCCACATTCAGTCCGTTTAAACACTGGCCCGCGATTGTCGTTAAACACCGAAACTGAAGAAGAAATATACACTTTTCTAGGAAAAACCTAAAACAACTAAATATTAAGAAAAACAACTAGACAACGCATACTTTATTAGGTACCTTTAACGCTACTTCAACTTCCATGCACAACTTCAAACGTGGCAAGTCACATTTCCAACAAAACTCATAAAAACGAAGTTATAATGATATTAAGACGAGGTATGGGGACTTCAAGATTACTTAAATACTACATTCGTAACACAGTCAACATTCACTGGTTCACGATGAATTGCAATTCCGTAGTTGGTGGATTAACTCAAAAACTACGCCTCCCTTCTTCCACTGCCACAGCAGCAGCACATGGAGCCGGTAGAATGGGTTGTTAAAACAAATAAGCGCAGAGAATATCAGAGTAATTGCAGAGGATAGGGCCAGGGAAGAGCTAATTTCCGTTTCCATAAATTGATTTCGAGCGTTTGACACACCCCTCTTTTCTCTATCGCTTATTTGGAGCGAATTTATAGCGACAGCGCGCTCATTTGAATTCGACAAAGAAAGATCTGTTGTTACGCTCTCAATTGAAACGCTGCTGAAAATGGTGCCTGCACCACTAAAGGGAAAGGGTTGACCCTACCTATACAAGATGTTTTGAAAAATGCGCATGCTGCTAACATGAAAACTTCACCTTAACTTACAAGCACAAAAATTCCCCACCCTACTCTGAATTTTTTTAAAAGATGAAATTGTACACTGTACCATTTCGAGAGATTCGTTGTTACAATGTTCGCTTTGTTTCAGACAATTATAAACGGCGGATATCAGGACCGACTCACCGTAACCGCAGTGCGGGTCGCGCCGAGACTTTGCTGTCTGCGCCCTCCTAGCTCAGAGATCGCGCGTCCGCGTCCACGCTGCGACGTCCGATCGATGTCTTGTACGCCCGCGATGGCACGGGGTGCAAGTGCGTCGTGGTGCAGTAGGTAGAAGGTTTACTTCATACGAGGGATGTCGGGGGTTCGGTTCCCGGGCGCTGTGGCGTTTTTGCACTTCAGCTGAGTATCTGAGATCTGGGAGGTTTCGACGTCTACACGACGTTACGAGTTTTTGCGCATTGTTTCAGCCGTATGCGCTTCGCCGCTCGAAGAGCGCAGAACCCAGCCGCGAACTCCCCCTGAGCGAAGAAAGCAGTCTCCATACGAGCAGATTGTATGGCACACACCCTGGAGTCCCTTCCCTAGCCTGGCTCTGCGCTCGAAGAGCGCAGAACCCAGCCGCGAACTCCCCCTGAGCGAAGAAAGCAGTCCCCATACGAGCAGCTTGTATGGCACACACCCTGGAGTCCCTTCCCTAGCCTGGCTCTGCGCTCGAAGAGCGCAGAACCCAGCCGCGAACTCCCCCTGAGCGAAGAAAGCAGTCTCCATACGAGCAGATTGTATGGCACACACCCTGGAGTCCCTTCCCTAGCCTGGCTCTGCGCTCGAAGAGCGCAGAACCCAGCCGCGAACTCCCCCTGAGCGAAGAAAGCAGTCTCCATACGAGCAGCTTGTATGGCACACACCCTGGAGTCCCTTCCCTAGCCTGGCTCTGCGCTCGAAGAGCGCAGAACCCAGCCGCGAACTCCCCCTGAGCGAAGAAAGCAGTCTCCATACGAGCAGCTTGTATGGCACACACCCTGGAGTCCCTTCCCTAGCCTGGCTCTGCGCTCGAAGAGCGCAGAACCCAGCCGCGAACTCCCCCTGAGCGAAGAAAGCAGTCTCCATACGAGCAGATTGTATGGCACACACCCTGGAGTCCCTTCCCTAGCCTGGCTCTGCGCTCGAAGAGCGCAGAACCCAGCCGCGAACTCCCCCTGAGCGAAGAAAGCAGTCTCCATACGAGCAGCTTGTATGGCACACACCCTGGAGTCCCTTCCCTAGCCTGGCTCTGCGCTCGAAGAGCGCAGAACCCAGCCGCGAACTCCCCCTGAGCGAAGAAAGCAGTCTCCATACGAGCAGATTGTATGGCACACACCCTGGAGTTCCTTCCCTAGCCTGGCTCTGCGCTCGAAGAGCGCAGAACCCAGCCGCGAACTCCCCCTGAGCGAAGAAAGCAGTCTCCATACGAGCAGCTTGTATGGCACACACCCTGGAGTCCCTTCCCTAGCCTGGCTCTGCGCTCGAAGAGCGCAGAACCCAGCCGCGAACTCCCCCTGAGCGAAGAAAGCAGTCTCCATACGAGCAGCTTGTATGGCACACACCCTGGAGTCCCTTCCCTAGCCTGGCTCTGCGCTCGAAGAGCGCAGAACCCAGCCGCGAACTCCCCCTGAGCGAAGAAAGCAGTCTCCATACGAGCAGATTGTATGGCACACACCCTGGAGTCCCTTCCCTAGCCTGGCTCTGCGCTCGAAGAGCGCAGAACCCAGCCGCGAACTCCCCCTGAGCGAAGAAAGCAGTCTCCATACGAGCAGCTTGTATGGCACACACCCTGGAGTCCCTTCCCTAGCCTGGCTCTGCGCTCGAAGAGCGCAGAACCCAGCCGCGAACTCCCCCTGAGCGAAGAAAGCAGTCTCCATACGAGCAGATTGTATGGCACACACCCTGGAGTCCCTTCCCTACCCTGGCTCTGCGCTCGAAGAGCGCAGAACCCAGCCGCGAACTCCCCCTGAGCGAAGAAAGCAGTCTCCATACGAGCAGCTTGTATGGCACACACCCTGGAGTCCCTTCCCTAGCCTGGCTCTGCGCTCGAAGAGCGCAGAACCCAGCCGCGAACTCCCCCTGAGCGAAGAAAGCAGTCTCCATACGAGCAGCTTGTATGGCACACACCCTGGAGTCCCTTCCCTAGCCTGGCTCTGCGCTCGAAGAGCGCAGAACCCAGCCGCGAACTCCCCCTGAGCGAAGAAAGCAGTCTCCATACGAGCAGCTTGTATGGCACACACCCTGGAGTCCCTTCCCTAGCCTGGCTCTGCGCTCGAAGAGCGCAGAACCCAGCCGCGAACTCCCCCTGAGCGAAGAAAGCAGTCTCCATACGAGCAGATTGTATGGCACACACCCTGGAGTCCCTTCCCTAGCCTGGCTCTGCGCTCGAAGAGCGCAGAACCCAGCCGCGAACTCCCCCTGAGCGAAGAAAGCAGTCTCCATACGAGCAGCTTGTATGGCACACCATGGAGTCCTTCCCTAGCCTTGTTCTGCGATTGCACAATGGACGTCTCACCCGACGCCTAAGGTTACGGTGAGCCGGTCCTGATATCCGCCGTTTATAATCCTGTCTTTGTTTCGTGCTGCGGTTTCCGACCATTTCGAGTGATTCCATTTCAGCTTTCATATTATGCCCTTCTTTCGATACGGATCTTTCCTAATGGGAAGGTGCATTTCACTCTACTCTTCTTGTCAACGGTGGCAAAACTGAAAGTGGACAATTTTGAGCACGATACCTGAGGTCTATGGCAGAGGAACTTTTCTTTCAATTTCTTAACCAAAACAGGCTGCTCTTTTCCTGTTTCTCTCGCATTCAGAGCGATGCTTCCTTTCAACTAGGATAGATCCGAAGCTTCCGCACATTCCCGCTGAAGACGAAATCTATTTCAAGGATTTCGCGCTCAAAAGCAGGGAGCCTGTGCCGCGGCGGGGTCGCGTTCTACCCCCGCCCTTAAACAGAGGCGTGGCAAATATCTGCATCTCCACTATCTCGTAACGCAGCCACTGGACCCTCGAGCAAGCCCAGGGGTTGGGGGTGGGCGGGCCAGATGGACAACGGGGTAAAACGCTCGACCCCCCTGTGTCGCGATAAGACACATGCAACGTCGCCCGTTTTGCACGATGTCGCAACGCGGCCGTCAGCGACGTCAAGTAGTGCCCATCCTGCACCGTTCGCCAGCGGGTGGATGGGATCTCCCTGCAACTCGCACTGTGGCGTTACTCTGTTACGAAAGGATGTCCTGCCTCACTACTCCTCACCCATTTCTGGCACTGAATTACAAAAATCAACCAGAGTTCGCTATCACCGTAATCCAGTGCCTGATCCAGTACCGGCTGCCGCACTCCTGCGGCACAGTCGTGCTGTTCATAACGGACTGTCGCCAGACTTCTAGTGTTCGCTCTGATGTTCACCACATTTCACGAGACTCCTGTTTGAGTACATTTGGCTTCAACACTAACCAGGCTCCTATGTAATCGTGACCTTCTTTGCTGGAGGGTGGAATAAAGAATGTTTTGCCTAATTTTTTACATTATTCTCTAATATGAAACATACAAGATACGAATTTAGTGGTGTTAGATGCCTAAGGTAAGGCAATACAACAAGAAGTTTTGAGAAGAAGAATAGGAAGACTGACGGTGGCCAAAAACCTCTTAAAACCTCTCCGACCACTATGTATTCCGCCACAATAGCACTTGCTCTACTTCTAATTTCGCCCTGTGGTGTGCTGTTATATATAACAAGGGAACCTACAAAATAGGCTTTCAGATTTAGACTGGACTTGAATATTTTCAACACAAAGCCCACGGTAATAGAATATTATTTCGCCTTCCTCACGGTGGCTCACACCATCAATAGGATTGTGCTAGAATCATCGTCATAAGGAGTGTCCTTAACCAGTATTGCGCTTTAGATTTTTTTTGTTGAATGAAACGAAGGAGCACATCGCTGAAAGGCGTTTGGTCTAATTGTCACCCATTCAAATGATTTTACACGAGACCCCAAATCTCACACTGTTATGGACATCAGACCTACTCCAACAGAAAAGATGGGGATTGGAAGCACGAAAACAGAAAAAGATAAGCTCATTGGGTTTAAGATTCCAGGCGTATTGCCTACAGAGAACAAATTAGACTGCGCATGACAATTAGTTCGAAAAATCGTTTGCCGAAAATGTGTGGATAAAAGTTGAACCTGCTTAGGCAAAAATTAGAGTAACGGCTCTGGTGGAGTTTAGAGTGAGGCCGCATACAAAATCGGTTCACTCTACTCAACCTCTCCGTTTTTATCGTTCTTACAAATCCGCCATTTACAGTGTAGCATGATCTCGAGGGCTCAAAAAGCGCAGGTCGGCCAACCGAATGCCGGATTACGGTAGCAGCAAACTTGGTTGGTCTGTAATTCAGTGTTTTTGGCTGGGGAGACCCTGTGACTGCCGCATGATAATCCGGCACGTTTTCTTCTGCATCTGCAGCCTAAAGTTCGGTAGGAACAGGGCGAGTTGCCGCGCAACCAGCCGAAATATTTCCTTCTACTCGCCGACACACAACCGGAAAAAAACCCGTCCGAGCTGTCCGGTGCGCAACGCCCACAGCCGCGCGGTTCAAACCTAATTTTTTTATTTGCCATGGAGCGCCCTTACTACAGGCTCTACGCTGGAGCCAGAAATGAAGGACATTAATGACGCAAATAGGGTCGGGGGGCTGGGGTTTTTTGCCCATCAGAACCCCTCCCCCCCCCCCCCGCCGACCCTATTTGCGCCGAACAACCACGCAAATATCACTAGCTGCAGGATTGATTAGCAGAGGGATAGGAGGCGAGTGCGTGGTCCCGTAACGATCTCCCTGAATTTCACTCCGAAACTGCGGTAGATAATTCAGATGAGTTTTTTTTCCGTTTGTAAGTTTATCACTCTTCCTTCTGAAGGACGAATTGAGACGGCTTAAAAATAACATTTCACAAATTACGCCTCAAGTTCCTGCCTTTCCTGATCAACCTAACTACTCGCGTCATCGCCCAGAAAACGATTCCCAACGAACTAAAGTAACTTCCGTGTTTGAGTTCTCAAAACCAATGCGCAACAAATTTAACGCGTCTTTCAAATGGTTTCCACAGTTGAAAGCCCGCAATGCTTCGAAATCCGCGCGTCGCAAGCGTAACGCGCTGCATTAACGGTTGCATCGCGCCCCAGTTGAGAAATCGATACTGTGATGCAACAGCGAGAGGTGGGAAGGCTACGATTGGGTGCTTACCCTCTGCTAGCTGATCAGTATAATACATTGATTAAGAACGTCGAAACATCATAGACACCATTCTAGACTTATGTTCAAAGTACGGTATTGCAACAAGAAAGCTTAGAAATGCATGTGGCTGAAAGCCTGACAAAAACAATAAAATTCCTTCACTATAATTATTTACTATCACTTCTTATTACCTCAAAAGAAAACATCCATTCCACAAATTGTAAGTGGATGATATCAAGACGATTACTTCAAAGCATATTATTAAAATGACTATGCAAAATGGTTTACAATAAAAGTACGGAACCGTATATTGTTGTTATAAACATTTTCAAATGTTGTTTTTTTCACTGGTCCTACCTACCATCAGCTTTGAACTGAATCTTCGTTCCTGTTTCCATTGCAAGTCGTTTTATTGTTTCTCCACCTTTACCTATTATCATACCGACACTAGCACGGGGCACAACCACCTGAAAAAGAAAACATTTAGGCAAGCGTTATGTCCCAATCCTTTCAACTTGAACAATCGAACCAACCTCTCCTTTTGCAGTGGCCTGCTCTGAATAAAGACGAGGTATAGTGCCGTTGTCTTCTCGAGAATTTATTAAATCTGTTACAAGCCGTTTAGCTACTTCAACCTGAAATGCATCAGCTGGTTACTAAAGGTTACCGAATTTGACTGTACCCATATCACCTTATCAGGATCTCCCGTTATACGTAAAGGCTTTGACTGCCCAGTTACTTCTTGTGAGTCTTGTATCATCACCATTTTACAACCAGCTTGTTCCTGTAACGATACCAAACTTAACTTATACTCAGCTGCACACATCGTCTAAATCATCCTCACCTGCAACTGTTTTATTGTCTCTCCCATCTTTCCTATCACTAGTCCACATTTGGTTGCTGGTATAGTCATTTCGACAGTGATAGCACGACCATCGGATGAGAAGTTCTGTGTCGATGGACGTGAGGCTGCTCTTGTGATGACATCCGTTATCATTTGTTTAGCCCTTTCCACCGCCATCTAAACGTAGAGGCAATTTACTCATGTGCCCTCACCTCTTACGCGATGCCTTCAGGCGAAACGTTGCCTTTTGATTATGGTAATGTCTGGGTAATGCCTGGAGATCTAGTGACGTCATTGATTACGGTACCGAGGCTCTGAGATCACGAGACCAACGTCTCCTGACCCAGACAAGTGCACGTCAACTGCATGATTGTGACGATACGTAGAGTTGCCCCAAACTGCACTAGATTTTGTTTCATTCTGTCGCGTTTTCACCACTTCCATCCCAAATGTTGTGAGCACCCATTCGACCAATTAGTAGGACTAGATGCCACCAACGCAGCATGATTGAATTTTATATTTAAGCTTTCTATTTCTACCACGATTTTTTACGAAAATACCAGGGCCGGATTCATGAACGCAGCAGGAGATAAATCGTATCCTCACCTACCTCGACGGCCACTTACCAGCCACTTTCCCTAAGCATACCCTGTTTCTGATTCATGAAGGCCAAAGCAAGGGTTTTGCTTCACTGCCAATTTCTGATCCAATGCATTCCTCCGCTGACCCGCTGCCAGCTCTGAGCATGCAACGGATGGGCACTATTCGATATCACCGGCTGCCGCGTTGCGACGTGCCTACTGCCGCGCGCGGCGTCGCAGCGCCCCTAGCGATTTAGCCCCCGCTTTGGAGAGCGCTACTTTTACGAGCACGGATTTCGTCTTCAGCAGGTATCTGTAAAAATCGCATTGAGAAAAGGGGCGAGCGTCAGGAATGGAAACATTAACGAATTGGCGGGACCAAAATACCAACATGGAGGCGAAAATAGAAGAAAACCGCCATTTCCCTAAAAACACCATCAAGATGGCCACAAGTTCGACTCTTCAAATGTTTACACCGGCGGGATGGCCACCAGCTTCTCTTGAAGCTTGAACTAGAGAATTGTGTCACACCTGTCCAGATTGCTTCATTAATGGGGAAATCTGCCACACACCTGTCCAGATTGCTTCATTAATGGGGGAAATCCCATATAAGTGGAATTATGCAGTAGATGAGGAACTTTCTTGGTCTGCTTCAAACATCCATTTTTCAAAGCAGCAATTTCGATTGGTTGACGTCGCTCCTGCAACCTATGTTAGTTCTAAACCTAATTGATCCCCCTGAAAATTAGATAGTCCAGTTCTCCAAATAACAGTGCAACACTGGATCTTTTGCGCTCCGAGATATCGTTTTAAAGTTTTTGTAGCTAGTGTTTTACGTTGTTGTTGTGTTAAGTTTCATATTCTTTCACGTAGTTTTTCCTTTTGCTGGCGCCACTCACAACGTTTTAACTGCAAGGAACACAGCAACAGAATCTTTGTCGAATTCGATAAGTACCAAATCGTGTATTGACGATTAAAGCCCCTTTCCGTTTCCTCTTTCACATCCAAAAAATCTGGACCGGATTCATCAAAAGTGTAGCCTTGCTCCTCCTATCTCCCTATCTCTCCCTTGATGGAACCAAAGCATCATAGGTCTACTTGGCGTCATCTCTCAGATAAAAGACCTTATAGGTGTATGACTATTATATTTACCTCCACTGACCACTTCATTTGAAATTCAGTCCCAACAAATGTTTACATATAGGCATTATACTCGCGGCACACGGGAAGTCAAAGGTGAATATATTCACGTCCCTGGTTTTCACATTCAGCAATCACTTTATAGTACTCTCTGCGGTGGTTTCTACAAGAATCTAGATTACGGAAAATGCAGTGTCGACTTACCGTAATCCAAAATTGCGTAAGCGGTGTGTTGTGCAATCACGACACGCCCCGTTTCACGGGATTTTCACGCGATGTACAAGGAGCATGCTTTGGTAATGATTCCCAGCTGATTAAAGATAAGAGATAGTGCGAAATTGTCCAAATGTTCGGCATAAAACCAGTTTTATTCTAGGAAAAGCACGTAATTGTTAGTATCTTAAGGTTACCGTAGACGAACCATAGAATTTCTTGTGTAAAATCAGGCAAACGTTTTTCCTAGTCCTCCTTTAACGCGGTTTCTTCTTCTTCGAGCTTGTGGTTATCGTAACATCTCGATTCTCTTAATCGTAGCGCAGTTGCACTGTTGTTTGTTTGTTGGCATCAGGACGAAAAGTTTAAACTAGATAAATGAAGGAAGACTAGTTACCGGAATGCAAATGAAAACCATATTTTTGTCCCATTCACTGTGTCTTAAGTTTTATTTATCTTCAAGGCTTTTACATTGTGCTGCGTAGTTCTCATGAACAAAGTGTAATCGCTTTACAACGCTAAAAGAAAGAAAACATGATGGTAATACCGCATTTTAACAGCAAAATGTGGACGAGTAGAAGATGTTTGCCTGTTCCACTCGAGTTTCTAGACAGGTGTTACCACTATCCTAAACAGCGACTTCCTTATCCAGAATTCGTTCACAAATTCCAATTTCAGGCTCATAGTAGCCCGGGATTGCCTACATTCTTCACAGAAAAGCGAGCTTTTGTTTAGAAACGCATTACTTCTAGTATATTACATGTCCGGAAATTCCGACCGTCCCCAGATCTTAGCATAATTTTGAACACTGATCGACTTCTGAACCCCTACGCCTATTGAACAACATGTTCGGAAAGTCTTCTGAACCCCTACACACATTGGACGCCGTAGACCTTACCAGCAAGTCTGTAGGTTCCGATAGATTTCATTAAGATTGAGTCTGAGTACTACACTTCAATTTGAATGTAACGGCTTAAATCCAACAGCCTTCGACCAAACTAATAGAACAACAATGTTGAAGTGGACGCGATTCCTTAGGAAATGTAGGAGGGCTGCATGAACAAAACCGACTGTGTGACAACATAAGGAACTGAATTTCCCAACCCCGGGGTGCAATTCCGATTGGGGGGGGGGGGGATGGGGCAGTCCATTATGAATTGTCAACGATAGCTGCGGATCTGTACATACAAAATGCAACATATTGATACCTCAACTTACCTGTTACCCTCCCTTGGAAATTCCTGAAAATGGCGCATTGGTAGTTGGGGGCGGTCACCTTGCAAAAAGTGTCACAGACACGAAAAAAAAAGGTAACACACTGATAGTAAAGAAAACAACCAAACAATGCTATAGCTCTGTTCTGTTTCCGCGCCAGCGGAGGAGAGCACAGATTTAGGCAGGGGAAGGGACTCTAGGGTGTGGCTCGAGGGACGCGCCCGTGCTAAAATTGCCTACATCCTGGAGTTCCCTCCCTTGCCAAATCCGGAAGCCGGTAAAACACGGATCTGTAATCGAGAAGTGGAGATAAGACTGCATTCATATTCGCTATGTAGCTGCTCGCCGCGGCAGGCCATGGTGACCCCCCTCCAAACTACCATAGCGCCCTGAAATAAAAAAAGATTTTATTAGGGCACCGGCTATGAAGAGGCTGGAGCATGTTGCATTACTTTAAAAATTGAAATAGACTGCCCCCCCCCCCGATATGTACTGCACCAACCCCGGTTCGTAGGAGCAGTAGCAGTTCAAAAGCGCATTCCCTTCGCATTCATTGTCTCCCGGTTTAGTAACAGCTGTTGTAGAGTGCTTTCCCTTAGCATTCACCGTGAAACAGTGCGTGTCGTGATTGCACAACACACCGCATACGCAATTTTGGATTACGGTAAGTCGGCACTGCATTTTCCGTAATCTAGATTCTTGTGTGGTTTCTACTAACAGTCCTACTTATAGGGTCCATGTTCTGCTTCTATTGCCTAATAAGGAACCTACATGTCCATATCTGAGCGCGTCACGGAGCAGATCAGCTGGGCGAAGCTGCGCCGCGGCGCGACCGCGTCGCAGCCCGTGATACCGAATAGTGCCCATCCATGCAACGGGCCAGCGGGGGAATGCATTGGGTCAGAAATTGGCAGCGGAGCAAAACCCTCGCTTTGAAGGTAATTGTTTCTCTACGCCCTGAGGAGGTAGCATTTACCTCGACACTTACATCGGGTTTTCCCCACCGCGCGTTGATGAATCGCGCGTATGTGGGGAGTGGGGGTAAATATTGCACTTACCCACAGGTAAGTCGTTCATGAATCCGGCCCCAGGTGTCCACGCTCTAGACTTGCACCGAGTTTTCAAGGGTATCAAGTGTTTCAAAGTCCTTAACGATAGGGTAGATACGCAGAGTTTGTTGCGCTCCCGCTAAAGTATGAAGCTTTCGCCACAGCACATACTTTTTCATTTGATGCTTGGGAGTAGGCCTCAACGTGGCTGCTGCAAAACTCTACCTTGGTGCCTTGTAGTGTACACTGCCGAACCCCAGTCCCTGAATCTCCGTCGGGGCTCATTTGAACTCGACATCCCGTGGTGCTCTGGATGTTTTGTATTTCTGAGCCGCCTCTACCGATAACTGAAATGATAACCATAATGTGCACATCCAGCGTACACACATTCTATGCAACAACTTGCCTAGGCCTACAGTATTCTCTGGAACACTGATGACTTCTACGACAGCTTCTGCGGCACTGGCCACTGTCGGAATCATTGATGTTGGTGCTCCGAATCCCATCTGTTGCACCATCCCATTCCCATCCATGGCTCCCTCGATGTTGCTCCTTTTCACGGGATTCGCTGAAAATATGCAATTATTACTTCTGCCTACCCACGAAAAACTTACTTCTTGTGACATGTTCTCTCTTGACGACATACAAAACGATGGTGAGCAAATACAGAATAAAAACACGATACAAAAATAATCATGGCGAAATTGAACCGACGACGCACGCTCTGAGTCTTCAGGATAGCAGCGCTTCAGCGTTGGATTTGATGTGTTGTCGGCACCAGAATGCTAAACAACATTAGAAATTGTGTCGAGAGGAGGTTCGTCGTTTCCGAACCAAATGTAAAAACATCGAAACTCTAGGACGAGCCAACAATATAAATAGTTTCGTAAAATATATGTAACCACCAAACCAAGCCTGATACAAATTTTCGTATGTAACGAAACAATGAGTCATTCAAGCAATACCTCTGAAGAACGAAAATGGCAACTTGAGACTACTAACTAACAAAGAACTGCAAATTACGTATTACGGCAAAAAAAGAACCTTTATTTTTCGGCTTCACCAAAACATGTCGCGACGAAAAATAGTGATCATAATGCACGCGAATTGAAACTGTTAAAGGCACCAATTTCAATATTCATGGAATATAACGAATAAAACGATCAAACAGAAATATCCCATACCCAAACAGAGATAAGCATATACGAAGGTTATTGCGAATATCATATCGATGCAAGTCTAGTTAGGAAGTGGGGGACCTACATAGTGTGTCTCTTCTACAGCTTCATTCGACCAACGCAGGCTTAACCCCCTTTCTATGCTTATAATTAACCGTAGAAAGAGGATTAAGTTTCCAACATATCTCCACAACCTTAAAGGGGAAAATAAGGGTGCCCCCTCCCCCTTCCTAGAGTTGCACCGTCATCATTTTTAGTGAAAATATGTGAAATAAAACCTTACCTCTCTAGCACGAAGGAGAGCGTCTAGAGCGTCGTGGACAGCTTTTTCTTCGACTATACCTCCAGACATACCGCGTATACGGCCATAGGATGGAGGTCGAGCAGTCGTTGACACGAAAAGGGTCACAATGATAGAAAGAAACGTGACGCAAACGCTCGCTCACGATGATTCGGCGATTAAACTGGGTCCCGTACAGAGTGTATTGCGTCCGCAGTTCAAATTCTAAGAGTCCCGAAGAGAAATGCATTACTGTAGTACTTAGGGAAGATCACAGGGTAGAAATATTGTGGAGAAAGTGGCTTGAACTTCAGCTAAACTCGGATGATTTTCAGGTGTGACGTTCTACTATACGTGAGAGGAGAGAAGGCAATCGAACAGCATGAGATGTGGGCGGCGGAATACTCTGCGTTTCGCATTACAACGCTCTTCTCGTCGTGCGGCGGCGGCCGCGGTGCCGCCGCGGCCCCCACATGCCCTTTGGAAGGGACGCTCGTTGGCAGAGTGCAGACGACGCGAGCGGCGGCGGAGCTGAGTTTGCTATGACATCCGTCTAAGGGTAGGAACGAAACGAATGTACTTTCATTTTACCTCTATATAAAAGTTTGTCCGGGCGCTACTAGTGAACGAGGGGGGCAGTCCATCAGTGCTCGAAAATGTTACGGGTTTTTACCCGTTTTACCAAGGCCCCTCTCGGTGCAACTTGCATTACACGTACGTACGCGTACAATGGGGGAAGATCCACGTCACCAAACCCGACTGCTACGCTCAAGACGGTCGAAACCAAGGACTGCCCCCTCGTCCACTTGTTGCGCCTTTGTCCGCCTCCGTGTGTGTGTGACAGACTGGTAGGGCATTCACAAGGTAGATCTTATGGTTCACAGGGACGAAATGGATAGTTGTCTGTTTCCCCCCTTTGTAGCATCGCCATGCAGGCATCATGTAGGCCTAGAGCACGCTCCATTGTCCACGCGCAAGATAGCGCAGCCGAAGGAGGCTTCTGTATCTATCCCTTGCACCCCGGTTCTCGGACCAACGAGCAAGTGACTTCCTGACCTGTGGTTGTTGTATGAATTCGCAAAAGGGCGCGAACTCTACACGAGGCGGCACGGCACGAAGGCCATCCAGTCGATGGAGCTGGTATTGCACTGCGCTGTGAGGAAGTGTGAGGGTTCGCGGTTCAGTTTGCTGCCGAAAATAGGCGTGGGAACAGAAGATTTGAACAACGGAAGCAGATTGTAAGGATGCATTGTCCACCCGTTGTTCAACAACAATGGATCTATAACTTCTCTAATATGTTGTGTAAAAGCCACCAACAAATATTCAGTTTTGCGATGTTGAACTTTATGACGCACGCTAAGTAATAGTGAGAACGCATTATTCAACACCTTCCAGATAGTAAGCAGGAACTGGGGCCTTGAATTTACTACCACTTTATAAGTGAGATAACATTTTGTAGAGCTGGTGCAGGTAAGGCAAAAATAAGGCTCTTTTCTTAGGCAAACGCTTATAGGAAAGGTGAGACGAAAAATGTCGCCTTACACTTGCAGTCCATAGAGCACAAACTAGTTTTTGAAACTTGCTACCGTTATTGAACGGCTACTTTCCCCTGTGTGAAGTGTACGCAACCATACACTCGAACCACTCCGCGATCTGTTATTATCACATTACCTTCTGAAGGCCATGTGAAACTGATCTGATGGCTTGATTTTGGAGGTTCAGACTGTATTCTGTGACTTTACTTCGCATCTTTAACCACCAATTAGCGGTAGCGTTAGGAAATGGCTTCCTCAGTCTCCCAGTTATGCTGTGGTCTGTTTACCACTCACTCTTATTTGGGGCTTATTCACTGCGAACACTGCACTGTATCTGTGCAAGGCAGTACATGAGTGAAGAGTCCTCACACAAAACCCGTTTCCGTTATTAAAGTTTGGTGTTCCACACCTGTTTTGACACCAAGCGGACCAATAGCAGTGTAAACTTTGTCGCTCTCTTCCAGTGCAGTGCGCTTCTAGCTCCTGCGACTGGATAGCCAAGGTGCTACTCCTCGACCGATCGTGTAGATATCGCGCTCTGTTGGGAATTCAGACGACACCCACAGGTCACGGAACGTGCGAGAAACATGCGTTCTACTCCTCACCTCACCCCCTTCCCAACCCTCTGGAGTACTCGAGAGTCTGGCGGCTGCATTACACAATGGTGGAGACGCAGACATTTTTGCCCGGGAAAGGCGGCACACCCCGCCAGGAGCAACCTCCGTCGGATCCAACAAAGCCTTCCATCTCTTTGAGGTCAGCGAGTTATTACAATACCAGTGTACGAATTGCGGGTGGCTAACATCGGACAAAAAACCCTTCCTCTTTTATATATGGGGGACTTGTCTGGCAAGGATAAAACACTCGTCATTCGGTTAGCTAGTGCAAGACATTGCAAAGACCACCCACAGTTAAATTGCTTCTACAACATACCATAGACGTAGGAGGCGGGACGCATCCGAGAAGGGATTGACTAACTTCGACCTTATCCTTTATACAAAAAATTAACCAATCCCTGTGCCATAGAATTGTATACGATGACATGACATGGGAGAGGCTTTTTGTTCTTACAAAAATAATATGAATGGATAATCTGTTCCCTCCTTTGTTTTGTAGGCAAATAGGTCGGGTGCTGGTGGTAACACAGTCGAGGAAGCGCGGGCTACTGTGTGCACCCTGGACCGTGGGACCAATCAAGCCTTCCATCCTTCCAGGATCGGTGAATTGATGCCAAAGTTGACTGGTAGGGATACAACACTGGGCCGGCTAAGGGCGTGTTCATCGTCCGCGAAGGCAGCGACAGAGTCGCTCCTACATGCGAATCGATTGGTGTCGATTACCTGCAAAGCGAAAATCGATAGTATGTGGCGCATAAGGCGCATAGGGCGCGTGTAGCGCAGTCGGAGGAGGCGCGACTGTCGCGTGCACCCGATACCAGGTTCCTGGTTCGGATTTCCCGCCCAGGCCAACCAAGCCTTCCATCCCTCCGGGGTCGGTGAATTGGTACCAGACTTGTCTGGGAAGGATAGAGCGCTGACTTGTTCATCGGCTGGCCACCGCAAGTCATTGCATGGCCAAATACGCATTCATGTCGCCTCCACAACATCCCGTAGAAGTAGGATGCGCTCGCGCATCCCAGAAGGGATTGAGTAACGCCATCCTTTATCCTTACCCTTATGTGGCGCATTCCAAAAGGGTTGGCTTTTAGCTTTTATCCTTATCTTAATAAGTTAGCCTAAGCGATACCTTCTTATCTGAACGTCACGACTACGTTAAAGTTGTTAGGGATAAAAAGGTCAGAAAACTAGGGAAAATAAAGAGGTAAAGTCTGAAGTAGTGACATGAATTGGTATAAAGAACTGTTATTCCTAATAAAGATGCACTGTGGCTACGAGGTTCGCTGATTCGCTCAACCGAGCGAAGCTTCATCCCACGCCTCAAATTAGATTTGAATCGATAAAGTATGAAAGCTCCACTTTCCTTGAACACTCTCTTTTCGGCGATTTTAGTAAAATTGTGGATGCTATTATACTTGGGGATCACTTTCCAATAACCTTCAGTAACACAGATAAGGGAAAGGAGACTTACTAATAATCAAGCAAACAGTAATACTGTAGTGTTCTGTGCTCTCCGCTGTGGCGAAGAAGAGCACAGAGTTGGGCAGGGGAACGGACTTCGGCGTCCGTCTTGACTAAGTCCTAGTTTAAAATTGCGCCGCCACACGGCACCACGATTGCCATAGATATCGATTTTTCACGCCGTCCATCGATATCTATCTCAGCTGTGGTGCCGTGACGCGCAACAGTGTTGAGCGGGTGCCACGCAGTTCGTAGCAGCCCGCGAAACACTGTCGCCGACAACAGCGTCCCTGGAGTATAACATAGGCCTTACCCGCCCCATTTTTTAGATACACCGCAAAAAACCCAGCTCTGGCGGGAAGTATTGCAAGCGTTTTAGGATAAAGGATAAAGGATGGCGTTAACGAATCCCTTTTGAGGTGCACCACTCATACTTCTTTGGAATATCGTTGAGGCAAGTTGAGTGCGTATTTGATCTATACAATGATTTGCGGTGTCGAGCGGGTGAACAAGCCAGTGTTTTATCCTCGCGAGTGAAGTGTGGCAGCTTCTGGCAGCCTCGTTAAAAAAACAAAGTTGACTCTGAAATCGAAAAAAGTTTCTTCCACAACAAAATAAAGGCTTTCCAATAAAGTTAGAATAATTTCTTTGATAGAAAATTTACTATGGTTTTCCTTTTATTTTTCCTTAAATTCATCTGCCCCAGTAAGTGAACACACTGTCTAAATTTTAGAAAATTCTCATCTTTAAATAATAACTAATCCAATTTTTAAAAACCAGAGAGAGGTCAATCACACAGTGTAATAAACGAAGAGATCGCGCCATACACTCGACTGGATTGTCGCGATTTCTGCCTGAATGATAGCAAGAATTTGTTTGCATACATATGTAAATGGTACAACAAGAACAGCTATAAAGCACGCCTATCTTCACATCGCTGTTTTTAGCAAGCAGAATTTACACTACCAACCAAATAGAAATCGCTTCAATACAATCGAGTTCACGGCGCGATCTCTTTTTGAATACAAGAAATGATTGGCGTCTACCGGCGCTTCAAGGCAAAATTCGAAAAATCATAAAGCAAATACAAAAAAGTCGTACCAAATTTTTCTTTAACGAAGACTATTTAACCGCGTTGGAGATTCTCAATCTTAATGTGGAAGAGTTTGCGGTTTGGAAGATGCTACCTTTGATCTCGAAAGCGTCGAGCTTAAATAGGAAAATGTCCAGTTTGATCTGGAAGGCATCAAATTTGATTTGGAATGTTTGCTGTTTGGTTTGGAAAGAGTGCAATTTGATATGAAAAGGGTCAAGGATGGAACGCTTGGTTGAACTGGGCGGGACCCGAACAGGACACTTCAGTTTGGGGTACACGCAATGGTCGTCTGCTTCTACGACTGCACTTCCCGGCGGTAGTGCGAGACTTATCATTCGCAAAACCCGCTTGCCCGTCTGGAAAGTTTCGCTGCGCCTTCCTAGTTCTCCCTCATTGTTTCCCTTGCGTAACCACGCATAAGCGAAGACGAAATCTGGTTGTCAAAGCCCCTCTTGGCAAAAGCGAAATGAGCTCCTTTTTCGTTCAAGAAGTGCTTATGAAAAAGTATAGCTAAAGGGAATTCATGCGATTATTCTTGACATTACAAATACCCTATCAGTATCAGTTATTCCTAAATAGCCTTTGCTAACTCCTTGGAAACGCATTACTTCTTCTTTACCAGCCTTCTTTTCTAGAGGTTAGACAAGATGTGTGCTGTCTACCATTCCGATGGCGTTAAGGAGCGGAGTGTGTTCAACCTTCCAACCCCAAAGGTAGTACGGTTAGAGAATAGCAGAACTTTTACTCGACCACCAAAACTGCCACCAACGTTGGGGAGAAACCTAGCAGTCTATTTCGCCTGACGACTTGAGCACATGTGGACGGAGAACAGATCGAAGAAGGAGAAGAGGAACGAGAGAAGCAGATGAGAAGATGCACCCATGATGCCCAAGAAGACCACAACTCACGACCGATGACGAAGGAAAAATGCGCGCGAGGCCCTAGTTAGCGGGCATAAAGTTTGATCTCAAATTGATTGAAGATCCATCGCCAGTACCGCCTGTCACCACTGCAGTGGCATCAACCGGCTGAAGACGACTCAGAAGACCGGGCAGAGCAGTTACGAGGAACGCCTGCGCACCCTACGGGCTAGGAGCTGCTTCTGCTGGTGTTCCGGGTTCCAACGCGGGACGAGGAGAGACTTGTGAACGGTCTGAAACAGGGGCGGACGATCTACAATACCGTACTCATAATCACCAGTTCAGTCGACGACAGCATTCTGTTGCTCGGTCGGCTGACGAGATGCATCCGACGAACTAGGACTCGGGATCTACTAGATGGAAACCAGGGGCCGAACAACGCCCTCTTCGTGTAGATGGTTGTGTAGAACACTTGTTTTGTGTTTGCATAGATGTTCACGTTCGTCTTGGTATTTGGTAGATAAAATTTCAGTACAAAAAAATCTCGGACCAGAAACAGAAACTGGTGCGACTCGTTTCTGCTTCATCCGAAAATTTTTCTTTGAAGCTGTTCAGAAAACGTGTGCCTCTGACTATTAAGTGAGAATGTTTTTCTGCATATTAAGGATTGAACGCATTCATGCTGCAACATGGCAAACTGTACGCAACTATGCATACTGTGCAGCAGGGGCATAAAGCCTGTCGCGTGCGGAACACAAATGTCCGTACACCCCGCTCATAAGGGAAGCAACTTCGTCAGAAGAGCGATCGATCCTTTAGAGGAACCCTAAGGCACCTGTTATACTCCCGCGGGAGCTTCCGCGGATGGGCGGAAATCGCGTTGGGTCCGCGGATCGCCTCCAACAGACGACGAGAGGGGTGTTATACTTCCCGCCCGCGGGAAACGCGCTCCAATGCGACGCTAGCCGCCCCGGGATGACGACGGTCCGCGGTGCACCTTCCATCGGCGGACGTCCCGCGGATGCTCCCGCGGGAGTATAACATAGGCCTAACACATGCCCGCTTCGGAAGAAGGCCAATTTAGCTGCCGCTGGACCAGGCTTACACTTTCTGCTGCTTCCAGTCAGCTGACCAATCTGTTTTTCTTCGCCCAGGAGTGTGATCACTGGTGTTGCTTAGATTCCCTCAAATTAGCCTATAGTTCGTATAGGAAAGAAAGTTCGTTATCGGAAGGTTGTAAAGGTATGCAGGGGAAAATTGGGAAGGGAATGCTGTCCAGCCGCCTTCGCAGAATGAAGCGGAGGCGGACTGCGCGCCGCATCTTAAAGGGGTGTAATGGGGTCGGCCCTTATTCCAAATTCCCACCTGTGAAAACAATTCATAGGTTGCCCGGTCTATTGATACTTACGTCTCAGAGGTGTAGTCATTTAGGGGTTATTCGAACAACGGACTAGAGGAAATCTTCGGATGATCTTGAATGGTCCGCGGTCTCAAAACAGCCGCGGCTACAGCCAAGACCTTCCAAAGGAACGGCAACGAGGCAATGCCGGGTGGGCGGAGCAGTGAGGCGGAATCGTTTGTGGTTCGATTTTTGTGATGCATCATTTTTGTACATCTTAAAAAAAGATCCGCTACAATCCAACAAAGCATTCTATGTAAAATTGCAACGAGAAAGGTCGCCAGAAAGGAAATCTGCTTCACAGGTACTATTGTGCTTTCACGACTCCAGACTTGGATAAGTTTCTTCACATAAACATAGCATAGAAATGTTATTTAAGGCGTTGATGATTTCTGTAATATGTTTTTTTTTAATTTTCGATTCACTAAGATGGGATACTGTAGGTATTGGTGGGCATGGGTGATCAACCTCTACTTACCCATACCTACTGTAACTCACAGCAATCAGTCGAGATTTTAAAAGTGAACCTCATATCAATGATCAGCGCCTTAAGTAACATCTCTTGGCGAAGTTTGGGCGAAATCTATGGCCATGACCCCAACACCATAAGTGCGGGTGGGTGATCAGTGCCTTAAACAACCCATTCTTTTTCGATGTTGTTAAGGGTTATATTTCCGGTCCATCGTTCGATTTATGTTCTCAACAGCAGTTGTCTTGACGTGCCTTGGTTAAGGATAGGGCAGCGTCGTTGCCGCGGAAGGCTGTAGGCTGCCCTAGTTTATATGTACTTGCGCCGCTGGGCGGCGCGGCACGATGGTCGGGATAGATATCGACCGGGCGGTGCGAAAAATCGATATCTATGGCGATCGTGGTGGCGCGCCGCGTGGCGGCGCAAGTATAAACTAGGGCTTAAGGGTGTGTTCATACTTCGCAACAAGAGCGACTCGTCGCCCGCGCAAAACATGCATATCGATTAAAATCGAGAAGTGTCACTGAAAAGTGTTCATACTTGAACGCCGGCGCTGTCGCTCCAGTTGCTCTTGTCGCCTGTCCATACCTTCCGGGTGCTGCGCACGCTACGCGCGCTGCGCTCTCGTCGCTCTCGTCGCCCATACAAAACATTCAAATCGATTAAAACCCAGCGCGCGCCGCCGAAAAGTGTTTATACCCGGGCGAAGACACTGTTGCTGTAGTCGCTGCTATCGCCTGTTCATACTTCCCGAGTGCTGCACACTTTGCAGCGGGCAGTGCAATTTGGGAGGAGCTGGTCTCCGCCCACCCACATTCCACTGCGGCACGGTGGAACTGCGCTGCGGCCGCATGCAGCGGCAGTGAGGAATACCCGAGTCATTCCCCGCTGTCACAGCCGCTGCGGTCCTGCCGACAGCACTGCGGCAGCGGAAGTGTGCGGCTGGTAGTACGAACATACAATTTCTCGCCGCGCACGCGACGAGCCGCCACTGACGAATCGCTACTGGGTGGGCTGTTATGAGGGAGATGAAGCTCTAACAAACTTCCGAGTTATGCTCTATTGTATGTAGATATGTGGCTTTTAGAAATGAAGCTTCTCGTCATAAAGGGAGACTAAAACTTTTAGCAATGGAAGCAATTGCTTATTTCTTCGATTAGGTCATCCAATTCCCTCTCAAAATATCCGTTTTCTCTGATTAAGTGGACCGGAGGACCCTCAAACCGCTGAGCAGAGGTAGCAAAAGAAACTTACGCAGTCACGAGAGCATTAGACTTCGTGACTGTTGCAGCACACACTCTATGCAGATGTCGCGCTTGCCGCAGCAGGGCGCGCGGCTGCCGCGCGCTTCCGTGTGTTCAGAAGTGTGCACTATACTTCGGACCGAATCGAATAATTTCGAATGAATATTCGAATAAATTCGAATATTCGAATATTCATTATTCGAATATTCGGTGAGGTCCAAAATTCGAATATATTCATTATTCGAATATTCGCTGAGGCCCAAAATTCGAATATATTCGTTATTCGAATATTCGACAAGGTCCAAAATTCGAATATATTCGAATATATTCGACGCTACTGAGGTAGACTACTGGGAGTCAGTTTTTGCGCCTTCTGGATATAACTCGCCTAAAGTCAAGTATAAGAAAAACCAATGATATATTTGAGCACAGCAGCTCGAGCTCTATCGTTTGGTATACATGTTTCATATGGAGCCATGAAATTATTCGAAATTGGAAACATGTTCAATTAACCAAGCTTGAAGGCCGACCAATGGACTTGAGAAACATGATTGATGCGGCCAAGGTCGACCTCTGTCGAAAGTACTTCATCGTCGGTTTGTTTGGTCTACCGTTGGTGTGGCTTAGGAACTGTTGTAGGCATTGGGCAAAAATAGCATATCGATCCTTACCTAGTTACGTTACGGAACTTACGTCATAGCCCCTAACGTGTACATCATGTCAATGTATTGTCTACATAATATCCACGTCACAACCACGTAATCACTGGACCCTGAGTTGTCTATAAGTAGCCCCCGATTGTTCTGTATGTGTTCTTCGTGCTTCCTGTCTGCTATTCCTCGCGATAAAGCTGTTCTACCCTGGACGACTACAACAGGAACACAATCTGGTCCTTTGGTTGAGGCTTTCTTCGACCGCAATCACCGGCCACCAATACCAGTCGGAAGTATGTCACGCTGAGTGCCATAGGTGCGATCTTCTGGTTAATAGTAATATGTGTCTGGGAGACCATCTTCCAGTCGTACCGTTCGAGGGTGTCGCGTGGGCGGACTATTTGACATTCATCTTCTCAGTCGGAAGGGTATAGACTGGCTGCGATCTCACCCCAAATTGCCACAGCATCATTCATCCTTCTCAACGTCCTTTTCTGTGATTCACTTGTAGGAGACCCTATTTCTCAGCTTAACGACGAGGTGTTTCCTCACGCAATTGTTGTTTTTTCTTGTGCGGGTTTGTAACATAAAACATCATATACATATTAACATAATGATGCAGCTTTCTTATTGTTGAAGCTGCGTGTGCGTGCGAGCGCGTGCGACGGTTTTTGGTTAGGAAGTGCGGCGGTTTTTGGTTAGGAACCCTAGATGATTGTTTCGAGTATCAGCTCGATCCACCTAGCAAGTCGAATTCTGGAGATAAATGATGTGTTATACTTCATTTCAATTCATTTAGGGTCACTTCCTAACTAACTCGACATGTGATGAAGCGTGAGGAGCTAAGAGGGCGCCCGAAAGTTTCCACGTACGAGCTCTAAGCTGAGAGGGCGCAGACATCATCGATCAGCGGTCGGTTGTGTTCTATTATTAGAAGTTTGGATTTGAAAATTGAAAACACGATCTTACAGAAGAAAATAGAAAAGGCATTTAGCCTAGGGCTCAATTACTTTCAATTCAAATACATCTGTCGTATACTTCGGATCGAATCGAATAATTTCGAACGAATATTCGAATATTCATTATTCGAATATTCGGCGAGTCCCAAAATTCGAATATATTCATTGTTCGAATATTCGACGAGGTCCAAAATTCGAAAATATTCATTTTTCGAATATTCGATGAGGCCCAAAATTCGAATATATTCATTATTCGAATATTCGACAAGGTCCAAAATTCGAAAATATTCATTATTCAAATATTCGATAAGGTCCAAAATTCGAATATATTCATTATTCGAATGTTCGGCTTTTCGTGAAACCGAATATATTCGATTATTCGTTTATTCGAAAAATTTTTGGAAGGACACAAGTATAGTGTGCACGCCACTCACTGCGGCTTTGCTGCCACAGTGTGACCCCTCCCCTTCGCGCTTTGCTTCGGCGTGGCTGCCGCACTCTCTGTTCGGAGTGTGCACGCGGCTTAAAGTCTAAACAATGGCGTTGCAATCTCTTTGGCCCTGTGAAGGGATTCGTGTCAGGAACCCGCACGGTGGTTATGTTGTGAAGGAAAGCCGTGAGCGTAACTTGTTGTGCCGAACGGTATACGAGGCATCCCCCCCCCCCCGCCGGACAGCAGTCTCTCTTCATTTGTTGTTATATATTTTACAAGGTGTTCTTACTAGGGTACCACGTTTTCAAACCGTTACCCTATTAACAGTCATTGTGGGACCATCGCGTCTCTAGGCGCTGGCGTCTTGTCAAGTCCACGGTAATCAAAAATGGAGCTACGGGAGTACGGAAAAAGAGGTTTCGCATCATTTGGGGCGGTTCTGAATGGCACATTATGGGAGGACATGCCATTTCACGGTTTTACAGAGCTAACGTGTAGGAATGCTAAGATAGTGTCACCAAAAAACGGTCGTTGCTAGACCATCACGTTTATGGATTATGCAGATGCCATGCCAACTTACCCTACAAGCAGCTGTCTGCCCACATGTTACAAAAT
The DNA here is from genome assembly GCA_947396885.1 of Heligmosomoides polygyrus polygyrus. NCBI lineage: Eukaryota > Metazoa > Nematoda > Chromadorea > Rhabditida > Heligmosomidae > Heligmosomoides > Heligmosomoides polygyrus. The sequence continues at coordinate 75,053,703 of OX377206.1, read as the reverse complement.
GAGCAGCGTGCGAATTTAGACTTCTAAGAAAGCAGCTCAAAGATCTTATTCATTTGTAAAGAAACGGACAGCATTTGATACAGAACCAGGTGATCATGTTTTTGCAAAGCATTCCCTTCGGTCAACCATTCTTACTTCTGCTGTTTACACATAGAGAATTTCTCAAAACGGTGCAGCAACAGTTTCTTCGTTAAAGACAATCATTGAAACAGTTTATTTTTCTTTGCTTGAACTAATGAGCTTTTTTTAGTGAGAAAAGACATTTTGCTTCTGGAGAACTGCCGTAATGTAAATGAGCCTGCGTTGAGCCTTTGTAATCATCCATAGTTTGAAGAATGTAGTAAATGTGTTTTATTCTTCAGAAATGTTACACGAGATCTAACAATGCTCCCTTAGGTTAACAATGCCCAACGAACTAGTAGACTGTCGAGGTGATTATTACTAGTAATCGCCTTCAAGGCCTCAGCAAGGATGCCTGGAGAGCATGAAGGCACTGATTCGAATCACACCTATCCCGTAGGTGGCCAACTAATCATATGAATTCGCCCCTTTGTGTTACAGAATTCGAAGACGTTCTTGCAGTCAAGTGTTACGACGATCTGTTTAACCTAACGTACCGTCGAACATATCACAGTGAGTTTTGGCGATACCACATGAGCACAATTACGGTCTAGCTCCATAATAGAACTGTCAAGTAGCAATTCTCCGAAATGTTTCATTCAAAGCCTCATGAAACAGTGTAAAACATTCTCGTTCCGATGTATTGAAGCTCCACTATTGATTACCGTGCGGTTGGCACGGTGCCAGCACTATGGCCTCGTTTATACTTCCGAGGCCGAGCGACGCGACGGCACGCATAGTGGCCAAAATGATCGGTCGCGTCGCACGATCAATGTGGCCACAATGCATGGCGTCGCATCGCTCGGCGTCGAAGTATAAACGGGCCCTAATCCGAAGAGGTGGTGGTCCTGCAACGAATGTTGTTATGGTAGCGGTTTGAAAACGTAGTACCCTAGCAAGAGCGTCCTGTTATATTTTCGAGACTAACAGTGCTTATGAGTCAGTTCATGTATTAAACATTTGAGTGAAACACTGTGTCCTAGTCGTTTAAAGACGACTTGGGAACTTAACGAATCTCCAGTGGTTGTATTCTTGACTGACGACTCTGAAGTGCGTTGCTGGGTTTCAGGGATGCACAAAATCCTGAATTTCTAGTCACAACAGCTCCGTTTTTGATCCGAGATTACAATGTTTGATAATTACTAGGAGGAGATTAATATCGTTAGAGTCTAGAAACATATGTTCACGTTTCGATCAATTTTGTGTTAAGTCGGTGATGAACTCGTTTCTGACGGGCTATTACAATATTACAATATGTATGCTTACAACTGCTTGGGTATTTTGGGATATAATAACAATACAACGCAGGCACTATAGCGATATAAAAATACATACGTAGAATGACATACAAAATTACATCATAACCATCAAATAACGACATGAACATAGTGGAAAACGAACAAACAACGATTGTAACGCGAAGTAACACAAACACGAAAACCGTCGAAATTACAACGAAAATCAAACGAGACCAAAGAGGTTATCAAAAAAAAAAGAAAGAAAAAAGAAAGAAGATTAAACGGAACAAGGGGAAAACCTCACCTTTGTCGCATTCATGCTCAACAGAGATTCCTTGGAGTCCTTCCTTACCGGTTTTTTGGGCGTTGAGTGGCAACATTGCTTTCTCGCTATAGCGATTCTGAAATCAAATGACATTCTTCTAGAGCACATTCGAAAATACAACAACGAAAACAAACTCGGTGGTGTGGCAAAATAGCAGGGTTGATGGAACACCAAAACCATGGCACGTATCCACAGAAAAAATCCTTGTCGATCGCACCAAACTCATCGGGGGCGGCAGCGAAAGCTTGGTTTCACAATCATTGTGAGACCGCTTCGGTTCCTTCGCCGAAATTAACGTAGAGCGGTGGACCCCTGTATGCACGACTGCTCGCAGCGAGGAACGGACACTGTGCGATGACCGCAGTTACAGAGAGCAGGTTCAGGGCAGTTCTTTCCGTAAGCTTAGAAGCTATGACAATGCTCTGCCATCGGTCCATCGAGGAGCAGCGATCGCCCGCTTGCCGCATTGATCGCTGCGGGCGCGGCGACGATTCGAGCATGGAGTGCTCCAGCGAGGTCGCACGACGACAACACACGGAGAGAAATCACTTTGATTTCGTCGCTTTGCACATGTTACAAGATTTTAGGCGCAAAAGTATTTAGCAGGTAAAATTCATTACTAGCAGATATCCATGAGCAATCAGTATTGGTCGATCCTATCGCCAAATGTTCAGAAATGGCTATGAAGTAACTGTGATGATAGCTGTAGGTGGTTCGCAGAAAGGATAGATTATCTATCGATGTAATCGATTTCTGCCTAGAACTGACCATTTGGTGGAGATGTCCGTTCCTCCACGAGGTGCCGCTGGAAACTGCTTGCTTTTGTGAGCTGAGTCGAACACGGACATTGGAATGCAGGTGACAGGTCTTACAAGGGAACTGTCCCAACGGTACACCGCAACGGCAAGAACGAATACTATAGGAAGAATCTCCGTCCTACAACTAAGAAATGTTTTGTTTTTGCCGAATCCTTGAGACAAACGAGTAAGAGGGTGTAATGGTTAACGATCCGCGCGTCTAGCTTACCATGGCTGCGCAACGAGCTTGTGTCGTGGCCTTGGTGGTGCAGTGGTAGAGGCGCTGCTTCATGCCGGTGACGTCACGGGTTCGGATCCCGTACTGCATCGCGTTTTTGCACTTTTACCATGGTATCGGATTTTCACAGAGATTTCCATATCTGAACTTTTTTTGGAGTTTGCTTATGTTTTCACTACATATTCCTTGTCGACATATCGTCAATGTCCCAAATATGCCAAATTCGATGATACATGAAGCTTTCACGCCAAGCAATGGTTCTCATTGTCGGTGAGGTGAGTGCCACCACAGTGTACTCATAATGTAGGAGGGGACCTTATGATCTTCAACCTGACCTATCACCTCGGTCAATATTGTCGTCTCTGTTATGCTTACGAAGCCGCCCGGTTATAATAAGCTGCTGCTGGCACCACCTCTACAAACCCTGCGTCTGCTAACCCTCGAGTGGTTATTCACCTACTTACACTGAAGTGTGGATCTTCAGTGGATGCTGTTCCTTCGAGAGACGATACGAAACTGGCTGAAGGAATAGCAAGTATCCTACAGGATTTCGAACTGCGACAGCTAAAAATCGACGAAGTGGAGAAGTTGAAGGTAGTGGAAGAAGAAGACCACAAGTTTTAACCAGAAGAAGATTGTGCCGAAGTCACGACGCCACTAACCAGTGAAGACACAATCACGTTTTCGGGAGGAAAGACCGTTTCGGAGGAAAATGTCTGGCTATACTAGAACTGTTACCTTACAACCGGAGAAAATGGGACTGTTTTGCGATTCCAGACTTGGGCTTCAGCGGAGTAGCACCTGGCGGGAACTCTGAAACAATCCCGCAGTATGAAAACAAAAAGTTGGGTGGAACCTATATAGCAATATGGCATACTTCTTGGCATTATTTGCCGAGGGATACACGTACTAGAAACTCATGCACTAGTGGATATGGCTGAGAGGGCTTTTTGTTGTGTTTAGTTTTAGATTTTTGTGAAATAACGACTTTCTTTTATTGTTGACCGATATATATGGTAATGATGCTTAATAAAAATGGACAAATTTTCATCAAACAATAACATTAGATATAATTTATGTCTTTTGTCATTTCAAGTGTTTTCAGATAGGTGCTTCTGTAGCGAACTTGAATTATATCCGTCTAGACGGTAATATTCATTGCATAGGTTAGTTCAGTCATTCTTTCTATCTTAGGTAAAGGCTTATCACAAGTTTTAATGCCAAAGTTCGACGTTGATATATTTTCTGACAAGGTTTGGTATAGTCTTATCGGGTCTTTTGCAGTTCTTCTGTACGTCGGCATCAGGGCAGGATCAAGCGTGGAGTTCGATTTTTGCTGGAAATTTACGACCCCACCCCCTCAGAAGCGGAATTCGTACGACCCCCTCCCTCTCTCTTCCATTCTATTTATTTATTTCTATTTATTTATTTATTTGCACATAAATGTGCGCACAATTCTAAGATAGAAGGAACTCAAGGACACAGCATGATAAGTAACACAACATGTTAAAAAACAAAGAAACCTCAGCAAATCAAAGTGCAACAGTGTGACGTACTATAATATCTGAATGAGAGGGAACATCTGAATGAGGAATCAATGACTAAAATACTGTGGGGCTGATTAGTGGAGCTTTTGATGGAGAAGAGCAGTGGCCCGCCAAACACTGCAAGTCGCTATCGAAGCACGGCTCCGGATACCAGCTTAGTAGGTCCGTCAACTCCATCACTCCATCAGCACCCGCATAACTCCTGCTGTTGGAAGAGGATGAAATCGAAGGTTTGGAGTGCTAGATAGGGTACTAAACATAACTGCCAGGAAAAAACTAAGGTAAGAGCAACAATGGTGAGCAAAAACAAAAGGAGATACGGCAAAATCGATGGTTAGGAACATAAAACAAACAAAAAAACAATTACATAGAAGCACGAATTAGGAAACGAAAGCATAAGAACACAGTTACACTTTAGCAACATGTACGCTTATATGAAACAAGACAAATTGAGAACGTAAGACTAGGATGCTGCCTCTAGGTGATGTCTGCGAGGTGCAATGTTGCAATTAGGTCTAATTTCTTCAGCCTTCTTCAAAAAGTGAAAACATTTGGTGATTCTAATAAACCTGGAGGCAACATTTGTAACCAACGAGCACTCGGTAAAAAAGAGAATTAAAAACCTTTTCACGATTTTTCCGCTTTATATTTGGATATTGGAAACGGAAGCTTTTACGGTGACCCAATGTAGGCAAAAAAAAACAGTACTTGGATGGTTTCAGTCGAGACTCTCCTTTAGGGACCTTGAAGCAAAAAACTAAATCGCTGAATATACGTCTGTAGAAAAGACATTCGAGATTAAAAAGGTTAAGCCTTTTCTGATAATTTGGAATCGCCCTCATGCTGGAAGAACTAGATATACATCTGCAGAATAAAATTTTAGTGAAAGACTTCTGAACCTTCTCAATTTTGGCTTGGAGTTTTTTTGAAGAGGGACTCCAAATTTGCCTACAGTACTCCAATATAGGGATTACATATGTTTTGTATAAACTAATCAGTATGGAACTGTCATTGCATTTTATGTTTCTACAAATCAAATGCATAACGGAGAAAGCTTTCCGCACTACATTAAGAATTATGTTTTTTCTGCTGTATCGTGCACAGAGCTTGGGTTTATGTAGCTTCATTTTCGTTATTTTATGACGTTTCCTTAGGATGGGAGAACATTGTTTCCATACGGAAGTCCATCGTCCATCCTTCGTTTTTCCGCTCCATAATCGATTCGATAAACGCTTCAAAAAATTCATAAGGAAAGCACTTAAGTCGTCGTCAGGAAGTAATACTCAACATTTTATATAACACAATTTCAGATGCAAGATGCAAAAAAACATAATTCTCCGCAGCGATGACGAAACTGCGATGACGATATGATTAGGATCGTAAGCAAAGTTCTCGTTTTTCATGAAAAAAAATTATTTTTTAGCCGAAGCAGACCACCCATACGAATAAAATTCTGCCACAAAACTCCCTAGTCTTGATCAATGCACAGTGAAAAAATCATGATTTTCTGGATCGAACAGGATAAATCGACCTCCGGTCGACTTTGCACCAACGTCATCGGAGCATAAACTTGAGCGTTCACAAAAAGATTCATAACTCGGTAAGCTTTTTGAACTTCGGAGACTACTCTAGCTTTTTGAAAACAAGAAGAAAAGCGCTTTTAAAAACCATTTTCAAAAAGGGGGTTCTTCATGCGCTGCGGACGGTTCAATTTTTGAGCTAAAAAAATTGAAGTGACTACACAAAAATGCTCATAACTCGATAAGTTTTTCGAAGCTTCAAAATCCCGTCAGCTTATCAGAATCTAGAAGAAAAGTTCTTTTTTTGCTATATAAGAATCAATTTCCAAAAAAGGAGTCATCATGCCCAGCAAGAGGGGTCTAATTTCTGGTCCATTTCGCAAAAATACGTACCGAAAATCGAACCCCCCTCGCCCCGCATGAAGACCCCTTTCTTGGAAATCAGTTCTTAGATGTTTAGAAAGCATATTTGCTCTATTTTTTGATGGCCGAGCGGGATTTTTGATTTTCAAAAAACTGGTCGAGATATGATCAATTTTCGGAAGTTGTGAACTGAATCTCGGATCGATCGTTCACCGTCATCATCGGAGTGATCTCACAAAAATAGTCATAACTCGAAAATCACATTAGTTCTTCTGAAAGCAGATAAAATGCGCTTTCTTACTATGTAAAAACCGATCTTCAAAAGAGGAGTCTTCATGCGTGGCAGAGGGGTCCAATTTTCGGTCCATTTCGCAAAAATACGTACCGAAAATCGAAACCCTCTCTCCCCGCATGAAGATCCCTTTTTTGGAAATGAATTCCTATATAATAAGCAGGGGTGTGCGGAATTTCTGTTTCCGTGTTCCGAATTCCGGCTTCCGGCCATTTTGGGCTCTTCCGTTCCGTTCCGTGTTCCGCCTATTTTTCGGCCGGAAGGCGGAAACGGAAATGGGCACTTTTCCACACTAGTTCTCTATTGAACACAATACTCCTTAATAAAATTGTGAGAGAAACACTGTTTAACAACCCTAATAATCTTATTATTATTCTATTATTAGTATTAGAATTAATATTCTTGAAATTGGTTAGACTACCAAACAAGCACTCAAAAATGGCAACGGCTGGGTGCAGCGCAAACCTGATGTGCCACAAAGGCTATGTATGGATTGTATGCTAAGATGCACTCGTTATTTGAATGATCATAAAATTCTTGATCCAAACAGTAGTAAAAAGTAGCTACAAAAACTTTGCAAGGGATGAACATGAAGCAAGGGATTCAGTGAAGGTTGTTTCATGTGGTTGTCCGCTCCAACATTACATCAGTGCTCCTGATCAACGGTGCAAAATTTTTTAAATTCCATTTCGCTTCATATTCATCCATATGGAGTTATGCTATTCATTTTTAATGAAGCATCACGAATATCTACCATGCGCTTTATTTTGACTGACTAAGGTGACTTATTGAATTCTGCACAAAACTAATGCCATCTAGGAACTGTCCAGCTGTGTCACCTTGGGCGTAGGGTTTCTAGGCGGGCACAGACTGAATATTCCTGTGGAAGTGTGGACCCACCATGACTAATCAGTAATCTAGTTACCATCTTAGATGCTGATTCTGATCGTGAGGACTGGTTTTGGTGATTACAATGTAACTGCTAATGCTGAGTATACAGATATCTGTGCAGTCACTAAATCGTCCGTGATGCCACAAGTTTCTAAAAGGGGTTGAGAGGAATCTCTCCCCTGGTGGGAAAATGATCTAGGTGGCTACTCCAGTTTTAGACTTCACCCGAGTCAGTTTTTTATGCGAGTCTGTGAGTAACCTCAAGTGATTAAGTCGGTTAAATCTACCGTTCAAAAATTATCAGCATCAAAAAAGTCGGTGAAAAACCCGCAGCAGAAACTAGATATGGAGAGGCTGCATGCTGAAATGGTGAGAAATAATGAGATAAGACCCTAAATTTCTTTTTGTTTATTGCTCTAGCCATAGCTAAAAGGTTATCATATCAATAATATGAATTCTTGCTTCGTTATGTATGTAATGATGAGGATGAGCATTAAACTATGGGAGGTTCTGCACCTCGCAAAGTTCTAGGGAAGAGAAAGTGCAATAGAAGCCGCTTTTGACGCCGTTTCAGATCCACTTTTGAAAAAATGGCGAGCATGTATTATTTCCGTTTCCGCGTTCCGTATTCCGGTTTCCGGCCATTTTTGAGCGTTTTCGTTCCGCCTTTCGTCTTCCGCTTTTTCCATAAAAATTTTCGTACATCCCTGATAATAAGAGAGCATATTTGCTCTATTTTTTGATGGCCGAGCGGGATTTTGGATTTTCGGATAATTAGCCGAGATATGATCAATTTTCGGAAGTCGTGAACTGAATCTCGGATCGACCGTTCACAGTCATCATCGGAGTGATCTCACAAAAACACTCATAACTCAGTTAGTTTTTTGAAATTCAAAAATCTGGCTAGCTTTTTGAAAAGTAGAGAAAAAGCGCTTCTTTATGGTTGCAAAAAAAGTTTATAGAAAGCGATCTTCATGCGGGGCGCGGGGGTTCGATTTGTTGTCGATTTTTGCCAAAAATCGACCAAAAATCGAACCCCCCTGTCCCGCATGAAGACCCCTTTTTTGGAAAATGATTCTTATATGGTGAGAAAGCAAATTTTCTCTACTTTTTGATGGCTGAGCGCGGGATTTTCGATTTTCAAAAAATTGGCTGAGTTATGAACATTTTTGTGAAACCATCTCGATGACGATGGTGAAGGACAAAAAAGAACTTTTCTCCTAGTTTCTGATAAGCTGACGGGATTTTGAAACTTCGAAAAAATTATCGAGTTATGAGCATTTTGGTGTAGTCACTTCAATTTTTTTCGCTCAAAAATTGAACCGTCCGAAGCGCATGAATAACCCTCTTTTTGAAAATGGTTTTTAAAAGGTGGAAAGCGTTTTTCTTCTTGTTTTCAAAAAGCTAGAGTAGTCTCCGAAGTTCAAAAAAATTACCGAGTTATGAACCTTTTTGTGAACGCTCAAGTTTATGCTCCGATGACGTTGGTGCAAAGTCGACCGGAGGTCGATTTATCCTGTTCGATCCAGAAAATCACGATTTTTTCACTGTGCATTGACCAAGACTGGGAAGTTTTTGTGGCAGAATTTTATTCGTATGGATGGTCTGCTTCGGCTAAAAAATAATTTTTCATGGAAAACGAGAACTTTGTTTACGATCCATCCTAATCATGTCGTCATCACAGCGGAGAAGCTTAGTTTATTTTAATGTGTAGTAAACACGATTTAAAATTTTATATGGCACAATTCCACTCTCTGTTGTTATTTCCTTCAGAAGGCAGAAAAGGTTTTTCCGCGAAGAGTCCATCCATCCTTCAATTGCGATCGATCATGTCAGAGAACGCAGTAGCCGCAAGCAAACTGCTACAACTCGGGGATCTTTGGGGCTTCTAAAAAATTCACAAAGCTTTAATAAATGTGGGTTCTATGTGTTAAAACGCAGTTTTAAAACTAACATCTTTCACGTGATCAGAATATGTGATTATTCCACTGTGATTTGAGTCGGTATTTTTTCGGCAAATGACGCTAATTCAAGATCATATAGAAGATCGTTTCAGAAAAACATAGTTTTATCACTGTGGGTCAAACGGGCTTAAAATTCTATAGGGTACGATTTCACTTTCAGGCGCTGTTTCCTGCAGAAGAGAGAAATTTCTTCTCAAGGCAGGTCCGCCTTTCGGTTGCCATTCCTTCATCGATTTGAAGAGTGCTTCAAAAATCTTTTACGGAACGTTCTTAGGTCGTCCTTAATAATTGACATTTAAAATTGTATAGAGTGCAATTTTGGAAGCAGATGTCGCTTCTTCAGGTTGAAAACTCCATTTTCATGACCTCCTGGCAAAATCTGAAAAACTTCATCGATTCGAAGAGTGCTTCAAAAATCTTGTAGGGAAAGTTCTTAGGTCGCCTTTAGTAATTAACATTTAAAATTAAATAGAGTGCAATTTTATAAGTAGATGTCGCTCCTTCAGGTAGAAAACTCCATGTTTATGACCTCCTGGCAAAATCTGAAAAAATGAAAGCCTCTCATTGACTGTAAATCTGCGTACAGGAAACCTTTATTTTTCACTGTACAATATTTTTTTATATTCAATCCTATTTTTTTACTCCAGGAAACGTGATGTTTGTGTGTATCCGCATGGTCATAGCTACACCTGGAAAAATAACTTATTAAAGGATGCAATCATCTAAAAACCTGAAATTAGAGAGAATACTCTGCGAAAACCGAGAGAGTACGACCCCCCCCCCCCTTTGTTCCCCGAACCTCAAGCTTGACCCTGCATCAGGGCATGTGCTGTGATGGTTCACTGGGTTTTGTTATACAAGTTTATTGCCACTAAATCTACAATATACGCGACGATAATGGGAAATGCTTAGACAACACAAGAGACAACAGCTGAAACTACTACAACAGCGATATGAGTAAGTAGTAAGCAATAGGATAAATGAGTGGGTACAAGCTACGAAAGGGAATGATAGAGGAGGATGCCAGGACACCAACCAGGATGATGCCCAAAAGCCCAGAAGACTTGGAGGCTGCCTGTAGCCCGCGACGTCGAGGAGCAGCAAGAACTCACCCCGCCTTCCAAAAGAAGTCGCGTAGGACGGACAGACCGCGACACTGCGGCCGACGACAAAACATTTTTTAAATCATACAGTACATATCGATCAACACAAAGTAGATCACAACTTCTTGGCCTCGCCTGGCGTTTGTCGCTGCATCTGAGAGTTGACGTTTCTGGCTCGTACTTCGGCTCGCATATGGCTGGCGTTGAAGGAATAGGCGGCTACGGAATATAGGGCTGATGTTGTGACGATACTGTCGTTTAGGCGAATATGTTGGGCAGTCCGCGGCGATTATGGCACTGACGACGAATAGTAGCAGAATACGAAGAAGGGGGATTAGCGAATATGGACGAGGGGAGGGGGGGGGAATATAGTGGTGAAGGCAAGAGCTAGGCCACGGTATTCACTGTGGCTGCTCTTGCTCTCCGCGTCGACTTTTTTCAGCCGGCTCGTCCAAGGGGCGGAAGGCACGGTCGACGCAGGTACAGTCATGAGCAGGAGTGGCGGTGCTGGACGATGCAGTGTCCCGCTGCCTTATGCGCGATACACCTGTATCACCTGTATCACCTGTCGTCCCGTTGATCATCGACTTGCTCGAGCTGGCGCCAGCAGCGTCTCCATTCGTCCCTGTCGCGTGCCAGAGTGGTCCAATGGATCCTCCTCGCTCGAGAGACACGAAGAGCGTCATATCGGTCGTTCAGGGCTTTCACGAAGAAGTCCTACCAACGCGTTTGTGGGCGTCCTGGTGTTCTTTTGACATCCCGCGGAATCCAATCTGTGACGGCTCTCGTCCAGCGGGGTGTCTGCGAATCGCATTACGTGGTCGGCCCACCTAATTTTCGACGACTTGGCCCATGCGACAGCGCCTCTGATCTTCGAACGTCGGCGAAGCTCGGAACTCCGGAAGCCTTCTCTCACTTGCGTGAGTCGTGTCACTCCGAGCATCGTCCTCTCGATTCCACGCTGCGCGACGCTGATCGCGTGTTCATCCTGCTTTCGTATAGCCCAGGTCTCTGAGGCGTATGTTAGGGCAGGAAGAACAGTGGAGTCGAAGAGGTGGGCACGTAGTCGGACCTTCTTCGTCTTCTTCGCGACTTCTTCAACGCTCTTGAAAGCTCCCCAAGCCGCTCGTTTCCTCCTGCTCAGCTCTGGTGCTAGGTCGTTGGCCATGTTGACTTCGCGACCCAGATACACATAGCTGGAGCATTCGGAGATGTTCGTTCCGTTGAGCGAGAATGGGGCATCAGAAACCCATCCGTTCTTCATGAACATCGTCTTCGTAAGATTCAGCTGCAGTCCAACGCTTCCACATACACGATCGAAGTCGGCCAGCATTCGTTCCGCCTGACTGATGCTCGGTGTTATGAGCACGATGTCGTCAGCGAAGCGAAGATGGTGCAGTTGCCGGCCGTCGACCTTCACTCCCATGTCTTCCCATTCTAGTTCGCGCATGACGTGTTCGAGGGTGGCGCTGAAGAGCTTCGGGAATATGGTATCCCCTTGACGAACCCCTCTCTTCACGTCAATGACGACGTCGTTGTAGAATGGTGAGATCTTGGTCGTGAATCCACTGTACAGCTCTCGAAGGACTCTGGTGTACTGAGTAGGAACGCCCTGAGTGAACAGGGCTTCCATGACCGCTTCAGTCTCGACGGAGTCAAATGCCTTCTTCAGGTCAATGAACGTAAGGTACAGCGGCAGCTTGTACTCTCGCGACACTTCGATGAGTTTCGTAATGGTGTGTATGTGGTCGATCGTGCTGAATCCTCTCCTAAATCCTGCTTGTTCGCATGGCTGTCCTTCGTCCAGCGTTCTATTAATCCTATTCAGGATGACTCGAGTGAACAGCTCGTAGCCTACGGACAACAGGCAGATCGGGCGATAGTTGTCAATGTCGTGCACGTCTCCCTTCTTGTACAGCAAAACGGTCTTGCTGGTCTTCCACTGAGATGGAACCTTGCATTCGGACAGGTAGCGTGTGAAGAGCCGCGCCAAGGTGTTGATGAGCGCTGGCGGGAGGTTCTTCAGGTGTTCAGCTCTGATCCTGTCAGAACCGGGTGCTGTACGTTTCTTCACCGACGAGATGGCGTGTCGGATTTCGGAAGAGAGAACAGAGGGACGACGTATACATCCTGCGGAAGATGGCATGGGGCAGGTGGACGTGGCTATCGAAGAGATCGGAGTAGAAGTCGTGGATGACTTTCTCCATGGTCCTTCTGGAAGAGGTGATGGTTCCGTCAGGACGTTGGAGAGCGGTCATCTTGGTCTTGAAGTTGGCGAAGTTCCGGCGGGCATTGCGGATGCTCAGCCCTGCCTCTGCTGCTTCAGCCAACACTTCCGCCCTTCTCTCCTTCAGATCTTCCTTTATCGCCGCTCTGCATAGCTTTGCAAGCTCGGACGTCAGTTGGTAGTTGTCTGACGCTCGTGCTGCTCCACGCTGGCGTATCAGCTCGAGAGTTTCCGGAGACAGGCGTCTCTTGGTGGTCTTCAAGCTCTCGGCTCCTTTAGCACTATCGTGGAGATGGTGCACGAAGCGATCGTATTCCTCGTCGACGTTGTCCATGACGGCATCTTCCCAAAGGCCGACAAGAGAGGTGTAGAGATCCCAGTTGATGGTCGTTCTGGGATTCCTCTTCTTGAACTTCGCGGCCTTCTCTCCTTGACGCGAAAAGCGGAACCTCGCGCGAAGGAGGCGGTGGTCCGATCCCGTGTAGAACTTGGGGACAACGGAGACATCGGTCAGGCAATACTTGCGATTGAAGATGATGTGGTCGATCTCGTTGTGGAACTGGCCACCGGGGGATTCCCAGGTCCATCGTAGGGAGGGAGACTTCTGGAACTGCGAGTTTCCATGGATGGTCTTGGTCGACATGATAAACTCAGACAGCCTTTCACCTTGCTCGTTCCACTCCAAACCGTGGGTTCCGATGTCAAGTTCTTCCGGCGACCTTCGTGGCCCGATCTTGGCGTTGAAGTCGCCGACGATCACCTTGTAGAAGGTGTGATCTTCCTTATAGAACTTCTCCAGCCCCACGTAGAACGCCTCGACGTCTTCATCGTCGTAGTCGGATGTTGGGGCATACGCGACGAACACAGTCAAGGCTGGCACGGAGCCACATCGCTTCAGTCGCAGACGTCCGATTCGACTTGTCAGAGACTCGTACGAATCGATGTTCATGGCCAAGTGCGTGTTGACGAGGACACCAACGCCGCCTACTCCCCTGCTGTCGCATGTTGCGAGGAACAGTTCTTCTCCGGAGTCGTAGGCGGCGTGTAGGGGGTGGAGTCTTCTCGTCTCGGTCAGTCCGATGACGTCGTACTTGATCTTCCTGGCTTGCATCATCAGGTTCTCGACGGATGCTTCCGACGCAAGCGTGCGGGCGTTGTAAGTACAGATCGTCATCCTAGTCCTTCTCAGTTTGCGCAGCCTGGTTAGGCCTTGAGATTTTAGCAGCCTCTCCGTACTCGTCCTTCCCATCGCTGCAGAAATGGGGGCTCTTTCGGGGTCAGGGGAATGAGGCCCTTTAGTGCTGCTGTGTTTGACTGGAATGCAACACGGGTAGCTAGTCAGGCTCTGTCGTGCGGGCGGGGTACTCCGGGCAGCCTGCCAGACTGCCCGAAGGGACGGGGCGAGACTTAAGGCGGCCTCGAATCGCCTTACATGTACTCCCAGTCTACCGAGTGCAAGCTTTTGGTCGAGCCGACACAGTTACAATCCGCACAGTCACGGACACATCCACGCACACTGTGCACGAACATGCCGCTCCCACGCACAAGGAACGCATCGACCCGACACAGCAGGAGCAAGCAGTCCATCCCCTGCTTCCCACCTGCGTCTCTGGGCAGTACACGGTCGCATTTGGTTCGCGTTTAATTCCCCTATCCACCACCCGGGGACGCTCCACGTGGCCCTGCGACAAGCGGCCCGAGATCCGTCTTAACAAGAGAGCCCGAAGGCTCTCTATCGAGGGAGATCCGTGGCTATCGAGGGAGATCCGTGGGCGCGATACACAAAAGCTGTTATTATGCAGACATTTAACAGCTCTCAGAACCTTGCGAGTGTCGTGATGAATATCGACGATCTTAGGCTCAGTTCTCACTGTGCTTCGGAGCTCCCTCATCAGGAAATCGCGAAGTTCAATGAATTCATCGTGAGCCTTTTCACGCGATTTTTCGACCTCGGATTGTAGTGAAGTCAGCAGCTCATGAATACGCGAATAGGAATTCTGAACCTGGCGTATTTGGCCATTGATGACCTCAAAATAGTTGAGGAGCTCACCGGAAGCGATGATTCTGGACATGCTGGAAGGGTGTGAACGTGGACGAAGGACTGAGAGAGTGTGGATTCGGCCAAATGACACGCCTTCTGACATCTGGAGAGTTCAGAATTTTTTGCGCTTCTCAGTCGGACCGCGTTGACATTTCCTGGGACAGAGAAGGGTATTGTGACCCGAACCGCAGCTGGCGCAAGTAACTCCACAGTCGCCTTCGTGCCCAGCTTGGAGACACTTATGGCAGAGTCCTAATGAGTTCGCCCTAACCGCTCTTGACACTGGGTCGGGATATTTGCAGCAGCGACCAGTCGGGTGGTGGTCTTTATTATCTGCGTATGGGCAGAATAGGCAGTTGGACCGCCGAGTAGTTCGCTCAAGTAGGGTGTCGAGACCAGCAGAGAGATGGGCACAGACGTTCTCGATTGCGTCAAACGAGCAGACACGTCGTCTATCTTAGTGCGAACGTCTTCTCGAAGGAGTTGAACTGCAGCAAGTATGGGTTCGAGGTGGAAGGGAATTTCAATATCTTCCATAGGGTAGGCTATCGGGACAGGGTTTGCTGGTTTGAGGGCAATGAGTGAATCTCACCACCTCAGTTATATACGCCTATGAACATCTGGTGTACAAAAACATGCTGCTAGTGGTTTTTTCTTGTAGGACGGTTGAGCAGCCGTCACCGAGGCACTGATTTTTTTGTGATGACTGTAGCAAGGATTTGTGTTCTGAGGAATCGGTCACTGTCGATGATGCACAAAATCCCGAGCATAGTGAAGTATTGCGAAAAGGTATTGAGCGATGAGCAGAGTGACTTTTATGCAGATCTCGATGAAGCTTGTCGCGCATTTTAGGATGGATTTTACGAGAATTACAAGAACTGACGGGCCAGCCAAATAAGTTACAACTGCCAGCAGAGTGGTAGTGCTGAGGAATCCTAAAGTGAGCTTCCAATGTTTTTGAATACCCAAAGCGGGGCAAAGTCGGGGATTTTTAGGTCAGAGAACCATGTTGGTGATAACTTATGTGGTTCGTTTTGGGACTCGAAGATATCTTCTTCACTGATATTTGGCAGAAATGCTAACGTTCCATTAATATGCACTTCAATGTATTTGTTATTGCACTCCGTGTGACATATTTGGTTTATAACCGCAGCTTGAAAGTTTAGAATGGTTTTCGTTTCTTCAGCTGAGGGGCCACATTTTGTGGAGAATACATTGTCTTCACACTGAATGAGGACCCACGTTGGTTCTTTGGTGACACACTTAATGGCGACCTCAGCTCCTTCTTGACAGTCATAGCATCCATGGACGGCAGAAACGGCGATATCGCAGTCTTGTTGCAGCACGTATTCTGCGGTATTTTGCAGAGATATGGATTCGATAGACACAGCGGTTTCGCCTTTGTCTGTTAACGCTGTTATGATACCATTACTGGCCGCAAGAACCAATTCAGCCGAACGAACTGGAAGGATATTTATCATTTCGGAACGCAGGTGTCCTATTGTTTCATGTGGACAATGGCATCGCACAGGGGGACCGGCGATATCGCAGGTGCAAGCGACTTTGTTCCTGCAACTTCGAAAATTCCAAGAGGCTATTGATGCCGTGGGGCATGCTACTGGCAATTTGTAGTCGTTAGGCAGCAGAAGGGTTTCGTTTGCTGATATAGCGAACCAACTGCTTAGTAAAGGAGAGCTGATTGTAGGCAGTGATATTACTGTGATAGAGAGGTCGTCCATGTGTTCTGTTATATAAGGCGTAAGGACGACTTCTTTTTCGACATTTTTATTGTAAAGCTCAAGACGAACTTTTAAGTGCACTAGTGGTTTCCATTCAAGGCAGCTGATGATCTCATACACATTTTCGTTTTGAGGAATGTGTGCGACTTTGTAAAATAAGCATGCTGGAAAGGGTAAAAGGCATCCACATGCCAATCCTCCACATGTTTCTACGCAGCCAGAATATCCTGGCCAGTGCTCAGCCGCAGCTAGCTCTGGAATCGAAAGGATTTCATCCATATCAGGGCATCCGTCTATGGAGCAGGAGCCCATTTGGCTGCATCTTTTAGTGCTGAATACCTCATAATTAGTGTCTCTAGTGAAGAATAAGGATCTTCTAATGCAGCGCAACGTTATCGCCTGCCTTTCTAAGTAAACTATCCCCACTATCTTATCTGCGTGCAGGATTCCGATGCAAAGTATTTTGTTAAGATCGTTAAATAGGACTTCTTGCCTGAATTCCAGGGTGCAATTTTTTTCTGTTTACACAAATGAGTTCAGCGCTTTGCGCAATATGTCCACGCTGGCATGCCATTGCGGTGTTTACAGCCGCTAAAATGTATACGATCGCAGCCACTGTAACGACGCGGCCTAGGTGCATAGGTGCGAACGTCGCCAGCTGGGTATCGGCGCGGCAGCTGTTTTCGCTTGATGTCCGCGCATGAGTGCGTCTTCTTTGTTTCTGAATCAAAGCGACTGTCAGGAAGACGGTGCAGGCTACCAAATAGAATGACGCTGCGACTGTCACTATCGATCCCAGTGGCCAGCAGTGGGGGTTTGCTATCAAATTCTTCGAGAAAAGGTATTGCGGCGCTTGACATAAGTGGGGCAGATTACACACTCTACTTATGGTTTTCACGTCTGTACTGGTAAAGTATGTCAGAGTGACATTTATTGACTTGTTTAAGGAAGTGTGCGGTAAAGGAAAAGATAGCGCCGATGAGCTGTTTGCGAATGTTCTGCACGTGTTTCTCAAGCACAACTTGAAGTTCTCTGCTGGAGGTGTGACAATAAAAAGGTTTTCTGAGCATCGTATCACACTTTCTGTGGCTGTGGTTATGTTTATGACACAGCTAGCTATTAGGAGTGCGAAAAGCGCTGCGAACGCGCTACCTTTCATAGGTGGCTGTGCGGTAAACCTGATTTGCGAAGATTGTGCTATTTCTTTAATTTTTTCTCGAGCACGGACCTTAGCAGCACGTTGGGGTCGCGCAACAACGTTTTGTTCTACGTTATCGCTGGACCTCTCCATGTCATCTCGGGATGTTGATGGATTTCCTTCGCTGATGGTCTTGATAGAAACAATTCAAATCAGTTTCATTAAGCCTCAAGCGGCTGGTATCGAGGTAGTAAGCTGTCACAACAATGTTTTGTTGCGCTCAAAACTTCTAGCGTCAGGCGGGACTCGAACCCGCACCTCTCTCTGACAGGGCGGGAATGCTCTACGCCTTTACACCACCGGCGCCGTTTATCGAACGCAACATCCACACCTCGTGGGACCGAGCATACGCAGATAGACATGAAAAATCTTAGTTTCGCAGCTTCGCGCGGACCGATACTCTTGTTCGACAGTATTCCAAGATCTAAGAAGAACGTGGAATGAGATGGATGAAATACCAGCTTTCTGCAGGCTAGCCACTACAAGCCATTGTGCAGTCCAAATACACATGCAGATAGATGTGAAAACTAGAAAAGCAGAAGAAGAATGTCCATAAAAGACAATCTCAAATTAGAAAGAAGCTCCAACATGCGCATGGAAAATCAGTTTGGTACAGTTCAATTGCACTATTTATATTTTTAATAGAGAGAATCAATTCCTTAACATTACGGTGGTACCACCATGACTACCGTACAGAAGATGCTTTTCTATAAACACACCTCAACAATTTGTAAAAGCGTAGCTTTCTCCACTCATTTAGATTGAACCTGTGCCCATTTTGCTTGTATTCATTACTGCTCAGCGGTAAGTGTTTGATGCGTTACAACAGTCTATCAGTAAAAACTAAAATACCTGTGTCGCATGCTACCTACACACTGCAGTCGTGGAAGAGGACGCTAAATTCGGCACTAAACAGTTCTTCTTGGGATGTGCCAGGCCCCTCACTTGTGACTATCAGTAATACTATCAAGGCTGCTTGAATGCATTCCTGGTCTGCACATGGCCTGTGGTGACAAGCTCATGAACAGTTCAATCCATAATAGGTTTCATAGATGTATGGCATAAACGAAAGACCCTGCAAGGATAGAAGTTAGACGTCTTTCCAACTACGTTACACGAACCTGAAGGCACCTCACCCGTCTAGATTTAAATGCCCTCTATTGCTGCTCGCGATCACTCCTATGATTGTGACGCTTCTACACAGCCATCCAATACGAAGTCCAAACCCGGGTATCAGCTAATTTCTTGTTCGTTATCCGCCCCAAATTTACCGGATAACGAGCAACAAAACGGATAGGCCAAAACCACCCGGAGACCGGATAACGGATAACGGTTAATCCGCTCATCCCTGACGCACACCCCCATTTCAGGCAGTATCTCAAGAAGGATCTCTGCAAAGATCGCAAGCTAGTTCTTCATCGTCGTCTCCGACTCCATCTTGGGAACGATCTCAGGTTAGCACGCCATCAAGCTGGCGGCCGACGAGTGCTACTTTTACTAATATTCGCCCACTCCGGGGGATTACAAAGAAAGAAGGGGCAAGAAAAACAAAACAACTACGAGGATATAAGACTTCTCCAGTGGATTTTTACACATAGATTTTTACATAGTGGATTTTTGTTCTGCTTCAGCCGTTGACGAACTCACAGATGTGCTGAGGGAGGAAGGAAATAAGCTCGACCGATACGAACTACTGAATGCGGCTTGTAGCTTACGCTCCTACGAATTCTTGTGGTCAATGTCATAGCTATGCTAATATTCTCAGGCCTCACGCTTGCATCATAACTCCGAACACTTCGCGACTTGGATCCTGCGGCCAGCGAGAAATGGATTTTGAAGGCTGAGAAGTTTATGATCCTCCCCCCTCAAGATGTATTTATGAATTGCCGGGAAGTACTTCTCGCTGAGAACACCTTAAGATACCTGAGCCTGCTACTGCTTCAGCGCCTAGCCCTTCAACGCTAGATAGGCTCCGACAAACCACAGCAATGTAATGGGATTCCAAACCACCAATTCCTAGCGAACACAGGTATGCATAATGCGTGAAGGCTATGAAGTGTTCCAATTTAGTTTTGCTCCAGGCAACGGAAGATCTGTCGGTTTCTTGTTTTGTGAGTTGTCGATGTGACGTAGTAGTGCTCTAGAAGAGTTTCTTGTTGAATTGCAGAGTGACTCTTTTTCGTTGTCTCCTCCTTCGCGGATTACTTTTTCCTTTGGAATGTCAATTTCTTTGGAGAAGTTAATAGAACGTAGGTCATGTATAGTGATGTTTTGTTGTTGCCCTTATACTGTTTCTGTTCATAGCACCCAGTCTCGATGATGCAGTTGTTAAGTATTAGATTGACAACTAAATTTGTTGACTCTCTCGTAGTCACTTCTTCTAGCATCGATTATCAGCTCATTCGTGCATCAATTCTCTTGCTCTTTTCAGTGTTTGAAACCACTTTGCCTACCCTTTTCGAAACCACTCTTGTCCTGCTATTCCGCTTTAGTGGGAGATTTTTGAGTCTGAAATGAAAGGACACAGATCCCGCTCTTCGCGAACGCCTTCTTCATGAGTACCAGCTCGGCCACTCTGCAGATGAAGCCGGATAAAACATATGTGCAGCTGTAGGAGATGGAGTTCTCCAACGATTGACAGTGTTCTAATGTTTCAAAAGGTTCCATGAGGGCAACGTCGAAACTAAAGGCAAGCGACGCACGGACGACCGATTGTCTGTGATCGTTTAGCTGCAGCGCCATGGAAGGAAATTCGAGCTTGGCAACTCGACCTCTACTGAGAAGATTCTGCACAACGTTGGCTTTTCTGTAAAACTCGGTAAATGGGTGCCTCCCGACTTGAACCTATTGCAGCGAAAGAAGCGTGTGGATGAATTGTTGGACCCTCACAAGCAGAAACCATTTCTCCACCGGCAATATGTAATGAAAAGTGGATTCCGCTAGATAATCGTAAATGTTCTGACTATTAGCTTAAAGCAAAAGAAGCTGCTGCCAGCGCCTAAGCCTGAACCCCACAAGAAGAAGGTGATTCTTTGTGTTTGGTGGTATCGGGAAGGCGTTATCTTCTGAAAACTCATCGAGAGTGGTTACAGCATTTAAACTGTACTCTTCTTAACTTAGCTGCGTGCAGGCTGAACTCTGCCAGAATCGGTTCCAACAACTCTTCAGAAGTGGCATTACCCTTCATCAGGATAACGCCAGACCACACGTCGCGAACCGGACTCTTCAAAAAATCGAAGACTTTGGCCGCGAGCGTCTAACTCATTTACCTTACAGTCCAGACCGTGCGCCGAGTAATTGCCACCTTTGCCGCTCGCTGCAGTACTCCTTGGTTGAAAGAAGATTTACCTATGTGGACCAGGTCAAAATGCACCCTCAAGGATTTTTCGCCTCAAAACCAAAAGAACGCTACGGCCATATGACATACCAGGCACCTTATAAATAGGAAGAGGTTCTGAATTTCAACGGACCTTACTGCGATTAAAGCTCGTTATTAGTTATTTTTTCATAAATGCTTTTGTTGAAGATGCTTGAGAGTCTACGAATTTAATTGTCAACCCAATAGTATGTTAGAGGACGTGTATTTGGTAAGGTCTGATAGTTGCTCGAATGAAGCAGCAATCAGAAACTTGTAGTACTAGAACTACAGGTAGATGGTTTTTTTATCTAACTGTATAACACTGAATAAAATTCACATTCACATGTTGTTTGAGAAGAATTCGTCTCGATGGTTTGGGGCAGGGGCCTTTTGTTTACAGCAGTTTATCTTCCCGGGAGTGGTTTGTCTTTGTTGCCCCTCTGGGCGAAAAGTAACTTCTGATACCATCTCTAATAATTTTTTCGGTTAGGAGTGAGCGTGCCGGTGACTTCTGGAATGTGCTTAACTCCCGTCGCTGGGTTGCTGTCGAACCTGAACTAATTGAAAATGAAATGTTGCACATTTTCACTTTGAGGGTGATCATTCTAGTGAATAAAACTTTTCAACAACGCAGGGAAAATTAACCATTCATAACTCAAAATGTTCGCCAGGAAACAGGCTCTCAAGCAGAACATAGTAGTTCAGAGGGCTTTTTTTGAATTGCAGAAAAATAGAAATGTTTAAAAAAAATTTATGACTCAACCTAATAGAAATTTCTGCTTCACCTGTGCTGGCCTTTCTACTCTGTGGTACGGGTCCCAACCAGACCGACAAAGTCTTCCAGAGTGGTCTGAGAAAGATAATATGCTGAGTTCTCGATGGGCTGGCCAGCGCAAGTCATTTTATAGGCCAAATACGCATTCAGATTGCCTCCACGACATGCCGTAGAAGTAGGATGTCATCCTTTGTGCTGTAAGCCGCCCATATTTGGGTTTCCGACACTCCAGGTAACACCATTTTATTCATAACGAAAAGCTCTATCGAATGGTGTCACTCTCGACCAATTTAAAAAATCGATTTCTCGACAATATCGAGGACGTGGGGCTTTAGGCCGAGCTGCGCGGACGATGACGTCATCGAAAACCGGTATTTTCGAAATTGGCCAAATTTTCTCGTGTAAACTGCGTCCAAAATCGTCTAGGGGTTATTTGGGGCGCTGATTACGAATCCGTCGTCCATTTTTAAAAATTCCGTCGACTTCGGTAGGTTTTGGATTTTTTCTGGATAACTGATGGTGGTCGGGTCAGGATCATCGATTTTGCTCGAAATTCGTATTGGGTCGGGGACTTATTCGGGGTGCCGAACACGATGCCGAAGTACATTTGGACGATTACGGGAGGGGACCGCTCATACCGATAACTGAGGGTGATCGGTGATCCTGACCCGACTACCCTCAAACGGAAAGTAACCTGCTCAAGTCCGCGGAATTTTCAAAAATGGACGACGGATTCGTAATCAGCGCCCCAAATAACCCCTAGACGATTTTGGACGAAGTTTGCACGAGGAAATTTGGCCAATTTCGAAAATACCGGTATTCGATGACGTCATCGTCCGCGCAGCTCGGCCTAAAGCCCCACGTCCTCGATATTGTCGAGAAATCGATTTTTTTAAATTGGTCGAGAGTGACACCATTCGATAGAGCTTTTCGTTATGAATAAAACGGTGTTACCGGGAGTGTCGGAAACCCAAATATGGGCGGGTAAGAGGGCCGAAAACTTCAACCGCTATGTCCGCCGCCCTAAAACGGCAGATGGGGCTAAGGCAGTTTAGGCAGGTGAGAAGCTCTGAGCACGTCACCGTAAAGTACCTTGAGTGCTCTGTTCGCACACGCATTCTGATGCCGTTAGCTCCCCGATTCTTCTCGCAGTAGACCACCGAAATCGGAAAAAGTGCGTCACTCAAGCCTCACCTGCATTTTCGCACCGCTGTAACATTGCCACCTCCTAAGCTAAGCCATTATACTTTAGTGTTACAATAGACCGTTCTAATGCCTACAAGACCCACAAGCTGCAGCCGAAATGATTCGAACTTGACAGAGTTATTGTGCTCCGAATACGTCCGCGCGTGCAATTTACCGCAATAACGGCAGACGCTCTCCGCGCTGTTACTCGCCCAGATTAGAGTTTTTCCAACTCTAAATGACACCATTCTAGTTAGCATGCAAAGCTCTATCGAACGGTATCAAGCATGGCCAACTCGAAGAAAACGATTTTTCGATGCCGTCATCGTCCTTCCGCCGCGGCCTCGTCCTCGATACGAAACAGCCAAAAAATTGATGCTTCCACGATCGGTCGAAATTGATACCGTTCGATAGCGCTTTTCATGCTAAACGGAACGGTGCCATTGCGAGTGTCGAAGACTCAAATCTGGGCGAGTAGGAGCGTAAGAAACTCTAACCGCTAGCTTTCGCCACTCTAAAACGGCAGCTGAGGCTAAGGCAGTTTAGGCAGCTGAGGAGCTATGAGCACTTTATCAGTAGTAAAGTACCTTAGGCTCTCAGTTCTCTTTAATTTTAGTTCTCATTTTAAGGCCGTTAGCTCGCCGCGTCTTCTCGCTGTGGTCCACCGAAATCGGAAAAAAAATGCTTCACACAAGCCTTATCTGCATTTTCGCACCCTTATAACATTGCCCACTCCCAAGCTAAACCATACTGCTTTAGCGTACTAACAGACCGCTCGACTGCCTACAAGACCCACAAGTTGCAGCCGAAACGATTCGAAATTGACAGAGCTATTGCGCTCCGAACACGCCCGTGAGAGCAATTTGCGAGCTGTCGCCCCCTCGATTGAAAGGTTCGATTCTGTATGCATTATTCACGGCGCACTCCAAAAGCTAGCTGGACAGCCTTAGAGCAACTCCAGAGCAGAGCGGAAAGACATTTCTGATAAAGGAGGTGCTCTAAGGCTGTCCATTTCTGATAAAACTCCCCAAACGCTCAGTTTACAAGCTGCCCCCCCCCCCCTCGATTGAAAGGTTCTTCTTTGTACGCATTGTACACGGCGCACACCAAAGTTTCGCTGGGACAGATTGGAACTAATCCTGAGTGTGGTGACTGGAAATTGCTAAGAACCTTCTCCAAACGGTTCGAAATAGTCTTGAGAATTTCGCATTTCCCAGTAAGAGAAGATAGAAGCGCAGGGAACATGCGCTCGCACATTCGAATGACATGTTAGATGCTGTGTGGATTGTGCACGGCGCACTCTCGGGGCATTCCTGCCATGACAGAGCACTGACGACGTACGCCATGATTGAGATACTCCGAAAGCACGCATATCCTGGGAAATAAGCTGCTCTAACCGCCCGTCCAGTCAATTTTGGACCACTCACGGCGAAAATATGGGTGCTCCGGTAAAGTTTTATACATGTTTGTGTAGATCTCGAAGAGACAAATTGAATGGTGCCAACCTTTCTTCAAAAACCTAAAACTGAAGGAGTTATGATCATGCGACGCTTTGCGACGCTATTTTTGCGTTTTTTCGCCCACTTTTGACCGTGCGGCGCGAGTGGTATTGTACAGTCGGTGACGGGAATTTGTCTTTTCTGAAGAAAGGAACTGCGTCGTGCTTGAACAGTGAGAGGTCTCAGTCTTTACTGCAAATGAAAGTGTGAAATTTTTTTGAAAGTTTAAATTTTTTTTTGGTGATTGGCTATACCGGGTTATAGCGTCGCTGTTCCATATATCCTTGTCAATTGACACTTTAATCCAAGCGCCTAAAACGTTCGGAAGAAAGCATGGTATTCCAATACCAGTTTGGCAGCGCGACGAAGTGCGTACAGAAAACCTGGTAGAATACCACGATTATGAAGATTTATATGATGCACTAAGAAAGGAACGTCGAAGTACTCATTCGTAACAGACCTTCAATCTTTCAAGGTCTTAAGCGTCCCTGGGTGTGAATCAAGATGACCTCCTGGTAAAGAAATATTTTCTCCACCGTGGTATGAATTGCAGACGCGATCCCTGGAAGAATCACAAAATTGCAGGTATCCATGCGGTTCGAAGGTGTCGTTGTCGGTGTGTCTCATTATATTTCAGCGTTTCATTCAAGTCTGCCGTTCCCTCTGCGCCTAGAATGAACGAAAATGACAGGCAACAACAAGAAGTAGGTTTGTGCAAACTGGCTGATGACGTTTTTTGAACTCCCACTGTGATATTCATTACCCTTTATAAACGCTGTTTTAGAGTTGTTTCATTTTTGTACCTAAATATGCATTTTCTCGTTTTACTTGCCTTATTTTACTACCAGGGCGCGTGTAGCGCAGTCGGAGGAGGCGCGACTGTCGCGTGCATCCGATACCAGGTTCCTGGTTCGGATTTCCCGCCCAGGCCAACCAAGCCTTCCATCCCTCCGGGGTCGGTGAATTGGTACCAGACTTGTCTGGGAAGGATAAAGCGCTGACTTGTTCATCGGCTGGCCACCGCAAGTCATTGTATGGCCAAATACGCATTCATGTCGCATCCACGATATCCCGTAGAAGTAGAATGCGCTGGCGCATCCCAGAAGGGATTGACTAACGCCGTCCTTTATCCTTTATCCTTTATTTTACTACCACGTAAACCGTCGGTGCAAAAGTTTGGTATTTCCATGATGTTGTTCCTATGCATGGTGTCTCAAAAATGTATACACTATTTTAAAGGTGATAACTTTGCTCACAGTAGAGGTACTGTAGAAGTTAAGGACTCATATTAAGAAAATAGAAATTTTGTGACATACAAGAGCTATGGAATGCATCATGCACTCGTCTGAAATTCTGCGTTTTGCACTGGGATGACTGTGTTTCGCTTAAATACTTGTTATGTTTTTTCACAAAGTGACTGTATCGATTTATTTATGCTAATTTTAAAGTTTGAAACTAAAAAACACACTACGTCTTGCGAAAAATCCAGGTACTGTTTGAAAAGTTTTAAGATTGCTGCTTGTGAAGCTTTTGAAGATGTTTGAGATTCTTATGAATGCACAGGGTAACGGAATTTCTGTGACGTATAAGGAGTCAAGATTTCGCCATGCCTCCGCCTGAAACCTTGCATTTTACACTTGATTGATTGTGCATGGACTGAATGCTTGCTATAATCTTGTTACTACTTGGCCAGATTAACTTGTGCTGCGCTTCTCTTAACGTTTTCCGTCACCAGTAACTGCAGTTATGCCGATTAACCTCTCCATTCAGCTTGAATGTCACTTCTTCCCTCCACAGAATCCGTCCTGGAAAGTGGGGCTCCTGCTCACATTTAAATTGTGCAATCAATAGACTCTCATGTCACGTATCCTTCACGTAATTGCCAAGTTCTGAACTTCAAAAGAATCACAGCACAACTTGATGTGGTCAAGTAGTAACAAGATTGTAACAAGCAGGCCCATGCATAATCAATCGAGTCTGAAATGGAAGGTTTCAGGCCAGCCAGAGCATGGCGCAACCTTGACTACTTGCACACCACAGAAATCTCGTTACCCCGTGCTTTCACATGAGTCTCAAACATCTTCAAAAGCTTCTCTAGCAGCGATGGTAGAACCTTTCAAGAGTACCTGCATTGTTAGGATACCCTGCATTGTTCGCATGACTTGGTGTGTTTTTAAGATTTAAATGTTTAAAAAAACACAAATCAATCGGTACGGACACTTTGTGGAGAAACTGTAACAAGCGTTCGAACGAAACGCAATCAAGCGAGTGTAAAACGCAAAATTTTAGACGAGTACATGGCGCATTCCATACCACTCATATGTCAGAAAATTTCTACGTTTTGAAGCTTTCACACTAGCTCTTAAATTTTTTGGGACTTTTACTATGAGCATAGTCAAACAGAGTATGGGCCTTAAGGAAGGTCACGTCGAATTGCCCATTGGGCGTTTCCTAAAGGAGCGGAAAGAAAAAGGAGTCGTTCTTCTTTCTTCAGTGGCTGAAAACCGGCAAATGAGATGACCACTAAGTTACTCAGATACATCTGAATAGCTAAGGGGCAATCAACTAAACCGTAAAGGCAAAGGAGCATTTGTCTTCGCTCACACGCAAGTATGCACACAACGTTAAGCCTGTCGCCAATGATTACAGCGCATGATGTCACTGCTCCACTTTCACGGCTAGTGTCGTCGTCATCTGACCGATATTCGTGCGGAGTTGTCCGTCAGTCGCTATCCTTGGAATTGTTCTGAGCTTTAAGCTTTTTGAAAGTTCTTTATATGCTGGGAAAGCTGTAGAGTTTGTGTTTTTAAATTACACGCTGCGTGTCGTAATGGGTGGAGTATACAATTTGCAGCAGCTTGACGTCGTTAAGCTTGAATCTTTGAAGCTCTACACTAATAGTAACTTAGAGGATTTTATAGGTATTTCGTATAGGTATGTGCTGTTAATAAGGAATTAGCTAATATTCGGTCCATGGGTTCAGCATCACCTGAAGGACCTGAACTGATAACCACTCCAATCGAATTTTCCCATTAATCCTTCTCATGTGCTTTGTAGCAAATCCTAGAGAACGCTTTTAACAGCAGCGACTGTCAATACAGAACATGAGAAAGAATTCGTTTTTAGAGTCCTAAGAGCTATTGATGCGCAGTGGAGACGTCCCTTTTCGTTCGAAATCTTGCGAGTTTGTTAAAATGAATGCTTCGCTGCGCGAGAACCTTCGACATTTCCCTTTTACATGTATAAATGGTGTCTCTAAGAAACGCGACACGTTCCCTGGTGATTCCTGTTAGTGATATCATCGGCTGTAGCGATGACGTTGATGTATGCCTTTGCAGAAATTTGATGAAAAACCTCGTTAGCTGCACGGCTTCTAAATACATCGTCATAGTCCTCCTACGCTGAATAAGATGCCATCTGAAGGCGACGATTCCGGCTTCATTGCCGAGTGCAGCACTTTTGTTGTACCGCGAAGCTCCTTGAAAAGTCATGTCGTAAGTTTCGTCTCATCCGATGTATCTTCCTTTATATACACAATTTTCAATACAAACTGACACTGTTTTAAGTTAAATTTGATATTTCTCAAAGCAGGTTTGACACTTTTAAAACCAACCTAACATCTTCAAAAACTTGACACTTTTAGACCTACCAATAAAATAAAATAATTATTTTCTTGGAAAAATTTGGCGTTACTTTCATTGAAATTCTTCAATTCACTTGCCACCTTCTTTAAAATTTGAGCCCACTCTTTGAAATTTTGAAAATTTTCATTTTTAGGAAAAATTACGAACTAAAGCTTACTTTTAAGCGCAGAAAAGAAACCGTTGTGACCAAAGAAGAGATCGCGCCATGTAGCCGTGCAGGTTGTCACGTTTATTATTTGAGTGTGATATTGTAAATGTTGCTTACTTAAAAAGCCACTTACTTAAAGATTAAATGTTGCTTTCTTAAAACGGCAGAGTAAAGATGTGTTTGTTTTTACAACTATTTTGTGGCACTGTTGACTGGTGTGCAACTCCAGAGAAGGAGAATTTTCGCTATCCACCAAGGGAAAGTTGCAACATCATTGACGAGTAAGGGGCGCAATCTCGTCTTTTTGCACTAAACTGCTACTTCTTCGCATTTTAAAACATATTTATAACAGTTATTTTTCTTTCCTAAAGTTTTTTTTTGCAAAATTTCGTACAGTCTTTCCGCGTTTTGAGGTGGGGAGATAGAGACACAAAATCTTCTTCGGATAAAAATTATTAAGTTTTCTTATAAGGTGTCTTTTTATCTGGAATTTACTTGTTTTGATTTGAAAGGTACTCATTTTGATATCAAGGGAGACAAGCGTGTTTTGAAAAGTATCCAGTTCGATTGGAAAATGGGCATCGCATTGTTTTCCTGTCTAAAAGTCCGTGGGTAACAAAGCCTAAAATAAACAGTAAATAAAGAAATAGAGAACCCGCCCAGGTATGGCTATGCCAGTCGCGTGCCTATTAAGTCGTAGCACTCAAAGTGGAGCGACCCTTCAAACTATATAATATAAGTCAAGAGGGATCTGTTCTTAATTATATTTTTAAGTCTTATTCATTTTTTGCTACCATCGATCAGCTGCTTGTTTTGCTTTCTGGGTGATCTTTCGGTTTATATAAATAGAGCCGCAGTGTGGACCCGTCTTCCTTTCCTGCATTTAGTGGGATGAATTATTACCTCTAGAGTAATATCCCTCCCAGCTTTCGAAAATAATGAGGTATTTTAGGATCAGCATTATTTACAGAGCAGCCAAATCACCTCCGTTTTCTAGACTTGTTGTGTTCTTGATTTATTTTATCCTTGCTCTTTTTATTGCGTTCTGACATAATGATGTTGGTTCTCCTTTCATTGTCCCTAACACTTTTCCTTTGTGGCGCACCCACGTGTGCATGAAATAAATAAATAAATAAATAAATAAAGTAATAAACAATAAATAAGAAACCAAAAGAACAAAGAGTCAGGAGTTTAATGTTTTTTCCATCCACTTGATACATATGTATGTGACACACAACATGTGTTATGTCAACGCACATATTACAGATATCATATATCGCATATATGTGAAACGAACTAGGTTCTTCTCCGATCTCGTGAACACAAGATCATCATCATCATCATTTTCAATAGCGTTTGTCCCGCTTGGTGGCGGGGTCCGCTCTTCTGGTCTGGTGACGCCACTTCTCCCGATCAAACGCTTGGTCGGGATGGACACCAGCTAACTTCAAGTCCATATGCAACGTATCTAGCCAACGTTGTTTCGGACGTCCTCTGGGCCGTTTTCCAGGGACTTCAAGATTCAGGCCAATCTTACACACGGTGTCGTCGTTAGCGCGAAGGACGTGGCCATACCATCGTAGGCGTGCTTCGCGCAACTTGTCAGCTATCGAGGCGACACCGAACCTTTGTCGCATGGTTTCATTGCGAACGCGGTCCAATCGCGTTACTCCAGCCGTCCACCTTAGCATTTTCGTCTCCATTACACTGAGGCGGCTTTCGATTTCCTTCGTCACGGGCCAGCACTCAGCACCGTACGTCGCTACTGGGCGGACTACTGCTCTATACACCTTTGATTTGAGGTACTCAGGAATTGTCTTGTCGCAAAGCACCCCAGTCAACGAACGCCATTTGGACCAAGCTGCACTCACACGTGCGTTCACCTCCAACTTTAGACTGCCATCGGACGTGACTGTTGATCCAAGATACTTGAAAGATGTAACTCGTGAGAGCTCAGTACCATTGATCTTAATGGATCCATGCTCATTCACATCCGTCGTCAAGTATTCCGTCTTTTTGACGTTTAGCTTGAGTCCGAACAATGCTAAGCGATCGCACCACGCCTGTGCCTGTCGCTCGAGCTCTGCTTTGTCTTCGCATGCAAGCATGACGTCATCGGCATACAGCAGCGTCCAAGGAGCTGCCCTTTGGAGATCGCGTGTAATTGCATCCATGACGATCACGAAGAGCAGTGGGGAGAGCGCAGATCCCTGGTGCACTCCGACAGATATTGGAAACTCCATCGAGGTGCCCGCTGGTGCTCGCACTCGGCTTATTGGGCACGAGTAGAGGATGCGCACCCACTCAATAAGCTCTTCAGGGATACCATGTCGTCGCAACGCGTACCATATCACTTCCCGCGGAACGCGGTCGAAGGCCTTCTCCAAGTCCAGGAAGGCAAAATGCACCGGTTTCTGTTTCTCGCGGTGCTTCTCTAGCAGAAGACGAACGGCGTGAATGGCATCAACGGTGCCACAGCCAGATACGAAACCACACTGATTCGTGGAAAGCTGTACGACATCCCGAATACGTCCGTCGACAATTCGCTCAAAGATTTTCATGGTGTGCGAAAGAAGGCGAATTGGACGGTAACTAGCACAGTCTGCAGGACTGCCCTTCTTCTTCCAAATCGGAATAGTCGTGCTTTGCTGCCAACCCTCAGGCACTTTCTTCTCAGCAACAACCTGATTGAAAAACTCAGTCAGCCAGTCAGCAGGGCACCAGCCCTTCGACTTCCACAGGTCAGCTGGCAGGTCATCGGGACCAGCGGCTTTGCCTGACTTCATC
The DNA here is from genome assembly GCA_947396885.1 of Heligmosomoides polygyrus polygyrus. Classification (NCBI taxonomy): domain Eukaryota; kingdom Metazoa; phylum Nematoda; class Chromadorea; order Rhabditida; family Heligmosomidae; genus Heligmosomoides; species Heligmosomoides polygyrus. The sequence goes on along the minus strand of OX377206.1, from coordinate 75,022,704 downwards.
TTCCTCAGGGCTGCTTCAGTTTCGCTCACTGTGATCTTCTGAACGGGACCGTATGCAGGTGATGCAAAAGGAACAGCAGGATGTTCAAATTCTACATTCGAGATTTCCTCGAAGTACTCCCGCCATCTCTTCACAGCCCTCTTACGATCCATCAGAAGATGACCGTTCTTGTCGTTAATGCCAAAGAACTTCTCGATGTCTTCTGCTTGGCGACAGCGAGCTTTGGCGAGGCGGTAAAGATAACGCTCGCCATCGCGCGTCTCCAGTTTTTCACTCACATCAGCGTAGTGTGCGGCTTTAGCACCGGCCACAGCCTTCTTTGCCGCTTTCTTCGCTTCTCGATAATTCCGCCAATTATCGACTGTTTTATCACCGATAAATACGTGATATAGCCGTTTCTTTTCTCGGACTTTCTCTTTGACATCGTCAGTCCACAGCCAAGCCTGCTTGTCGACCCAACGCCGTCCAGGCTTCGTTGTGCCGAGTTCGAGACGCGCAGCCCGAGTTATCGCATCGGTAGCATCCTTCCAGGTTTCGTCGACAGTTGTTACCGTCGGCAACCGAATGCGAGAAATAACAGCTGCTTCCTTTTCTTTCAGTCGCCACCATTTGATTCTAGCCGTCCCGCATCGCTCAATACGTTTACACCTCGGAGGTGTGATCTTCAGCGAGCAGATAAGTGGACGGTGTTGCGTGGCAACCGTCTCATACGGCACGGTCTTCGCGTCTGTGACAAGACCTTGGTCGTGACGCCTAACAAGGACATAGTCAATCTGCGTTTTGGCGTTCCCGCTATAAAACGAGATGAGGTGGGAGTCACGCTTTCGAAACTTAGTGTTCACGATGATGAGGTCGTGTGAGTCTGCATACTCAAGTATACGCTCACCATCGGCGTTGCGTGACCCATAGCCAAAACCACCATGACAGCTGTAACCATCTTTCGCTGTTCCGACGTGACCATTAAGGTCACCTGCCACAACAATCATGTCTTGTGACGGCACTTCCGCTGTCTTCTCATCAATCAGGGACCAGAACTCGTCCTTGGTTTGCTCGGAGCAACCTGTCTGCGGAGCATACGCGGAAAAGAAATGACATCGTCGCTCTTCTACGGCGACAACAATCTTCATCAAGCGGTCATCGAAACGTTCTACGCTTGCAATCGCGTCACGGAAACGCTCGGAGACGATCATACCGACACCACTGGTGGTCCTGGGACTTCCACATAGAACGGCCTTGAAGCCACGTCCTATGTCCCTTGACTTGCTGCAGGACCACCTCGTCTCCTGCACCGCACAGAAATCTATCTTTCTTCGCTCCAGTGCTTCTACCAACTCGCACGAGCGGCCCGTCAACGTACCCACATTCAACGTTGCTACGCGGGTCTTGCCTACGTTACGGGACTTTCGGACTAGCTCAGTTGCCCCCCGATGCCGTCCTCGCATCAGGGACCCTCGCATACTTCTCACACCCGCCGGGCTTTGCGAGTGCGCGTCGGTTCCCGCGGACGCCGTAGCACTATCTCGAGAACTCTGAAACGTCATCGACCATATGATGTGACACAGGATGTTCGTAGGCCGGCCTGTCACTAGGGCCTGTCGCCTGCATTCGATTGTCCGTGATTGGCTCGGCTCGCAAAAGCAAGCAGTTTCCAGTGGCACCACGTGGAGGAACGGACATCGCCACCGATCTCGTGAACACAAGATGTTTATTATTATATGACAAACCATATTAAATCAGTCGCCCAGTATAATCATAATAGAGGAGAAAAGTTCAAAACTCCACTTTCCAAAACTTCAAGTACCTGTCGAAAAATAAAGTGCATTGGGTCCGCACCTATGAGACCATGAGATAGAAAACAGGCGAGAAGTGTTGCACACCTATCAATAAATATGTATAATGAAGACGGACGTGAACCTAAAACTTTCCCATACGGTGAACGGTGATGAGAAGGTGGTCAAGAAGAAGCAATGCCTCTAACTTCACCGATGTGAACCAGTTCGTTGGCCAGCGAAAGCAAAAATAGTCAGTTGGCTAAAATTGTCTCTAATGCCTCCAGCATCCCTGGAAGTGTTTAAAACGCTCGATGCAAATGTGTCGACGAAATCGAATAAATGTATCTTCTAGGCGAGTTTTAGCAGGTTAGATTTCACGTTGTCGACTTCATGTAGCGCATTCTTAGCTGCAGTACCAACCGATGCAGCGGCGCAGTGGTAGCGTCCTCGCCTCGAGGTTATGGTGTCGCGGGCTCGGTTTTCGGTGATGCCGCTAACTTCGAACACTGCAATTTATTGTGAGTGTGACCCGAGTGGAAATCTGATTATCCGTATGCGGACCAGGTATTTGAACAACCTCGTTAACGTTTTCTCGAGCTCCTAATAAATAGGAAGGTAGCAAAATTTGATTTTCAAACAAAGCAGCGCAAAAATGGATACTAGATACGCGATCAGCTTCCTAAATAGCCCATGCACAGTTTGGGCTCGTTCATGGAAAGACTAACATCTACGCACCTTTCCATCCTGAAAAAGTTCGGCTGTAGGAAAATAAAAAGGAACATGTGGTGCCATGGTCACAAAATAATTTGTTCACACGTTGGCTAGTGGTGTATTTGTGGTGCCAATGGCGAGCCTGGCATCAGTTTTACCTTAATTTGCCTGAAAATCAAAATTCGCTACCTTTCTACCTTCAAGAGCTTGGAAAACGCAAATGACAGTTGCTACCAAGCGTTTCTTCAAATATGTGGAGTTGAGGATAAATAGTCTCACTGACGATAAATCGCAAATTTCAAAAGACACCGCTTGGCCGGAAATCGTGACCATACTGCCTCGAAGCGAGAACGTTTCCCTTGCGCCGTCGCCGAACTTTGAGTTGTCAGAACTCGCTTTCGAGATCCATTCAGCAAATTCGATCTAAATATGTGTAATTAGCATTAGAAGCGCTTCCACATGGCAGAAGTCTCTTTCTTAAGTTCCATGGGAAGCTGAGGGCATTCCCTGGTGAGCACCACATTCCATCTGGTTGAGTCTTTTTTTGCAAGAGGGATGGTCTCTTTGACGTTTTGATTAATAGCCAAGGATCATTCAAGCGCCTTTAAAAGCTTTTCAACAACTAGTAATTTTCTAGCAAGGTAGTAGTTAAAAGGAGATCATAATTTTACATAGCAGCTACAGCTAGTCGGTTATTTTCCATGGATATGGGATGGATTGAGGAGGAAACTGCACAATCGGAAGGGTTTCTTCCATATTCCTAGAAAGAGATAGGCTACTAGCGACGTCCTCGATCAAAAAATTATGGATAACTGTTGCTCTTAAGAAAATACGTTCTATATGTGATTGTAACGAATGCTACTACAAAAGATGCATCTGGAAGTCTAATTGTGCAGTCGGTTGCATAAATGGCATTCAGAAATCGGAGATTTTGGTGTTTTCCGATATGAGTGCCGTTTTCTCTTATTTCCTAGAATTTAATTCGGTAGATTAAATGTCCAAGCAGCGTTGAAGAAAATGGACTTCCTAATAAATCCCTGTGAAAATGTATCTGAAGCTTAGTTTCCGCTTAAAGCCAGTCGCGATGGAAAAGCGGAAGCACAGGAGACTCCGCCTCAGTGTGGAGTCAAGTGAAAAGAAATGATGAATTTTCGTGGTTCGACTTTAGAAAAGTTATCGCAGATTCTCTGTCAACAAACTAGTGCAACTCCTTTGTTTTTGATTCATCTTAAGCGAGGATATCTAACCGTATTTCGTAACAGTAACTTAATTGTTACAGAGTTTATGTTAAACGCTACATTATTCTGAGCCTAAATAAAGAATCTTGTCAGATCCCGGTCACAAGCTACAACACATCGTAAATCAAGGCTATTGAAAATGTCCTTCGGAAGATTCAGGTGATGAAAATTCCTACTCACATCATTCGTTTGGCTCTTCGCCGCTTGATGGAGGTGTTTTGATTTCTCCGATTACGGCCAGAATGGGCGATATTTCTGTGCCTTTTTTTCTCACGTGTTAGATGCCGAAGGTTTACAACGACGGATGCATTCCAGAACAGCACCTTCAACAGTGATGTTCTCGATTTGCCATTTGAAATTATAGAGCGATGGCGAATGAGCGATATTCAAGGTGATAAGAATGGGAGGACTATTTCACCACTCTGTTTGTCAATGCTTCCTCGTTCATTTGCTTCTGCATAAGCGTGTGACCATTAGAACAACCAGCTGACTGAGTAGTCTCTCTCAGTGCGCATCTACTTTATATGGCATTCTCACGGTGTCGCACTGGCAGCACTAACATGAACTCCACTGGACAGTTGCTTAGTGTCTATGGTTAAAAGCGGAGACCAAATCCCTCTGCCGTTTGCAACTATCATCTCTGATTTTGTCTCTTCTTGTTGTAGGACTAGGACACCGCAGGACGAAGTGGTATTTAGAGTGAGCATATGTTTGTGCAGTGAATATTTAGCGTATAACTTTTATTTAAAAGAAAATTCTCCGACTTTTCAAGGCTATAGGGGTGAAGACACCGAAATTTGAGCCAGCAGCTATCTTGGTAGCAAAGAAATTTTTGCAAAAAGAGGAAGCAAAGAGAGGAGGGAATTTTTACATTCTTTTATAACGAGAAGGTGTTACATCATAAAGGCGACATGTACACTCTAAGCTAATGAGAAATCGTTCCTAAAGAGGTCAATTTGCTTATTCACGTATCCCTGTACTCAACAAGAGACTATCCTAAAGGTTGACCTGAATGGCGCAATAGGCAGAGGCGTCTCTGCATCCGAAATACGGCAATGCTAGCCTCTTGACCGGAGTCCGGCACAGAGAAGAATTCAGGCCGATTAATCAGCGAGTGCACCAGCCTGTCGTGGGGTAGGGGTTGGCTTCGTCCTAGCTACCATCGTTCGGTGGCCTACATGGTAAGCAGGGTAGCGGACTCGTCGGAGTGTCCAAATTGTCTTATGACGTTCGCTTTTGTATGTCGACAAAATTAAAGCTAATGCGCTGAAGGCATCATTCGATTTCTGGCAAGAGCGACGGACGCTCTGGTTTTTTTGGTTGCTACCCGTCTTGTCCAAAACACCTCTTAGCTCTTTGATATTTTTGAATTTTAACTAATCCAGAGTTAGAACATGATTGGGCTTTTTAATGTAAAGAGCACAGAAAAATACGAAAATGATTGGAAAAGTAAGCTTCGAATTCAAGCAACACTGCCGCTGCTTGTTCGCTATGTGAGCAAAAATCACGAATATGAGTCACACGGCAACGTAAACCTAGTGGCACTTAAGAACTGCAAAATACGAGTACACTGTGGAAATATTGAACGCAAGCTTTTGACAGATGGGGCACAAGTGCGGGATCACAGCAAGTGGTCACATCTTGAGCATTGTGTGGTTCATGGACTTCGCCTATGAAACGAAGTGCAGGAGGACGGTTGTCCTCAGCTATTGAGTGGCATGGTTCCTTTTTACGATTTCATATAATTCTGCAATTTGACTACTGAAACGCTGGTTCTTAACCCTAAGCGTTCCACCCATACAGGGCTCAGCTTGGAAGGACGGCGAACAAATGATTGAGTACCACTCACTGTACCTTTCCAAAATAAGCGTGAAATGATAAAATGTGACCATTTTTCTAGCAAATCGAACTATTTGCACCTGCAAGAGTGAGAAACAGAGCGTCCACCAATGGCGTTAAAACGAATCTCATGCTTATGAATCGGCCACTTCACCGATTAAGCCATCCGACCGTGACTCTAACGATCAAGTAAATCTCTCTAATGCAGGGGTACTTCTGCACGAATACTCCATTTCCACCCTTCATATCTACCGCTAGTATAGTATCGCACATTTTCTATTAAGCAGAGTTTCGTTGAATGCATGGCGCACTCTTCGTCTGTGAGTTGTTGATATGATAATGACATACAAGCGTTTTATGCGCTGCTTGTATGAAACACACCAAAGACGGAGATCCAGTCACAAGCAAACAGAATGTTCAACGAATGTTTATTCAAAAATAGATCTGATTACAGTATGGGTATACGCATTCATGGAATGACGTCTACATAACCTGTGCACCGATTTCACTGTCTGCGTTTCCATCTACTACTGGTATCAGTCGTTTAGATAGCATATTGCGCACAGAAGTGATGCAAGCGAGTGAAGTGACTGAGGACTGAAATCTGTGCAACCGATTTTGTAATCAGGTGGAGGATAGTAGATAGAGAAGATGCGAAACGGATTTATTTATGTATACCGTAGTAGTCGGAGTTAGTAACTTTTGGCGATAGCCTTTCAAAGCTGTATTGCGAACCGGACAGATTGAAGAGATCGATCTTAACATTGGAGAAGACTACGCCGCCACATATATGCATAGCTGAGTGCTTCTTCTTAGTCGTTCTTATAGTATAGGGTGGGACTGATACAGCAGTAAAAGGATAACAAGAACAGCAAGCAGACGCATGGTCGGAGACGTGAATAGAGCAAATATTACTACAGTAACGAGCACTCCCACCCTACTAAGGTCTAATTATAATGTATGTACATCATACATCAACTACAGTCATCAGGTATACGTTGTCTACCCTCGTGAGAGCACGGCGTGCGGCGAGCTCGCGCTCGCGCGCATTCGCGCCTTAGTAGTACTGTACGGGCTGGAACATGGGACACTTGGCGTACCACTTCTGGCAGGTGTCGGCGAGCTGCGCGTTGGACGGCGGATTGCACATGGCGTGCACCTTCGGATGGGTGTGGGCGCACTTGCACTCGTCGGTGCAGTGGGCGGCGGTGCAGTCCGGCGTGCAGCTGGCGATGATGGCTGCCGTCAGCCGGGTCTTCGACGCGGCCACCGGGCTGGCCTTCGTCTGGGCGCCGAGCGGCAGATCGAGGGCCGCGAAGTCGCTGCCCTTCGGAAGCGGCGGAGGCACGACGAGATTGCCGTACGACTCGTTGTCGGACGAGTCGTCGATCTTCGAAGTCGAGCAGTGCTTCTCATAGGCTGGGCAGAACTTGGCGAGCTTGGCCATCGCCGACCGGTCCAGTTCGGCGGAGTCATCCGAGCAGAACTTCCGATAGTGCTGGAGATGCTTGGCACAGTACCGCTCGACCTTGTCCTCACGACGGCTACGAGACGGCAGAGCTGAAAGCAGACACAGGTAAGGAACAGTAGCGACGCTGTGAACTGCGGGACTATCTTCAATCTGGGTCAGTTGCGCATACAGTACGTTCAGTATATCACTCTAAGCGCCAGTGATAAGGCGACGGAAAAGTTTCGGTCCGAGCTATCAATCATGGATATGAACCGGTTCCGCAGTGTCGCAACAAAATGCTATGGATATCCCACAAGCAAACGCTGTGGGCACTCTTCTGAATACTGAACGTCTGAGCGCACTGGCCGCAGACCTGACCCCGATGCTCAAAAACGACCGTATAGAGCTCACCTTCAATAAGGCTTCCTGCGACGAAAGCGAACAGGCATAGAGAGCGGATCATGACTGGTTAGATGAGTATGTGGCTGAAGGCCTATTTCCATGAACTCGCAGAAGACTGCGTGCTGATGGTGCGCGACGCCGCGCTTATATTCAGCGCTCGCCCCGCCCTCGACTCCGATTGGCCACATCGTCTTACCACGCCCCCGACGAAACTTTGAAGATCAGCCCCCCGTCGATGATGCCAAATTTAGCTCCGGACGGAAGGAGATTCTCTCAGCGAAGGACGAGCGATAGATGGCGCGAACGGCGGAGTGCGCAGGGCTGAATGCGAATGCGCATGTGACTGATTAGGGGATCTCCGTCGGTAGGCGGTTTTTGTAGAGCGGACGATATCTGCACCGTCTTTTGCTGTTCTTTTGCCCGTCCTCAGGCACACCTACTCGGCCTTTATGACTCCTTCCATAGCCAGGATATGATGACTGGAGCATTTCATAGTCAGCGCTTTCTGCTTTCGGATCTAGAATGAAACTCGCAACTGATATGTGGTCACCGGGCGCGATGTCCTTAGCATGTGGAGAGTGCCCTATAACGCGAAGAGCTTGGGACGAATCCCACAATCGCTGGAGCACGTCGTATCTATTTCCGTGCTTCTTCGCGCGGTTCATCCATCTTCTGCATCACGTCCTTGATCTCAGCGACTCCTCCAGTATGTCAGTGTCATACACATATGGCTGGAACTGCAGGAGACGTGCCTAAACACGTCTTCCGATGAAAATCATCTATTTCTCAATGGTGAATTCTGGACTGCTGTATTCTACTTGTCCAGATTCAAAACACGAATTCATCCTAATAATTCGCCTCGAACATCACTCTTTCGGGAAGGAAGCGTTGCTATCGCCATTGGTCTGTTTCGTTGACTAACACATATTACAGAGAGTTAGTTATTCATAAAAGTGGTTTTGATATCCATCGCGCAGCTTCATTTTATCATCTGTAGGTCGAGACCTACTTTGCCTAAGAATGAGCGAAAATGTTTTTCAAGGTTTGGCCATCAGAGCAGGTACCTTTCTTAGATTGAAGCACGTGGAACAAGAAAGCTCGGGGTGACATCAAGTCCTATTGCTGGCGTACCTTAGTCAACCTTTGGAGTCGATGATTTGTGTGCATGACTTGGCTAGTATGTGTGAAGGATTGGGTATCAGTGTGTCGGCTAGGCGCATTAACGTATTGCGTAGACCAGACACTTAATTGTAGTCGCTCTTGGGGTCCACGAGAAATTAAGTGTATGGCAAACTCCGGGGTCATGAGTAATGAAGGCAATAATCCTCTAATTGTAGAAAATTAAATGTGGTGTTTTCTACTTCAAGGATTGGTTCTAATCCATGCTTATATCAGAAGGAAATTTTAGATTTCTCCAACGCTGGATTTTAGCCTTTTATGATTTCCGTGAACAGACTCTCAGAAATAAAAGTCTCGACCTACAGACGAAAGTGAACCTCGTACGTCCCTGTTTCGGAGGGTACTATGCCACCCACTTCACACTGCATATGTCGCAGCATGAACACTCAAGAGAGTGTTATATATCTTGAACAGAGAAACGGGGCTGGGTACAACGAAGCTTTAAATGCCAAGGACTAGGATTAATTTTGAAAAACACCAAGTAAGAGAAAAATTTTAAGAAGCGAGTTGAAAGAGAGTTCAGTGGGACAGAACTAGCAGCGGTCCGTTTTTCTCCTAATGGTCTTAAAGACATGCGCACCTACAAGGGATAGCTTTCTTTTAAAAGGGTCATTGTGTGAACGGTTTTTGAAATGATACGGGTTTCTCAGCGAGAAGTCACTTTAACATTACGACGTATCCTTAGCCGTCTCTCTCGGTTAGTTTTGAGCATATTTGAAATGAATAAAAATACAAGCTTGATGAGCAGCTCCTTCGTTAGTGTTATGCGTGCCCTTATATGAATGGGCACTTCAGACTAAGGTCATCGGGAAAAACTTGCGCTCGCTTGGTCTTCAAAATAAGGAAGACGCTAGAAAAAATCCTACATGATATGTTTCTTCTTCGAGCAAACCATTAACAGTACTGTTGAAAGTACAGCGGTAAAGTCCTACTTCGAGGTGAAGGTCGTCGGCATAACATTAAGCAGTATTCTTACATGACAAATATTGATAAATAAGCGCGAAGTAATTACGGCGTCGATAATTTTTCATGGGATGCGCCGTGTACTCCGTTTGCACTTGCGTTCGCGCCGTAAGTTCGGGGTTCCTCATAGAATAGTTTGTGGGAGAGCCGTCACCGGCACTCGCACCGTTATTAACCTTGCAGGAAGGAATTTTATGCTCCACGAGGGGAGTCGACCGTAGAGCTATTCGGGATACTAGTGAAATCAGTGCCTCTTGTCGATTATGCTCAAGGAAATGAAATGAAATGTCGATTATGCTGTTCTCTGTAGTCCAGATCGGTGAGGACTGCATTTCTAAATGAGGACTCCTTATATCCCGTCACCTCAGAGGGTTCATCTGCTCTGTGAAGCGCTTCTTCTGTAAAACTGGGGAGGATTGGACAAAGTGTACTGCAATAAAAACAATAATCTTTCTGACCGCCTGGTAGACTCCGTGAAATCTCAGTGTCTTCCGAAGATGTTCTCTTCTTTTCGAATTTTGTTGGGCTTTGAGCTTCTGGGATAAGGACGTGAATGTGTTTTGCTGTGCATACCCTTTATAGAGCGTAATATTCTTACATGTACGCTGTCTCCCGCATTATTTTTTCGATGATTTAGCACCGCAGCCAAAGCTATCGCGAAGATCACATGATACAGAAGAATGCTCTTTCCTTTATGTCAGACCAATGAATTCCTTGTTAAAAAGCATGGCTGCCATCTCAAATTTACGCACCACGTCACGATTTCCTTTCACAAGTGTTGACGCAGCGCTTTGGAACGTCTCCGTTTTTGTACTCAACACGAAAATACTACCTTAATTCAATCTCTCTGAATAAAGACTTCTAAGCAGCAGTGTTCAGGGAAGTTCTGCGACTGTTGTCAAAGACCGATAAAAACAAGGCGAATAAACCCAGTCTAAAGCATTTAAGCTCCGTTCATTGCATTACCGAAATTGTAGTAGAATTCAAATCCTAAGGAAGCAGAAAAGCTCCTGAATCGTAATTAGATCACAGCTGTGTTCAAAATGAAGTAAATAGAACTTTGGAATTAAAAAGAAATTGCGATGTTTGGGGTGTTTGTTCACCTTTGCGATGCGCGGTGGAATTGGTTTTTGAGTGATGCAGTAGAAACAGTTTAATGCTCATTTGGAATGTCCTAAAGGCCTATATGAGGGCGAACCAGATCCAGCAACATTGGCCAACATTGTTGCCGATTGCGCTAGAGGAGGCCAAACTCGCATAATAGTCTTCAACTTGTCATGCTTAATTACCTCTCCTAGACCACTTTCCGGCTGTGAATCCGATATGTAAAAAGAGAGTACATACGTGTTTGGTGCTTTAACCATGACGTTTTTTGAATTTTGAGGATATCTTAAGTACTAGATTTTTGCAAAGTTCTGACTGATCTGAACATACTATTCGAGCAAGATTCTCACATTGGAAATTGAATGTTTAATTAAAAAAGAAATTAACCTTGTGGAACTTCATTGGAATAGTGGCTGTTAAGGATTTTTTGTAAGACGGCCGTAACAATTCATTTTCAAGTTAATTGCAAAGCAAAAATTTGGTGAACATTATTGTGCTCCGAGATGAAAATGTGGATGCTAAAACTGTGTTTGTTATTCGAGTTCGTCGAAGAACAGGTAGGACTCTTCAAGGTTAGGGCTCTTCAGATTTGAGAGAACTCAGATCTGAACTAGTGGTGGAAGTTACCGCTCTGTCTGTTCAGCATCGACTGATTAATTAAAGGTAAATTATTTATTATGCAGAGGAAACACACTATTGTCATCTAGTGGAGGATAAAGATTTCTAGTTTTCTGTCTGGAAGGGACCACCATGCACGTGTTCGTTTCGGTTTCCTGCCCGTGTTCTTGTCAGATCAGAGATTCGTGAATTTGAGTATTTGCAATGAAACAAGGCACTTCTGAGAAAGGACTAATACCGTTCAAGTTCGAATCAGCGAACATGCTTTCTCCAAACAACTCGCAAACGTCGTGGTACCAGTTTGATGGTTCCTGTTTGAATGCTGCAGTGCAAAGAGAGAGCACGAGCGTGTATTTGTGCTTGCTTGCCTGCAGCAAACGCCTTTGAGAGATGATGCTTTCGTTCTTCGTGCGATGGTTGTCACACCATGTTGTCACAACATGCCAGACGATACTTCCGCTCAGGAACTGTCGAGGCTCACGATTCGTAGCATGCCCTGAGCTGCTGCGATGCTCTTCAAATCTGTCGCTGGATAAGGTATTGTTCCACTGTGCCCTTCGGTTTCCATCCATCCATGGGGCCCATAATTCATTCATCGGTCTCGCCTCGTCACTCTCACCTCTTCATCCAGCCACTCCAGTATCGTTCTCTCATTTCATATATCTTAGTCAGACACTCGTGCTCCTCGCTCGCTCTCAACCTCATCACTCTCACTCACTGCGGTGGTCCGTCAAGGACAACATGTTTCTGCCCAAAACATGCCATTCGTTATTATCAGCAGCAGTGCCGCCGTCTGGAGGGAACGACGACGACGAGCCGTCGGGTGAATGGTGAGCACGGCCAGGTTGGGAAGGAGGCACCGGCAGGCGGCGGCGTGTGGATGATGAATGTGTGAGTGAAGGATTTTCCCCAGGAGTGAGGAGAACAACACAATCAGCCAGCCGGCCACAGACGGCGATCACGATCTCGCCGATGACGATTGAGTGATGGCGGTTCGCTGATGCTGGTGATGGCATCTCTCGTCGGCTGCGGTGAGCGAGCGATTCTCCCGGTAAGCATGTGATGTCTGACATTCAACGGCGACCATGAGCTCTGTGGGTGGTCATTGCTGTGGTCTCTGTGCTGCCAAAAATACTCCTCGCTCTCCTCGTCGCGAAATGTCTCCCTTCTGCTACGAACGGGATTTCCCTCGCGCCTCTCCTCGTTTCTTTTGCTTGAAACAACTAGCCGTTATTTTTGAGTCCTCGTCGAAACTTTCTGTCCACCGAACGCTTCGCGAAAGTGTTAGGCAAGGTGGAGGAAAAAGGAACGGCATGAACTTTGGATCCTGTAAGTGATTCGCCCTACAAAAGCACATGGGACATGGCCGTTATCATCATTTCTCCTATTTCGGGTAAGAGCGGAACGAACGGACAGACGGCGATTACCTATGTGTCACTCAAACGATCTTCGTCAAACTATTAACATATACACTTGATAGCGGATCACTGAGCATTCTCAACGGTTTCTTAACCTCACCCCTTCTAATTATGACAAAAAGTTCGAGCGAAAGCGGTGTAGGAAATGGTATCTTCATCATAGAAATCGACGTTGCTAACCAGGGAAAGCCTTCAGCATGCCATGGAGCTTCGGGTAAAGACCAACACCTTGTGAAAGAACTTGAAACGCCGATTACAAACATGTAGGCTTAATTTACTGAATGGAACTCCTAAGCAAGTACTGAGCGGTTAAAATTAGTGTCATCGACATCATGTCGCGCACACTTAGCCTGGCTGGAATCTGTGGCTGCGGTGAGTGGTAACGTTCTCTCCTGGAAGTAAGGGGTCGTGAGTTCGACTCACGGAGTGCTGGGTCTCTTCCACTTTGAGCTGTCTTGTCAGTGGGACCGTATAATCCTTGTGTCCAACACATTTTTGAACGAACACTAGGTAACAGCTCTCATTTATGGTTCTCGAGCTCCCCTGATGGTCAAGAGGTGACAGGTTTTCATTTCCATGTGAGTAGATCAAAAGCTGATTCGTAATCAGCACCCCAACTAAATTCTATGCAGGAAGTTCTGTCGAATTTAGTACTTTAGCCCTTTCCACCATCACCGGCGTTTTAGGAATTGAGCCTACATAGAGCCGACTTCCTCTTCGTGAACCGTTTTTTCGATCAAGGGCGGTGATCGAAGTGCGAAGAAATTTAAGGTGAAAACCAACCTAACATGTTTGGCGATGGGTAATAGGGAATAAAATATCGATGCTGTTACGCTCAGTTTTTCTTTAAACAGGCGGTAGAGCGATGCATAATTGCTCAGCTTGTGAGCAGTTCATTTCACCTACACATTTTTTCGCGTTCTTCCACACTGCTGAGGAAGGTTGGCCCACCAGCTGCCCCTACCCATTGGCTAGCACGTTCGTGAATGGATTCATGAAAATATTAAAATTTGTTATCTTCAACACCTTTACATCTTGAAATGAACGGCGGCTTCAATAGGTACATGCATTATTATAATAAAATATACGATAGAGTATACGATTAGCATGGTAAAATAATTCACTCTGCTAAAAAAGAGCTGCTACCGAGCGTTTGTTCAAAAATGTATTAGACACAAGGGTATATGCTCCTATTGACAATAAATTGCAAAATTCAAAAAAAAACAGCACCCCCGGGAATCGAGCTCACGACCTCTTTACTTCCAGGAGAGAACGTTACCACTGCACTGCAGCCACAGCGTCGAAGGCTAAGTGCGTGAAGTCGACACGCCAACTTTGAACGGTCAGATCTCGCTTAGAAGATGCATTTAGCAAATTTGGTCCGTATATTTGTAGTCAACGTTTGAAGGTCTTTCACAAGGCATGCGCTTTTGTCCGAAGCCCCATGGGAGGCTGAAGGCATTCCTTTCTAAGACAACAGCGAACTAAAACTGAGGGCATAATGATGATTTTCAAGAGAGGCTTTAAAACGGAAGTGTGTTTTGATTGATGATAAAATGATTGCCGAATTTGAGAGAGCGTGCATGATGATCCAACTTAGAACATTCTAGACCGACAGGAAAATTATCAATGTTGGAGCCACACATGAAGCCTACTCCTCGACTTGCTTGAGGTATAACGTTCTACTCTTATGGCGAATACATTGACTGACATGACGGTCCGTTGAGGAGAAGTTAGAGGAAGGTGCGCTCCTTGCAAATAATGTTCTATTCCCTAACTGCCGTCACATCTGTTTTTGTTTTCACAGAGAATGTAAAGCACGATGTAAGAAGTAGGTTGACAGAAGGAACACGTCGCACCATGTACCTTCATAAATTCGTAGCCACTCTCGCTTTATTTCATAGCAGCAGACGCATTCAAATACATTGTTTAGTGCACAGTAAAGTCGGCCTATTAGAACGGGTTAACGGTGAGCTCCCAGCGACGAAAATGGTTGTTTAATAATTTTTTAAATAATTTTTCTGGGGAAAGGTAACAATAATAAATGTTTTCTTTAAGGAAGGCGACGCAGTTAAAGAAAACGTGAAAGATGACTTCACCTGAAGGCGTAGCCTTGCTTTAGCTTAGCGAAGACTTGTATCTACATATCGATAGTTGCATCGCCCCATTCTTTCCTGTGCTGTTTTCTTCAACGTTTCCTAAATGTCGCCTTGTTCATGTTAATCGCAAAAGAGATTGAAAATTGCGCAAACTGGTTTAGGTTTTCATAGTAACATATCTGGGAGCTCTTGGAGGCTCGCTTACTATGAACAAGTATAATGCAACCACGTTACGGTTGGGCAACGCTGTTTAAAGTACTTTTCCATTATCTGCAATTGTAAAGTCCAACCATACTCTGAAGGAGCATCACAGTGTTCATTGCCTGTTCACTGTTTCCCAGCACAAGGCGAAATTGTCTTATGTTTGGGCATTGTGTTGAACATCCTTTTCTTGACAAACACTACAGCAACTCTAGTCTGCGCAATTTTTAGGATCTTGCTGAAGTATCATCCGTGTTAACATCTAGACAAACCGGATTGACATCTAAATTATCAAGAAAGGTTCTCTAGTGTATGCCTGAAAAAAGCACTGCGAGCATCTCTATCTTTCCAGTAGTAGAAAAGTATAATATCAGACTTTTCAAAGCTCATGAATTCATCGAGTTAGATGCATGAAAGATTGCTACGGATTCGCGCAGTCGTACCTTCTAAGCTTGGAGTCTGGCGAAAAATGAAAAAATTCTGCTCCAGGTATGCGATGTCTTCACCTCTCCTGTATTTTTGATGTTTATAAGGCATTGTCTTGTGCGGCTTTATGATTATACAGTAATCTCAGTAATCTCTTAGGACCTATGTAGCTCGGTAGGTTCATGGACATGGGGAAACGGGTACTTTTCTGCTATCTGTAGAATCAAGAGTGAGTGGCAGCGGTACTCATTTTCGCCGCTGAGACGTATTCTTGAGACCCTTCCCTGCTTGACAAAACTCTCAAAAAATATTATCATTGACAAAGAAATAATTAGTTCTGATCCATCGTACTTTTGAGGTAGGAAGACAGTTCTTTTCTGACTTGAAGACAAATGAAGGCACAAATTTTTAAAGGCTGTAAGATTGCGATTCCTAGAGCATCATCCAATATCTGATCAGTATGCGGAACTAAATCATCATTACTCGTTACCTCTTCGCTTTCACGAGCGTTGACTATTTTTATACGTGCTTCAGCGTTTGTACTGCTTAGTTGCTGGAATGCTGGCGCCAGTGTGCAACCTAGTCAAGTCTTCATCCATCGTATCAAGCCAGCTCCGCTTTGTTCTCCCTCGTGGTCGCTTTTCGGGCACCACGAGGTATAGCAGTACGTGTCTGAGAGGGGCTTACTATAGACCGCAGAAGGAACAAACACTTTTGCTTCAAGTTTATTGTTGTCAGAAGAAATACCAAAAATTCGTTTTTGGAAGGGAAAATTCTACGTGACACTTGCGTTTTTCGTTTTCATGGTGTAAACGGCTGTGTAGCGATTTATCCAACCTGTGCGCGGCTCTGCAGTTCCGCATCGTTTCCAATCCCATCACTTTTCCAAAGCATACGCTTCACACTATGACATGATCGCTTTACGAGTAACGCAGCTTTGTGTGGTGTTTTTTTCTAATTTTAAGCCTGGTATAATCCTCTAAAATAAATTAGCACATCTCCTAAAAAAGTTGAAAAAACTCGTGCCGGCAATCCCCGAATACACCTTAGGGGCGGGGGGGGGGGGGGGGAGGGAAGAGGGCGCCAATAGAAACATTTCAGTCTGTGTCAAACGTGGAAGCACCTTCAAAATTGTTGATGGCTATCAACAATTCTGAAGGTGCTTCCACGGTGGTTATTGTTGATGGTAAGGGAAGCTAAAAACAACTAGACTGGCAGTTCATCATCGGTTCTCTTCGCTGGCTGAGCAAAAATTCTTCCGGTGGCCTAGCACTAGGGCGGCCTTGGGTGGTGTTCTCAAAATTGGAATGAAGAGCAATGCGTCTTGATAACTCCTAAACAAATTGCAATACCATGCGGGCTTATTGGTTGCCCATTTACCCGCAATGAAAATATCCTCCTTTAACTCTGTGCGGCCGCGCTGTTTACTTATTTTCGGTGACGAACAGTGCTATTCTGAATATAAACAAGGCATAAAGCGAAGGTCTCTGCTGCTGAAGGGCTAAATTACTACTCCGTTTCAATTCCCATATCTGGTGACTTCGGATCTTGCATCCACACAAATGTTCTAACAGCGCTCGCGGTTAGTCTCTTGCATTTGGTGTTTCTGAGGAGGTCTTCATTTCTAGTGCTGAACTGGATATAGTCAGAGTGCCCTGAAGGCAACGTATATGTTGACAGCAGATTTGCTTGCAACCTGATAGGCTGAGTTATGCCCGTTTCATCCTTTCTGTTAGGTGTATCCCTTAATTTTAGATTTTATCAACTGAGGGTGTCTTAAGCAACATTTGAAGATGGAGAACTTATAACTATACCTCGACCTATTGTAGGCAAATATCAACATTAGTGGAGTAATGATCAGTCTCACTTGGTGAAAAAGAATAGAGATTTCAGCAGCACTCCAAATTTCCTCAATTACGTTGAGTTCACCACCCATGTATGTAGTTGAACGGAGTCGTCGAAAAAGGACTGCCACTAATGAGAAGTTCTACATTGCTATGTGCGCTGTTGGCTTTAACAACTCCACTATGAAGGTGAAAACCTGCAACGATAGAGTTATTGTCGTCACTTTTATCATATGACGGAGAAGTGATCTGTTGCAGAAAGACCAGCAAAATCCACGAAAAGTAGTTCTAAATTCTAAAAATTCTAAAAAAATCTTAAACACTACTAACTTAAGGTCGTTTCTTATCTGCAGGGAACCTGTAACATTGGGAAGAGAAGATTGCTTGGTGGGTTCGTCGCTAAGTCGGTGATCAGCGTCAGTCGCCGAAACGTCATCTGCTCCTCGCTCTTACTGCGTCACATAAACGAGTTACTTTCTATCACACCGATATCTGCGATAGCGAAGAGATTGGTACTTAGGCAAAAATCGCTCAACGCACTGGTGGAGCTCCGACGTAATTTCCACAGAGGGGAAAATGCTAGATAGGGCTTTGATACAGTTTATATTATAGTGCTTGCGCTACATCCTTTTGAGTGCGATGATCGTATGACAATATTAACGTGGCTTCCGGATTCGGATCACATGTTAACAAGTGCAGGTCGCGGTTTCATTCACGGACAATCACACTCATTCTTATAGTGAATGCGTCACCTCCTCTATGTACATAGCGAAAACGACTGCACAAGTTTAAGATGTAAATGCTGCAACACCACCATATCTCACAATTATCAGAATTTCAGTCTCATTTTAAAGTGACTTCTTGAACGTTGAGCTGATTTTGAGAGCGCTCTCTGTGAAACCTCAGAAATAGAGAAAAACTTCTAAAAATTCAGATCACCTAGTTGTATGAGATACAACTTTGATGGCAGGTGTGTTCAAGATTTCTAACCAGAATCACGTAGCCCGTATGTTGGATATTAATATTAAGCATTATTTTGGATTCGGCATAGTAGCAACGACACTGCCCGCAAATGGCAGGCTTCTGGAACATCTGACTGACCTCCGCTCACAGTGTAAACAGCAATTGTAGTCTAGTGGAGATACGGTTGAAAAAGCACGATCATAGTATCAGACACTCGTTGTAGTCACGCACAAACTCAGGGAGACAGCGTTTTTCACATTAAGGCTAGAACGCTTCGTTCATGCGTGGAATAGTGATTAGACTGGTCGAATTCGAACAATGAACCTCGACCAGGGGTGCCCACGACGGCCGGTGTCTCCTCCGGCTACGCTACAACAAGCCATTCCAGTTAGTAAACCTTCCAAAGTTGCTAGAACGTAATTAGGAAGAAAGGTCTGCTATAATTGACCGTTTAAAGGATCTGCACGACCACCTACTTCTGCGTGAAATCAGAAGGTAACCAGAAGGCGAGGCGTGGTTGAACTATGAAGCTTTTTGCGGAGAGCAGCCATGAATAAGACCGCGTGTTCGCGTGTAATTCTCCCAGAGAATGCTGCTACCAATTTACTCACTCCAGATGAGAATGAGGGTTGGTTGGCTTAGGCAGCACCCAAACCATACCCCTTGACTCATGGCGTAAGAGAGGAATCGTGCCTCTTCCGACATATGAAGAAATATTCAGCGTTTTTCAACGAATTGGCAGTGAAGCTAAATGCCTTTGAAGAACCTTGTGCAGATGCTTCGACTAAGAATGTGGCGTAACGTTCGCTGTCGTAGGACACAGAAGACAGCACAGCTGCTGAGCCCCAAGCTGGCTCAACACGTTCTGCATTTTGAAGAGGATTTTTGGACCAATTGTTGCTTAGCCTAAAGTCGATTTCTACTCCATTTGAGAACCTGTGAGATGACGCCGGGGGAACATTTTCTAGGCTGCAGTACGCGTTTTTATCATGTTGAAAACGTTTCCATACCAGAGTTAGAATCAAGAATCAGGAAGGGCAAAACAATAGGAAGCCAAAAAAAGTAGAACGCTGAAATTTTGAGGTGGCGTTCACGTAAAAGTGTTCGTAAAAGTATGTTCAATCTTCGCTGAATCGTGGAATGATACCGCACAATAATAGCAGGCTGCACTGAAGCTGCTATACTTTTAGTAGTTGACAGCATTCCATACTTTCTCAGCCAAGCTTTGCTCTTTTAAAGTTCCACACAGTTTTTATTATACGCAAGCGGTTTATCGCGGTACTGACGTCTCAAGGCACATATAAATCTAACGTCTACTAGTGCGTCTAGAGCTGTCTCGACGTGCAAACGGTGCTGATAAGGATAAGGTCAAAGGTCGATAATAGTCAATCCATTTTTCGAGTGCGTCACGCATTCCATTTCCAAGGGATATTGTGGAGGCAACTTTATTGCGTATTAGGCCAGTGTAATGGTTTGCGGTGGCCAGCCGATGAACAAGACAGCGTTTCAGTTTATCTAAACGGGTCTGGGACCAACTCGCCGACGCCGAAGGAATGGAAGACTTGGTTAACGCGGGTGCGAAATCCGAACCAATAGCCTTGAAGCAGAGTGCACCTGACAAGCAACACCTCCCCCTACACCGCTACCGCTCGCCTGTGATGTTGGATTTACTACTGGCAACTTCACTACCTGTCATCGCTTCTCTTCATTTCTGGTTGACCATAGGAATCGAGAAGACACATTTCGCAGCTCACTCTTCATACAGCTCACAAACACTCGCGATGCCTGCTTTGCTTGGTTGAGTGTGACATTAGTTATATCCTATCTCCTTCAGCTTTTCACCAGCCCTAGGGTTCGAGATATCTGTTGCCAGCTCCTATAACACCGATGCACATTGAGGTAAAACGTGTTCTGAATGCGCATTATAGAGCTGTGTTCCATGACTTCTGCCAGGCTGGTATCTCATGTTCTTAAAACTTTTCGCGCTAGGAGTACGAATGTAAACAACCTCACTGCGAGGTTTAAAATTAAATACAGCGGCTTCGTTGGTGTGTATCGTTGACGATAACCAATACAGAAAGCCCAGACTTTAAGTTCTCGCTACTATACATAAGATTAGGTTCGCTACATAAAGAAAAATCTGCGAACTCAACCGGTTTTTGGATTGTAATGCGGATATATTAGTACTATGTGCTGAAGCTCTCCATATGCCTTCTAGACATTGGATCCGACGCTGATTCGGATAATTCTGATCCGTCTTTTTTCCAATCCCTGGTTAAAAGGGTTGTGCGAATAATGGCGTTTTTGAAAGCTTGGATCTTAGGGTGATTCAGATAGGGGCCATTTTCAGCAGATCAAATTTTTAGAAAATTCATATAACTGATTTTTGATCGGAAAATTGATATCCTACCCTATTGGGATACCCGACGTGAAATCCGAGGACAAAAACAGTTATTTGAAAATCTTTGCTGCTAAGGCTACTTTTATTCCTATCATTCCATAATCCAGAGCTTCTTAAAAATGTTATTATTCGCATACTCTTTTTAACCGGGTTTGAAAAAATGACAAGTTTCGAGTTATCCGAATCGGTGTCTCATCCAATGCCTAATGCCTTCCATAGCCCTCTTGCTTGGCTTGCAAAGGTCATGCCGATTTTGTCGGATTGGAAGGTTTTGGAACGTGTTAAACCTTGTGCTTTGAGCACCTGCTCTTGCTTCCGTAATGTTAAGCAGCTCTGCGAATTTCTCCTCTTTCCTCTATTGCCATGTGTAATTAAGATAAATGTCAGCGAAGTAGTGAACCATCCACTTCAATGCTATTTCCAGAAAGACCTCATCAAGCCGACTCATAGGTCCGTGTACTTGCAGCACGAATACTGGTACGTCCGTTACGTCATCCTTTGATTCGTTGCTTCCTTCATGATGCTCGTAGTGTGTGTTTGTAGACTGAACGGCACGACGATGACGCGACGGACGAACGCTCCTTCGCTGAATGGGGTTTGCAAGCACGTACAAAGGCACGACGATCGCAGGGACGCTTGTCGACGGAAATGAGTCGCTCGCGTCTGAATCGCAGCCAGACGCGACGACAGGGACGGGCAGTCGCAGCGGCGAGTGCGGTTCTCGTCGCCTGCAGTGTTTTTTCAGCGCTCGCGAGAGTCTGTTCTCCGCTCGTTCACTCGAGCGAGTTGGGTGCGATTTCTCGCCGGTTACGGTAGCGCTTATGAGCGGAGTGAGAATGAGCGCGGCACGACACTTCCAAGTCAGGAGAGCGAAACGCGCACGGCCAGCGAGCACGCGGCCGGCGACGAAACCTGTGACTTGGGATGTGCGAGAGAGTCCGACTTCGGTCCGGCTGAAGTCTAGTGTAAATGCGCTGAAAAACTGGCCAACAGCCAACTGTCACGGATTCAGACTAACAAGGGTCTGCTGATAAGGGCAATATATTAACGGCGAGCGCACAAATCATTCCTGAACTCTTCACGACAGCAAATGTTAGATTGCCGCTCGAAAATAGCTGCTGCTGTCGGCCAGTGGCTAAAACGTTACCCAAATTAAATGGGACTTGAAGGCAATCACCTAGGTTTCATGCTATCGTTCGACTCCCTAGTGTTTATACGGAGTCGCCTTTTCTAGAAGGAAGAATGATTTCAAAGTGGCTCCGTAACAGCTACTGTATCCGCGACTTCGCGATGGGAGAAGAAAGGCTAATCCTTCCGCCACAAGTTTAAGAAACTGGCGTAGCTAAGTGGGCTACTCAATTGGTTCGTAAGAGGAATAGTATTTTTAGCGTTCTACCTCGAACCTATAACGGCCAGTGCGCTATAGACTTCGGTTCTTGCTTCTCATAGAACAACCTCCAAAAGGAGATTGCAGAAAATGCTGTAGATGTGAAGGCCGCCGAGCTAGTGGTCAGGCCTAAATAGCGAAGGATATTCTAATTCGCTCAACTCTTTTGGGGTTCTGTTCTAGGAACACGCTCCCACATTGTATGAGCCAACCTAAGGTAATGGCATCTAGGGAAAATCGGTACACAGCGGGCGTATACCCAGTCGACATTAAGAGGCTCGGCAAAGATAGGCATAGGCCAAGCAAAGCACAGCCAGTCAAACTATCCGTTCGCTTCACGTTTTCTTTATCGTTATAACCTAAGTGCACTTATCTGGAACGTTAGGCAACCCTCTAGAACGCGTGTGGGCTGTGTTCAACGATGTAAATACTAATATTAAAAGGTACGGCTAGTAGCTGTTCAACACATGGGCCTTGAGCAGGCCGTGTTTTGTTGTTCCGCTCAGTTTCGGAAAGAGTTCGCTTACCGAACTACTCAATTCATGTTCATCTTTACCGCAGTGTACATACGTACTGCGATACCTCTGTGATCACCGTGTGCACCGAAAGGCCCTCTATTTCGCATTTGTTGCTTTCTTTTCAGAGCGGTAGTTTTAAACTACGTTTTTACACGCAGTCTTTCAGTGAAATATGCATGCCTTCTGGAATTCAGTTTGGATGCCTCCGTTTTCTTTGTCCGTTTCCTCCCAATATGAAGTAGTCAATGCCCTACAGATCTCCGTCGTCAATCGGGTTTTATACAGATTGTAGTTTCCACAAGCTTCGGAACGGAGCTGGACTGTCTGCGAGCAGCAATACTATCTAACCTCACACTGTATCCTTAAACAATGTCTCTTGTTAGATGACAATGGATCATGCAGAGACACCTCCTAGATTATCAGGTACGCAATTCGCATGGAATAAGGCGACTTAGGCTAGAACGTTCACCTCGCTGCTTGTTCTGTGTAAATCGCAATAATTGAAATCCTAAAGGAATCTTTCGAGAGGTCGAAGCAAACTTGCGACACCCCTCAGAAGGAGAAGGGCCTGCTGGAGGTGCTGATGTGACTCCACCAATCGCTCAACAGAGTGCTGCGCTTCAGCACAGAAAGACATTGGACTTTGAGTAGTTTTTCTCAAACATTGTTTATGTCGGTGTCATAAGAATGTCTGTTGTTTATCCAATTTATTGTTTTCTTTCTCCTAGCAAAAATCTTCGTGGTATGCAAGTTGTTGTTTTCATGTGAATTGTATCGCACAATGAATAATTATTAATAAACTTTGAAAATCCACAGCCTCCAATTGTACAGCAGGTCATGAGAGCAGACATGTTATTCACTTAAATGTAATTGATATCTTCCTTTGAAGCATGAGGATATAAGCAAGATCTGCTTAAAAATCGTGGTAGCGCTATGGTTTCTTAATAGATTTTTTTTGGTTTTGTGGTGTAGTGATGACTCTACTTAAAATATTATTTGTTCATCCTTCATGGATTCTGTAGTTGGTGGGTGTCTGACTGAGGTTTTTTCCATTGGAAGTGATGTGTGCTTTCCGAGTTTCGCTTTGTGGGAATGGAGCGTTTGGACCATAAGGACGAAGATTCGAACCTGCTCCAGAGCTATGTGATAGATTGGGAGCGGCAGGAGCGGCAGTCAAAGAAAGAGGCTCAGCAATCCCACCAGATGCAATCTCAAAGGAAGTAAGCATAATAATCGAGCTTTTTTAAATTATATGCATACGTATGGATAAGCTCTACATATCCTAGTCGTAGACTTTGCCCTTTTGTCCCGCTAGCTAAAAATTCTCGTTTTCTGAAAGTTAAAAAACAATAACTATTAACAGATGAAGATGAACAGATCCATATAGAAGAATCTCGTGTTGTTGAGGTATTCGACTAGGAGAAGTACATACGTACTGCGCTAATGTTGCGTTGAGCTCGTTATGTACACCCCTATGACGTGTGCTTTAATGATTTTTGAAGCGTTTTGAAATGACAGAAGCCTTCTGGATAGGTTTCACTCTGTGAGATCTGAGATAAGATGAGATACGTTGAGATCCACTACATAGGATTTCAACGTCCATTTGTGAAAGCTAAACACCTGCCTGAAGCCACGTAGCTGACGCATGGACGCACCACAATCTTCGACTCTTTGTCATCCAGTCGTTTGTGAAAAGCATTTGGCTGGCAAGTTTGAGTGCGAGGTACCAGTCTTTTGGACAGCCTACGTCTATACAAATTGAATGGGCCGTTATGTAGCTCTACAAGTGGAGAAGGCGGAAACACCAACGTAGCTGCTGTAGAACTTCGTCGTCTTCAAACCGGAAACTTGTCTGAAGCCATTATGTAGCAGAATGGGTACGAATACAACTCGTAGTTACTTAATCAAATGTGATTTCGATAGCAGGACATGCTGCTGTTGATCCAGCTGCACCCCTCGTCGATCCGAGCGCTCGCGTGTTGAGACTTGCCATAGAATGCTGATGTTACGAATTGTCGACCAACCTTTCTCCTCCACACACTACAGATTCAGCTCACTACAGCATGGCTTCTTTATTTGATTGACGTGGAAAAGAAAGCTTTTGATATTCTCAAAGAGATCTCAGCATTATACATGTCATCTAACTAAAATTCGAAGTGATTCCACGTTCCACAACGTAGGCTAACCCAAAGTGAAGCAAACGAATATAACCATCCCAAAACAAGTATGCGAATGTGACATTCTGCATCGCGGAATTGTGATTGGCTTAGTGAAGTCAGCTTCCATGGAAAACCTAAGGCTGTTGCTAGTCTGCTTCAGTGCGGGTTCAACAGCAGTGCCAAGAGACGTGATTTTAGGGTGACTCGTCTTGCTAGTAACCCCTTCGACTCCGCACTAAACATAATAGTCCAGTGGACGCAAATGTCCAAGTTAGCAGCGGGCAATCCGCCGGGTTCTGTGCATCTGCCACACCTTTACGGTGTACTATTTGCACCATAGGTCCTAACCGTAGGTTCTGCAATCCGACGCATCGTCGTTCGCTGACACCCAACATTGACGCCAATTTTCTCAACTATTGCCCTGGGTCGTCCGGAATCAGCGCCAGAGCCTTTTCCCCGTTTGCCGCAATTCCCGCGGATGGGTTTTCTTCGCCGGGTTTGCGGAGGCTCCTCGGAAGCAACGTAACGGGCCACAACACAGACGGTTCATCTCCGGTGCCCGAAAAGTCGAATTATTTCAGCTGGCGAACACCCAGCGCAAATACTTTCGATAATCGCGGCTCTTCGGCCGTACTCCACACTTGTATGCAAATCGAGGCCATTCTGAGGTTACGACTCTGTAGTAGGGGCTTCTGGCTTTGAAGGACGCCAATTGTCGAATTACGTAGTATGGCGGGAATTTCGAGTCTAAGTTTGTCCTGATTTAAGTCTCCAAAGACTTATACAGTACGGCAAAATAATGTTGCCTTAAGGACGTTTGTTTGAAATTTACTCTTGTACACCTTAACGTCAAAAGAAATGTGTACGCCTTTTGAATGAGCATACCATTCGTCCTCATTCGCGCGCTTGTGCGTAATCTGGCACAGCGAATTTTTCTTGAAAAGAGGTTGTGCCGTGCACTCGCACGGAACACTGCAGGGCTTTCTTAGTTATACGAAGTCAATCCAACACGCTAGTTTTCATTTCACTAAGGTTTCCACCTCTTTGCCTTCGTCTGAGCCGCCCGAAAGCAGAAGTGAAAGGCGATGTGTTAAACGCAAATTAAAACCCTCTTGGCCTGGCCTCATACGAACAAGAAAACAACCTGTTTCAGTAGTGATGTCAAGACGAATTGGAATTCGATCCAGGCCATTCTACGAATTGTATCAGCCATTTGCAATGTTTGTTTGATTTACAGTGTAGATGCCGTTTATGTGAAGTCACGTAGTGGAATGGGTGATCCTTCTATTATGAATGCCACTGCTGTATCGAGATGTACACGCATGCAAGCGACACAATCTCTCCATATCTCATACATGTCTCATCAAATTCATTGACCTCCAGCGCCTCATATATTTTTTGATGTCCAAAAATTGTCCGGTTGTCCGGTTTCAGACTAAAAAATGCTGAGATTAAAAATGAAAAGTGCTCAGTCCGGAGAGAAAATGGCATAAATCAACGACTGGGCAGCAGGCACTGGGTGCTTTTCCCTTTGTATCTTTAAAATCTTTGAAAATTAGTTAAGCTTTGAAATTGAGCAAGTCTGAATAGGGTTTGGGTGGGCTTCTTAGTGCTTCTAGAAGTTGTCGCCTACCGATTTTTCGACTAGATGATCTCGCAACTGCGCTAGAAATCAGAAGGTTGTTGAGGGTGTTAGATGTTTAATCACAGCCGAGAATCAGCAGTGAGCTGGAAAGCGTAGTATTAAAATCTGCGGTTTATAGTTACAAGACCAATAATTGAAATACCTTACGAATAATGGATAACACAATTTCGGGAGGTCAGTGACATCTACCAAGATTCGTTGGCCGCCATTGCCTTCTGAAAACACAGAAGTAGGGCCAATAAGATGTACTTTGGACTTCGGTCAAAAGCTCTTCATCGCTCCTTTTTAGGCTATTTTTCACCTCAGCAAACTCGAATGATCTCGCGACATTGCCATCATCGTCGTGACGGCTTTTTTATCGATAGAACGGCGATAAAGTTGGAAAAATGATGTTTGCCGAGTCAAAGACGACTGATTACACTCTGAACGCACGCAGCACATGTTCGCTCTCGGTTCTCGGTTTGCTTAGCGAATTTATGGCCTCGTTGAATCAGCGGCAAACGGCAGCAGCAGCGCTTGCACGCTCACAATGTGTCCAGCGTATCGTCGTCGTCGTCATGTCGAAGTCGCTAACGCGGTGCTCGTGAAGTGACGACGACGACGATGAAGACGGCGCTTCGAGCGAAGGTGACGCGTTCAGGTCATAAACCTATCATCGTCGCATCGCTGTCGTGTGCATTGATGTGTGGCTTCCTCCGTGGAAGTCAGTCGTCAAGTTATGCGACCAAGAAGTCAAACCGAAAATCTCTCTCTCTGTCGTATCGTCGTCGCCCGGGCCAGCCGGCCATCGCCACCCCGCTTGTCGTCTCTCCGCCACTCCGTTGTCAACGAAACGAAAGAAAAGCGGTTCGCTCTCTCAAAGTCGCGTTCGCGCATTTTTGGAGAACACTTCAGACAGCTCCAGTTGCTGGCCTGACTGACGGACCATGTAGTCTGCAGAGAAGTACCGTGATACTTGGCGAGGAGGCGCCACGTCGCCCGATGTCGCGCCGTGCTGCCTACCGCTGTTCCTGCCACTGCAGTCGCGTGTGTTTGCAGACGCTTCTGCAGCTTGCACGGCGAAGTACGCCATTACAATCACGTTTGAACGTGTCGATGTTTGACTTGGAGAGACGAACGACACTGCTTGGTGAACACGCGCGCGAGTGTTTTGCAGCCGCCGCTTGTTCGCTCCCAGCAAGGCGACTTTAAAGAGCGTCGCCGTTCGCGAAGCATCTCCGCCGCAGCAAGCATCTCTTCAACGCAATTCAAAATCGCCCCAAGAAAAATTTCGTGCGTCGCCACGTCCGAACAGAGCGCGCTGTCGCTGCAGAGGGTGGGAGACGCCATGTAGCGGCGAAGGATTCGTTCAATCACCTTCAAAGATTGCTCTCAATATGAATCGTTCAGAAACTGGTTCTGCTCCATCGAAATAGCATTGTCTCTGTGAGGACGTAGATCGATGTGAACTGTGCTGTCGGTCGGCGGTAGCAGCAGCGAACTGTAGAGAATGCAGAGTGCATTGAGACGGTTCACGATTTAACAAGGTTATCAGGAAACACTAGTGGTGGGGTATCCCCTGTTCTTTCCCTTCGAACTTCAAAAACTAGTCATACTGGTGCTGGAAGATGGATGGCGAATTCCACTCTAACCACCCAAAACATTTATCGTCGAAATGCCGAGATTGATGAATGTGCTCTTTACTACTTTCCGAAGCGTTCATGTACGACTTGAATTTTTGCCGCAGTTATGAAAATGTGATCGGATGGAGATGGTGTTGTGATGAGACGTAAGAACATGGGAATATTGGGCAGGCAGGAATTGCCTGTCATGGCCAATTCTTTGACAGAAAGGGATCTGGCAAAGACGTGCATATGTGGGATGTCAAATACCGCATTAGCCGAAAAGCTTCCTCGCTTTTTCACCTTCTAGTTTTGCCACACATGTCTCAATAGAGTTAAAGGTTTAAAGGGCCTTTTCCCCGTCACCAGCAGAAACAGCGTCTGTATTATAATGGGAGTGATTCAATGCTTCACTTATATCAGAACTCTGATAACCGTGATCCAAAGAAAAATGGCGTACAGTAGTATACAGTTCTAAACTCCTCCTCCTCCTCTTCCTCATCATCGTCATCATCATCATCATCATCATCATCATCATCTTCTTCTTCTTCTTCTTCCTCTTTTTATTCTTCCATTTCGCGATCCAGCACTAGATCACGGTGGACTCCAGCAGACTTCGTATCAGTTCTACTCTCACAGTGTCCGGAACTGATTTCTTATCTAGGTGGGCAGCCTTTCAAGAAGCCGAACCAACGATGCTCGAAGAATGTGCTTTGGCGATGTCGAACTGTCGTCCCTGTAATAATTGCTGTTAGGTTGGCGCATACGCTCTCGGACACTCACGAGGACCTTCATTCATGAAGACTTTTCCTCCGCTAGCTAGGGGTGATAATCCGAACGTGGAAGAAACGGCTCGATGGTGAAGAACCACACCCTAGAATGCATGCACCGATTTCACTTCAATCTATGTCCTAGATGGTACTACGGGCTTATCCCTATTTCTTCCCGAAACCCAAATTCGCGGCGTGAGATCTCTAGTTCTGTTTTTTCTGGGATCGAAAAGATTTTAACTAAAAATCAAAAGGCCTACAAAGTAAATCTTTCTTCACTAATTCACGGTTACTTGTACTGGAGGATAAAGGTGAATTTGTATCACAAATATTAGGTCGTCATCGAGAATGGAGACACCTCTACTCGCCCTTTGGTGGTGGACTTCTGCATATCTTCAATTTAATTATAAGCATAGTACAATACCAAACCGGTGGAACAGCATGCATTCGTTAACCCATACCCAATAAATCATCTCACGATATAGTATCTAACTATCATCTTATTATTATGTTATTAATCTTTTCAAAAAATCCGAGAACATTTTGAAAAGTGACTCTTGTGGAGCATATTGAAGCACATGAAGTAACACCAAGAAGTCAATATGGCCTGCGACCGACTGAGACCTTGATGCTATCTACTTTAGATCAATGGACCAAGGCACTGGATGAAAACCCCCACTGGATGAAAGGGGGACGTAGCCTTTATTTGACTTCAGCAATGCACTCAATAAGGTGCCCATCAAGGAACGCATTCTCTAGCCTCAAGTTGTTGTATTTTTCATAGAATTATAATTATAATTAGAATTGTTAAGCGGGTGAAGAATTGTATCACAAATATTAGGTCGTAACGAAATAAATGGCACTGAACCACTGTAAATTTAAACAGTTAATATCTCGGCTTGTAGGCAGGTTTATTATTCGAAATAAAAACCTTCTGATTCTACACATCATTGCCAACGTGACACAAGCTTTTTTATCCCAGTCGCATAAAAATCAGAAGTTCTGGAATTGACGAAATCTTCGAAGGCACTTTCGGCATCCTGTTGGTATTAGGTTGGAAAAAAAGTCTCTTCACACTTCGAAATTTTTTTTACCCTTCCCCTTGTAAACGCACTAGCCAATGTTGATTGCTGATTTCGTAATCCTATCACACTTGTCTACCGTTCGCACGCAGACACAGGTTAAGACTCTTCTTGTAATTCGTTATACATCCAATCTTCCGAACTCAATGCCAGATCTACCTCATGGCCGTTTTCAGCACGGCATTCTTCAAGAATTCATTAAAGAATCCACAGCACGTCAGGCAGCAGACCAAATTAACCACATATATGGCTTGGGATCTACTACTCATCGCGCCTGTTATGAGTGGTTCGGAAAGTCTTTAAAGGGAAATTATTCACTGAGGGCAAAGCATGGTCAGGAAGGCCGACTGGATTGGATGACAGTGAACTGCACCATCTTCTTCGTACCGATAGTTGGCAGACGACACGTCAGCTGGCAGAGAAGCTCGAAGTGTCTCATAGGATAGTGGGGATCCATCTGAAGAATCTTGGCTTTCATGGAAATTTGGAGCTTGGATTCCACATGCCCTGTCAGACACTCAGAAAGGTCGACGGATCTCCATCGCTGCTTCTCTTCTGTCCAGATAAGGAAGAGAATCGTTTCTTCCGCGGATTGTGACAGGCGAAGAGTCCTGGGTTCTGTGTGCTAACTTCCGAGGAAAAGGCAATGGGTACAAAAGGGAGAGAGCCCTAAGTCTGATCTCAAGCCCAATGTTCACGAACGGAAGATTCCCTTGAGTGTTTGGTGGATATCAGAGGAGTGATTTACTGGAAAACTCTCAGAAGTGGAGAGACACTTACTGCTGTCACATACTGCGGCCAACTCCACAAAGTCGTCGCAACTCTCCAAGAAAACAGGCCGGAGAAGTCGAAGGTGATGATTCTGCATGACAACGCAAAGTGACATGTTGCAAGACTCACAAGAGAAACAATAAAGGGGATGGGCTGGGAGGTAATGCCACATCCACCGTATAGCCCTGATCTCGCCCCTACCGACTACCATCTCTTCCGTGCTCTCAAGCAAGAAATTGGAGAGAAATATTTTGGAACGGATGAAGACCTCAAAAATTGGATTTATCAATGGTTCGACTCCAGAACTGCAGTCTTTTAAGCGAGAGGAATTGGAAAATCACCCAGTCTTTGGAGAAGTGTAGTAGAACAAAATAGAGTTTATCTCAATTGATTTGACTTTGTAGTTGTGAAGTAATAAA
The DNA here is from genome assembly GCA_947396885.1 of Heligmosomoides polygyrus polygyrus. Classification (NCBI taxonomy): domain Eukaryota; kingdom Metazoa; phylum Nematoda; class Chromadorea; order Rhabditida; family Heligmosomidae; genus Heligmosomoides; species Heligmosomoides polygyrus. The sequence continues at coordinate 74,991,724 of OX377206.1, read as the reverse complement.
TCTTTGAAAAAAATGAAAAGACTTTTTTTCCAACCTAATATTTGAATATTTTCCCTACCAAGAAGTCGCCAAGATGCTTGAAGAAATGGTAGACTGTTGGGGAGAGGTCGGGAGAAAACGGAGGATGTGGTAGAGTTTCAATGCTCAGCTCATTCAATTTCTGCAACGTCATTCGTGCTACATGGGGCGAGCATTGTCGTGCAGAAGGAGAACTCGCCTTCGGTTTACCAAGGCCGGCCGGATATCCTTCAACTTTTTCATCATTTCTTCAATTTCAGTACTTCTCTGCCGTGATGGATTCACCGGGAGGGAGGAAGCTGTGGTGAATAATTCCCAGCGAACACCACCATACTGTCACCATTACTTTCTTTTGGTGCAATTCCGGCTTCGCAAAAACCTTGGGGCTCTCATCGCTGTCCACCCACTGTGCCGATCGTCGCCTGTTGTCGCACATTATCCATTTCTCGTCACAGGTTACGATGCGATCAAGGAATGGGTCCGTTTCGTTCCGTAGAAGCAGTGCGGAAGAGATCTCATTTCGTCGGTTTCTTTGCTCCTCAGACAGCTCGTGAGGCACCCATCTTTCCAGCTTTTTGGTCTTTCCAATTTCCTTCAGATGCCGGGCAGCTGTGTTGTGACTGACGCCAAGAACCTTCGCTATCTTCCTGGTACCTTTGTGTGGATCCTCCTCTACCACATCTCTCAGCTTGTCCTCATCAACATCACTATGCCTCCCACGACCTTCATGTTCTTCCAAGCTCTCATCTCCATTCCGGAACTTCTGATACCAACGATACGCCGTCCGAATTGTGGAACATCCTTGACCGAATGCGGCCTTGATCTTCTCGTCCGCCTCCTTAGCTGTAGTGCCCAGCTTGAATTCATACAAGTAAATGCCTCGGATTACCCTTTTGTCCATCTGCAAAAAAGTCAATAAAACTCTAAAGTTTTCCCACTTTTACATAGAAAATTTGGTACTCACCGGTAGAGCAAAGTTTGCGCTTCTAAATGATATGCCACATGTTACGGTTTGTTCTTGATCAAACGCGTAAAGACGCACCAAAAAATGGCGCGAGCCAGTGCCATTTAATTCGTTACAACCTAATAGATGCCTCCAAGTGAATGTTAGTGACAAATTTTCTTCAGCTTACTTAATTACGAATGGTGTTCCAAGGGGGGGGGGGTATTGACAGCGCCTTTCTTCATCATTTACATTTCCGATTTACCTGGCTTGGTCGAACGACGTGGCGTTAGGTGCAAAATGTTTGCAGACGATATAAAAATATTCAGGAACATTGCTAGTGCAGAGGACCATTTTGCCCTTCAATGTGTGTGCAGAGGTTGCCGTTTGGTCGGACAGGTGGAAATTGCCTATCCACACACCATAAACTGAAGTTTTTCATCTCGGCAATTCAAATTTGACCAAGCGCATTTACAAGCTTGGTAGTAGCAATCTGGTTAGTGAAAATAGTCTGCGAGATCTCTGCTTCATCTTGGATAAAAAACTTAATTTTTCAGAGCACTGCGAAATGATTGCAAAAAAAGCTGAAGGAATTACTCACAACATTTTTAGAGCTTTATCTACGAATTCAGAAGCTCACTTGCTTCTTGCATACAAATTGTATGTTCGCCCAATATTGGAGTACGGCACTCTGTGTTTAGTCCTCTCTTTAAAGGCTACATAGAGACTCTTGAATGTGTGCAGAATGGCTACACAAGAAAGCTATGGTTACGCTCAAATGACTATGACTACGCCATCATTCCACCAACGCCTGATCGTAATACAATGTAGTGGATTGACTAAATAGACGAGGCAGAAAAGACACTCGAAGTCGACGGGCTATGACCTTAAGGGAGTGCGCAGTGTATGGATAATAAGAAGGAAATGGACCGTAATGGTAGTCTTTCCCTTGATACACTAACTTTTAAAACCCGCCTTCAAATTAAATGCGGACAGCAGACCAGTGCGCTCTTCCAGCAAGGCAACGCCAGATCACAGTTCGCAAAGTTTACGAAGTCTGAGCTGCCGAAGTGTGGCTCCTTCACCATCTACCCCACAGAGCTCAAACTCTCTGACTTTCCCCTATCATTCAATGCCGTTTGAATAGTCTACACTTAATAGTCCTCGACGTCGAAGAGCCTCCCGCAGATGGTCTTCAAGACCCAGCCTTCTACATTCTGGATGGTGTCAATGGTTATCCCACTACGAGTTATCCCACTACATATTTTAAATATATGTGGTGGGATAACTCGCTTCTGGTCTTTAAATATAGTGAAATTAAGAACCCCCACCCACTGTCTGAAAACTTGTGTATAATCCTATTAAACAACTATTCTCCTTACTCCTTAAATGCTAGGCACAACCTTCCTCAAATGCGAGTCATGATCAGAATGCGTTAGCACCTTCCGTTATAGAGGAAGCAGGGTTAACTGAGGGCTAAATGATCCAGCTCTCGCTCCAAATAATAACTGCACTCAGGAACACCCTCTGTTGGAAGCATAGGCAGATGAAGTGAAGCCCTTAACCCACACCTTCCGCTGCCGTAGGTAATGGAGTTGGAAATATGTTGATTGACAAGACTACATGACTGCTGTTTGTGCAAGTGAATAGCTCACAAGGGAGGTCCATGAGATTCCCGTGGAGTTTTCATGGCGACTTATTGAAGGTTGGAAAGCTCTCTCTAAAGGTTGATTATCAAATTTCCTTTTGGCATTTAGGTAGGACAAAAATTACGAGAAACCGTATCGCTTCAACGACCTTGTGCTTAGAAACTACCTAAAAAAGGTTTAGTGCCTCTTTTAAAGTTAAATTATAGCAATCTGACAAATTGCTAGGTTTAAGAAAGGAAACCGTAGGGTACATTTAGATGATTTATTTACAACAACACTGACAGCGACAGGTGGCCGAGTGGGTAGCGATGCGGAGTTGCAGGAAATGGAAAAGAAAAAAAGGGTTCGTTTCCGGAGGCGGTGTTTACGGGTTCGTGAGTGGTTTTGGAAAAGTGGGAAACATCGTGGCTTCTGTGAGCTACCCATTTTGGTTTCTAACCCCGTTTTCAGTCTGTTGTTATACGTGGAAGAGGTTTTTGAAGGTACGCACGTCCTTTAAGTCATTCATGTCTCGTTGGAAAAGCTCTCGTTAGAGGGCTTTTTGCCCTACCCAGATGCTCGCAGGAAATTTGAGAACTGTTACACCGCTCCTCAGACAGAGCTCTACAAGCATAAATAGGTCTCCTTGAAAAACTAATCGGAAAAATCGTTGACCTCCCTAATCATTTCGTAATCTATTTCCAGCGAGCTTATATTTTGCTTTCGACTGCAATTTTGGATTTTTCAATTTTTTCTATGTGGATAGACGTAAAGTTGTTCGCCGTCTCAACTTTAGAGAACGAAGAAGGTGTCTTACTTATGAGTCTTCGTTAGAGAAGCTGACGTTGCACTCATGATAAAAAAACAACACGAAATTAGTCTCTTGGAACTTGCTCCACAAAATAGCAGCACGCATCGTGAAATGCATTTCGGAGGTTTTGTGGAAGCTTTTAGACCCTTCTGTACCATATTAGCACTGCACCTATTGGTTTCTTGAACAAAATAGCTTCATTTTTTAAAGCAAAACCATGCCACAATCTGCTAATCTTCTTGATCTTGAATGCTGCGGATGGAGCGCACTATACTCGGTATGTTACTGTACATATTAGTTGGATATATAGAATGTGGTTTATGAATGCAATGTTAACACGAGCGCCTCAGGAAGGCGACTCTGCTTGTGAAAACCTTCGCTGCAGCTGGACATCGGGCAGGCGATGTTTGTAATTGGATGCGATGTAATCTAATGCATTTAATCGGTATAAGTTGGGCGTCCGCCATGGGTGTCAGCCGCTTTGAGTTGCCTGATCATAACACATATAGTACGGAGCTCGCAGAGAGTTGAATTTGGACGTCGTTTCTCGAATAAACTGGTTATAAGAGGTTTCCGGAACTTGGGGGATCTAAAGCATCTCTTAGAGCCAATTCTAACCAACGAAAATCTCAAAACGTTCAGACAGTCTTAAAGGTCGGCTCGCACTGTATATAAAATTATTGCAGCAGTATAGTATTATAAATGCCCCTTTACATAACCAGCCTAGATCAGCCACAGCCTAGTATTAAGTATAAATAAAGCCAAAAGGTGGTGGAATTCGAATTCTGGGTTAATTCTGGGTTTACCGTTTTGCAGTAATTCGTTAGTGATTCGCATTCAGGCTGTAGTGAATGTGAGCGTATTGAGAAACATACCCTGAAAAGACTATAAATGAGCTGGTTACAATCAGCGTCCATTTGGATAATGTCGAGTCGATCGGCCGGGATCATTTACACACCTAAGAATAAGAAACGATATGCTAATTTTTTAGCACTGCGGTTCATTCCTAATACCGTTGTCAACATCAACAGAATTTCTATGGGGCAAATTTCTCAACTTTTCCACTTCCATTTTATAAAAGGCTAGAGCTGTTGTCAAAGCGGCATTTTCTATTTTTTCTTCTCGTTCGCCTATGAGCACTTCAGTGAAAATCGACGACACGCTACGTAACTACATCTTTTTTCGCTGAAAAAATGATCGTAGGTGAAAGTAAATCAAGTGGTGGAGTATTTTCAAGTGAGCAGGAAAGTCGTTCTTGTCACAATAACTCTCCACCTCGTTTTCTCTCAGATTCAGTCTCTTCAAGGGGAAAGTTCCGATTCGATCGAAACGTTTCAAAATCCGCTTGAATTCACTACAGTGACATGCATTGGATATTTTCCGGTACGAGTGAGTGGATAAGTCGCTACATAGCGAGAAGTCCTGTATTAGCGGGGTTTTGCACTGTAACGTGTTACTGCCGTTGCTATTCAGCACTTCCACTTCTGCCTACAAACGAGTATTGTGAAATGCTGTTTTTTTGCATAAAAAATTGGCACAAAACTCAGCACGGAGCCTTTAAATGGGGAGGATTTCTCATCGGTACTGACGATGATCCCCCTCGCTATTGGTCCGTGACATGGGATTCCCATTTGCGCTGGAGAAAACAGGGCGGCTTGATGGGATGGGTCAAGTGAGTCCAGCTGAAAATTTGTGATTTGAGTTGAGGAAAACGAAGGAATTCCTTGTTTGTTGTAATTAAGACGGACCACGACTATTCTCTTGAAACTCTCTTCACGAAGGATAGGTGCCTACCCATAAATGCGTAAAAAAACCACTCGTCCTATTCCAAAGTGAAACTGCAGTCTTCTGTCCACTTCTTGAAATGAGAATCAGCAAATCTGTTCAAAACAGCTTCGTGTGAAATCTAATGATTAGAGATGTGGGAGTTAGCAACAACAGTAGGCCTTCGGGTGTACATCAGAAGAGATAAAATGCTGAGTTTGGAGGCGCTGTAGGACAATAGGCCTAAAATTGATTATGACCACGTTTTTTCAATATACATATAAAAACGGCTAAATTTAAGGCTAGGTATAACTACATCTTATGTTATATTTATCTAGTACCCCAAGTAATAGTGAAAAGTTCGAGTTGTTAGAACGAAGTGCACTTTAAAAGGCACGCTGTTAAAATTGCGTGCTAGTGCAGAATATTTTAAGTTGACGTAACATTTTTCCTATTGCGATCAAACACTCATCTCGACAACGGCATGCAGAAGTTGAACTAAAACAATTTTTGGTACATGTCGCGTAGGTGAGCAGCATTGGTAGGTGGGCGCGCACCAGCCAGTGGTAACCAAACAGAACACAGACCGAACACAATCCAGCCCATCAGGGTACCAGCTGTTCATGCTCCCTCTGAATGGCACGCCCATTCAATGCGGTCCAATTGGTTTAGGCGTTTCCACCTACCAATGCTGCTCACCTACGCGACATATACCCAATTCTTTCTTGGAACTGAACTGTGCTGGCTAACTGACCTGGCTGACCCCTTGCTTATTTCGCATTCGCTTTTTGTATTGCCATCGGCGTTATATCGTAACTGTGACGTAAACACATTTTTTCTTAGAATTTTGCGGCTTTCTAGAATATTTTGAGTAACTTGCTTTTCACATTTAGCCCTGCTACACCAAAACGTGGCAGCTGTGGATTAAATGTTTTGCCTAGTTATGTAAGCGATAATTGTCGTATGTCATATTTGGAGGAATTGTTAATAAATTAACCAGCTTGCTCGGTCCTCCATATTTTTGCTTCACGCATACCATCACTGCGATATGTTGTATGGGTCGAATAATGTGAAGCGCAAGGCGGTTTACCACCGCTGTACAGCGCTATATAATTGAACGAAAGCTCCATCCTTCGAGACAGATGCGAAGTTTGTCCAGTGCGGTTTACACACGTACAGGCTATTCATAAATTTGCGCGTTGTAAGCCACGCTAAACATGCAGTGGCATCAAATAGGCCTGGAAATACGGCAATGCAAATGCACTGAAAGGCCGAACTGTCTTTTGCACATGCCACATTGTGGTCGAATACACGTCGTCATAAAAATATGGTTCATTGTTTGAATCGTCAATCTTTGCCAGTGCAGCCAAAGTACGACTGGGTTCTCTACCTTATTCACGAGAGCAAGCTTGTGAAAAGTTCTCCTGTGATTGCTAGCTGCCGAAAACCGATCTACGAGCCTGCCCAGTTCATTGTAATATTTAGTTGAGTGGTGGTATAATTGCGTGTTGCAGAAGTTTCGCAGGGTAGCAGTCCCCAAAACTTGGCGCACAACTTTGGTAAACGTTATGGAATCGGACATTGATGTTGACAGCAATTTTGTTTATCTATTATTGAAAGTAAACTTCTAGGTTAGAACTGTTTGAACCTTTAAAATAGCCGACTACGTTCGATTTGGATGAAGAAGAATCTCTCAATCTGGAACAATTTCATTTTTTTGCATCATTGTGAATCTTTCTGTTGAAATGCCCGGCTACGAAGGTGTTGCGCCAGGAGAGACTTGACCCTGCACCCTCTGCTTCCTGAGTAGAATGCTAGCTCATTACGCCATCAGCACTGTGTGGTCGAACGCAACTTCGAAGATATCCCTACAGGTGAATATGAAGTAGCAAAATGCTCCAGGGTCGAAATATCCGCATTCAATAATTTATTATTCTGCATATCCACGGGGACCCATTCTTAATTTTAGTTTTTTTTCCCAGTATGAAGTAGGCATATGCTATTGTTCTGCCCACCTCTAACCCACCTTTGAAAGATTCAGGAAATTACATCCCAGTAAGCTCAATATTCACCTTCTCAAGAGCTCTCCAAAAATTGTGAAAAACACATATTTAAGCAGTTTCAGGAAAAGAACTAGGAATTACGAGAAGTTACTTCTAGAAATCATTTAGACTTCTTACGAAACGCTGATAAAAAGAAACGCACGGATGTTGTTTCTCTGATATCTCAAAAACTTTCGATAAAGTTCCACTCGTCTATTCGCCACGAAGAACAGTGACGGTCGGGTTACTTCTTAAAAATTTCGAGTGAACATGAGAGTTTCTTTCACAGAGAGCATATCAAGCATCATTTTCTTCCAAACAAGCTTGACTCTTTTGCAAACAAACCGAACATCTTCTAAATCAAACCGAAGGTTTTTTTTAGATGAAAGCAGAGATTCTTGATTGCACTTAGAATAACTTTTTTTAAGGAATTAGTAAATAGTAAATTTAATACTTTCTTTGAAATTTTTAAATTTTCTTTTTCAAGTAAGTAACGCGCACTGTTCGAAATATTACAAAACTTTGAAAAATATATAATTAAATTTTGTTTTAAAGCACAAAATAACAAAAAGTGTAGTAAAAAAAGATTGTGACATACATTAGACTAGATCGTCATGATTTTTTTTCGACAGATAGCAAAAATTTTGTTTAAAACCGTTTTTTTAAACGGTAGAACAAGTACAGCTATAAAACATCAAATATCCCCATGCCCCTTTTGCAGGTAAGCAGCATTCACACTATCAATTAAATAAAAATTAGAAATATTTAGCCGAGTGCATGCCGCCATCTCTTCTATTAGCACACAAATGACTGCTGCTTTTTTCCGCATTTAAACAAATGAAGATTATACAAAATTTGCAGCAGTATATCTACTTATTACGGAAGGCGGTTTTAAAAGTTTAATAGAAATTCATACGAAATTTCCTTGAGCATAAAACTGTTCTAAGGATCTTGTAGAGATAGTTTATACATATTTGCGCACATCTCTAGAATTCGGAAAATTTTGGTTTTATAAGAGGACAGTGGGAACTCCAAGGTGTCGGACCGAACAGTGACCCGCTGATAGCACATGTATTTGGGTGCCATGCCGTATTTGATTTTTTGAACGTTTTCGGGATTCTTTACATCGCCTGCGAATAGAGTGTGTTACATACTTCTGAATTATAGCTGGTGTCACTCAACCATTGTCTTCTTCTTGGAGCTCCATTTGTGGTTTGGAATGTCATAAATGTCATAAATGTCAGATAGTGGACATTTCTTCCAAATCAAGGGTTCTGCAAGGCTTAGCTCCAAGAGGTGTGCATTCCAATGTTGCAGAATGTCATGTACATACCATTTTTACTACTAATCAAGTAAACATAATGTCACACAAAGAATGTTTATAGGCACAACGTCGACATCATACTGGCTAGACTCCATCTCTTCGAATTTCGGCAAAATCTTCCTTCTTAAAATGTCGATTTCATGAGGCCGGCACCGAGGTTTTTGTAGCTCTTCGGCATACCTTTCGACGGTTTCACCTATTGCGGATCCCAGGTGAATCCAAGCAACGCTAAGAAATTACTCGCCGAAAGTTCCACAACAAAGCTTAGCGTTTGTTTCTCAGCGTCATTTTTGTTCAGCAGGAGCCGATGACTACTCAAGGAGAGATTCGGTAACAGCCGGCGAAGACCATTTTTCCGGTAGTTATTCGGTTAGTTTGAGGACTACTGGAGGGAAACGACTGCCAAGCGAAGGAAGTAAGGAGACAAGAAGCGAGCCGATACGTGTACAAGGCTGCTGCAGAGAAGGCTTCAATATGTACAATCAGACTAAATGGCGCCTGTCCAGTTTAAGCTTGGTATGCGTGAAGGATAAAAGCAAAAGACGAGAGCAAATTTTTTTTCACAGTGAATTGATCAAAACTTCTAGATTCTTGTGGCTAAATTTTATCCGTATGGGTGATCTGCTTCGGCTAAAAAATAATATTTTCATGAAAAATGAGAATTTTGTATGCGATCCATCCTCGTCATATCTTCATCGCAGCGGTGAAGCATAGTTTTTATTGTATGTTGAGCACGACTTAAAATTTTATATGATACAATTCCACTCTCTGTCATCCTGTCCTTCAGAAGGCAGAAAAAAATTTTCCAGCGAGGAGTCCATCCATATTTCAATTGCGATTGATCACGTCAGAGAACGCAGTAGCCGCATGTAAACTGCCGTAACACGGAGATTTTTTGGGGCTCCTGGAAAATTCATAAAGTTTTAGTAGATGTGTTTTCTATGCTTTAAAAGGCAGTTTCTAAAAGTAACATGTTCCATGTGATTAGTGTGTCGATATCTTTTCGGTAAATCGAGACGTCTGATCATATAGAATATCGTTTCAGAGAAACATAGTTTTATCACTGTGTGTCAAACGGGCTTAAAATTTTATAGGGTGCAATTTCATTTTCTGATGGAGGAGAGGAGAGAAATTACTGTTCAAGCAAGTCCGTCCTTCGGTTGCCATTCCGTCATCGACTCGAAGAGCGCTTCAAAGATCTTGTAGGGAAAGCACTTAGGTCGTCATCAGTAATTAACACTTGAAATTTTATAGAGTGCAATTCTGGAAGTATATGTTGCTCATCAGGCAGAAAACTACCGTGTCCGTGACGTCTTGGGAAAATCTGAAAAAATGAAAATCTCTCTTTGACTATAAATCTGCAGACAGGAAACCTTTATTTTTCACTGCACAGTAATTGGCATTAAAATTTTTTTGATATTCAATCCTATTTTTTTAACTCCAGGAAACGCAAGTGCTTGTAAATCTCCGCATTGTCGTAGTCACACCTGGAAAAAACAACTTATTAATAGATGCAAACATCGTCTAAAAACCTGAATTTGGAGAGAGTCCTCTGCCAAAACCGAGAGAGTACGACCCCCCCCCCCCTCCATTCGAGGCTACAGTACGACCCCCCCCCCTTCGATTCCCGAACCTCAAGCTTGACCCTGGGCCGAAGTGCCCTACCTACCGGATGCAGACGATACCTACTAACGGCAGCAACATGGCCAGATGTATTTCGAAGTACGCTTGAACGTAAGGGTCGCGAGCAGGAATTCGACCGACTCAACTCAGCTTCTACTCTATCTGTCTATGAAATCAGAACGAAGGAAATGAAGCCTTGCGGTTCTACCAGGCTGTCCAATAATTCTTGTCCGAAAATTTCACCATTTTTAATTTTTTTTTTAACTTTCTTGAAAAGCAAGTCTGTTCAACAATATAATCACCACAGTTATCCACAACAGTGGCCCATCGATTGGGCAGGTCGCCGATGCCCTTCGCCCAGAACTCCGGGGGCTGCGACTCGAAGAAGTCCGCGCTGTCGGATTTGAGGTTGTCGTAGTTGGTGAATTTTCCTCCGGCCAAATGGTGCTTCAGCGGGCGGAACAAGTGGTAGTCGGAGGGGGCGAGGTCCGGGGAATACGGCGGATGGGTAACCGTCTCCCAGCCGAGCGTCGCCAACTTCTGCTGGGTCTCCTTCGCCACGTGGGGGCGCGCGTTGTCGTGCAGCAGGTGGACCGAGGCCCGTCGGGGACGCTTTTCTCGGATGGCGGCGGCTAGTTTCTCGAGCTGATCGGTGTAGATGGAGGCGGTGACCGTCCTGTCTTGCGGGAGCAGCTCGAAATACAGCATGCCCTTGGCGTCCCACCAGAAGGCCTCCCGCTGTGCCCCCTGTCCTCGAGGCTCGTGTCGCCGCTCTCGAAACGATTGAGCCAGCGCCTGACTGTGCGTTGGGACACTGCATCCTCCTTGCACGCTTTGCAGATGTTGGCGACCGCGGAGCCTGTGTCGTTGCCCAGCAGCCACTCGTAGTACATGAACGTACGAATTCGACCTTGGTCCATTTTAGCTTGTACTGGTAGCTAGACGCGGGGACTACGCCTTATATACCCCTGGCGTGGAACTCTGGAGAATCTTCTAGAAGGTTTTTACACTTGCCTGATATTATAACACTTCTAAGGAAAATTATAGAATTTTGAAAATTTTCGGACAGAAATTATTGGACAGCCTGGTACAACAACAAGGTTTTTCCAAATTAGTGCCGCTCGAAAAAGCAGTTCTATCACTTCAACAGTAGAACAACATAGTACGGCAACATTTTTGCAACAAAGATGCAGGCCTCCCATCCGGAAAAATGTTGCCGTTCATGACCTACCCGGAACGTCATCGGTAGACGGACAGCAAGGAACGGTTAGCTACAACCGAAAACAGAATATCGATCGGTCGCCCGATCAAAGCTTTCCACCTGCTGTGAAGTTCATCTGTTCGCCATTATGTCAACTCTTGTGGTCCTGAGGCTGGGATATTACTTGTAGGGAATGCCATGCATCCAAAAACTCAGCACAGGGTTGCTTCGGACATGCCCCGCCGCTCGTGGGCAACGTCTCCCTAACGTGACCCACTTCTCCTTCAGGTGAATAATTTCATGTGTAGTGGATTCCACCTCGTAACAAAGAGAACAGCAGCGACTAGTTAACATCACGTCTAGCTGCACTGTAGATGACGCTTGTAGATGTTTTCAAAGTGTAAAAATGAAGGCTTTGCAAGGAAAGAGGGCGAAAAATTGCTTACTGCCTTGGAACAAGGTTGCTTAAGGCACGTTTTAGTATAACGTCTCTTTGAACTGTTTGCGGCTTTTTGTTGTTTATTTCGTTTTGCCTTAGCTTTAGCTTATTACTACTGTTATTAATCACACGATATATTCGAATGTTAAAATATTTTTCACTAGATTGTCTGTTTTCAGAGTTTCGTGACGATGTCTTTGCTCTGATCAACCCTGCCTTATCTGGTTATTATAAGAATGACAAGATATCAGAAATTTCACTTTCCCACTCTTCACGCGTTAAACGATCATGAAAGTCCGTTCTAGGAGTAAAGAGTGAAAAAACGCGAGAGTGAGAAGAATCCGCGACAAACTACGAACGATGTTCTACTAGACTTCTAAACGTACTTTATGCGGTAAATATAACTAGTGTCCAATAGGCACAACGTCTGTGCTTGCTAGACATAAAAAAAAAACAGTTAAGAAGGATATCATCAGTCAACTCGAACATAACAGGAATGTCAGATAATCGGCTTGGTTTGCTACAAGGGTTGATCTTTAGAAAGTACAACATCCACATCTCTTGATGAATACACTGAAGGATTGGATAGCCGAAATCAGATGTGGCAATTAGATATGACACCTTTTGATGATACGGAGGCGTTAGGCCCCGTTTATACTTCGACGCCGAGCGACGCGACGCCACGCATTGTGGTAAAATTGATTGATCACGTCGCCCGATCAATGTGGCCACAATACGTGGCGTCGCGTCACTCGGCGTCGAAGTATAGGCGGGGACTTAGGCAAAGTTTCTGTTCCTCAAGTACAGTGAATGTTGAGAAAGTGCTTTCCTCTGTGTTTGCTCTTGCACTGGCGTCCCACAGGGTAGAGTGTCCTCCCCTACTTTCCTCATTTACGTTCAGGGGTCGAGGTACAATACTCAGGTTTGCAGTTGCTTGTAAAACGTATGCAGACAGTTTGAAGATTTACCTAATGATCAGAGTGGACCAGATCTCTGACAGCGTTCAGGCTGCCACTGATTATGTAGCTCATTGCCTAGTAATTGGGGTAAACAAAAAAGGTAGTGTCCCTGCTTTCACGCTTTGAAACGTACCTCCCAAGGTCTTTTTCAATCCTTTTTGCCTACAAGGTTTGGTATAAAATCTTTATTGCGGCCGACGTTTCGACGAACTCGTCTTTCTCAAGGCCTGAAAGAAGCTCGAAATGTTTTTGACTCTGTGAAATTCATTGGATCAAAAACATCGTGTCCACCTCTCTACCGGAACAACATTCTCCCAGAAGTGCTAGGAAACCTTATCACATCTGCACCTTCGTACTCACCGTTCCCTCCAACGCAAAGAAACTGGATCAACTGGCCACCACCATGGAACAAGTGAAGCCTTTCCGGTACTAAGAGCAGTATATTTGTAGTTCTTAATTGTTCCATGGTGGTGGCCACTTGATCCGGTTTCTTTGCGCTGGAGGGAACGATGAGTTCAAACGCACAGATGTGATAACGTTTCCTAGCCCTTCTGTTGTTCCTGGTACTGAGGTAGACACAGTGTCTTTGATCCAGTGAATTTCACAGAGTCAAAAACATTTCGAGCTTCTTTCAGGCCTTGAGAAAGACGAGTTCGACGAAACGTCGGCCGCAATAAAGACTTTATAACAAACTTGGCAGGCAAAGAGGATCAAAAAGAACTTACTCCCAAGATGCGCAGGTTTCAAGAACGTCAAACTTGGGGATTATTGAACGATGTATCTCTCAAGGTTGTTTGCGACGTTGAGCTGAAAGATGAGCTGAAACTAGGTGCCTTGGTAAGCATTAATCGGACCTCGTAGTCGAGTTCGGAACCACGGAGTTCAACCTTTGAAGAAAAAAAACAATGGCATGCCGGAAACTGTACAAAATAATTTCATACGTAAGCAATTAGTAAAAGCTGAATGAATGAATGAATGCTTAGACCATGACACTCGCTTATCCTGATCAGTGTCAAAAGCTGACGAATTGGAAATTGAAAGAACCTGTAACGTAAAAGGAAGGCTTGTAATTTCAAAATGCTTTTTAAAATTAACAAACAAAATCTACATAAAACCTTTTACATTCGTCCCGATCACGTAGTTGGATCAAGAAGATGAAGGCCAATTACATGTGACGCCTGCAAGAACCACTGTGCGGCCGACTCATCCCGATGTACGGGTGAGTGCCAAGAGATGTGGTCGTTGCGTCTGACCAAACCACAACGTTGGCGTAACGGCATAGAACACTCCTCCAAGGTTGGCCTTTGGTGCGGTTTCAGGTCCCGGCTGGCGGTAGATTTTTGATCCCAACAAAACATCGTCCGTCATGGCAGAATCACCTTCAGATTAGTAGCTTTATCCTGCACTGCGTTTCTTAACGAAGTTCACTCTATTGCTTATTGAAGATGAAAATCTTCTAGGCCCATCAGGTGTTCACTATAGAAATTATTGTGCTCTAGATCGTCGTCGCATATGTTTCATCTAGAGCGGTATTCGTCTTCTATGGCTCCTTTTGTGTAATTCCGAAATAGCCTTCTCTAGAGAGTGGAGTTATGCCGCATTTTCAACCATCTTCTGCCTGTGTGCTGTTTTATTTCTGCCAACATTCGCGGCACAAACCTTATAAATAAATAAATACGGGCGATTGGTATCGATGTGAGATGTGGCGCTGGCTGTCGTTTACAACCAACCCTGCTGGCTCAATGAAGTGGTGTTAGACATTATTTATTTATTCTTACTGGTGTTATTTTGTTAGTGTTAGACATATCTGTGATGGACGAAGCATTGACCTCTCAATCGGCTTACCACTACAATTCACTACATAGAGCAAACACGGATTCAAAATCTCTCCGTGAGATCCTGTTGTGCATTTGAAGTAGATAGCCCAAACAAAAGCTGAACAGCGCTGCCGTTTTTTTTAATGATTATATCTCCGCTGTAGGTATTATGAGACACCCTACAGTTGCTGCATTTTAAGGAACGCTAAGAAATATTATAAAATTCTCTAGTGAATTTCCAAGACTGCATCCATAATTTCTGTTTTTAATTATTAGTGTGCAATTGAGTTTTATTTCTTAGCAATGATGGACTGTTGCACCAACAGAATCCTTCTTCCTTGTAAAGAAGCGAACGTATGCTCGACTCCCAACCGGAATCCCATGTGTGTTCAATTCCTTAACACTGGGCCTAGTAAAATTTGGTGTTTTCGGCAGCATTTGTTCGTCGATCGGAGTGCTGTGAAGCGAAGAGTGCGGGAACTTGAACGCCGCTCCGACTACCGAAGGGGCTAAAGCGCTCGGTCGCAGTCAGCCCGATCAGCTTCACTCAAGGAATTTTCCGATGAGCATAGCTGACCCGTGCGCATCACATGCTGCGTTCGGATCTATTCTTAGCGCCCGACCACCGCCGAAACGACGCCTTCAGACGCGTCGACCCCGCCACCGCCCACTCGCTCGACCATAGAAGTTCGCCCAGTGGCGCATGTGACAGTAACCGCACGAGCAACGAGCAGCAGGTGGCGGTGTGTAATGCGTCTGTGTACAGTTTCGGAGCCATGGCGCTGAATTACGGTCATGGATGGTCGTGCTGAACTCCCACTCCTCGCGCTATCGTCTGTTCTCGGTGCAGTCCGCTAGCGAATAAATTACGTGGAAAAAGCTGTAGGGGTAGTTTCCTCCCATTTAGGCTCGCTCGCTACTCGTTCTTGTCTCAGGTGACAAGAGTCGTCGAAAACTACTTCAAATCCGGTTTGACATTCGCGGCAAATACGCACTTATCTTACAGGGTGGTCTGAGCTAGTTGGACAAGGTTCAATTAAAGATTTATGGATTTTCCTTAGAACCTAATCTACTGGATTTGGAAGTATGCCTGGCATAGTAGAGTGAATAGATACCCTTCTTTGCCTGCAGACTTCCTCCAAACCAAGTATATGGATTCAACTTTTAAACGTCAGCGATCAACAAAAAACCGATGCGACACGTTCTCAGAGTGTGGGAAGCCGTCTAAAATTAGAAAATTTTATAAAAACCGTTGCCGGAAGCTTTTAAAAACAATAAGAGTTAAAACGGCATGACTCAAAGCAAGGATCCGTTGCTTTGTTTACACTTTTTATCAGTTAATTCATTATATACTATTATCACATTAAATTAGAGACTTTGCAAACCAAATTGGATACTTTTCAACTCAATTTAGACACTTTTCTAAACAAGCTTGACTCTTTTGAAATCAAACTTACATTTTTAAGGTCAAATTAAGCCTTTCCCGCATTAGAATGAAACTATTGAAGTTGGTTATAATAATTTTTTGCTGAAGGAAAGTTTAGAAGGACTTGCTTTGGAATATTTTAATTCTCCTGCCCCAACAAGTGAACACACCGTTTGAAAATTTATAAAATGTTATCTTTTGAGGAAATAAAGAAGTAAATTTTGCATTGAAGGCAAAAATTATGTCGCCTATTACAAGGAGGAATCGCACCATGCACTCGAATGGATCACTACGCTTTTTATTTGATTGATAGCGAAAATTCTGTCTACATGGTGTGGCACAGATGCAGACGATACAACAATACCAATTTTAAAAATACATATATTCTCGTATTCAATATTCATTTTGTCGCGGTAAAGTAATCAGCGCTTACGCTATCAATCAAATAAAAATCTTAATGATCTAGTCGAGTGCATGAAGCGATTTCTTTCTCTAATAGACTAAATGGTTGCCACCTTTTATCGTTTTAAAATAAATTTTAACCTAATATTTTCTCTGAAAAAAATCTTACAGAATAAAAAACCTTATAAAATTCGAAACTGTTAGGATTAAATTTAAAGCAATGTGATCAACTGTTTCGACAAGTGATTTAAAAGGTTTCAAAGAAAGTCATACTCAATCTTCCTTCAACAAAAAATCATTCAACTCCCTTGGAGAGTCCTTGTTTTGTCGTGAAAGACGTTCGTTTTGATTTTTTCGATGATGTTAAATTCCATTTCAGAAGTGTCAAGTTGTTTATAAGAGCGCCCAATCCGGTTTGAGAAGTGTCCGGTTTGGTTGATAAAGAGTTCAAGTTGGCGGAAAAATAGTAAACCTTAGATATCTGTCACAGAAAGTACATTGTAGGTACACGTATAGTGCTAGACTGAACGTCCTTTGATTTTTTTATGGAACAGGGCTCTGAGCAACATTTACAAGTGAGATAAAATGCTAGGTTTTACCAGAGCAGCCGCCTGAGATTCTCGCATACTACCGAACTGGATTGGAACCCAATACCTAAGGAATGTTCCAGCTAGTTCTTCAGCAGCGCTGTTCACAAGCTGCCTGTTAAATGGCTTGGTCTAACTCAATGAAAGGCCAAGGACTCACTGTTGTACGATTCGAGCAAAGCATCCACGACATAGCTATCGCTCTTCACCTGCTGTTGGTAGGCATCAAATTATTCAACAAGGTCTTGGACAGGTCAGCTAGAACGATGAACCTACCTTGTCTGTATAAATCATCAACGTTTCTGAGTTTGTTGAGCGTTGAAGTCTAATCCATGCTGCAATGAAAGCCATTACTGCGTCGACACCTGGTCTTCTTCAATTCTCCATGTTCATCGCAGAAGCTACCAGAACGGAGCACTCATGGCTGAACAGGGCGCTTCCGCAGATTAATAGTGAATCAACCACAAGGACTGTCAAACGGACTAACGGCCATGATCCCAACATTCCATCAAGGCGTCACCTTTAGGATGGAGAGATGGAGGCGGATAGCATATTTCCGAACTCCAATTGAAGCGAATAGCTCAGTGCGGGCTCGCAACATTTACCCGGAGCTTGAACTCACTACGAGGTCGATCTAGTACCACAGCTGAAGAAAGGAAACGCACAACACGTGGGGATTTCACGTTCGTCGGAGCAGTGGTGAAGGAAGCGTGACTCATCGACGATGTAGTCGAATCCGCTTGTTCCTCTTTTTCTATCGCGCATCTAACAAGTCTACCGTAACTCCGCATCAACTCGACCATCCAATCGCTTCTACCATCGTAACAAATGAATCACTCGAATGACCCCTGCAGCTTTATCTAGGAAACGTTGGATATTATCGTATCGCTGTGGTCTAACTTTAATTGGAACTCCAAACCTTTCGTAGTCCTGAGCACGACAGGGCCATTCCAGGTGTCACTTTTGCCTTATCAGCCCGCCCTGAAGTGATACCATTTTTGCCATTTTCGGACCACCCAGTGGCCTGTAGTAAAAACGAAAAACACTTCTGCGATTCTCGTCTCATGCCCTGCAGCATCATATAGGTTTCGTTGAGAATCTTTGTGGGGGGGGGGGGGGGAGTTAATTGGCTTCCTTTGTAAGTGCGTACGATTAGTGAGCGATCGGAGTCGCACAATGGGGAATCGAAAAGACATTGCTCCGAGTAACGCTGTTTGCAAAACCTAGAGAAAGCATCCAGATTTCCGAGCCTTGTCGACGATTAATCCTTTCGTTCCCTCAAAGACAGCGAAATAGTATCAGGCAGAACTGCAAGGGATGAAACACCAACTGGTGCTTTGGTGCATTAGGTGTTACAGTGCACCTATGATAGCAATATATATGTTTGTGTTTATGTTTATGTTTATTTCGGCCAACAACATTTAGACAGAGATAGATAGGAATTCTGGGTTGTGGGACATTATAGGACTTTTTCATCAACGCGTACTGTAAAGGTGTATGAATCATAGCTTCTGTTAAACGGCTTTTGACATAGAGTTCAAGCATCATGATCCAGCTAATGTTGCCTCGACTAACGAAGGCGTGATTCAGCATCTGCCCTTCTCAGATGTTGGCCTGGGTCGTTGTTCTCAAAACCGTGCTACTTGGTTCATGAGAATCCTAGAGCGAACCTTGAAAACAGATTGCCTGCCGTTCTAGGCTAAGAATAGCGAGAAGTTGTGCTGCGCTGATGAATTACCCAGTGTTAACCTCTCGCGATAAATCGTTCCCTACGTGAAAGTCTATTAATAAGCGATTGTCGGAAATGGAATGCAACGCGGTCGGAACAGATGGGTCAGGTGACCTCCCAGACGTTTTCAGAGAGAGCGCATCTTTTGCCTACCATCTTTGAAGTGGTGGGAGTGGGTGGGTCTGCGATACTTGGAGTCAGGGGGTCGATATAATTTCGCGAAATCTATGCAATAGTTTGTGCAGATTTGAGCCCTTGTTAAGACGTTATCCCACCTTGTAGATGGCTTACCTTTTATTTTAAAATGCGTACATACTAGCTACATATTACTTAGCGCAAAAGTGGAGCAATGTCAGAGACAACTAACTAATATTGTTAGAGTTATTTTTCTTAGAAAAGGGAAAGTTTCTCTTGTTAAACCTGTGAGGCACACTCTATATGAACCATCAAAAATCTGAAAACTGCACGTCTGTTAGCACAAATCTCCGACATCCGATAAGTATTCATATCTCACAATTGAACAACGCGATCGGCTCAAGGTTTGTGTGAGTTGAGGAACAACATATGTAAAGCATGGTCGAATTGAATAAAAGAGAATCGCTGGATCGCGAACCACATCTACAAGGTTTAGACGAAAAGCTTGACGAAGGCGCTTTACAAGACACATCGGAAAGTGAGTAGTTCGTTTTGATCGGAACGTGCTAGAAGAGGCAACGTACAATAACGGTCGTATCTTTTGGTCTTTGGGCTTTTGATAGCGCTGTTCGAGCTACGTGCTTTTAAAAATAAATCCGATATTTGGGATCATCACCAAATGACCTATCCGATAATGTTAAAAATGCCCTGTAAATATTAAAATTGTTGATTCGATGAGCTATTTTCAGAATGTGACCTTTGGGTGTAATTATCTTCCGGGAGGGAGGGGTTCCGCTGCACCGACTAGAATATAGCTCATCGATTCAACATTTTCAACAATTACTGGGCATTTTTCTCTTCATCAAATCGATTAATCGATGCTGATCCCAAATATCAGATTTATTTTTTAAAGCAAACAGTTTGCAATCAAAAAATGGCGGAAAAGATGTTTTTTGCGCTTTTCCGCCCAAAGACCAAAGGATACAGCCGGTATTGTATTCCCACTTCCGAACCGCGACAGCCGAACATCTTATCGGCGTTTCCTCTGATAAAGTTTTTTAAAGGTTCAATAATTCCACAAAGACTAAAACAACAGAATAGTCACTCTGTTTCCGAAAATTTATGACATCGGGATAGTGACTATACGTAATGTTTCTTTAGTTTAAATCTAATAATCTTTAATTTAGGCCGTTGCATAGGAGCTGCCGATTTTGACTGCAATCATAACTTTGCTAGGAAGCAATTTTATTATTCGAAATATGCACCATTGCAATTAATACACTTTTTTCCAACGCGACA
Organism: Heligmosomoides polygyrus polygyrus; assembly: GCA_947396885.1. Taxonomy (NCBI): domain Eukaryota; kingdom Metazoa; phylum Nematoda; class Chromadorea; order Rhabditida; family Heligmosomidae; genus Heligmosomoides; species Heligmosomoides polygyrus. Next base: position 74,971,577 of record OX377206.1, on the reverse strand, counting down.
ATAGCTCAGACATTCCATCTTTGCATGCATTTGCTCGATAACTAATAAAACACAAGAAATCATCTTCGACATCATCTTGGTTGCTGATTTTTTATCCTTCACATGACGATCAAAATAATTGAAAAATGATAATCAGTAGTGGACAGATCTGTTGAATGTGCTGGTTGCGGCAGAGGTTCGTATTCCAATCCATCCAGTTTCTGGACAACAATTTTTGAAACGCGCGGGCATGCGTTGCATGCAGTAGGATAGGGCCTCTTCGATTGACCAAAGCCGGCTGTTTTTCAATCAACTTCTGGTGCATCACTCCACTTTCGGCACAGCACCGCTTCTCCACTGTGATAGTCTTCAAGAACTTCTAATGGACTATTATAGCCACTGTCCACCATACGGTCACTATGGTCTTCTTTGGATGGAGACTTGTTTTCGGCACTCCTTGGGACTCTCATTATTGTCCCCATCCATTGTGCAGAGCGACGGTGAGTGTCATGAGGGATCCATTTTTCGTCGCGTGTCACGATGCTGTCCAAAAAGGGATCCCCTAGATTGCGCAGCCTTAACAAAACACAGGGGTCGTGGCGTTTCAGCATCTGCGCGGCGGTCAGTTCGTGCGGGATCCATTTATCCAATTTCTTTACTTTTCCGATCGCGTTCAAATGGCGACTGAGAGTGCTGCCGTCAACGCCGAAGTGCTATGCTGGCTCCGTCACAGTTTGACACCGATCCGCTTCCACCACGGCTATGAGCTGGTCGTCGTTAAGGAGTGATGGCGGCTTGCCTAGTTCTTCATGTCTGAGATTTTCATCTCCAGTTCGAAAGCTTTCAAACCAGTGGCAAACTGTGCGTTCCTTGGCGAAGTCCCCCAAATGCAGGATTGATGTTGCGGCCGCGATACTGTGTCCACTTTTCCATTCATATAAGTAGAGCACGCGAACATCACGTTGATTCATACGGAAAAACGACGTCCAAAACTCGGCAAGAGGCAATTATGTCACAAAGGCTATAAGTGGTAAGAAAGCGGAGATTCTGCGTTTTCGGAATTGTTATCCAGTGCCTAAAACGGGAACATTCGTAGTCAAGAGAAATCGACCAGAAATTGAGGTAGCAATATCGGCATTTCATATGCAACGACTTAATATAGGCAAAACAGCCCACACACACGCGCTTTGCATTTTCATTACCTTTTGCATGAAAAATGACTGAAAACAAATTAGCAGTACAGCTCATCCGGAGGAAAATTTAAAGAAACATCTATTCGTTTGATCTCAATTCTACCAATTTCGAATTAATCGACGTTCCAGCAAGATGGTCATTCTGCTCAGAAACTGAGAAGAATGCAATATCATACCTGCCTGTTGCATGTGATCAGACGATGCAGGTACAGGTCCTGCATGGCGGGAGAGTTCTGATCGCAACAATCCATCATGTGGCAGCACATAGTCTCTATAGCAGCTGCTCTAGGCTTAGAACAAATGTGTAGGATACTGCTCTAAATAATCCGAGTTTTTTCCACATCTCCTCTCGTTTCTGTTAGCGGAACCCCTCCAATTTGCGGCAGCTTCAAACAACTGCAGGGAGTCTTATAGTATGCTTGAAATACTGCTGACTGTGAATTCTTTTGTGTGCAGCGCGCATGAGAAAAGTCTGCATCAGGGATGCGCATTTAACGAATAACGATTTACCAGTTCACCGAATTTGCCGAAAAACGTGGTTTTTCTGAATATTCTAATTCGAATACATTCGAAAAACGCGATTTTTTGAACAATCGAATTCGAATACATTCGAAGAACGCATTTTTTCGAATACTCGAAATCGAATATTCGAATTCGAATAAAAAATGAGGCTACGTGATAAACATGATAGACGACAGCCTGGATGAAAAATGGAAGCAATACATAACGGATTCCTTCCTAATGAAGCACGAGGTTTTTATCGACATGTTTCTCAAAAACCCCTTGTACATTGTAAAAATGAGGTGAAGAACTTACACATAGTGGGATCAAAGGGCTCATGGAAGGGTCTAAATCCGTTGTTTACTGAAATACGAATTTTTCTCCAAAGGAGAACTTGTGATTTGTAAGGTGCTACTCATGAGGAACAAACGAAAGGTTTACAAGGCATTTGAAGGGGGAACAATCTGTTTGAGCCACTGCAAGCGCTTCTGGGCCACTCCAAAAAGATCATTTTTGGAATCTTCCTTCCTTAAAACAACGTTAGATTTGTTTTCATGAGTTCCCCGTATCAAATTGTTACTAGGAAAAAGCTGCTGTTAACAGTTGAACACGAAAAATGGCATAGAATCCAATAAATACCTCCTATAGTCTTGAAACGTAAGAAGAAAGAAACAATGTATCATAATGAAAAAGTATTGCAATAAAGAAACCTGTCAAACGAGGATGAGGAGAAAATGTTTGTCTGGCTGGATAACCTTACTCCAGCAGTTACAGCCGAGGTGGGAAAGAGTAAATAAGAATAGCTCAGAAGGGAACAAGAAACGAAGAGAGTGCTATCACCAAAATAAATAAACGACTCAAAGAAATTCCTAAAATAAGAACTCGAACGCTGCAAATGTATTTAGCAGTTCGATGGCCGTTGCTAGTGGCTGCCGGGGGTACGGACGGCGCGCATCGAGCCGCCAATTTACCGGCCGGGCATCATTCACCGCAAATTTGATGAATCAGAACTGGCGGTAGGGTTTCGGTAAGAAACCAGCATGGTGAATCCGTGGTGAGCTGTACCGCCGAATGAATCGTTGAATGAAGAGCTACCATCAGCAATATCGACCGATATTGGCCTCCCAATCGAAGCTTTCCTCCTGCCATGAAGCACTTCCGTCGGCCATAATACCCGTGAGTCTCCCACAACGACATCGCAGACCAGAGATTGGTAATGTCGACCGATATTGACCTCCCATCGAAGCCTCTCCCCTGCTGCGAAGGCCTTCCGTCCGTCGACGGGCATAATCGCTTAATTCCCGTCTTGATCGGTTAAAGCCAAGAAAAATAGATAATATCGGTCGATGTTGGTGGCCTTCCCCTTGCCGTGGAGGCCTTCCGTCGACGATCACAAATTACCTAACTTTCACCGTGATCGGCTAAATCAGGCAAAATCGAAAATGATTATCGATATTGATGGCCTTCCTCAGCTGTGAATGGCTTCCGTCGACGATGCTCTGAATCCCCAGGAACGTTGGACGACGTCTTCGGCACGTTTTCTGAATCGCCAGGTGCGTAGAAGACGTCTGGGTATTTTCCGCGATTTTGGCGCCCACTAATTTCTGCCTCGAATTTTCCAGTGGCGCCGATCGATAGCCGTTCGAGAACCATTATATAGTATGATGCTTCGGGATTTAAGACTTGTTATATCTAAAACAACAGAATGACGAGCTTATAACGGCAACATCGACGTACACAGTGTACGCAGAGCTTTATTATTGCAGAATCAAAATAATAGCAATGAAGGTCTGCGAACCACCAGTTTTAATTAATCGACATAAATCGGTTCTTATCAAATACTAGGTCGAAGCTCCAGCAGCCTGTAGAAAGCTGTATCGTATCTATTTTGCACCAGTGTTTATGCACAATAACTAATCTCTCGTGAAGCACAGTCGGAGGAGGCGCCGGCTGCCGCCTGCACCCGATACCAGGTTCCTGGTTCGGATTTCCCGCCCAGGCCAACCAAGCCTTCCATCCCTCCGGGGTCGGTGAATTGGAACCAGACTTGTCTGGGAAGGATACAGCGCTGACTTGTTCATCGGCTGGCCACCGCAAGTCATTGTATGGCCAAATACGCATTCAAATAGCCTCCACGACATCCCGTAGAAGTAGAATGCGTGGCGCATCCAAAAGGAGATTGAATAACGCCGTCCTTTATCTTTTAATTAACTATTCTCTACTCTCACCTATGCATTTTGCATAGGTGAGAGTAGAGATGAAATCGTGCAATTGGCGAGACTTGTTAAGCAATGAAAATGCGGCACTATTGTACTTTCGGGACTCCAGTGGTCGAGGAGAGGTAAAAAAAAACTCACAAAAACTTCGCCTAGGGGGTTTTTTGGGGTGCTGATCGCGAATCTGACATCCATTTCTTGTTTTAAGCTGGAGTTTGTTGACCCCAAGTTCGTATTCCTTACAGGCCACCGACCTAGTTGATGAATCCAGAAGTACGACCGCGCGAAAAACTCTGCTTGTGAGAGGTGGGTTCGATCTACAGATGGGACTGCATCCCGTCGAGGGCCGAGTCGACATGTTCTTTTGTAGGATCTCCATTTACCCACAGGGTGGTATATCTGCATGGAGTCGTTACAATTGAGGCATAGAGGTAATGCGAGCAATCCTATCCTTCTAAGCCATTGCTGGAAATCGGATCACCACAAATAACCCCAGGCAAAGTTTGGGCGGGACTGGTGGCCATGACATTAGTCACCTGTACCCACCGTGACCTACCGTACTCCAGCGTAAAAACGAAAAACTGATGTCAGATTCGTGATCAGCACCATCAATCACCTCCCTCGGTTTGGCGAATTTTTTTCGAGCTTTCCTCGACCACTGGAGTCGTGAAAGTAGGGGTCGAGCGCTCAATCCTGTGGTTCTGACCCGAAAACCCTAGTTGTTGATATGGATGGTTCCCTGCCGTATTCAGTGAAACGGGCGTCGGATTCGTTTTCAGCATCCCAAAAAACTCCCCTAGGCCATGTTTAAGCCAGATCGGTGGTGTCGAAATAATTTTATTAGAGGTGCGTTCCAATTTGGGACGCAATGTCGACAACGTGTCAAAGAATTTCTTAAAGATTAACGATGATCGAGCAAAAGTATCGAGTGCGGGTTTGCTTTCTGTGCGACTTGAAACAAGGAAGAAATTCTGCAGAGTGGTAACTGAGGTATTTGGTAGCGAAGTTCCATCATGAAGCCAGTGCTAGAGATGGTTTCAACGTTTTCGAGATGGAGATGAGAGCCTTGAAGACGAGGATGTCAAGGTCGCCGTCAGGCTGTGGATAACGAGGCATTAAAGAATGCTGTGGAGTCGGATCCAATCCAACCTACACGTGAACTCGCAGAGAAGTTTAGCGTTAACCATTCTACCATCTACGACCATTTACAAGCAATTGGGAAGTCAAATCGGTGTGGGAATGAGTGCCACATGAGCTCAGCGGAGCGCAAGGCTGCACGGGTCGCAATCGCCGGAATTCTCATTCGCAAAACCAGGAACAGCGCTTTCTACGATTCCATCGTTACGTCGGATGAGAAGTGGGTCAAGCACGACAACACCGCAAGAAAGCGGCAGTGGTTGGGCTCCAACGAGATCCTGAAAACGACAACGAGACCTGACATTCATGGAAAAAAGTTATGCTTCGTGTTTCGGTGGAACCGTGGAGGTTTAACGCATTTTGAGGTGCTGGATCCAGGTCAGTCTGTTATGGCAAACATCTACAAAGATCAACTGTACCACGTGGACCAAGCACGCCGTCAACAAGGAGTGAACACAGCAAGAGTGGACTTCCTCCATGACAATGCCCAACCGCATGCCACAAAAATCGCGCTGCAAAAAATTGAGGAATTATGCTGGAAACTTCTGCCTCACCCGCAATATAGCCCGGGTACCCCGTACAATCAGACTACCATCTTTTCTGGTCGATGCAGCACTCATTGGCAGAGAAAAATTCAAAAACCGTGACGAAGTCGAAATTTGGGTGTCTAACTTCTTCGAGTCGCAGCCAGCGCAGTTCTTCAAGAAAGGCATCCACTCATTGCGGGGATGTTGGCGAGATGTCATTGATAATGTTGGAGATTACCTCTTGTATTAAAGTTCTGTTGTTATGTTATTATAATAAAATTTCTCTTCGAAAACAAATGGCATTTATTTTCCAACAATCTAATATTTCTCTCTAAATTGTCAGATTAGGGTCAGATTCGTGATAAACACCCCAGATAGCCCCTATAGACGAAGTTTAGGCGAAAACGGTGGTCATGGCCTTAGTCACCCTACCTACTGTAACTTACCGTACTTTAGCGTAACACGAAAAGCGGATATCAAATTCGTGATCAGCACCCCAAGTAACCTCACTCGATGCAAGGTTTGAGCGATTTTTTTCGACCTCTCCTCGACCACTGTAGTACAATAATGTACAATAATGCCTTAATGGCAGCGTCGTTTCATCGCTTAAAAATACTTAGAGCTTACAACGATATTTTGTTGCAATCAAAACTTCTAACGCCAGGCGGGACTCGAACCCGCACCTCCCTCTGGCCGGGCGGAAATTTTGTTTATTTTGTTTATTTGTTACGACTATTTAAGACAGTCATGTGACAACTAATTGAACTTCACTACTCAACAACAAACAACACCTAAAAAACAGATCAATAAACATACAATTAGCACTTCACGAGAGCCTTCTTAGCAACTCGCCTGAAAGGTTCAAAATTTTTTCGAGGGCTGTTCACTTTTTAATGCCAGGTATGCACATCCGCCCCTAACGGAAAAAAAGTGAGCCCTAGCTCCTGATTTCGGTTTGGAGTACCAAATTTTGTAGCTAGTTCCTCTGGTGCTGGATGCAATGAGCTTGTAAAATTTCGTCGATCTTATTCGTACTTGCCCTGACAGAATTTTGAACACCCAGCACACATCTGTCAACAACCTTCGTGAGCTCAAAGAGCTAACAAGGGAACTGTCTGAACAGTACGCCGGAACGGCAAGAGCGAGTACTATAGGGAGAGTTCCCGTCCTCCAAATAGTAACAGAACATGATTTGTTTTTGCCGAATCCTCGAGGCAAACGAGTACGAGGGTGTAATGGTTAAGGGTTCGCAGAGCGAGCTCTTCACGGCAGCGCAAGACCCCAGTGTCGGGGACTAGGTGCCGCAGTGGTAGAGGGCTCGCCTCATGTTCGTGTGGTCTATAGTCCGGTTCCCATGCTTCATAGCGCTTTTGCACTTTTACCATAGTATCGGATTTCCATAGAGGTTTCCATATCTGAACTTGTTTTCGGAGTTTGCTACGGCAAGATGTTTTTATTACTTATTATTTGTCGACATTTTGTAATTCACCAGCAATGTCCGAAATATGCCAAATGCGATTTTGTATGAAACTTTTACTCCAATAAATTGTTCTCATTGTCAATGTAAGAAATTTCGACACAGGAACAACGTGAAACAGCGGCAAAATGCCAGAAAAATGCTTCAAATGCAATTTATTAGTGTCGGTGAGGTGAGTGCCACCAGTGTACTCACAGTGTAGGAGGGGACCACATGATCTTCAACTTGACCTACCACCTCGATCAATATTCTCGCCTCTGTTATGCTTACAAAGTCGCGCGTTCATAAGCTGCAGCCGCCAACACTGACTCTACAATGTCTGCTAACCTTCGAGTGGTCATTCAGCTATAGACACTGAAATGCGGATCTCCACTGGAGGCTGTCCCTTCGAGAGACGAAATGAGGCTGGCGAAAAGGATAGGAAGTATCCTACGGGATTTCGAACTGCGACAGCTGGAAACTGACGAGGTGGAGAAGTTGGAGGTAGTGGAAGAAGAGGACCAAGAGTTTCAACCAGAAGAGGAATGTGCCAGAGTCACGACACCTCTAACCAGTGAAGGCACTATCACGTTTTCGGGAGGGCAGATCGATTCGGAGGAAAAGGTTTGGCTATACTAGAATTGTTATACTATACAAGTTTGAGAACTGGGGAAAGTGGACTGTGTCGCGATTCCAGGCTTGGGTTGCAGCGGAGTACCACTGGGCAGGAACTGTGAAGCAATCTCGCACCAGAGAAAGTACTAGCCGCTGCTTTAGATTTCCTTAAAAAAGTGAAAATAAAGCATCACCACCTACATCGTCATCATCACCAACATCTTCGTTGCTTCGAAAACCCAAGTGGAATAGCATTCCCGGAAGACCTCAGCCCATGTGATGAGTCAGGATGTGAAGAAACTGTAGCCTTCATACGTTGCCCCTACTGTGATCAGTCTTACTGTTTTATGCACTTTGTGCCTGTGTATCAGTGGTGGTGAAGTTATTTCATAAATATTTCATACGTAATCGCATTTGGCATATTTCGGACATTGCTGGTGAATTACGAGATGTCGACAAATAATAAGTAATAAAAAGATCTTACCGTAGCAAACTCCAAAAACAAGTTCAGATATGGAAATCTCTATGGAAATCCGATACTATGGTAAAAGTCGCAATGACGCGACGTAGCATGGGAACCGAACCCTAGACCTCACGAACATGAGGCGTGCCCTCTACCACTGCGGCACCTAGTCCACGGGGCCGGGATCTTGCGCAGTCGTGAAGAGCTCGCTCTGCGGACCCTTAACCATTACACCCTCGTACTCGTTTGCCTCAAGGATTCGGCAAAAACAAAACATGTTCTGTCACTATTTGGAGGACGGGGATTCTCCCTATAGTACTCGCTCTTGCCGTTCCGACGTACCGTTCAGACAGTTCCCTTGTAAGACTGATAAAGTTATTGCGTATTTCCGCTCTAGGAATTCGAGAATGGAAGAATCCATTGCACCTTATCACTATTTTTCCAGTATAGTTGTTTTGGACACGTTTAATCTCTTGAATATCCTTCTTCTTATGTGGCGAAAACAAGACTGTCCCGCTTTCGACAATTGGCCTCACAAACGACTTATACGCCTGCAGCAAAACTGATTTATTCGTGGTAGGGAGTCCTTTGAATATCTGGCAAGTCCTATTAAGCGCTTTTCTGCAGATTAATTTATAGTGTTCTGAAAATTCCAGCATGTTGTTGTAATGAAAACCCAGATCAACAACTTTGTCTGCCGCAGCTATAGGTAGGCCACCTATCTCATAATTGGGAATAGAATTGGATTTTACAATTCTGATAAGTTTGGTTTTCTCTAACGGTAGCTTCCTTGACTTAGACCACTTTTCAGCAAGGTCGATAGCTTGTTGAAGACATTGAGAATCATCATCAACAAATTCGCAGTATATTTTTAAATCGTCTGCAAAGTGCTTGCATACAACTCTACAGGGTGGCCCATAAGTCCTGCAACAAAAACATAGGCGTATAAAAAGGCTAAGAATGCACCAAATTTGAACCACTTTTAAACCTTGTTTGCCCATGGTTTGTAGATTATGGTGGAGCGGTATTATTCATAAGGGACCACTCCTGGATTGATAAGAACCTTCAGATCGTGTGGCTTGCTTTGCAGCTCACGTCGCAGCCCCTCTTACGGAGTTTTACTTCTTATTCATTCCAAAGAAGATATTGAACAATAGTTTTCCCAGGCTTTATAGAGCACGACATTTTCTTTAAGATGGTTAATAAACAAAAATTGAAAATCTAAAGATTCAGGAATTTTACAGCTAGTCTTTCGCAGGTGCAATATTTTGCAGATGGACTGAGAACCGCTACCACGTCCTTTTCTTTTGCTGTTACAGGAATCGCCTTACCAGAATGTGCATTTTGCCTTTAAACAGCGCGATTGAGTCTCTAATATACGGTGTTAGGTTTTGGTTCCTATCAGGCGAACATTTTTATTGATTTTCACTATTTTTACACAAAAACCTATGGAGTGTGGGGAGACATTTTGGAAAATCGTTTGTGACAAAAACCTGCCATGCGTGGCCGTTGTTTTTATATCATCAGGTTCCCGCAAAGGTAGCATTAAACGCACTATTATTTTGACCGTTCTTAGATCGCTCAACTTTGAGAAATTTTCCATCAAATGAGGCAGAGGCTGAATACCCATTTCAAACGACGCGCTCCAACTGCGCTTACAAATTTTTCCGTCTACTCTCTTCTCCTCATAGCTGTGTCTTCGTTTTACTTGTGGGCTTGTAGAGCTCTTTTCTTGTAGTTTCCTAGAAACTGCATACTGCTTAGTAATAGCTTACGCACACGGCTGAATGTTGCATTTGTTCCAGCTGGTTGCTGCATCGTGTATGATCAGAAAATTAATAGCGTCCTTCTGTTGTAGTTCAGATCCGTTCATCCAGTGTTCACTTTTGAGAAGCCTCTGCACTGCCCTACACAATACCATCATATTGCTTGTTCAACAACCAATCTTCCGAAATTTAGTCACATCGGAACGGAAGCGCCCCACCACGGGCCAGAGAAGAACTTTCGGTAGTTTTACGTGAGAGCGCATTACTTTGTAATAAGAGCAGCTACAACCATGACAATTTCCAGAAGTATAGCACTAAGTATATCCTACATAACTGTTGGTATGCGGTTTTTTTGCAATTGGAAAAAGACAACCAATAAGGTCTCCTAATTTTGTTGCAGGACTTATGGGCCACCCTGTAGAGTCACGCAGTAGGTTTGGGAGGTCAGCAGTGTATATAGAAAATAGAATGGGCGATAGAACTCCCCCTGCGGAACTCCGCTAGTTACATTTCTACTGGTAGAAAACGCATTTTTAACCACCTGCAAAGTTCTGCCAGTGAGGTATTCACCTAGCCATTTCACTAAAAGAGATTGTAATCCAATCTTGTTTAGCTTAAACATTAATTTAGAATGGCTTACTCTATCGAAAGCTTTTGAGAAATCGAAGAAGACCACGTCGCAACACTTCTTCTCGTCAATTAAGCTGGTCCAATCGCTGAAACTCTCTAGTAAATTTGTTTCTGAGGACCTTCCTCCAACAAACCCATGTTGGGAGTCAGGAATTAAAAAGTTTTTCTCAACGTGCTCCACAATACAATTTTTTATAATCTTTTCGAAAGCTCTCCCAAAAAAGGATAACAGGCTGTGGCCTATAATTTGCTGGTTTTTTAGCAGGTTCCTTTTTCAAAAGGGGGTTTACAAATAACCGCTTCCATCTTTCTGGAATCTCCGAAAACATGAGAGACTGATTATGAGATAAGCTAATGGTTTAGCAATAACGTGTGCGACTTTTTGAACAAAGAACAACGGTATGAAATCTGGTGTCAAACTATACGATTTCTTCCACTTTATTATTATGTCATAAATTTCCTTTTTCTGAAACCAGGGCACGGCATGCATAAAGTTGCTTACGACTGGTTCATATGCTGGCATATTACCATCATCAACCATGAACATCTAGAAAAGTGGTCTGCTAGCAGGTTAGCTTTATCAATATTTGATACCGCTCTTTTGTATCCATTTACAAAAACACCTAGTCCACCAGTGGGCTTCAGATTCTTACGCAACAGTTGATAAAAACTAACCTTATCCCCTGAGTCGACAACCTGTTTTTCTAAGCGAGCATTATATTTCTCAGTCTTTTTCAAGATTTTTTTTGAGAATTCTTTATATTTATCGCAGTCGGAAGTGAGGTTTGACTGTCGCGCAGTGTTAAAGAGACATGCACGGTGATTCAGCATATTTCTCAGATGTTGAGGTAAGCTTGTTTTTCCAGCAACAACCTTTCCGCACGGAATGAACATACTAATCGCATGAAACATGATATCCAAAAACATCTCATATTTGCTGTTGACATTATCAACCGTTTTAAAGGACTCTATCCACATTACTGAAGCTAAGTAATTGCACATTTTAGTATAATCTCCTTTTGAATACAGTTTTTTGTAAACAATAACAGGTTCAGCGATACCATCATTGATCATGAACGAGATGCTGGAATGCTCACTGTTTCCAATTGGAGGTGAAATGCGCACACCGCTAACTAAATCCTGATCACTGGTAAACAAAAGATCTAGAGTATTAAGTCTTCTGGTTGAAAAATTAATCTTTTGTGTGAAATCATGACTTTTGGCGAAGTCCGTAAAGCTTGAGTACTGTGAACTGCTAATAGAGTTCGTGTCCTCCCAATTGATCTCAGGCATATTAAAGTCTCCAATTAAAATAACAGATTTTCCACACTAGAGAGGGACAGGAAGGTGTTCTATAAACAACTATTATTCTAAAACTGCTCACGAAGGTATAGACATCTGTGGCAAGAAGTTCATATCTATTTGGAACACATTCAGAAAGGATCGATTCATAGGAAAACTTATTTCTAATAAGTATTGCCACCCTTCCTTTTCCTTTTTGAACCTGTCACAACGAATCGTAAAGAGCTCTACACTAAGATCACCTAGCAGTGAGGATATGCAATGCCTTTGTTTGAGTTAGGTTTCACAAAAGATGTACATATCAAAATTTTCACTGAGCACATGTTTTATGTAGTTTGCATTACAGGCTAGAGACCTCAGATTAGCAAATGAGCACTTAATAAAAGAAACATAAGAGGATAGAGGAACCCTATTCAGTTTAAAGGAGCACCAGTACACTTCGTATCAGTGCGAGCATCATCACAAGCGGTTACATGGTCAATCCGACCCTGTGTCGGTAAATCATCTCCCTTCTGTGCTATGCTCCAACTTCTACGAAATGTTCCGTTTTCCTTTCTCCGATCCAACTCGGCCCTAGTGAGCGATTCCCGAAGGAATGCTCCCTGACCGGGTAGGACCGAAGCCAGGACGCCCTCCGAACAGCTAGCTTCTGGAAGTAAGTCGACGGCAATACAACCTAGAGAAGACGAGAACCGCCCGGTATGAGCCTTCCCAGTCAATAAATACCCCTAGGATAACATTCAATATGAAGAAAAGACAATATGTTCATGACCTGGTAAAAGTCATGATCCAGACGATTTTTCATAACACGATCTCGAGACTCCGGAATACGACCTATTACAACAGACCTGAGACGTTCAAATTCATAACATGGATCAGATTCATGCTCCGAATGGTCATTGTGTGCGGAGATCAAACAATCTGCATGCTGAGTTTTCAGACGTCTTTCTAAATGACTAATTTTCTCACGGAGCTCAGTGTTTTCACGAAGCAGGAGCGGTATTCGAGCATTTTCCTGGCGTAGCTTACTGTTCTCCTTTATCAGATTTCCAAGCTGCTTCGCCATCTCCTCAATCACCGTTTTGATGCACATGGCTTGATTCAGCTAGGTTATTGCCTTCTGGAGTCGAGTAGACGAGCCCACACCTTCAATGAGAGCAACAGGGGCAGCGGCAACATTCGAGATGACAACAATTTGATCCAATCAATTGCTCGTGGCAGACACGACACGGCTACGAAGGAAAATACTTCGACAAAAATTAACCTTTTGAGGTGGCAATTTCGAATACACAGTGATGGTTACTTTCTCCTGCCACTAGAGAAATCGCCGGTGACGTTTAGTAACAGAAATTGTCGCGAGTGAGCAGGAAAGTACGAGTGAATAGTCGGAGGCAGGCGAAAGACGACCGCTCAGCGCGCCGGACCAGAGGATCAGATAGAGTCCCAAGCCTGTCCCATCGCTTGTTGCCGAGGTCCAAATATTTATGGCGGATTTCCCTGTAGCAGTCTCAAACTTGGGTAATTAAACGCCTTTACACCACCGGCGCCGTTTGATCGAACCAACATCCACACCTCGTAGGACCGATCAGCACTCACCCGTATCCGGGATGAGCTATCCGCTGGTGGTGTAAAGGCGTAGAGCATTCCCGCCCGGTCAGAGGGAGGTGCGGGTTCGAATCCCGCCGGGCGCTAGAAGTTTTGATCGCAACAAAACATCGTTGTGACAGCTTACAACCTCGATACCAGCCACTTGATGCTTAAAGAAACTGATTTGAACTTAGACCTTAATTAGAAACAAAAATAAATAATTAAGTAAAATGAAATGAAAGGGATAAATAGATCCGTTTTTTATCAAGGTCTGCCCAGTAATATTAAGTATTTCCTCGCCAATCTAACGATAGGTGTTCCGAAAAGCTGACTTATATGAATACTGTTAGTCCAAAAAACATAAAATTAGACTAAGAAAGTGAATATTGCTTGCCTTGTTCTAATCTGCCTCCGTACTTAACTGCACAAGTTTATTTCTCACCTAATTGGGAAAACAATACAGTTTAGGTGCGCTTTTCGTAGGGGCAGGAAGGGTGGCTTCCTGGGGATGAGTTGCTGTCACGTTTCTTCGCTACGAAGCAAACTATCAAATTTTAGCTAGAGCTATCGAACTCAAGAGAATTTTGCTGTAGATTAGTCTCCTCAGATAGAGTTCGTTTACCGTACATCTCACTGTTCCCCGTAGCATCCTGTAGCAAGAAGCGTGCTAAATCCAAGAGGCAGTTCAATTAGCAGCGGAGCTTCCGCGCCCGCAGTATTTAGAGCATCCTCCTCACCGCCTCCTCTTTGTCAGTTTACTGTTCAGAAGTACGAACCAAACGAATTATCGAGATGAGAAGGTGCAGCTTGGTTGTCAGACTCGTTGCGATAACGCCTACATATGCATATATGTTGCATAAAAGTGAAAAATGTTCATGCTTCCAAATCGTTCTAATAGCTCTGGAATAGTTTAACATCCAGTCACCTTCAAAAACTTTCAGTTGTTGGAGCGCCTCTGACAGAGAATTCATCAAAGTTTTGGTATGGCTTTCGGAGCCTAAGAGCCCCCACAAGCACTTTCAACGCATGAAATTTAACGCGGGGATTTCAACCGGCATTTTCTTGAGCTGCTCGTTTGCATCGCGGTAGGGGACTACTGTTCAGGCGGGCAACGTCTTTTTCCTCACTTTTTCCTCAACGTCTTTTTCCTCCTTCGACACGTGGTTGAGCCGGAGTTGAAGCCAGCAGCTCCAGATCAAAGTTCTCGGGAGCGCTAGCCAAGCCATCGTTGCGAGGTCGGCGAATCGCTACGAAATTTGTGTAGGAAGCATAAAACACTAACTGCAGGAGGACAGGACACCGTCGGCTAGCCACTGCAGGTCATTGCATAGGCCTAATACACATTCAAATTGCCTCCATAATATCATGCAAGTGCTCCGACTCGCCTATCGACATGTCTCGAACTTGCTCTTCGCTGGATCTTGAAGCATCACTAACCTATGAAAAACTGTTTTTGTAATTCCTAAAATCCTCTAACCTCCAGGCTATTCTGCGTACTTTTACGGCATGAAACCGTTCGCTCCTCTCTATATGTATGTTCAACGTTGACATTCCTTTCAGAAGCGTGATTGGTTTCCGCTGCGCTGCTTAGCACTTCTGTCCCTCAGGCCATTATACAGTCGTTCTCGTACTCAATAGAACTCGGACACTCAGTGCACGACGTAGTTGGCACGTTTTCTGAATTCGGAAGCTCGTTGCACCATCCACTTCACACCAAATGCGTTTTTCGCTTAATATAGCTCAAACCTGAATGCTCGGCTGTGAAAGAAATTACACTCATACGCATACGCATACATATTCCCGCTCAGCTCCAGGCACTAAGCACTGCGTATCTTAGTCGCAGGCAATTGAACGATATTCCCATGATAAATCTTAAATAAACAACTGACTGGCATACGCCACAGCTCTCAAATAAGAACTAATCTTTAGCCAAACTCAACTATACAGTAACAGTATGTAGAAGTAGAATGTGCGACCGGGTACAAGAAGAGATTGATTCCCGCCGTGCTTTATTTGTAATTCTTCATCTTATCCTCCCCCAAGCCTGCCACTAAGATACGCAGTGCTTAGTGCCTGGAGCTGAGCGGGAATATGTATGCGTATGCGTATGTGTGTGATTTCGGGCCGCAGTACAATGGCGGCCATTAATTGTTCTGAATGGCCTTTAGCGCTCGTTAAGTGTCCTCAACGAATTCCGTCATCCACCAAACAACTGCACGCTTTCAATCAGATCACATTAAGCTCGTCCAAGGTCTGGAAATGCTCCTCAGCGATCCCGTCCTAGTACGTGACCTCTCGTTGTCTCTTTGTTTCGATTGTTTCGCATTCTCGAGCTGTACGAGACGTTTATTTCTCACATAAAATTTCCTCCTGAAGTGAGCTCAGATTTATTTACTTAAATTTTTTACTCGCATGGAAACGTCTTGCAAAATTTCCACTTTCCATCATTCAGGGAGCACCAAAAAATAGGGATTCTAGACTATCTTTTTAGGATGGTACTGTGTACATACACAACCAATTTCACACCTCAATTGGTCGCTGTTGCAGACTGCTCTTCGCGCATGCCCAGTACTTTAATTCCGTAGTGGGCCACCTAAAAGCGGCGAAACGTTTCATTTCTTCTCGACTATCTTATTGCCAATGCTCAATGCCTTATCCATGCATTACACTCTCTATTCGAGGGTTCGATTTATGAGGATACCGTCAGCAGCGAAATCTTCATTTTTTGGCTAGTGGTTTCCATGTATTCCTGATGTTCGAGAAGTCACTGGCAGTCAAAATTCGACGACCCCTTAGAATGATGCCTTTGTACTGATGTCCAATGTTACAGCCTTTATTTTCCGCTGACGGCTTGTTCAATGTTACGGCTTGGCTTGATAGTTCTAATTTTTTCGTTTTTCGTGTCCAACTTTTTACTAAGATTGTCGTGGTATACATCGCTATACGTTCTTATTCGGACTATGTCATCTCCACCCCCGCTCTTAGTAAGGGTTTTAAGCATTTTTCTACTAAGCGATAACGGATAGAGGACGGCGTTACTCAATCGCTCTTGGAACGCGCCACGCATTCTACTTCTACGGGAATTCGTGGAAGCGATTTAAGTGTGCACTGGCTTACATAATGTCTTGCAGTGGTTAGCCGATGAACAACTTAAAAAGCCAAAAGGAAACTTTACTATTTTCAGACAAGTCTAGTACGAATTCACGAACCCCGGAGGGACGGAAGGCTTAGTTGGCTAGACAAGAAACCCGAACCAAGAACCTGCTATAGGGTGCCCACGACGTGAGGCAATTCCTCCGACTGCGCTTCAGACTCTCGCTTCCGACGTGCGCAAAACACAGAATGTGCTAAAAGTGTAAGCACAATTTGGAGACCTGCTAGTGAAGCTTTCCGAAAGCTTAGAATCCACTTGAAAACGGCGAAAATGAAAAATTCTTGTCAACGTAAATGGTACAGATTACTCAATGCATTCGTCTATAGCCCATTTTACCTAGTGCTAGAAATTTTGGAACATCCGTTACCATTTAAATCCTGCAACATGTTAATTTTTCAGCACATGGACTGCATGATAAGTATAATAACATCGGGGTTCGGGGTCATTGCTAACAATAAGAAGATATCGCGCATATTGACAACTCTGGAGTTGTCAGGAAGAAAAGCTACTGTTCAAAGAGGCCTCTGTTAATGTGGAAAGCCAACGCTTTACTGTTAATGTTAGCTGTGTCACACATCAAGGTTTAGGTGGACATTTATTTCGGCCTGGGGCCGGACCCATCAACGACTTTCGTAACTTTTACGGAGAATTGTAAGCGAAAAGCTCAGATAACGCGGCTTATCGCTCACCATGTCGCTTGATAAGCCACTGATAAGCCGCGCTATCTGAGCTTTTCGCCTGCAATTCTACGTTAAAGTTACGTAAGTCGTTGATGAATCCGGCCCCTAACCTCCACCGTCGTCTTCAGAGGCCTGAACCTGGCACAAGTGTTTTTGAATTCCAATCTACCCTACCAACGCTTCACGACTGAGAGGAAGTTTGCACGCAGCTCTTCTTCACTCAAGCTCCCCCAATACAACAGAAGAATTGCACCCCTCCTGATCGGTATTCTTGTTCTCGAAATGACTCCACGTATTTTGTCGTCTACCGTTGATCCGTATTGTCGTCGACGACCACTTCCCCATTTCCGCGTGTTGTTCGCCAAGCAGAGTCATCCGAGCAGTTGATTTCCTTTCGCCTTTCCTCACCGTCTTCCTGGTGTTCCTCTCGCAGGAAATTGCCCCACCGGAGAGATCCACACTTCGATTGCAGACGAGTGTATATAACGCCTTGCGTCGCGCTTCACGAGGTCTTTACACCACGCACGTCGAAAGCACGGGCTCGTAGCCCTTTTCGCGATGGCGCGTGAATAACCAATTGACTGCTGGCAACATTTCCCCTTTCGAATGGTTTTCTCCCCGCACGCTTTATTACAACAGGTAAGCAGAATGGTACAACGTTGAGTACTTGCTAGGTGGTATTTCACCATTTCCACGCCAAAATGGACGCTTTTCGAAGCGCAAGCTTAACGCTTTTGAAATCAAATTGAATATCTTCCGAGATAAAACGAGCTTTTCCTGACAACACAAGAAACCCTCCAAAAAGCCAGAATTTTTTACCTGAGGAGAAATTTGTACGACTTTTTTTTGAAATTTTCAGCTCACCTGCCGTCAATATGTGAATAGCTTGTTTGAAATTTGAATTTCTCATTTTTCAAAAAAAAAGGCGTTTAAAATTTATTCTGAAGCATGGAAAACAATAGTTTTTTGGTGTGTTAAGTAAAGAGATTGCGCCACGCACTTCCCTAGCTCGTTTCTGTTTTAAGTCGATACTTACTTTACTTTGATACTTTGATGGTCCTTTGTCGGCTGGAGGTCTTCTCAGCGGGGACCACAACTCTTCCAGACCGCTCGATCTCTGGCTGCTTGCATCCAGTGAGGCAGACTCCGCTCTCTGAAAGATCTTGAGAATGAGTCTGCCCATCGCGTTGGCGGTCATCCCAGTGGTCTCTTATGGTCTCTCGGGAGCCATTCTGTGACACGGAGACTCTATCTATCGTCCTTTCGTCGAAGCAGGTGTCCGGCCCAGCGATATTTGGACTTCTTCATGTACTGCAGCGGGTCTGCTAATTGCGACTTCTCCCGTAGCTCCGAGCTTCGTAGGCCTTCTTGCCATTGCTGACGAAGGCTTGTCCTCAGAAGACATCTCTCCAGTGCACGATGCGTAGTTTGCATCGCTCTGGCAATTGTCTTGTTGTCGGACCAGGTTTCCGTCGCGTAACACATCGCAGGCAGTACAGAGGCGTTGAATATCGAGGCCCTGAGGCCGGGATCCTTGACCTGATCGGTGACTTCGCGAATCGAACTGAAGGCTGCCCATGCTGCGCGTCTCCTGCGGGCGATTTCAGGAGCGAGGTCGTTATCCATGTTCAGCTCTCTTCCCAGATAGACGTAGGAGTCGACCTGTTGCAGAGCGACTCCATTTAACCTTACGAGTCCCGTGTCACACCACTGGTTGACCATAAATTGTGTTTTGGACATATTCATGTCCAATCCAATCTTCATACCTGCCACATTGAGCTCGTTCAGCATTTCCTCGACTTCTGCCGTGCTGGTAAAGATCAGAACAATATCGTCGGCGAAGCGAAGGTTGCTGATCCGTTTACCGTCGACAAGGTAGCCTTTATCGTCCCAGTTCAAGTCTTTCATGGCATCCTGGACTGCCGCTGCGAATAGCTTGGGAGAAATCGTGTCTCCCTGCCGTACTCCTTTCCCGATAGGAATTTTAAGCTTTCGATCGAACAGCTGGATGGTAGTCGATGTGTTCGAGAAGCATTCGTCGAGAAGTCGGATGTAGGGCGATGGTATACCAGCGTGCACAAGGGCGTTCAGAATGGCGTTGATTTCCACAGAGTCGAACGCTTTCCGGTAATCCACGAGGACAAGGACAAGTGGGAGGTGGTATTCGTGGCTCCTTTCGATGAGCTGTGAGACAGTCTGAATATGGTCCATGCAGGAGAAATCCTTGCACCCTGCTTGCTCCACTGGCTGATATTCATCCAAGCAACGCTCCATGCGGTTAAGCAGTATCTTGGTGAAGATCTTGTACACAACCGAGAGAAGACTGATGGGTCGATAGTTGTTGATATCCTCCTGCTGACCTTTTTTGAAGATTAAAACTGTTTTCGACTCCTTCCATGAGTCCGGAATCCTACCAAGTCGAAGGTAGTGGTTGAAGTGCTTGGCAAGAAGTGAGCAGAGAAGTTAAGTCGATTGATATTGTAAATACTGTACTCCTCGAGCTCGTTGCGATTTTGATTTGATTGATAGTATAAACGCAGCCTACTCAAAATGCAAAGCGAATATATTTGCGTTTTTGCAATTGGTTTTGCTTCGTCGTTAACAAGAGTGTAATTTCACGCAATGCTAACAATCAAAGGAAAATCGCAACATCGTAGACAAATGCATGGTGCAATCTCTCTCTCCGGAAGACACTTGTTGTGATATGGAAGATTTTCAGTTTGAATGACCTTGATTTCAGAAGTGTCAGGCTCTCCTAAGAGAGTGTCCAATTCGATTTCATAACTGTGCAATTTTACGTGAAAATGATCTATATGAACATCTAATACTTTGAATTGACCCTTTAATAAACAAAGTTTTCATTCAAGTTTTTTAAAACTTCGAATATTTGTAATCTTTAAAAATTCTCTTATCTTGAATCGTGATGTGAAATTTGAATAGTTAAATAGCTAAATCTATGGGACTACAAAGACAACATACTCTTTTACTGATATTGATACAAATTCTTACATGCCTTCCCCCGTTTTTCACCACCCGATGATCATCAGCAACGGCTTGTCTTGCGCGGATCTCAACCAGGGATCAGCAAGACGAGCGGGCTACGAAATTTGGATACCTGGAGGATTGACGAAAATTTCTGCCAAAAGGACGGATAGTGTAAAAACCGATAGCAGACAGGCAATAAAAACCGGTTTTGTATTGCTTTAATCTCAACAGCAGATGAGGAATTCAAGCACTAATAAATTATAACCCATTTCTAACCACTTTATTTGTGTTTTTTAGACATCGTAACTACATTAACTAAGCTCTGTGTAATTTCTGAGCTCGTAAATAAGAAGGCTCATTACTTTTCTGCTCGAACTGATCTCATGTTTGGATTGCGCTCAAGCCAACAAGAGCTTCAAAAAAGGCATGTTGTGAAACCAAAACCACTTTGCAAACCAATATTTTTGTCACTCTACTCCGCCGATGTTTTGACATAAACGCCTTATTCGGTGAATCGACGAGGGAGTTGAGAAATTATTTGTTAAACGATATACTCATATTCGGTTCAACTTTTTCTGGAATTTAAAAAAAACTCAGGGAAAAGGGGACGAGGATGCGTGAAACAACCTAACTGACCGTGTGGAAACAGTGGAAAGGCTGATAGAACACCCCTCGTGGGGAACAAATGTGAAATTATTTCACTTCTTATTCACTCAGATTTGTTCTTGTATGGCACTAACCTTTCGTCTGTTTCCATAGTGTCGGTTGGCTCATTTTTCTCATCAATCGCCTAGTTTTTGCTTTTCCGACTAACGCTGCTGCAAAACAGGATGACCGTTTGATGATTCCCCCGACGTTTCTAGTGTCTTCCACGCTGTGGAGAAGACGGTTACTCCGAAGCGTCATCCGAATGAATCTACACAACAATCTTCCGCAGCTTTCTGAGACCCTTTACTGTTGTTCATGTCCCAAGATCCAAGCCACTTGAACGTGGAATTATCGGGTGTGGTTACAAAACTAGCCTTCTATCAGCTAGCCGATGCAAGCTGTCGTATAGCCCAAATCATCGGCGTGCGTAAATGAAAACCGAAAATTCATAAATCGTATTTAAAAAACCGCCGTCAACTGCAAATCGTAAACTGTAAATCGAAAGAAGCATCTGACGTGTAGTGGCAGTATCTATCCAGAGGGTTTTTCTGCTAACGGTACTTAAAAGCAATCCAACGCTTATTCACAACACTGTTTTCTGGGTAAGTTGAATGGTTTTCTGCCAGCTGGACATTTTTAAAATCAACTAAGCTCCTTTCAAAACGAACCCACAAAAACACAAAATGTGTCCGAATTCAGAGCACGTGTCACAGATGTCGTGTCGCGAGCTGTCGGATTCAGAAGGCGTATCACTGACGTCGTGCAACGCTCGTCCGGACTCAGAAGGCGTGTCGCGAAGGTCATGCCATGAGCGTGGGAGGACCAGTATGGAGGGGCCAGTAAGGAGGCAGCAAGGGGGGCCACGAAGGTGGAACCCGTGGATGGGGCCTCTGGGAAGGGACCAATAAAGGGGGCAGTAAGGAGGTGAAGGCATAGTAGGTACAAGGAGGGACCAGAAAGGGAGGGACCAGAATTAGACAATAATTAAGGAAACCTGAAAGGGGCAGTAAGGGCGGACCAAGACCGAACACGGGCCTTATGCCCGAAACGCGGTCAATAAGCATCGGCTTGGAAATACCACATCAATCGTCGTCAGTTTATAAATTTCGTTATGCGCAACAAAAATTAGGTTTTTCAGTGATTTCGGTTTTTTAGGCTGTATAGTGTCATATCTGCGTTTCTATTTTAGCTTTGTTTCTGTTTGTTGCACAAGGTCAATATCGAATTGCTTGTTATTTAATATAGCTTCCCCTGCTAGACGTATGGCGGCCTGTAGAAACTTTACACCCATCTGTCTGTCCGTTTGTCCAGCCGTTTCCATTACCTCGTACCGCTGGCGTCTTGGTTCAGAAGACGCGTCGCAGAGGTCGTGAAACGGGCGTCCGGACTCAGAATACGTGTCACCGACGTCCCCAATGGACGTGCGTATATCAATTGATTGTCTTTTATTAGGTTGGCCAGAAAGTTCTGGCGGTTTTAACTGGTCCACATCTAACGATTATGACTTCCTTCATACTCAACGGAATCAGTTGAAATAAGCACCATTCGAGCCAGCATACTTTTTCAAACACGGCGCTTATTGAATCAACGGAAAAGCTGGATGATCGGGACAAATTCTAGAAAGGCTATTTTTTCCTGGTCCCGATTTGTGAAGGTTCTACCACCAAAGTTCTAAAAGTGCTTAAAAAGGTGGCAGTCGGCTGGCAGAAGGTCTGGTGAGTATGGCGGGTGAGGTAGAACTTCAACTCCTAGTTCTTTTAATTTTCCCATGGCGAAAAACGTGTGGGCAGGCGTTGTCGTGCAGAGGAAGGGTGGCTTTCTGTTGGCCAGTACCGGCTGCAGCACGCGCAGTTCTCAGTACATCTCGTTGATTTGTTACGGTAGGATTCTGCTGCAATGGTTCAGCCTGGTTCCATAAGTTGTAGTGAGTCACACCAGCCACCGACCACCGCACTTTGCCATCGTCTTTTTCTGGTGTTATTCCGACTTTAGGAAGAGCTTGGGGGGTGGAGGTAGTCGTCAACCCAATATCCTGATCGGCTTCGGTCGGTTCTCATACAGTACCTACTTTTCATCATATGACTCGATCCAAAAAACGGTCGTTTCAATTTCACAGAAGCAAGGAAGAGCAGATCCAACAGCAGTTTTACTGACTCCTAGACCTTCCACAATCTCACGGACTGCTTGCGATGGATTAGCTTCACGAAGGCCTTCAGATTGTCGTTCTGAGGCCGGATTCATTAGTCACCATACCAATGGTTATGTCGGTACAGAGTAAAAATTAAAGCATTACCTGGAATCACAAGTTCGTAGACGTGGGTGAATGAGGAGGTAGAATTAAATCGTATTATGATTGGCAAACTTGTTCTTTCGCTCGTTCCCATTATCCTTTGTTGGTAAAGGGGTCCGTTACCATTAACCCAATACCTTACCAGCCGTGAATGCGCCCTCAGGATTGCTGTCGGTCTGCCGCTTCGGAGTCTATCATCATGGTTGAAATCTCCAGAGCGTAAATTTCTCGAACCACCGTTGCACAGTCCTTTCTCTAACACTATTGAGTCCTCACACATGGCTGATTTGCCAGGCTATTTCGATGGCGGATTGGCCCAGTTTGAAATTGAAATAAAATATCGTTCAGGATCTCAGGGGGCTGATCTCACTTACCCGTTTTAAGACACCTTGCCGGTGTGCAGCGGCCACCAGCCCGCTTAGCACCAATTATTCTGTCAGATAAAGCAAAAAAATCGTATTAGACGTTATACAAAATGTGAGTAAGTCGAATAGCAAATTATTCAGTAGACGAATGAAAAGCGGTTACACAAACCCACCAAAACTTTCTGGCCAACCTAATATCAACCTCTAAATCTGTTTATTTTGGGCAAAAGTGTATCGACGGAAATTGGACGGCTTAATTTTGACAGTATGTTCTGAGTCGACTTACTACAAATCTCACTTTGTCCCCGTTTTGAAGGACCAATTTTGGGAACAAATGAGTCCCAAAAAAAGTAAAATGGTTGCAGCTAAGGTTTTTACTTTCGGGGTTTGGGGCGAAGGCCCACACAAGGCGTTTGGCGCCCGGTAGGCCGCTGAACGTCTGGTACATTATAACTGTAAAAGCACAATTAGGCTTGCTGCGGCTATGGTAAAGCTACCGTTATGGAAAATATTTAGGGTGCACCCCCCTCCCTCTAGACTTGACAAAGAACGGCAGTTAACTCATTACGGCTGCTGTTTTCCTTTTTTGTTTTCAGAGGAAGAAATATAATAGCTAATTCGTTCAGGTTGTTAAATGTTCTCCTTCCTTAGTGCTTCCCATTCCTTTGTGCATCAACAAACATGAATAATAAAACCAGAATACAGCAACCGACGTCGTTCTTGGCTCTCCGAGCGATGAATCCATCCCACTGTTCAGCCTAGTCGCTCACGGAGCGAGACCAGGATTGCTGCGCCTTTTTTCAGTTTGGGCTCTTGGAAGGAGCATGTCGCCTCGTCCCTCCCTTTTTACCCCCTCACTCGTCGTTGCCCCCCACCTGAGCGCATTAAATAACCCCATCCACTTCGCCCCGGCTGACCACAACGATCATAGACTTGCACTTTGAAAAGCTCTGGTATCTGCTTTTTGATGCTATGACGACAGCGAAACGGCGGCCGTTGTAGTACTGCATTGATGTCATTTCGTGTGAGCAGATGCCGACGGCGAGCATCAATTTTACAGCGTCACCAAACGCATGATCACACTTCGGGCTCCGACGAATTTTTTGTTTTTGCCTTCCAATGTCGCTAACCCCCCCCCCCCACTGCCAATCTGAAACGTCGCAGACGTGAATGGGGTGGCTGGCAGAGAAACTCAGCCTTAACGTCACCTGAGGCTCTCAAGGATAATCAAATTCGGCCACTATGCTAAGGGTCGCGACTGGTTCGTTGGGCCTTCTGCAGAGCTCCTCTCTAAAACGGCCTCCTTTCCTGATTGCTTTGCTTAGCTAACGTACTTAATAATAAGCAAGTACACGAGTCTTCTGGCTTATTTCGTTTTACAAACTATACAGAATTACGTGTGGACTAGGTCTATACGCTAAGTCTGTGTATTTACAGGGTTACAAAAATCGGTGTTAATCAGCACCTTTAAGTGTACCACGCACTCTATTTCCAAATAACTATGTCCAGAAGGCGCTTCGCGCTGAATGTTGATTGGGAGAGGTACATAGCACCCTCTAGGGCAGTCGCACTCGGCACGCCCCACATAGTTTACCAATGTTCGACCTCCCAGTCATGTCTACCAAGTCCGCCCTCAGAGAGTCTTCGCTGAGTGGTGAATAGAGCGCGAAATTTTATATCGAATAGAACCCGTAATTCTCAAAAATATAACAATTTATAGATTATTTTAAAAAATAAAAAAATGTAAAAATTATTTTTCAAGCCAGCGACCGACGCTGGGTGAGGAAGCATCCCTAGCTAGATTTAGGCTACGTTCCTAGCGTGGCCCACCATACCCGAAGCCGGCAAACCAGGCGTAGCCCTCACGTCCAGCGTACGACGCCGGCGAAACCGGCGATAGGTGTAAAATTATAAATCACAATTACGCACAGCCCTGCTGTCAACTCTTAAAAAAAGTATCACGCCAAGAGAATTAAAAAAATAAGAAGTGCGCTACGCGCTGCAATTTTAATGATGCTGAACAAAGGTGAATGAGAAGTGACCGTATCCATAGTGTCACTTGCCCGGAATTGCCAATCCAGGAAATGATCCTGCTTCCATCTTCGTAAATCGGCTACTGTTTCCAGTTTTCAGGATGTTAGAAAACTGTCAGATGTTTCTTGCCTTAAACCTGTCTTTCTTAATAGTTTTCTAGTCGAATAGGCATGATATTCGAGCGGTGGTATTTCGTCTGCTCTCATTGTAGGCTCATCTAAATATGCATGAATGAAGGAATGAATGAACAACGAGCAGCACTCTGCAAATCCTATCGTCTCCTCACAGCTTTTCGATTTCTCTATTTCCCTTTTTGTTCCTATACATGGACGTATTTGCACGTTCCTAGAGGGTAGAATTGCTGTATGAATTTTCGCCATTATTTCTACCTTAAATGTCAGCAAAGTCTAAAATTAATCCGCATCACATAGTCCACAATGAGCCAGCCATCCATACCCAGGAGCAATCGAATGCTCGTGAAATAAAATGTTCCACACAAATAATGGTTGGTTAAATGTGAGCTGATGGTGGATTTGGTGGTGGACCCAACACAGATATTGAAGGGTGGTTCGAGTCCTGTCTCAGATTAGATTATTTCAACCTAAGCTTCTTTGTTCTGGTATACGATAAAATAGCTTTCACATTATGTTTTTGACATATGTTACGCGGATGTTGATTTTAATATTTGATATTTCGCACTTTATTTTGCATTGTATACCCAGCAGAGTTCTGACTAATACAGGAGACGCTATGCCTATCTCTTCCTTTTGTGATAGAAAGTGGGTTGAATACCGATTTTCGACGTTTGATACAGCGCAGTTGGATCGACTGTGGGTCAGATGTCGCTCCTGTTAAGCACCACAGCATTCCCATGGAATTAGATGTTACGAAAAGGAATGTCTTTCGCCTAGCAGCTGCAATCGACTGTTGTAAGCATCCTGTATCCACAATATGGACATGAGAAGGGATCTAATGGATGCGCCCTTAGGTAAGCCATCGGTGTTACCTGGTATACTCATGAGCGTTTTCATCAAGAAAAAATGAAGGAAATTCGCGAGAGCTCTTACAGAAACGAAACCCTGTCTCGACAGTACGTCTGTAGCTGTAGCTTCTAATCGTGTCCAGTTTCAACACTAGAAGTCCTTCTTCAAATAGCACTGTGGATTCTAAGAGATGGACATAAGCGCTGTGCAGGCTAGAATAGGCCGTTGTCCGCATCAGTCAAGTTTTGCAGCAGTTTCCTGGATCGATTGTGACGCCAGATGAAGAATGACGGCTTCCGACGAGCAAAGAAGGAAATGTGGTGCTTGGCAGCAAATGTCGCACGAAATGGGCACGGAAATCTGCCCGAAAAATCTCTTCAAGTTCAATTTCAGTGAAATGCCTATTCGTCCGTTTTTAAAGCAACTGACTGGCTTCACCGTGGTACCATAGTAAGCATTTGGAGCGAACGTTCAAAATTGAATTCAGAAATGTTGTACATTAGCATAATATAGCTTGGCTGTTTAAAAAGCTTTGTACCCTGATTTTTACTTCAGCAAAATGTTTCGAATAGCACTTTTGTAATCAGGAGGAGCGTGTAGCGCACCACGAGGTGGCGTCGGCTCCTGTGTATACGTGGAATTGATTGAAGATTCGTTTTCGAATCAGTCCAACCCAGCCTCCATTTACACCAGACTCGTCGAAACAAGTCCAGAATCAAGGGGACGATTAAAACCCTGATTTTTCGAATTCTGTGTCGATTTATTACCACAAATAGTGTAATTGCTCAACATCAATGATCCTGTGAAGCTAGAAGAGGTACAGAGAATTTTTCTGAACTCAGCCTTAGCCCTTTCATTTTTATGACTCACAGAAACAGTACAAACAACGCAAGGCATTCGACGAAAAGGTATTTATTAAGACTAGGGTGGTACGATCTTACTAGGGTGAACAGGAAGTCTTGATTGGGTTTTCTTCAAAAGTCCAGAACCTCCGACTTTCGATAGATATCCATGACCTACCGTGGGCAGTCATAGAACCTTCTCGAAGCGTCTCCACAAAAGGTGTCTGAGCGCGTATGCTCTTCCTTGGTTGGTGTGCAATGTGAATTTCTCAAGACCATCTTCAGTGAGTGGCAGCGCGGCAATAGTGCGACGGCAGCAGTCTGCAACGTCAAAGGCGCATTGGGGGTCCAGAACCACTACCGTCACCATCACCGCCAACCGCTATTTCGCTCGATTCGTAAAGCAGACACGAACTTTGAAGACGAGCCTCGGTCGGGACGCCTTCAAGTAATGGAAGACTCCACCATTCTCGACGCTGTCAAGGAGGATCCGGAAGCTCGGTCAAACCAGGAGTATTGCGACAAGACTAGGATGTATCAAATCGACAGTTGTCGGTTGCCTCCAAGCCCTCGGCTACCAAAAAGTGCTGACTCGATGGACCTCCATCCGCCATATTCTTCTCACATAGCCCACTTAGACTACTACTTGTTCCGCTCTCAGAAGGCTTTCCTGGCTAAGAAAGGTTTCACAAAGTTTGAAGACTTACGACAGGCGGTCGCTGACCTCGTTGACTCCCGGTCTCCTCAGTTCTGAGAAAAGAGGATCGCTGTTCTCCGCACTATGGTAACTAACAGGTGTAGGTGACCACTTTGGTGACTAACAGGTGTAATTATATTGTTGATTGATTCCTATTGTATGCTGCATAAAGAAATAGGATAAGGATAAAGGACGGCGTTACTCAATCCCTTTTGGGATGCGCCAGCGCATTCTACTTATACGGGATGTCGTGGAGGCGATATGAATGCGTATTATGCCATACAATGACTTGCGGTGGCCAGCCGATCTGTACCAATTCACCGACCCCGGAGGGATGGAAGACTTGGTTGGCCTGGGCGGAAAATCCGAACCAGGAACCTGGTATCGAGTGCACGCGACCGTCGGCGCCTCCTCCAACTGCGCTACACGCGCCCCTGCATGAAGAAATAAAGAAGAAAAAATGAAAACCCTATCAAGACTTTAGATCAAAGCCTGTAGTTCAAAGCTTTTGCTTTATGTTTTCAACAACGGACGGAACAGCGTGAAGTTGTTAGTAAAAAATTAGAAGTAGATAAATAAATTTTTGTTCACATCTGTCGCGTGGCAACAGCCGACAGCGCAGCGCTGCCTCTTCAAAAACTGCCGTTCTTTCTCCGCGGCTAAATTTGATTTTTCATTTAAGCTGGTCTCGATTTAGCTGAATAGCTTTGCGTTTGATGTGGCCGAATAAAAACTGGAATTGAATATTCTTTCCAAACCCTGAACCTTCTCAAACGCGACGACAACGCCATTCGAATGTGCATAGCGCCTGAAGGTGTAGAAAGGCACAACGTAGGAATCCTTTCAATGATGAGGCTCAACGGATTGTGCTGTTGTTCAGCACGTTGCAAATCAAATCGTTGAAGACCTTACAATAGAGCTGTCGACGTCTTTTTTTTTTCGAGGCGAGGAGCAAGCACCAGCTCAGCAGCAGCATTTTCACGCACACTGCCTGCTGCTGCTCCGAAGTTCTTTTATTCTCAAAGACAAGGCTAGATAACGTATGCTATAAGCAATTGTTGCCTTCATCGCCTTCTCAAATCGACTCAAAAAAATCATTGACTTTTCTATTACCTTTTCAAGAAAACATATTAGCCTCCAAGTTCAAGCAGAAACAACTCTTTTAAATCAAACTTCTATATTTTTAAAGTAAAAACTACAATCTATATTAAGGTTTTTTTCATGTTTTCATTTGTGAACTAGGTGTTGTTACCAATTGAGGCAATGAAACCGCTCCAATCGCCTTCCACTAAAATCTGTTAACTAAACTAACTTCTCGAAAGCGGTGGGAACAATCGGTGGGTAGAGGATTTTTGTAGAATACATACTTGGACTACGCTACAGATCGGTAACAATGCCCAAATTTAGTGGTGTCTTTTGCGAGATGAGTACTTCCGATGCCCTCTCAACAGAGCTGCGTAGAATTCCCGTTTTTAGCCCCGAGTTCTGGTTTTCGACATACTACGCGCTGGTTTTCGACATACTACGCGCTCAGCTGTTAGCGTTCCATTTCGCCCGAATGGCGGAAGAAAAAGTCAACTGCCATAGTCAAGAAATCAGTGCAAGTATTGCCATACTATTCATGTTCGTCATGTAAATGAAAAAAATCTGCCATCTATGCGACCGCGAGAAAGTTTTGCCTAAAAAATTGAACACTATATAAAATAAAGTATGCTGGAATATTACACAGGACAATGGCGACTGTTGTTCGCCAAGAAGAAAGTAATGTGGTAGTCGAAAGTATGCAATGTGTGCCATAAAATACAGGAAACCACTGAATGATTTAGAATACTAAACGTGTTAGTTACGAAAAAGTTAATTCACCTACCTATTTTTTGTTGAGCTTTATTTTCATTTCTTTTTTTTTTCGTTGAACCAATCGGCCTGCTGTGCTCATTTAAAGCCCGAAAATGCTAAACATGTGTGATTTGAGGCGCAGTTTTATTCAAGGTTTTGTACGTGTCTTTATTGAAGCAACTGTGTTAGGAAAAGGTTTGCCCTCAGACAATCGTAGGGGTGGACTGCCAGACCTCAAGCAAGTTATGTACTCAGGCAATCGCCTGGGCGGACCGCCGACGAACCGGCGAGATGAAGATAGCCGGCTTTCGGAAGGTGCGGAGTCGTGGACTCAGGGTGACAGTGGCCAAACCTCCGCCATCCTGAGCCCCCTACACCGCCCGTCTGAAAGTGGGCTATCTTCATTTCGCCAGCTTGCCGGCTCCGACCCAACGATTGCCTGAGTACATAACTCGTTTGAGGTCTGACGGCCCACCCCGACGATTGTCTGAGTAAACCAAACAAACACATAGTGGAGGAATGGGTTTCGCAGGTAATGCATAACTGAAGCGCTTCAGAAATGTTTGATTTCAGTGTGCTTCGAATATGATGCAAAACCCTTCTGCTGGGTGAAAGTGTGGTACCCACTTAAATAGTGTATTTATCTACGACCCCCTTTCTGATCACAGTGGGCGACGCTCTTGAAGCATGTCTTCAAGCACATCCTTGTTGCCTTCTTGAAACCTCTTGAAGTATCGCTAAGCATCGAAGTGGTGAAGACGCTTTCGCCAAATCTAGTGATGATTCAGCTGAAGGATTCCATAGCCTTTAGCCCGACCTTGAATTCACGCAATAGGCATATGCAAGTTCGTTTACTAGAGCCATTCGCTTACTAGAGCTCAAATAGAAATCTAAGTGACACGAAATAGAAACAGAAGACCAATCATTATAATATTGTAGTATTAAGCAAGGTCATAAGCAACAATAATCACCAAAATTTCTTGAAACGCTAATTTTCAATGGTGCTCAGATCGCTGTAAAAGGCTATCCATGAGGCGACAGTAAGTTCTTTGGCAGCTAACGCTTCATCGAGACATTGAATACACATTTTAAGCCTGTACCCGGAAAGTAAAATTAATTGTCAGAATTAGTCGCTAGAAAATTGGTTTAATCACTTGGGCGAAAAAATGATCCAAATTAGTGGAAGCTTTAAATTTCCTTCGAGCACATTGGAGCGAAAAAATACTGGATCTTTTGAAACCTTTTGGAAAGATTTGCAACACAACTCACAAGCTGATTCTTCATCTGTACGCCTTTCCAACGACTCAGAACGACACAGACGTTCTTTGCAGAAATCGCTATTGCGCCTCCGTATCGCCTTATAGCGAAACATTTCCTTTACTGGGCTCCATTAAGAGATCGAGTTCCATGATGCAATTTGTTATTCCATTAGGGATGCAGCAGCGCTACCGCTCCTAGAATTCTCCCGGATGTGGTGTGAAGAAATGCATTTGAATAGCAAGGAAGTTCTTAGTGCCGGAATGCCGACAACCTCTCAGTCAAGAATTACCTGTCCTGGAATTGCCAGCTCCTGGAGGCCTTTCGCAGCCCTATAAACTTTTGAATCGAGGCTAGCAACACCACGTCCTGATCTCGCAGCTGCGCATCCAGTCATTTCTTGCAATACTAGTTAAGGATCGAGGAAAATCTAAAACGTTGAAAATCGTGCGCTTAGAAGGTCGTAGGCTTACCGCATTCTATAGTTCAAGGGCAAGATGTCTTTGCTAAAAAACTTTTTTTGTAAACTGGTATTCTTTTTTAAAGACTTTTACTATTAGTAAATACTAAATGCTGGACTACTCTTCAGCAAGTAAACACTAGTCCTTGTAAGGTGTTGAAAAACCTTTTGCGGAACACTCTCTTGCTGGTTCAAAAAAAATTGTCGCAATCCTTGCTTTTTTCTTTTTCCTTATCTTTGCTAGTATTTTTTGGATTCCACTCCTCACAAGGAAAGGTTTCCAACTTAAGGTGAGCTTTTGCGATGCTATTTTGATAGGATGTAGGACCGTGTGAGCGGAGTCCAGAATTTCAGTTAGTTTTTGCTGAACGCTTTTTTAAGGACCGGAAAATAGGTGTAAGAGCGTGCGTCCAACAATCACCAACCTCTATGCCACCTCACGAAATATGCCTCGGCGGCGCAGTCAGTAAGAGTGCAGCCTCATAGGGGCACTCCAGTGGGTTTTTGAGTTTGAGTCCGCGTACTGCCAATATTTTTGCCTATACTAGTTTGTTGTTATTATGCTTTCTCATGACCAAAGGAGTCAATTGTAGACCACCAATGCTCACACAAACCAAGGCTGTATATTTGCGCCTTCATATGCGCTAGTTTTTCAGCGATGACTATCTGCACCATATCATTTCTCTGGAAATAAAAGGTCTTATCCCTTTTCCCTTTTCGTCAACAGCTATGCTACAAAACTATCAAGCAAAATACAAACGTGTATCACACCATTTGCATCTTTCAAAAACCAGTGAGAAGCAATCCTCTCCCTAGCCGGGAATGACCACTTCTTCTTCGTAGAACGCGTAATCCGTGAGTGAAGAGAAGGGTCCTGGGTGAACATCGACGTATCCAGCTGCCACCCACGAAAAAAGCTGGCACATACAATACCCACCATAAGGATTGGGAAAAGGGCGCGGTAGGCGCGTTATCCGCGTTCTTTCTGTTCTTTTGTTGTGGCCGCCTCGATCTTCATCCCTTTTAAAAAACTCAAATACCTTCGTGATCCCCTCGACGAGATCTACGGAGTGCCGCAAAAACATTTTTCGTTACTCCGTTCTTGACCGCTATTTTTTCGAAAGCGCCAGAGAATACTCATTACCGAGGGACGTCTCCACTAATTGCGCCCAAAGGATATTTAAACGCTCGCATTCAAAACCGGCATAATTGACAGCCAGCGATTTATGGAAAAATTTCGTAGATCGAGTATTTCATGAGACCGCAAAGTTTTTATCTAGTATTTGATTGGTGCGTCGCTTGAAAACCGTCGTGCGTGTCGTCCCGTTCCGGTCCGCTTTTTAAACGTGCAAGCAGAGGGCATCGTACCTCGTTTGGCGTAGATATGTTGCGCTTCTGGTCCAATGTCCAGCAATGTTAATGCTTCTGTGTACTCCTCTTCGGGAACGTCGTCAACTGAAATCGTCACAGAATTAGCTAAAATCAGCGTTAGCTGCACCGCTGGCCTCGTCGCTAATGCTATTGAAGCCAAAGAGCTCGTCGCACTGTCGAGATTTCATTTCAGTTCAGCCCGCGGTTGCTTTTCTCTGACAAAACTGATTACCTTGAGAGGTACCTTCCCTCCTGAATACTGCTTTTCTACAAATTTCAATTTCTTTGCCCCTGCTCCTCAGTAACAGCCCCATCACCCGAATTGAAGTGTCGATTCTCTCGAGGGATTATCACCTACACCGCCCCCGCCACCAGCCCAACCCATTAATCGCAGGAAAACATGTCATAGCCAAAACACGAGACAACATCGAAACCCCTTTAGCGCAGCGTTCCATGAAAACGAAATGCACAAAGTGGAGCCAGACAGAGCGAGGGCACAAATAGAAAGCCTTGGTTTGTTGTAAGCAGTGTGATGGTCTAAAATTGACCCCTCTGATAATGAGAAAGCATAATAACAACAAACTAATATGTGCAAATGTATTGGCAGTATGAGACCTCGAACACAAAAGCCCTCCGATGTGCTTTATGAGGCAGCACTTCTACTTCCTTTATGATGCAGACTGCACCACCGAAGCACATCTCGTGGGCTGTCATAGGAGTTGATGAGTGTTGCGCACACGCTTTTACGCCTCTTTTTCCGGTCCTTAAAAAAGCGTTCAGCAAAAACTAACTGCAATTCTGGACTCCGCTTACACGACCCTACATCCTGTCCCTAGCATCGCAAAAGCTCACCTTAAGTTGGAAACCTTTCCTTGTGTGCATTCACCTTGACTAATAATTTGTCATTTGTTGACATGCTTTCTAACAAGTATTCTTAATGCTTGGTATTGGCGCACTATTATGTGCTTTGAACGAATAAAAAATAAAAAATAAAACAATGTACACGTTCTACCATTTTTGTTACAAGAATTTCCATAACGAAATTGGCACGATGTGATCTAATTGTAAGATGGGAGCTGCGACGGATTCTAACCGTTGTTTCCGGAAGGTTCGATTATTGATTGGTCAATGCTCGCAGTTTCACTGCCAACGTTCGTAGCAATCTCAGAGCAGAAGTGAGAAAACTCTTCGTCACGGCGATTTCGAGAAGGCCTTCGAATGGCTAAAGGAAATTTCCTGAGAGGTCGGATCGAATGCAAGAAGTGGTTCTGACGTGAACACTTTTAGGTTTAAGAGTAGGAGTATGAAAAAGCCGCTGCTAAAAGTTGTTGCTAAAAATTATAGTTTCCAAAAGCTCGTCTAGAAATGAGTGCTAGCTGGGACGCGGATAGAGAATGAAGAAGTGTAGGAACTTCTCCGGCAAATTGTTTATAGATTTTGTAGCAGCTCTCAATCCCCCTAAATAAAAACTTGGAGGGTTCTTAACCAATTGTCTTATCCTTGGGTTTAACAAGTTTTTCGAGCCACACTCAGCCACCGAGGTAATGATGTCGCAGCCGTACTGTTTCCTAGGCTCACCACAAATTCTATTACAGTAGCAATAAACACTACTGTTCATGGTAATGAGACCCTAGCAGTAGCAGTAAGTATCTGCTATCTTTAATCTAGATCTTAATGGGACAGTAGTTCCACTTTGCGTGAAGTTCTGATACAACTCTTGTTTGCTGCTTAATGTCACAATGGGAACTAAGGTAAGACAGTTACTCAAATTCACGCTTTAGAATAGCATCACCCTTCACTGAAGGAAGTTACAATTTCACCAACGTTCCGGCGAATCCAGCATCTCTGGAGGCCTCACGACCCCACGCTAATCTTCTACAGATTCTCGCAAAGAATGGATGCCTTTCTTTAAGAACTCCGGTAGCTTCGACTCGAAGAAGTTGGACACCCAAGTTTCTACTTCATCACGGCTCTAGAGTTTTTTCTCCGCCAAGGCGTGCTACATCAACCGGAAAAGGTGCTATTCTGGTGGCGCAAGGTCTGTTCTATAAGGCAGGTGAGGCAGAAGTTCCCAACGCAACTCCTCAATTTTTTTGCAGCGTGATATTGGCGGCGTGCGGTCGAACGTTGTCATGGAGGAATTTCACAGCTCCTGTGTTCACTTGTTGTTGACGCAGTGCTTGGTCCGCGCGGCTCATTTGCTGCTTGCAAAGGTCTGCCGTAATTGTTTGGCCTAGGTCCAGCACCTCAAAATGCACCAGTACTCTACTGTTCCACCAAGCACAGAGCATGACTTTTTTCCGTGAATGTAAGGCTTCGTCGTTATCTTCGGAGTCTCATAGGAGCTCAAGCATTGCCGCCTTCGTGTGGTATTGTCGTATTCGATCTACTTCTCATCCGACGTCACGAAGGAGTCATAGAAACCGCTGTTCTTGGTTTTGCGGATGAGAATTCCAGCGGTGGCGGTCCCTGAGCTGGTGTGGCACCCATTTTCCACATCAATTTGACTTTCCTCTTGCATGCAAACGACTGGCAGTGGTAGAATGGTGACAACCGAAGCTCTGTGCGAGCTAACGTGCAGTTTGTGTTGGATCCGACTTCGTTTAATTCCTGGGTATCCACAAGGTCAGGATGCCGCTGAAGTTCTTCGTGCCCAAGGCTCCCATCACCGTCTCAGAGGGGTTCAAACTATTGCCGATGATGGACCTTCGTTACCAAATACTTCAGATGAGATGCGATGGGACTCTGCAGCAGTTCTTCCTTGCTTGAAGTCGTGCAGCAAGCAAACGCGCACTCAGTAATTTTGCTCGATCATCGTTAATCTAAAAAATGATTCTTTAACAGGGTCAACGAATTGGAACGAAACTTTGGCGAAAGATGCCATCGGAAACAGCACGTAAAGTTACATGACCCAAGAAGTAACAATAGCAGAGAAATGACAAAACGAAAGCAGGCGACATTTATAATCCGACAGCCTAATATTATTCAACCCAGTAAGTAGATCACATCGCTCGTTCGGAGCGCCCTTGTGGCTATCTCAGAATTCTTATGCCTGGTTTTAAATGAACTAGGGAATCGCGCCTAACTGTTTGAGTCCTTTGCACTGGAAATATTAAGAAATCATAATAAAGGACAACGACTCTTAAGCCACTGTCACAAAAGAAGGAACAAAAGCCTGCAAAAAATAAAAATAGAATTTAGACTAATCGAATTCCCTTAGACAGATTTTACCATAATGAAACACCCATTATAATGAAACACCCTTTTTTCGGTTAGTCGTTTCTTCCAAGTTTGTACATACTCCAAGCCTATTCTGAATAGAGCATCTCAAAATTCGAACATCTGGGAATGTCTCAAATCAAAGGAGCTCATGGCTTGCTCGAAAGGCACGCGACGACGTTTCTCGCATGTACATATTCCTAACCGATCTCTGATTCGGTTCACATTCCTGACAACAGAACGCTCCATCCACCCAAATTGGAACTGAACTTGTCTGGGAAAAATAAAACACTAAAGCCCCTAACAAGTTTCCTCTGCATCAGCTACGCAGTCGGATGGAAGTTGAATGTGTGGTGTGTCCCAAAACAGGATGTGCTTAACATTATAGATATTTTTCTTACTTTATTCAGAAACGGATTAGTTTTCGCTGTTGCTAAATGAGCTTCCCGCATTCATTACCAGAATAGACATGTTTATGAATAGTAGCACGTGTACCAGACATATAATAAATGGTGGTAGTGTTCGTACGTATACACTTTTCATGCAAATATCAGCAGTGATTTGCAATTTAGCAACTGCTATCTTGCATGTTCCAATTTCAATGAATTTGGGCACATCCAGTAAATATTTTTGGTGAACAGTTCTATAATCTTGCAATGATCGGTACAAGCTTTATATCGGCTGATCCTTCGGCGTCTACATCAAATTTTCTCGGCCTTTCCTTGCTCTGAAGCGGGCGGAAATGCCTGAACGTCAGCCTTTAATAAATAATGTCTGTAGCAATCTTGGGCAAGCTAGGTGTTAAGAAACAGTGTGTATAGGAACTCTGTAATGATTTTTAAAAATCAAGCAAAAAAATCACCACACCACCACAGCGCAGAAGAAACGATCGAGGATTGCTGCTGCGGTATTAGCTTTGTTCGGCTGTAGCGGTTACTATCGGTCAGGAAGGTCTTTTTTCTTTCGCGGATTGTTCCGTCGAGACTACTCGCTTAAAAAAGCAAATCCATTTTCACGAAATTCTAGTCGATGACGCTCTCCCTCCTCTCCGTTAACGAGCATGTAAGCCAAGAATACCATGTCCCAAGAAATGTAGATGTAAGAGCGTGACCCACACCATCTGTGCTAACATTGGTTGGATTTCCCTGCGGATAATGTCAGCAATTGCCGTTTAGAGACTGCACTGCAGCCCTTCCGTTTTCAAGCTGTAACCACTCAGGGCTGTCACGTTTGAAGGTTCAAACTTGTAATCAAACATAGCGTTTGGAGATTTAATTATGACTGGTTCTCTTCCACGGGGAAGGATAATTATTCTTGCAAGCGAATGTTTTCTAACCGATTCTATTTTGAGAGACCCATAATTCATACTCGGATGTATCTTTAAAAAATTGCTCGAGGACGCTTGTCCAACAAGCTTAGTCTCACACCGGCTTTCACTGCTGTTCTGGCTGCTACAAAATTCAGCTTTTTTGTTTCTACCGAAGTGTATGCATGCACAAATGCATTCGTGAAGACGTGATTTAGCTCTTGCTCCGGAGTAGATCTCTTGAATACTTCGTTGAAAGTGCCTATGCACGCAATTGCCTACGTGCGCTTTCAGTACGTTATCCTACAAGCTCTGAAACATCTGTAGAGCACAGAACGAGCATCAGTGAGTGTTTGAGTGTATTAATCTATCCCACTATTATCAGTCCTCGCGTAGCAAGGATACGAGGGAAAATCAGAATGATGCCGTCATCCGTAAATTCTTGAACCTGTGGAATAGAGTATCTGTTTGGCGACGTTAACTGAATGTTGTGGTGCCAAGAAAGCTCGAAGAATACCGTACTTCACGCAGCTCTCTACTTTATGTTATAAAGTCGGCTAATAAGGTGCGATGGGAATGTAATAGTTTACAACCTGCATGTGAACTGACCATGTCGCCGTCTCGTGCTTGTCATAACGTTTAGATCTGGACGGCAACGAACTACAACTTGTGATGGAAACCTTTGAAGTCCGAACTGTTAAAATGATCTATATATGCAGCGAAGCGTCAAGATCGCGCTATGAATTCGATCAAATTCTAAACTTGTAGGCATGATTACGGTTATGTAGTTATGCGGGGGCCAAACGCGCGTTTCAATTTTGTGGCAAACTGGCTAAGCAAGTGCTTCGTTTAATGAAGCCTATCGAGAAAACACAAAATCCTTCACACCAAATAGAGCCAAGCCAATCTGTACCCGCGAATGTTCCGGTTTCCTTTCAACTTACATTACAGGTCTACAAAAGGTAGCCACGTCTGGCAAACTACTGCTTCAGAGTTAGACGTATTCGCCACAAAATATCGCCCTAACTAGGGGAGGGTTTCCACTTTCCGTGGAACTTCAAGTTGAGACCAGGATCATTAGAAAGAGCTCGGAATGTTGATTACGATCATGGTAGTAAAAACTGCAAAATGAAATTCTTGAGCGAGTTAAAGCTGCCGAAATCGGGTGGCCTCACCACAGGCTGGCCGTGCGACACAGCTGGTGCGACAGTGGTGAGTCACAGGGATCCGTAAAAAGAGTCTACCAGCTACGGCTGTGGCACAGTGGTAGTGCTTCCGGTCGACAGGTCCGGCGTCGTTGGTTCGGTTCCCTTCGGTGCCGCTTTTTTTGCACATCATAATTTATCTTTGAAATGACTTTTTATTCTGAATTATGACACGTGTCTGATTGAATAGCCGATAAAACTACCATTGACGTTTGTAAAAATGCTTAAAGGCAAAAACTGCTTTGGTGGCATTTTCATTTACTATCTTGCACAAGTAGAGTCCAAATCATATATTGAACAACTAGAGGCGTTTCTAACAACCTTGGCATTCGTGGAACAAGGCAAAAAAATGTGTGAAGAAAAAGGTAAGTAGAACGTATGCTGTGAAAGCCCAGAAGTCGTTGATCTACTGCTTTTTCTTCACTCACTATTTATGTCCTTTTCACCAGCAAAGGTGGTGTCCACCCTTCGCGCAAACACAACGATGCACCAACTCGTGAGGAAAAGAAGATCGCTAGAAGGTTCGCAGCTACATATTCTACGTGACGATGCTGCAGCTTCATTTGATGTGGAAACGGATAAAAATTTGGGATCAGATGTATCTACTGATGACGAGTCTGATTGGGAGCATTGCGATGACGAGGTCGAAGAAAACTCGTGCACCACCCATGGGAATGTTAATCACTTTGACACCACAGCCGCAACTGTCGTAACTATCGATGAATGTCAAGGTTGCTAGAAACACCTCTAGGTGTTCAACATACGATTTGAACGTTATTTGTGCAAAGTAGTAAATAAAAATGTCACGATAGCAGTTGTTTGCCATCAAGCGTTTTTACAAGCGTCTGCGATAGTTTTCCCTGCTATTTAATTAAACACGTGTCATAATTCCGAATGAAAGGTCATCTCGAAGATGAAATATGATTTGCAAAAAAACCGGGATCAATGAGAACCGGACCAACGACGTCGCATCTGACGAGCAAGAGCACTACCCCTGCGCCGCCACCGCAATTGGTAGACGCTTTTACGAAGCTTCGATGACTCACCACTCTCGCGCCAGCTGTGTCGCACGGCCCCTGTGGTGAGGCCACTCGATTTCGCCAGGCCATAACTCGCTCAGGAAATTCATTTTGCAGTTTTGACACCCAGATTCGTAATCAGTCTTCCGAGCTCTTTCTAATGATTCTGGTCTCAGTCTGAAATTCCATGGGAGGTCGAGACCATTCCCTAGTATTAGGGGGGGGGGGGGGGCCAAAAGTAATGAGACACCCCATGCCGTGTCCATATATCTCGTGGCTGGAGTCTGGATTCCTACTTGTTGTATTTGTATGTTTGTATGCTACTTACTGAAGGCCACCTGAGAAGTTACCACTTCCGCCCTTTCCAGAAGCATGCCAAAAACCCCAGCCTGTCTCATGCCGAAACCCCAGTCTGACGAGACGACATGTGTCGCGCAAATCTTCCCCAATTCCCAACCCCGAGCAGACTGGGCTCAATATTCACGCAGGATGACAACTACGTCTTCTACCTTAACCCTGCCAAGCAGCGAGTCTGGGTGAGGCCTGGTGACCTGTTACCAACCTTCGTTCGGCGAGATGCTCACGGCGAGAAGCACCTTTGGAGCTTTTGGATCTGCGCCCACTGATCGGTTTGCCGGAAGCTGTTTCCCAAGAGCACCGCGATGAACTCCAAGGCCATGGTGAACGAAATAGAGGAGATGGGCCGGCGACTCGCTCTTATTCATTCGCAGCGCTTCAAGAAGTCTCTCCTCTTCGACAGCGCCGCACCCCATCGGGAACAAGTAAGCACGGATAAGCTTGGCCAGCTGGGCTACGTTCACATGCCTCACCCACCGTATTCGCTGGACATCTCTCCATGCAACTACCACTACTACTTGAGCCTACAGGACTTCCTA
The DNA here is from genome assembly GCA_947396885.1 of Heligmosomoides polygyrus polygyrus. NCBI lineage: Eukaryota > Metazoa > Nematoda > Chromadorea > Rhabditida > Heligmosomidae > Heligmosomoides > Heligmosomoides polygyrus. Next base: position 74,930,958 of record OX377206.1, on the reverse strand, counting down.
GTCGGAAGGGACACAAAAACCCAAGCAGTCCTTGACAACCATATCGAGCAGTTGATCAACACCAGGCTCGAGCAGTTCTGGAAGGATGGGATCAGGAAGTTGGCTGAGCGATGGCAGCAAGGTCCTTGCCCTTAATGGCAAATACACTCCTCAGCATCGTTGAGTTGTAATTGAGTTATAAGGAGATAAAATTTTTTTTCATTTTGTCTCATTACTTTTGGCCCCCCCCCTAATAAATAACGAGTCGAAACCGCGATGTTGCCAGTTTACAACTAGATTGAAACATGTATGCGCTTCTGTCCATAGTTGGATATCATAAGCAACTGTGGTCACGATAGTTTGCCAACAGCGTTTCTACTGTTTCACTCTTTCATGCAGGTTCCAGCTTTTGCTGATAGCTTCACCTACAACAAGGTTATGGCAAGCCAGTACACACCAATTTGATTGTTCCATTCTGCAAAAACAAACTGCCGTACGTTGCAGCTTTCTTCTCGACTTAGAGCAGCGACATGGTTAGTTTACCTTGTAACGAAATAAATGGCACTGAACCACTGTAAATTTAAACAGTTATTATCTCGGCTTGTAGGCAAGTTTATTAATCGAAATAAAAACCTTCTGATTCTACACCTCTTTGCTAACGTGACACAAGCTTTTTTATCCCAGTAGCATAAAAATCAGAAGCTTTGGAATTGACGAAATCTTCGAGGACACTTTCGGCATCCTGTTGGTATTTGAATATTTTCCCTACCAAGAACTCGCCAAGATGCTTGAAGAAATGGTAGTCTGTTGGGGAGAGGTCGGGAGAAAACGGAGGATGTGGTAGAGTTTCAATGCTCAGCTCATTCAATTTCTGCAACGTCGATCGTGCTACATGGGGGCGAGCATTGTCGTGCAGAAGGAGAACTCGCCTTCGGTTTACCAAGGCCGGCCGGATATCCTTCAACTTTTTCATCATTTCTTCAATTTCAATGCAGTACTTCTCTGCCGTGATGGATTCACCGGGAGGGAGGAAGCTGTGGTGAATAATTCCCAGCGAACACCACCATACTGTCACCATTACTTTCTTTTGGTGCAATTTCGGCTTCGCAAAAACCTTGGGGCTCTCATCGCTGTTCACCCACTGTGCCGATCGTCGCCTGTTGTCGTTCATTATCCATTTCTCGTCACAGGTTACGATGCGATCAAGGAATGGGTCCGTTTCGTTCCGTAGAAGCAGTGCGGACGAGATCTCATATCGTCGGTTTCCTTGCTCCTCAGACAGCTCGTGAGGCACCCATCTTTCCAGCTTTTTGGTCTTTCCGATTTCCTTCAGATGCCGGGCAGCTGTGTTGTGACTGACGCCAAGAACCTTCGCTATCTCCCTCGTACCTTTGTGTGGATCCTCCTCTACCACATCTCTCAGCTTGTCCTCATCAACATAACTATGTCTCCCACGACTGTTTTCATGTTCTTCCAAGCTCTCATCTCCATTCCGGAACTTCTGATACCAACGATACGCCGTCCGAACTGTGGAACATCCTTGACCGAATGCGGCGCTGATCTTCTCGTCCGCCTCCTTAGCTGTAGTGTCCAGCTTGAATTCATACAAGTAAATGCCTCGGATGACCCTTTTGTCCATCTGCAAAAAAGTCAATAAAACTCTAAAGTTTTTTCACTTTTACATAGAAAATTTGGTACTCTCCGGTAGAGCGAAGTTTGCGCTTCTAAATGATATGCCACATGTTACCGTTCGTTCTTGATCAAACGCGTAAAGACGCGCCAAAAAATGACGCGAGCCAGTGTCATTTAATTCGTTACAACCTATTATGTAGATTTACTCTTTACAGTGTTATGCCCATTCAAACAGTGCTTACGTTTTCGAGACACCCTATATAGAACAATCAGCGGTATTTGGCCAATATTGTTTGGCTGCATGTGCGTGCGCCGCCTGCTTATTTGAAGCAAAGGTGTAAGGATACGTGTATTTTTTTTGTAATTGTTCTTGTTGTGCCGTTTGCGTCTCTATTGCTCCACACAAAACCGAATTCTCACTATCGAGCGAAAATCGTGTCTATCTACACAGTGGAGTGTAGGGCGTGATCTTTTTTAATATACAAAGCGATTGTGATTTTCTTGCGATTTAAAATAATTGAACTCATTTTTTCCTTATAGAATGTTTTTTGTAAATTTTCAAACAGTGTGTGAACTTATTGAGGGAGGTGAATCTACAAATTTCAAAGAAGCCTCTACTAAATTTTTCTTAAATAAAATTATTCTTAGCTTCTTGGAGAGTTCCAGGTTTAACCTGGAAGACGTTTTGGAAGATTTTCAGTTTGATTTTAAAAACGCCACGTTTGTATAGAAGAGTGTAAAATTGATTTAAAAAGTATACAATTTTGGGTGAAAAATGTTCAATACAACGTGAAAATTGTAAAATAGGCAATAAGTACGCTTTGCGTATGGGATGCTTAATAAACGATTCTATCAGAATTTGCTGTTTCGAAGCACCTCTTTAACTTCGGCATTGCAGTAGTTCGCCACTCTGACACCTCAGACGCTTGAGTAAGGTAGCTGAAGCATGTTCTATGTATAGATGAGCGTAACGAGACAAACCCGGCTTTCGAAAGCATCCCGAACTGATTCAAAGTTCGAGTCTCGCCCTCCAGCCTTCCAGTTCTCCCGGGTTGATTAATTGGTGCCAGACTTATATGGCAAGAACAAAACACTGCTCGGGTCATCGGTTGGCCATCGCAATACCTTCGTTCCTGTAGGCCAAATCTGCATTGCAAATTTCTAAACGATATCTCGGAGGAGTAGAATGCATGGCGCATGTCACAGTGGGACTGCCTGACGCCGATCTCTACTTCTTGTCCTCTACGATTCCCCTGTCCCAGCTACCTATGTCACTTGTTTATACCAACGTCTAGCTATGTGCCGCAGGACTGCTTTCCTGTGTAATAGAAATCATCTGATGAGGTTGATTCCAACAGCAGGTTTAACTTTGACGAGCCGGAAGCGGTCAATAAGGTATCCCACTTTGCAGTGAATATCAACAAGAGCTTAACGCGGCATCTGATGCGCACTCTCGGCATTCAAGTGAGTTGAAATTAAACACGAATGACGAGCATCTTCTTGAAAAAGTTCCGCTCAATAGAGCGCGTCGCGCTGTGACACAGCCTACTGGATCTTGCTTTTTGACAGCGAGCCATAGAAAGGGCACAACTTGCCTCCTGACGGTCACCTACAGGGGTGTGATTTTCCTATTAAAATTCACTGTCCTTTAAATCTGGCCGAAGCACATTGTCCAGCTCGATATAGTTTCTGTTTGAAGTGTATTCCACTTGCAGCACGAACCCACTGTTTTGTTTCCTCACTTTAAATCTGTTCCTGAGCTATTTCTGGGTTTATAGCGAGTAAATTTGAATGGCAGCAGTATATTTTCGTAATTAGGGCAGCTTGCGCAGTCAGGGGGAGGTACCGATCTAATGTGCACCGTGATTCGCTTCGATGCCCGCTTTAGCAGCAAATATTTTTGTCCCTTCATAATTGGTCAATCGATACCAACTCGTATTGGGTTGAGAAAGCATTGGTTAGGGAATGACTACAGTGGGCCATATTGAGGACAAGACACACATTCATCATAACTCTATGAGTCCAAGTAGTAGAGTATTATAAAGAGTGCATGGCGTATCCTAAAGACCAAATCACATCTTTGTTTTCTTAATCCTGCTCCCCTCTCCTTTGGCTTTCTTGCTGTTCGCCCTATGGAAATTAACTTCAACCTCATGCGGATTATCCTTTAATTGTTACGCTGACTGTAAAGGTGAACTTATTCAAGCAATCTGGAGTACATTACGCAGTTCGCTTCCATATCGTGAAGTTCTTTTTCAAGCGAGGAGCAGGACAGCTATGTTTTTATCGGTTCTACTGGCAACTTCATTACTGGGAGAGCTGTTGAGCTACATAGGTTCTGTACCTTTCTTGCATCTTCCAGACGATCTTCCTGCGTCTTCCTGCGTACGTTGCCCTATCCTAATATTTACATATAAAAGAGAATTGTGTGTGTTCCTTTTTGAATTATTGATCGCCATCAATCGATATTGATCTAATTATCGTTTTTTGTGCGAATGTCATTCAAGCAGTCCGAAACTTCTGCACTGGGGATAATCTATGTCGCCGAACACGAATCTGAAAGTTCGTTTTCGAAGTATCGATCGCTATCAATCGACATTGTTCAAATTATCGATTGCTCGTAGATGTTGTTCATTTTCTTCTTTCTAACTTGCCCCAATCGACGTAATTATGGTGTTCTTCCTGCGGAAACCATGACATAGGTGCCAGCTACAATTGATGATGAAATGTTATCACTACGGAAAAGCCGTTAAGAAGCCGTTAAGAAGCCGCTGTGACGGCTGGTATCGATGACAAAAGAAAAAGAAATTAAGGTCGGTGGTAGTCACACCATTCTCGTTTGCGCCACGCATTCGACTTCTGCGAGATATGGTGGGGGTTTGAGTGCGTATTTGGACTACCTGTAGCCAGTCGATTGGCAAATGGTTTGTTTTTTACTCCACAAATAGCTCTGGTTCTAAGCCACCAACCTCGATTCATAAAAAATGCTTCTCTCGTCTGCCTAAAACCGAAACCAGGGATCCTCTGCTTGGAATTCACGGTATAAACAGCCGACACATTCTCCGGTTTATCTACCGCTCGTTATACGTGTTTGCTCAATTCGAAATGTGTATAGATGATATTAAAGTACAGATTTATGGAAGGTCTTGTGTGGAACTACATATAGAAGATGGCGCGCGCCTAAGAACTAAAAAAATCTTCAGAATTCTTTTAACGCTAAATTTGATCCGTTCAAATTTCAAATGCAAACGTTTATAAGTAACAAAAAATGTTGAGTATGCGAAATTTCGTGTTTTCTTAAGGAAATACGCTTTAGAGAGGCCTTTTCTGATGTCTGTTAGCATGAAAATGCTTGGAATTCGAACATGATGATGCGAAAAATTAGTTATTCTTGGAAATCATTTGACAATGGAGAAATGCTATTAAATGACGGTACAGAGCAAAAAGTAGGCTGTGCGATCAGATTTCCACCATTCTTCGTTTGTTTTCCTATTTCCGCCGAGTATTTTCCTCACCGCGTGCTGAAAGGTGACGTTAGTTACCAACGGGTCGTTCCGTTCTGCTTGTGTGACATAGGCGTTTTCCATAAAAGTTCCACGTTGTGATTCTCACCATGGCGTTTAGAATGGTGACACGGTTGGAGGCGAAAATTCTCGAGTCTAGACTAAAGTTCGTACAAGGCAACCTTCGTCTAAGGAAATACTCAAGTCTCGATTCTGGCAAAAACCTACACTACCGTTTTTAGCTGTTCTCTAGTTCAATAAGTCTTCCAAGTACTTGTTATCAATAACAAGAGCACATTTGTGAACTGTTTTAACGCCGTGATAGAATTCTTCAATGTAAGCGGGCAAAATTGAACTATGATAACACTTTTTCGAGAAATATTTGAACACGTTTCCAAGTAATTTCCACTACGTTGACGCATCCTTGAGTTTGAGGCCTTAGCACTAAATCTGGCCACGCCGCTGTTTCAACTTAGTAGTCTATTGTAGTATAAGACGATGCACGAAATATGCTTTAGAGCGACACCACATTCTAGCAATATATTCTTAAGGATGAATGGTGAAAATCTATATTAGCCATCCGCTTTGCGGGATGCGAAACGTCTGTGCTGTATTATCTTGGCAAGCTGAATGTCCATTTGGTTCGTATAATAGCTTACGGTGGGCAGCCGATAGACAAGTCAGAGCTCTATCCTTCTAGAAATGACTCAGAAAAGAACGATTCTGTCCCAGTTGGAGGGAGCGCCGTTAAAAAAGCGCAACAAATGTGAACGATGAGACCTCTCCTGGATAGATAATTACAAAGAGAGGTCCTTCAATAGGGCCAGTTCATTGTTCGGTCTTTGTTAGCTATTATAGTTAGCTTTTAGTTTCGACGCCGTCGTCAAAGGGTCAAACTGAAGTTTCCCCCGACTAGGATAGATCCAAATCCATCTACCCGTAGGGATGAAAGGCTTTGTTTGCTTTAGCGTAGCCTGAAAATTAAATCGGTTCGAGGGAGACAAAAAACAGTAGTATTACTCTTTCTTGTTAATTCGCATTTCTGTCGCACTTCTTCTGGTCAATTTTGCCAGCTTCATCAGACCGTAGACCAGATCACCTTCCTTTCAAGAACTCAGCAACACCCTTTCCTTGAGACCGTTCAGTGCCTCCCCTACGCTGCTCAACACCTCCAGTGTGGTCGTGCCTTGTCCACCACTAGCTCCTCCCTTCCCAATTCTATGCAGAAATGTACTGCGATATAGCTTATCCAGTGACTGCCATTACCAGAGCTTTGGTAAAGCTGTCTTCAAGAATGTTTTTGGTCACTAAGGGGCACGACTCAAATTTTTCCATTGAAAAAAACCTGATTATATACGTTGCACTTGCTCTCTTCTCGTAGCAACCTAGAGCTCCACAGACTTGGTTGCTGACCCGTTGAATTATTTACGCCATCGCTAATTGAATACAGAACAACGGACCATCAAAGAAGTGACCCCCTCATCTGTAAAGATTTCCCAAGCTATGTAGCATGTTGTAGTGCCAATGAATTGTGCCTTTACCTCAATCGTTAGCTATAAACAATTTGTTTTATAATCACTTCTCCTTGTATGTGCGATCAATACCAAATGCATCGTTGATTTTTAAAAAATATACTCTTCTCACCTTGCATTTAGTAGCGTTCACCATGATCTGACAATAGGATGGCTTAAATTGTCTTTCCTAACAGGAATACCTCAAGATGTTTGACTGAAAAAAGCAAGCTCGATCTGTGTCAGCTGGCCACTTCGGCAGACACCAGACAGATTCGATTGACGCATCCAGTGCGGCTTTTGCACCATATCCGACGAAGGATCACTGATGCCGTAAAGAAGGACTTCTGACGCCCATCTTAAGCTCGCTTTGTTCTTTCTTACAAAGTGCTAGCTCTTCGCTTCAATGAAGTAGCATTAGATAAGAATGAACAAAGCAGGTACATGCTGATGCTCACACCAATTCTTCGTCGACACTATGTGCGCCACATTTCTTTCACCATCTCATTTAGAATTGCTATGGAGCGCCAGTATTGTTGCCATAAACTATAGAAAGCGTGTGATTCTAGAAGATAATGATATTGTTGTCGTACGTAATAACAAACGTGTGGCTTTAGAACTCTTAGCCTTAGATGAAGAAAGTTTTTTCACTTTTATCAAGTAAAGCTAGTACAACAGCTTGACACCATCGCTCGAGTCATTCGGTATTTGTACTCTTTGATGTCGGGGAAACTGCTCGTCTTCCAGCCAGAGTACAGAGGCAGGAAGCCAAAGTAGTGTTCCTAAGGGTCAACGTCGTATCTCTGCAACACTTTGACCTCCACGAAGAGTGTCTAGCTTCTATGCGTTGCCTACATTACGACCAGTCCTTCTGCTTCATGCACTTTGTGCATGAAGGATCTATCCTAGTCCGGGGGGGGGGGGGGGCACATAACTGAACAGCAGGTAACAAAATGAATTTGACTTACCCAGCGGCTTCTAGAGAGCGAGTTGGAACCTAAAAGAAACCAAAAACGAACGAACAAAAAATAAAAAATCGCCGCGGTTTGCAACCGTTTCGGCGGGCAAAGAGCGACAGAATGGAGGCATGCCGCGTGCTGACCGCCGGCTGACGTGTTATGACCAGGATTTAACATGGTGAATAAGGCGCATGAAGCCGCATGTCGCGTGCTGTCCGCCTCCTGACATGTTGTAACCAGGACCCAACATGGTGAGGAGGGCACACAAATCTGCCGACTTACAACCACAACAAATGTAATTTTTCGTTTTTTTTTTCTTTGTGATTTTTCTCGTTTAGGGTCCTGTGTTGATCTGTAGGAGCGCTCGGTAAGTCTCAAGTAAATTTGTTACATATAATACTTTTTAGTTATGTGGCTCCCCGGACTAGGATTGATCCGTGCATCACTGGCCTTGAACGTTCATACATCATCGTGTTGAATATGTTTCTCATTAACTCGTGGTTGAAAAGCGAACAGTAATAAACAAGTCGCAACAAAAATACTCTATCCAGCCTACAGCTGGAAAAATCTGCGGAAAACGCCTGGAAATGGTGAAGGCGTCAGGACCCCTCAAATCTCAACCAGTCCATTGAAATACAAAAGTACCGGATCCCACGAGAACCGAACCACCAGAAGGCAACGACATCACGGGAGTACAAGAGATCCCCTAACGCTCGTGAGGCCACCACGCCGCCGCAGCCATAGCAAATTGAAGGTCCCCTTACTCCTCGAGTTTGACGACTTGGCAAAAACGGGAGACATTTTTATGCTAATTGAATAGTGGAGATTCTTCCTATGCGACACGTTTCCCCGTTCAGATATACGCTCCAGACCCTTCCGCTGTTGCTGTATGTCGAAGCACAATTAGAATGTCCTTAAGCAGCAGTAATAATTCGTTACGACTCACTTCTTCCTCGAATTTTCGCGTAATCGTTTTATCTCTGCCTCACTTCCCATTTGCACACTGTGTTCTTTGACTTGACCTTACCTGTGCCAAATGTGTTCTCCTATCACTGTGCAACCCAAAAGCGTGTAAATTCCTTCCAGTGCTACATCTTGAATATTCCTGAAAAAACATTTTGACACTTTCAAACGCCAATGGAGTTCATGGCGGATTTAAACATCTGAGTGCGATGATACATTGGTCACATTGTTGCCGGCCTTTGTGTCTCTTCGGCTTAATTCGCTTGATCCTGCATCCTGATCGTTTCGGCGACATCTCGTCACAATTGCTTCCGTCTTTCGTTAATAACAGTATGCCTAAAAATTTCCGGTAAATTCCATTCAGTACAGTGACGAACCTTTGCGTTTCAGGGAATCCCAGTTCGGTGTTCCCGTCGAATGCTGAACACTGCTCTATTCGTTACGATTGCATTGGTACACAACGTCGTCTGCTTTCAAGGTTAGCCTAAAAACACTTCCCATTGAACGCATAGATACATGGAGAGACAGTGAGATACAGTACCGCGCATGTCTTTTGGTCAATTTCCGAAAAAGCCGCTTTGGAGCGTTCCAAAGCGGCTTTTTTATATAACTTTCTTTAAAATCAAGCGCTTGTGAAAAGAAACATATACTTGAGTTCAGCAGATCGAGCTCTATGTTTTGACATATAAATCAATAGAGTTGAACATTGCAGATAGGCCGGACATAATCAATCGAGTGGGCGCGAGAGCCTGTAGAGTGACAGTTTGGGGAGTTTTATCGAAATTCCCAGCCGCCCTACTCCGAAATTGCCTTAAGACTGTCCAGCTTGTCTTTGGAGTGCGCTGTGAACAATGCATATAGAATCGAACCTATCAATCGAGTGCCCGCGATCACTCGCAGAGTGAGGTCGAGTGGGCGCGAGAGCCTGTAGAGTGACCGTTTGGGGAGTTTTATAGAAATTTTCAGCCGTTCTACCCAGGAAATGCTCCTAGCCTGTCCAGCTTGCCTTTGGAGTGCGCCGTGAACAATGCGTATAGAATCGAACCTAACAATCGAGTGCCCGCGATCACTCGCAGAGTGAGGTCGAGTGGGCGCGAGAGCCTGTAGAGTGACCGTTTGGGGAGTTTTATAGAAATTTCCAGCCGTTCTACCTAGGAAATGCTCCTAGCCTGTCCAGCTTGCCTTTGGAGTGCGCCGTGAACAATGCGTATAAAATCGAACCTGTCAATCGAGTGGGCGCGAGAGCCTGTGAAGTGACCGTTTCGGAAGTTTTATCGGAAATTCTCAGCTGCCCTACTCAGAACTTTCCTCAGGACTGTAAAGCTTGCCTTTGGAGTGCGCCGTAAACAATGCATACAGAATCGAACCTATCAATCGAGTAGGCGCGACCACTCGCAAATTGCACGCGCGAGTGTGTTCGGAGCGCAATAACTCTGTCGAGATCGAATCGTTCCGGCAGCGGCTTGTGGATTTTGTAGGCAGTAGAAAGCTTTAGTAGTACGCGAAAGTGCAGCGTTATAGCTTTTAAAGAAGCGAAATTATAGTGGCGCGAAAATGCAGGTTAGCCGTGTGGGACACGATTTTTTCCGATTTCAGTTGACCCCTGCTGGAAGACGCGGCGTGCTAACGGCATGCAAACGCGTATGCTAGCAGAACACTGAACGCACTTTACGATGACATGCTCACCACTCCTCAGCTTCCTCAACTGCCTCGGCCTCATCTGCCAGTTTAGAGCGGCGTAAGAAAGCGGTTAGAGTTTCTTGCGCTCTTGCTCACCCAGATTTGAGCTTTCGAATCTCACAATGGTACCATTATCTTCAGCTCGAAGAGCTCTATCGAACGGTGGCACTCTCGACCAATTTCGGAAAAATGGATTTTTCGACGATTTCCCATCGAGGACGTGGGCGCCCGAGCCGAGCCTGCGCGGACGATGACGTCATAAAAAATCGATGCCTTACAATTGGGCAATGCTAGATACCATTCGGTCCAGCTTTTCATGCTGAATTGAATGGTGTTATTGGGAGTAGGGAAAACTGTAATCTGGGCGAGTAAGAGCGAGGAGAACATGGGCCGTCGTTGTATTGTATTGCACGCGTGGCCGTGTTCTGAGCGCGATAACTCTGTCTTGTGTGAACCTTTCCGGCTACAGCTTGTGGGTTTTGTAGACTGTAAAATTTTCGAATAGTGTGCTGAAAAAGAGCAATGTAGCTTATGATTGGACTAAGTTACGGCGCTGCAAAAGTGCAGCTTAGCCTTGTGTGACACAATTTCTTCCAATTTCAGTCGACCACTACGGGAGGATCCAGCGAGCAAACGGCCTACAAATGCATGGGCGAGCAGAACGCTTAAGGTACTTTACGATGACATGCTCACAACCCCTCAGCTGCCTAAACCGCCTTAGCCCCAGCTACTACCATCTCAGGGCGGTGGACTTAGCGTTGAAGTTTCCTGCGCTCTCACTCGCCCATTTTGCTCAAACTTCATCTAAGGGCAGGGGTTATTCGGAATGTCTAACACGATGAAGAACTCCATTTGGCTGATTATAGCAGAAGACACCTATACTGATGACTGAGGGTGATCGGTGATCCTGACACGACCACCCTCAGTTATCGAGAAGAAAATCCAAAACTTACCGAAATCGGTGAATTTTTCAAAAAACGGACGTCGGATTCGTAATCAGCGCACAAAATAACCACTAGATGATTTTGAACGAGAAAATCTGGCTAATTTCGAAAATATCGATTTTCTATGACGTCATCGTCCGCGCAGGCTCGGCCCACGTCCTCGATGGGAAATTGTCAAAAAATCGCTTTTTTCCAGAATTGGTCGACAGTGACACCATTCGATAGAGCTTTTCGTGCTGAAGCTAACGGTCTTATTGCTAGTGTCGAAAACTCAAATATGGGCGAGTAAGAGCGCAGGAAACTTCAACGCTAAGTCCATCGCCCTGAAATGGCAGCTGGGGCTAAGGCGGTTTAGGCAGCTGAGGGGTTGTGAGCATGTCATCGTAAAGTACCTTAAGCGTTCTGCTCGCCCATGCATTTGTAGGCCGTTTGCTCGCTGGATCTTCCCGTAGTGGTCGACTGAATTTGGAAGAAATTGTGTCACACAAGGCTAACCTGCACTTTTGCAGCGCCGTAACTTAGTCCAATCATAAGCTACATTGCTCCGTTTCAGCGCACTATTCGAACATTTTACAGTCTACAAAACCCACAAGCTGTAGCCGGAAAGGTTCACACAAGACAGAGTTATCGCGCTCAGAACACGGCCACGCGTGCAATGCAATACAACAACGGTCCATGCTCTCCTCGCTCTTACTCGCCCAGATTACAGTTTTCCCTACTCCCAACAACACCATTCAATTCAGCATGAAAAGCTGGCCCGAATGGTATCTAGCATTGCCCAATTGTAAGGCATCGATTTTTTATGACGTCATCGTCCGCGCAGGCTCGGCTCGGGCGCCCACGTCCTCGATGGGAAATCGTCGAAAAATCCATTTTTCCGAAATTGGTCGAGAGTGCCACCTTTCGATAGAGCTCTTCGAGCTGAAGATAACGGTACCATTGTGAGATTCGAAAGCTCAAATCTGGGTGAGCAAGAGCGCAAGAAACTCTAACCGCTTTCTTACGCCGCTCTAAACTGGCAGATGAGGCCGAGGCAGTTGAGGAAGCTGAGGAGTGGTGAGCATGTCATCGTAAAAGTGCGTTCAGTGTTCTGCTAGCATACGCGTTTGCATGCCGTTAGCACGCCGCGTCTTCCAGCAGGGGTCAACTGAAATCGGAAAAAATCGTGTCCCACACGGCTAACCTGCATTTTCGCGCCACTATAATTTCGCTTCTTTAAAAGCTATAACGCTGCACTTTCGCGTACTACTAAAGCTTTCTACTGCCTACAAAATCCACAAGCCGCTGCCGGAACGATTCGATCTCGACAGAGTTATTGCGCTCCGAACACACTCGCGCGTGCAATTTGCGAGTGGTCGCGCCTACTCGATTGATAGGTTCGATTCTGTATGCATTGTTTACTGCGCACTCCAAAGGCAAGCTGGACAGGCTTAGAACGTTTGCTAGGTAGGACGGCTGGGAATTTCCGATAAAACTCCCGAAACAGTCACTCTACAGGCTCTTGCGCCCACTCGATTGATAGGTTCGATTTTATATGCATTGTTCACGGCGCACTCCAAAGGCAAGCTGGACAGGCTTAGAACATTTGCTAAGTAGGACGGCTTGGAATTTCGGTAAAACTTCCCAAACGGTCACTCTGCAGGCTCTCGCGCCCACTCGATTGATAGGTTCGATTTTATATGCATTGTTCACGGCGCACTCCAAAGGCAAGCTGGACAGTCTTAAGGCAATTTCTGAGTAGGGCGGCTGGGAATTTCAATAAAATTCCCCAAACTGTCACTCTACAGGCTCTCGCGCCCACTCGATTGATTATGTCCGGCCTATATGCATTGTTCAACTCTATTGATTTATATGTCAAAACATAGAGCTCGGCCTGCTGAGCTCAAATATATGTTTCTTTTCACAAGTGCTTGATTTTAAAGAAAGTTATATAAAAAAGCCGCTTTGGAACGCTCCAAAGCGGCTTTTTCGGGAATTGACCAAAAGACATGCGCGGTACTGTAGATGCATAGAGAGAAGACGTGCATTATAAAATTTGATGGCTTGCCCACTCCCAAGAACTGGTGGGAAAGTTCAGAGCATGCAAAGACATAGCGAGTGGACAGACTACACACATATCTGCTTCATTCTTTCCTCATACTAGATTTTCTAGCTTTCAGTAGATAACACTTGCGTAACCAATCAGGTAAGCATCGCGGTGCGCTGAAGGAGGGCATGGCGCGATCCTGGCAATAAAACCGCCAAATTTTCGTCTTCCCGCCATTCGATGAAGCTCACTAAGATTGATGTACTAGAGGGGTAAGAACTTCGTGATTATTCCCACAGAGCGAAAATTTTGTGGAAGACTATTTTTCGAATCCGCTGATGGAGGGAGGGGGGGGGGGGGGGGCAGTACAGAGCGCAACGTTTCCCTCCTCTTGCAGTGTTACATACATTTGTATGCAGTTTAATAAAGGAATGGCGTGGGAACGGCGTGAAAGGAGACTTTTTACTATCACGTGCTCCCCAATTCGATATCCAAGGTTCGGGTTCAACATTCATCCTTAACCTTGCACAATGCTCCCTTAATAACTTGGAATATTTTGCAGCTTCATTTCCACATTTGCAACGATTTCAGAACCAGCAACTTAGCAGTAAGGGCGCGTATAGCGCAGTCAATGCACCCCGCTTTATTTCAAGGTTCGGGTACCGATCAGTTCAATGGCCTTCCGTCATTCCGGTGTCGGTGAATTTCTGCCAGATTCGTTCAAACACATATAATTCGAATCAACTCTCGATTAACTGGGAACCGTAAGCAGCTTTGTAGCCCAAATGCACGTCCAAATTACCTCTACGATGTCCACTTGAAGAAGAAGGTGTGACCCTTCCCACAAAGCGGTTGAGTAGCGCCGACGTTTTGCCTTTTTATGTACGCAGCTGTCCCGAGTAAGATTCAACTGCGGCCACCTACAGCTAGTGAAACGAGATGTTGCAAGGGAACCGTAAGGTCCGAGTTGTGGGGAGTTCTATCGTTATCAACATAATTTTCGTAAGCTTTCTTCCCGCTTTGGGAAGAACGCCGGAGTCTTCTGATACTGTGACGCCATTTCTCCCGCCCAAACGCTTGATCGAGAAGGACACCAGCTAAGTCAGCCTATAGTTCAAATGCATCGTCGCTATCTAGCCAACGTCGCTTTGGCCGTCTTCTGGGTCGTTTTCAAGGGACTTCAAAGTTTAGACCAATCTTACGGACGTTGTCGTCTTTACCAACGGACGGACGTATTGACGTGTCCGTACCGTCGCAGACGAGCTTCGTGCAACTTGTCAGCTATCTCGGCGACCGAATCTTTGTCGTATGGTATCGATGCGAACGCGGTCCAATCGCATTGCTCCGGCCGTGCACCGAAGCGTTTTCGTTTCCATTACTCAGAGGAGGCTCCCGATTTCCCTGCTCAAGGGCCTGGGCTCTGCACCGTACGTCGCTACTGGGCGAACGACAGTTCAATAAGCCTTCAATCTGAGGGGCTCAGATATTGGTTTGTCACCGCACATCCCAGTCAACTAGTACCATGTGGACCGCACTGCATTCACTGGTGCATTCACCTCCGACTTTGGACTGCCATCAGACGCGAGTGTTGATCCAAGACACTTGAAGGACGTAACTCGTGAGAGCTCGTTATTTAGATCCGTGCTCGTTTACATCCGTCATCAAATATAATCCGTTCTTTCATTACAATATACAGAACAGCCGTAGTAGATTTTAAGATGCTCCGTTCAGCTCATACCAGCCGTCTTTATTGTCATCGTTGCAGGTCCATCGAATCGACTCACACGTCATTTGCTGAAGCAACATGAAAGGTATGCTGGAGGTTCTACTAATTCTGTATGGCCTCATCTTCAATTAACGCAGTGGTAGGAAGTGTGATCATTGGGCGGGTAGACCATGACATGGTGGTTTTGAATGAACGCTAAGGTTACCCAACAGGGTCACGCTGTTCGTTGGATTTCTACCAGATGCTCTTTTTGGGAACTGGAACCAAGAAGTTTTCTGAGATGGTGGTTGGATGTATGTTATGGTTAACGCTAGAGGGTTTTACGCATTTCCACACTATTTTAGTTAGAGCTTCACTAACTTCGTCTCCAGGATGAGGCTACTCGTCGGAATTTCCAAGTTTACCTTGCAATGATTATTTGCGAACCTTTCAGTTTTACTATTTTTGAATATTTTTGTCCTCAAGTAGGGAAAACATTCCAAGATATGTCTTTCGCTGCTTCCTAGCTCCGCACAGAAGATTTTTGCAACATTACTACTCTAGAGGGCGCTTTCTATTTATGACTTAGCAAAGTCTCAATCAACATCATTAAGTAAAACGTTTGCTCTGATTTTTCGGTTGGAAACAATCAGCCTTTGGACATCGAATGACAAGTGCTGATAAGCCAACAACTTTCATTTGATCTTTGCGAAACCTTCCTATAACTGCAATAGATTCATCTAAATTTCTGAGTACAGTCAAGGTAAGTTAATTCACTCAGATAGAGTCTTTAAGGCGGGTAAAAAGCTAACAGTGTTACTTTCGAGTAAGTACCCAACCTGGTAATATATCTTCTAGTTACGGCTGAAATTTACATCTTCAAATGTTGCGATAAGGAAATCAAATGGGGTCTCTAGCTATTATATAAGCTCACCTACAAGGAGTTATGTTTAGAAAAATGCCTACATCTCAATTCGAGAAAGAAAATATTAAAAGCAGAGATTAAAATTGAAAATAAAAAACCTGCTTACAGGGCACGTCGACTGCCATACATATATAATAGTTGCCTATGTACGTGCGAGATATGGATGAAATTCATTTAACCAATCCATAGCAGGATTCAATTTCATTCATCAGTTAACTTACATGAAAGCGGTACCGTTGTTTGTTAGGGCACAAACATGCGAAAAAATGGGAATAACAGCATCAACTATGCTCAGAACACTTGTAGAGCTTCCTCTACTACACAGCGTCTGGTTAATACAGGATATGCTGCGAAATTGCATTCTTTTTTGGTTTTATCCAAAAACGGCACAGTGACTGGATTATAGAGACCTAGCTGAGTATGCTCAACAAAGTGCAAAACCATCGACCCTGGTGGGACTCGAACCCACAATCTTCGGATCCGGAATCCGACGCCTTATCCATTAGGCCACAAGGCCACGCGGTGTAGGCGAGCTCAGATCGTTTAATGTAGGTGGACTGTTGACCACAGAGTTGAATATGGTGCTCCGCGTAGCAGAGCAGCAGCTATGTGACAGTTGTGCTGCGTCTGCTCATTCGGTTCCATGGTAATGCTGCCCACACCTATTCAGCACCCACAACCCTTCGTTCTGCGTTTTATGAGCAGTGTAATTACATTTTTTAGCTCCAAAATCTGGTCACCCTTGCCCAGTCTAAGGATAGTCGACGGCTTGTCCATATTCCAACCTAATGCACGCTCTTCTTGAAGGAAATCATTGACCAGAAGCGGATAATTCAGCAGAATCATTCGCATCTGTACATAGTGTTGGATGTAGCGCATGGTGTATAGGTACGCATCCATGATGATTAGAAACTCAGCTCGCCAAGATCATTAACTAACAGAATTTTGCTGAAGCACTACACTGATTAGCATCTTTTTACTCATCGCAGGATAGAATTGTACTAGTGAGACAACCTGAATTATTGGTTGATTTTTCGTCTACATCTGTGAAACTCGAATGCTACGTGTGGTCAAGGATAAAAGAGCGTTAAGTTCGCACATGTCGACGGATGAAAGGGCGCAAGGACGAACTAGCTCTTGCGAATATAGTACGATGCAATCTAGACCCACGGTGGCAGCCTTCCCCTACTCGGAATTTTCAGAAGAGCACCGCCGGACGGTGTGGTGCAAATCACACACGAGATGGAACTCGTCCATATCATCACAGTCGACGAGCTCAAACAAACCATGCGAGTGCTGGTATATGTCATTGAGGTAACTGCTGTTATTTATTTAGTAGCTTTGAAAATATTGTTACTGTTACATGTTTCTTACTGCTCACATCAGGAATGGGAAGACGCAACCCTAAGCTGGGACCCAACGAATTTTTCGGGACTCCGAATCACGTGGATACCGGAGGAGTCGATATGGGTTCCGGATATAATCGTCTTCAACATGTGCGTCTTCAAATTGACGTGGGCTACCGCACGAGTGTTGCTCTCAAAGAAGTTTGATTTTCTAAATGCTGTCGTTTCTCAGGTTGGACCATCAAGAACTATTGCATTCTGTGCGCTCCCCGATACGAGTACACTACACAGGCAGGGTTACCTTCTCATATCCGGCCATCTACACAGTCATGTGTCGCATAGGTGAGGTTTTATTTACAAAAAAACGCGCTCGTCTTTTCCAGTGATGTGAATGATAGAGAAGCATTCGCACTCGAAAGTAAATCCAAATTCTACCCCGACATAGGAACTGCTGACGGTCTTGTTTAAAGATAAATGATATTAAGGACGGCGTCAGTTAATCCCTTTAAGGATGCGCCATGCATTCAACTTTTACGGGATGCCGTGGGGTGAATGTTTATTTGTCTTATTCAACGTCTTGCGGTGACCAGCCAATGAACAAGTCAGTGCTTTATCCGTTCCCAACATGCCTGATACCACATCACAGACTCCGTAGCGATGGAAGCCTTGGTTGACCTGCGTGGGAAATCCGAACCAAGAACCTGGAATCGGGTGCACGCGACAGCCGCTACCTCCTCAGAACCTCCTTGTCAGGGTGCGCTCCACGTGATCCACAGTTCTAAATATTTACCACTACATAAGTTAGTTGTTCCTTATTTAACGATTAAGTATTATATAGAAGCTTCGGCATATACCTATCGGTTGTTCTCTTGCGCTCTATTATGGGTGGCTATCACTAAATTAACCAAGCTCACCCAAGTTCAAGATGTACTGGCACGTTCACAACAATACCAGCCCTGCTCAAGCAACTTTAAGAATACAATGACAAAAACCGGTACTAGCAACTGTTTTTAAAGTCCTGACATTTAGTTTTGAGATCCAAGTCGACCCTTATGAGGAGGCATTGAGTTTTTAAGCACTACCGTTGAACGCAGTTATTGAATAGGGTCGCTGCGAAACATTTTAAAGTATTGGTTTGTAAAAAAGCTTCGTATCGCAGAAGATCGTTCGGAAGTGCTGATTTACCTGGAAAAAAACAACGGAACCATCCAATCTCAACAGAATGGCACATCCACTACCTATACATAGTAGGTAGTGCCATTCTGTAGAGATTATTACTACCTACTACTACATACCATTATGGGCGTCTATAGTTTGCTACACATAGTGTGCTTCGGGCACACTACACATAGTGTGCTTCGGGCGCAAGACAGACCGTTAGGTGTCTTGTGTAAATGCAGCTGAATTGTATGTTCGCTAAGACGACAAATCCATTACTGCATTTTACATTCCACGGATTTCTCAGTACACCCGGGAGGCAGAACAGTCGCTGCTAACGAGGACTTGCTGGAAGAGCCAGAAATGGCTGGTTGCAATGTTCCCAACACATGTCCACTCAACGTTGCTTGCTATACATCACATGGCGTGGTAGAGACTAACGCTCTTCACGTAATACACGTAGAATAACTCATCACTTCAAAATCCACCTTGATTTGTACCAAGTGACAGCACCTGTCACGAAACACAACGGTTAACTAGCTATGCAAACGCCGAGTATTTACGTTTTACATTTTGCATGTACACTAAACACATGAAGAGATACTTAGTCAAGACCTTCTATAGGATTATGTGAATCCAAGTAAAAATGTTAGCGTCATAGTTATGATTATTAAATGAATGACCACAAGAGCACTACGCAACACGAATCATGTTGGTAATCAAGTTTCCTCTTCATCAGCTAAAGGAAATTGCTTCCAGGAATTGCAAAGTTTCCGTTTGACAGTCAGACCTGCGAACTACGGGTAAGTCATGTTGACATTTGCTTTCCGTGAATTCTCGCTACCTATATTTAGAGCCTGTCCTAATTATATTATAACACACAGTACAACCAATATCAACCAGTGTCAAGAATGCGGCGTTCATGTATTATCTTCGCGTAGTGAAAATATTGAAAAATAGATGGGATTTGTAGAAAGATCAGGGAAAGATAAATAAATCTGCAACGCGTAACGCAGCTCCGGTCCTACTCACCAGTTGAAAAACCAGTTTTAATGCAGCAAAAACATAGGATCCACAACAAAGGAAAGATTCTGGAACATTAAGTTGGTCGCTACTGCTGGCATACATCACACCTTCACAGAGACAGTTGAAAGCATCACCAACTGTTGTTGAGTACGGTGAGCATTTTCCAGGCCAGTCAAAGAACTTTTGTGGAAGTTCAGCGGAGCCGTGGCGGCTAGCCTAGTCACTCGTCTGACCGTTACTCATTTTTTGACAGTGACGCAGCTTGCTCTGAAGAGTGAATTGATCTGATGCTTCTCAAATATGGTGCACCTGTTATCTCGTTAGATGACAACCCCTAACCAAGGTCACGTGTCCAAATCCCTTGAGCTAGTATTAGGAATGCTTATCTGGGTATTCCATCACTCACGTGAAGGAGATACTACTTCGATATAGTTATGGGCTATAAACTAATCAAACACCTGATCCCAGTTCCCTGCACAAAATACAAAATTCTGTATACTACGACCCTCATTCACTAGGGGTGGGACCAATAAGATGTTCTTTAGATCACCTATAACTTCACTAAGAGCCACCTTCTTTACGGTTAAAGCTGGTTTGAGATATCTCAAATGGAGTAAGACAAGGACAGTGCCAACTTCTTTTCCTTTGTTCAAACGTTTGGCAAATGCTACTATACTTAGTGCAAAATGGAAAATCCTCCATGATTATAGACGCTCCATCATCCCAGTCTTGTCCTAGTTGTATTGATGTGGTTTGAGTCCTGTATGACATCTGTCTTAAACGGTGTAATAAACAAGTAAAATAAAATTGAAAAGCCTCCCTTATGAAGGAATTCTTCGCAGATTCTTTGAGATCTTTCAAAGTGTCGTCACCCCGTGTAGTTCATTTTGTGAAATGTCCTCAGATAGATGACTCCGAAGCGCACTCTTCATGATGTTAGGCTAGATTCCGAGCCTTTTTTTTCATCATTGGCGTGACCTTCTCTCACTGTAGTATGTATCCCTCCTGTACCGGGCCCATTTCGCTGAAACCGATTGATCAAGATTTCGGGGCGGCTCTCCTTGAACCGGACAGTTCATCGAGACGCGAGGAGCTAGAGCAGTAACCGTGTTAGCTAGGGCATGTTAATCTGCCGAAGGAGAACAATTGAAAAGCACTCACGTGTGTTCCTGGTGGTAATGGTGAAATCAAAAAGAGCAAAAATGGTGCGCTGGCTTCCCAGTCAACTTCAGCAAAGACAACAACATTAGCACTATTCAACAGGGCTCAAAAATCTACATGCGTAAGTTGCGGTAGGTTGCGATTTATGCGCATCTCAGACTGTAAGGCTCCTTGTTTTTTCTCCTTGAGGATTCTGTTGTTCATCATCAATAGTTTAACATCATGCTACCAAACTGTGCCTACACTCGAAATCTGCTTACCTGAAACTACATATGGGATGAATATATGTATGTCATTCCCTTTCTCCTTCTCTTGCTTCTCTTGTACTAGTCTATTTGGTACCTCTAGGCGAACAAAAGCCTTACTATCAATAAAGGAGCACTTGCGACATGCAAGGCGAGTTCATGACGCGACTTCTTCTAATATATTAAAAAATTTTCTTTTCAGGCTATCCTGCATTTAAAAATACGATTCACTTTGTATACTCAAAGTAATTTTTTGTAGGATAAGAAGAACTATGCTCATTTTTTTTGACGCAGGCGAATAAATATTAATAATATTTAATAAGAAAATAATTGAGGATTGCCCTGCGGCAAAAATTTACTTTGAACTCCTTGGAGAATGTTTATTGGTAATATTGAGTAATCTATGCTTACGCGGGAGAAATTTTCACTTTTCACCAATTTCCAAATGGCCAACTAGAATAATTGAGTTTTTTTCCAATTTCCAAATGGCCAACTAGAATAATTGAGTTTTTTTTCAATTTCCAAATGGCCAACTAGAATAATTGAGTTGCTTTTCTACTCCGGTTCCCGCTGACGCCACCTTGCTTATCTGTTCTCCACCGAAGCCCCGTTCTCGCACTATGGACACCGCCGAAGCGCTGATGATTCGGTGGTTTGAAGCTAACCCCTTCAGACGCAAGGCGAAAAATACATTACCTACCCAGAAGCTCTTGATCACATCGGTTATGACAGAGTCGAATGCTCTCCTGTCCTTGTGTCCATGTTCCTCATGTCCGCGGACGCAAGGCATGACAGCGCGTTCTGCTCTCCTGGTACATTCCTTGCTGAGAGCCGTTACCATGGGCGGCATCGCTGAACCCCCTCCGAAGCATCACATGTTTGCGTGCCATCCTTTCTCCTAGTGATCAACTTATCATGGCATGTAAGAAGGACTGTAAGAAATCCTCGTGAACGTCCGCCTTTGTGCAGAAACTTCACAGGTCGCCTCCCACTGAAGAGGAGGCATGTATTTTAATTTTTTTTCTGTATTGATAGGCGCCTTTGTAAGAATCGCGCCACGTTCTAAAAAAAAACAGCTGAGCAGAGACCCTTGGTTGGTTTTATCATGCGGATCATTGATCAGTGTTAGCCCGAAGCCCTGGATTCACAACATCATCTCGTTTTCAACCATCGTGTTCAAGTGTAATACTTGAATACACAATACTCAACCGCTAAAATCCTTTGTCTCAGCTGTTAACGAATGCCAAAATATAAACGACCTTCAGCTCTCCGCACTGAATTTATTATTTCTTACTTGCAGATAGCCTCTTGGGGTTATCCAGAGGAGAAGTTGCAGCTGAACGCTACTAGGCGACCCTATCTTCAACACTACGCCCTCAACGAAGAATGGGCTCTGCACGTAAGCGGATTGAACTTGCGTTCCCAGTCACTGCACGATTTCCGGTCTTCCCTTTGTTAAGAACGTTGCCATAAAGCAAGACCACTACGATCACGAGGGACTGGTCGTGAGCGAGGCACGATACGTGATTGTGATTGCACGAAAGCCCTTCTACTACCTGATCAGCCTTGTGCTGCCGAGTTATATCATTTGCATGCTGTCGATTGCCGGATTGTTCGCGAGATTCTCCACAAAACACGAACGGCAGGTAAGCCTCCAAGGAATGCGTAGGTGTGTATCTCTGGATGCTCAAAATATGTAGAGCAACCGTCAAATTCAGGAGCGATTCACCCTCGGTGTCACCGCCATTCTCAGTATGGCAGTGCTGTCCCTAGTCGTAACGGAGAAGGTGCCTCATAGCTCAGAAGAGGTTCCGCTTTTGAGTGAGTTTTCACGCGTCTCCTCCAACAACGTCCGGCACCCGACATATCGCCCCGCGAGAATTTATTAGTGTGCAGTGTGTCGCTTAATTTTTCGCAGTTGTTCGACTACCTACACATAAGGAAACAAAATTGATTGATCTTATGGAAAAACTGTTTTGCTCCAAGAAAAGGAAGGCCAAGCGGTGGCAGCCTTAATTCCCTCGCAGTTTCTTCTTCTGTCTCTTTTTCAGTGCTTAAGAAAAAACATGCTTCTTAACGGAACCTGTACATGTATTAGGTGACGCTGAAAATAATGCAGCATTTTGAAGACTGTATTAAATCCGATACTGGTCTACTTGGCGTAAACGCTTTCAGAAAAAAGGGGCTGAAAAGGGCTGAAATTGGCAGGCACTTTCCATTGGAGGGTATATTTAGATGTCCCCCTTGATTGAATAGCAAGGTTCATGGGAGCAATGGAATAATTGAATGAGTTGCACCTTGGGTTGGAACCTAAAACTTTTCCTGGAAACTATTCCACTTAGAGGGTTGGGAAAGCGTCACCTTAATGAAGAAGTGAAGAAAAACGCAAAAATTTGTCAACGCAGTAATTACTATACATGTTGATTAACACTGGTGTTCCAGTTGTTTACTTCCACTTCAACATCGTAATGGTCACCTTGGCTACGATTCTTACATCGACCGTGATGAGAGTTCATTCGAAGGTGAGTTCTGCTGGTATCCTCTTGAGGTTAACGGCATTCTTCGCGAAACGCCGTAGATTCGTCATCTGCAACAAACCGAGGAACACGCGAGCACTGAGCATTAGTACGTGGACGGTCACATTCGACTACATGCCTCGGGTGCAAGAACCGTAATGACTAGGTGTGCTTCGCTGATGAACAAAATCTGTGGCCGTAGCAAGCCAAGGTTCACCAAAGAACCAGAGCAAGAAACAGGACGACCTCTTGACGTTTCGACGGCTGCTTCGACTCGAGTGCTACGGTCAGTGTGTAAGGATCGACTTCGAGTGGACTAGTAACCCGACCGTAGGTAGTCAGAAACCTATAATTTCTTCGCATTCATGAAGCACTCTGGAAGAGAGCGAAGCCGGGGAGGGAAAAGGGATCAAGGTGTCCGTACCACCTTATCAGTGTGAAGTTGAAATGAATAGAACTAGCTGAAACATCCATCTCTTTCTAGACGCAAAAGGACGATATCAAAGATTTGATACGGAATGCCAGCTGACACACTTCTTTAAGAAGGTCGCAGCGACAGGATCCCGTCGGGCAGGAGAAACACTTCCGTAATTTCTAAAAATCTAATTTATGAAACAGAAAGCAATGTTTCTGGCTGCTCCTAAGAGAGTATCAAATAGATGAAATAATCGTTAATTGTTATGTTCCCTGCAGGTACAAAATGACATCGAATTTTGCTGCAGCTAGACTAGAGTTGGATGTTGTGAAGGAGAAAAGAGAAAATGCCCTCTCTAGATTTAACTCACCATTACATGTACTCAATCAAGTACGAGGTTTCTGAGGCTCATGGGCTTTGTTCCGACGCCACGCGAGCTGCGGAGATCGCCGTGTGCGAACGTAAGGGAGAAAGGCCCCGGACTTCTGCGCTTACTTATACTCATCACCAGGCGCGAAGTTGAATACGGGGATGACGCTAGATGACTCTGAATGAATGCGCGCCTGCCACCTTCGGAGGAGTTTTTCTAGTTATACTTGAGAACTGAGCGATGTTGCGGGGCTTATGGCGAACGAGGCAACCTCGCGGAATCAGGTGCCTACGTGATATGCGCCAGGTTGTGCGCTGATGCATATCTAGCGACTAACGCTTGAAGATTTAAATAAGGTGAGCCTGAGTCACCGCTCTCCAGAAGGACAGTCGAGAATGACATAACGTACTCTTTCTCACACAAAGAAGCTCGCCAGAGTTTCTGCTACTAGTTCAAAGGATGCCAAATTCACGCCAATTTGGTCCGGAACGATGTGCATGGTCCTAAACTTGTCTGAATCTCGTCCGTACTTATTGATTACGTTCCTTCTTAACGAAATCTAAATTTGCAGCCAGAATGTGCAATCTACTTCAGCGTAGCCTACTTTTGGAATGAACAACTAATCTAATATTTGGCTTTTAAGTAGTCACCAATCCTGTGAAACAGTTGTTTGGTGGCACTCCTAAGCTAGGATTCAGCCACGCATTGTACCTCGACGAGATATCGTGAAGGCAGTTTGAATGCCTGTAAGTGACGCTGTGCGGTGGCCATCCGATTAAAAACTCAGTGTATTGCCCTTCCCAGAAAAGCCTGGTACCAGTTCACCAAATCCTTGATGACAAATGCCTGGTTGCCCTGAGCCGAACCCAAACCTTATACACTGATTTGTAGTGTACGTGAGAGTTGCCGCCTCATCCAGCTGCGAAACCGACGCCCTTTGAACATACGAAGGAGGAATCGTCGATAAGGCGAAGAAATGAAATGACATAGATAAACGAACAGATGAAAAAAAAACAGAACGGAGATAGTATGCGAGGAAAGAAGTGGCGCCGTGCTGGCAAAAGTTACGTGAACGCGACCTTCCTCAGGTGATGCAGATGGATTGGAGCCCAAGAAAGGCCGCAGATCGACATATAAGGTGGGTTTGTCTGCACTCAGTTAGTATGAGAACGACTAGAGGGACACGCGTACAGGTTGAGCAGGATTGGATCGGAAAAAAGCCATGAAGAAGTCAGCACTAATCAATCCAAAAAAGGAGATCAATGCCTAAGATTGCATCGTCATATTCTAAGAAGAATGGAGGAGTATGCAATAAGTACGGCCCTAGATTTCGAGATAAACGGGGACTATATCCAGTGAACTGCAGAAAAGGATGAAGGACTTGGTCATAGTGGACATCTCGTCGAGGAAGGAGAGGAACACCGTACGTTTCGTAATTTTCCGCTGATCCTAATGATCCTTCTGTGGAAACGCAGCAAAGTGGTGCATACATTAGATTCCCATAAATTGAATTCTCAGCCACTGGCTTCGATATAGCAGATAATGTTCAGTGGAATTCGTCCAACCCAACTGCGCGGCGCAGAGGCCACTTGTGACTAGAAAACACTTTCTTCCTCGAAGTACGCGATCTTAACATCGCGGCGTGGGAGTGCTCCTGCCCACTTTTTTATAGGAAATCTTTAAAACAACAATTCCATAAACAATTCCACATGGTTTTCACTGGCAGAGCAATTCTAAGTCCCCGTAAAGCAGAACGATCCATTATAGGGCTACTCATCTCAGCTGCTACCCCCACCAAAATGGCTGCTTCGATATTTCCGCATCCGACAGGCTGACTTCGCGCCACCTTGTATAACTGGAAGTGCTGTGAGTGGCTTTCTATACGCTTCCATAGTTGTGCATAAAATCTTTCAATAAAGATCTTGGAATTTTATGCGGATGATTTTTTGAATTTCAGAATTTCTCGAGCTGGAAACGACAAGTGATAGCGGAGCAATGGGGAGAGGTTGGTGCGCAGTACATCGCTTTGCCTCCGAAAAACAATGCTCCATCAAAATTTGGCTACTGCAGTCCGACTAGAGAGACGTTGCACTATTAATACATGTATAGATTCTGCGGGCTAGCACGTGTGTTGTGCCCCACTCCTGTAGTCACTAAAAATGTGACCACAGATTTGAGAAACTATAGTTAGAGCAATATTAAAATTTACCGTTAAAATATAGGAACTGTGAAAGTTACAAGAATTAATGGAGCAAAGGATAGGCCTTTGTCATACCATCGCTCACCGCGAGCGACGCGTAATGATATGCACCCATATCGATTCCATCGCGCCGCCCGATCGATATGGGAGCATATCATTACGTCGCTCGGGGTGAGCAATAGTATGACAAAGGCCATACGGTGCAGTGGCTAGGGGACTTGTCAGGGATGGGCAGAATTTCTTACTCTGTTTTCTAATTTTCCGGCCATTTTGGGCAAAAATTTTTCTGCTCTCTGGGAAAATGGCCGAAATTAGTCAGAAAACAGAAAATAGTACGGCACGGAAATTTTGCTGTTGGTATCCCACCACCAGAATGTAGTTCTGTCTCACAACATCGTTAACTCACACTGCAGCGAGCAATTCGTACGCAATCCCAAATTCGAAAAAAATTGTGCGCGATGGTTTTCACTACAAATCGCGCCATACACTCGTATGATTCGTTTTATTGACGACGCGAGCGCCACTACCACGTATTTCCTTCGCAGCAGATTTTACGTCTTGGTGAATGTTTACATAAAGAACGTGGCAGGAATTTACATTAACACAGCCTGCTCCCCTAATGTGGCTCTCTCCTGTCGACCACGTTTCTACCCATACATATCATCTTCACGTCAAATTAGACACCACATCATAGTGGACGCTTCTCAAAATAAGCTGGACGCTTTTGAAGTGATACTAATCATTCCCCAAGCAAAACGATCGCGTTCCACGTTAAATCGCAGACCCATTAAGGAGGTGAGAAGTTTTGTCTCAGGAGAATTCACTATCACTTTCTTGAAAAATTAATTGCTCACCTTTCCCAAAATGGCAATAACAGTATTTGAAACTTCATAAAATCTTTCATTTTACAAGAAGAAAAATATATCATAATTTATTTTAAAATACAAGAAAACATAAACTTTTTGGTGTGCTTAAAGTATACATTGCCCCATGTACTCGTCCAGCGTCTCGATTTTCTTTTGATTGATAGCAAAAATATTATTTGCTTATACATACGCATTTGTAAACGGTATAAACAAAAGCAATTGTAGAAAATACACATTTCTTTCTGCAAATCCAAGTTAGCAGCTTTAACACTGTCAGTTAGGGCCTGTTCATACTTCGCGACAGCAGCGACAAGAGCGCAGCGCGCGTGGTGTGCGCGGCGTGCGCAGCGTGCGCAGCGCGTGGAAGTATGAACAGGCGACAAGAGCGACAAGAGCGACTGGAGCGACAAGAGCGACAAGAGCGACTGGGGCGTCGGGCGTAGTGTAGTGTACGTAATTGCACTATAACTTCGTAGCCTAAAATATCAACTGAATAGAGGTCTTCACGTCTAACTTCAACTTCAATTGCATTAGTTTTTGGAAACTGAAACAGACACAAGCAAACAGTTTTATTAGTAAAAAGTTTCCGGAAACTGAGACAAACACAAGCAAACAGACATATTTTTAGTCAAAAAAGTTGTTAGAAACTGAAACAGACGGAAGCGAACAATCATATTACCTACATCGTCAGTCTGGCACTCAAAATAGACATATAAGCCCTCCTTACCTTTGTGTGAAGAACGTCCGAACAGGGATCGTTTCCTTCCAGCACTAGTTCGCCTTCCAGCACTAGTGCGGTGTAATTACGTACTCCACACTCCGTTCGTCGTCCCAGTCGCTCCAGACGCTCCCGGCGCCGGCGCGAAGTATGAAAAGGCGACAAGAGCGACAAGAGCGACAAGAGCGACAGGAGCAACGGCGCCGGCGCTCGAGTATGAACACTTTTCGGCGGCGCGCGCTCGGTTTTAATCGATATGCATGTTTTGCACGGGCGACGAGTCGCTCTTGTCGCGAAGTATGAACAGGCCCTTAAAGAGAAGTCGTGGTGACCTAGGCGACGGCAGGGCGTGATTTCTTCGTTTCATATACGCAAAAATTGCTGCTTTTCTTCGGGAGGTGTTCAGTTTGACTGCAAAACTATCCAGCTTACGTAGATAGCTGCATAGTTTGAAGTGAAATAGTATGAAAGTGTTCATTATTGGTAAAAGTGCACATTTAGATAAACAGAAAACAGAGAATTTCGATAATTTCGAAATTCTCTGTTTTCTGTTTTCAGGCGTTTTTGGCCCTTCTGTTTTCTGATTTCTGTTTCCTGACAAACTCGATTTTTTATTTTCTGGAAAAATTTTCCAAATTTTCACCCATCCCTGAAGGAGTGTCACAGATGACTCGCTGGCTGATATGGGAGGAAGAAGAGTACTATAATATTCGGCAATATGCCCTACTTGTGGAGGCGGGCACGCGCCTTCCAATCAAAGAAAAGACCGTACTCCTTTTGGGTTTGACGATCTAGGCTGGGCAGCCAACGCAGTGTGCCTTAACAAGTAAAGCCAGCTGATAGGTGCTTACGTTAGTTTGAGAACAGGAGGGGGAGGGCTTTTTAAGATAACCGTGACAAAATGCAAACAAACCGAAGTTCGTTCCCTTGACCTGCTCCATATCCTCATCCGCCGGCACCTTCCCTGCACGCCCTAACGACTAACTATCCCATCGATAACTCATTTGCGACTCTTCTGAATCACAAACCCAGCAGCATCGAAGGCAGTGGGTGCATACGTGGTTGGAGCTCTGATTGCCTGGCGTGTTCTTGCCTCCCTATGCAGGCCACATTGCAGACTAGTACTCTCAAATGCTGTGTTCTGCCTTTCGATTTAATGCGACGTGACACTCCTATCAATATGGAAAGTAAGCGCATTCAAACCCTCGTGCATCAGATTCTGGCATCAGTAGTAGATCCCTTTCGCAGTGCAGCTCATGCAGCCTGAGCGTGAACAAGTATTTAAATCATTTCATAAAGTGGACATCTGATTTACCACATTCTATGAATACCCCTCGGTAACACGACAAACTGTCCTCAAATGGAGCACGTCTTCGGAAACTCTCCCCATTATTTCAGAGCGCCTTCCCCTTTCATGTGCAAACTTGACGAAGCCAGCACCAAATGTCTTTAGGCGATGAGACCGGTTTGAAGCACCCCACTCCGGACCTTCTTCACCTCCTTCCGTTCGAGCCATAAAACGATTTGCATCGTTCTGGAGGTGGAAGCGAGTACAGCCTCTGTTAGAAAAGCGGCAAGTAAGCCGATAAAGTGGGATGGGCAGCCTCCATTCCAAGAAGGCCATTTTGCCTAAATTCTAAGGACGCCTGCTGCTGAGGGAACGACAGTTAGTCGCTGTTGTATTCGATAGGAGACAACCTCAGATCCGGTACAATTATCGTCGCAGAAAGTATCTAGCAAAAAGTCAAGGTTGCACTTCCCCACGACGCCTCACTTCTCTTTCCATGAGACACAAAAGCTGCAAGAGCTGGTGTGCTACGGATATACAACCACCGCACTCCCTGGGTTCTGTCGCTTCTGGATCCTGCCCTCTTCACTCCCGCAAAGTCTGAAGTGAAAAAGTTCCATCCGCAGTTTGTAGAGGCGGTAAACTTTTTGAGGGGCAACGTATATGTACATAAGCCTCTGTGAGAAATTCATGTTCGGGCTGTGGATGTGGAAGATCTTTCATGCATGGAGTGAGTACATCTCGGAGTAGTTGTTGTTGAGTGAGTTGAAAGCTGTGGAACAAAACACCAAACCGACTATTCTAGTAATTCACAGCGACCCGGGAATTCACCTGGTGCTCTACAATGTTCATTTAATTCACCACCCCGATAGGAGGAATAGCTCAAAAACGTAGCATCCCCAACGAATCAGGTGGACTGTTGCAGATCTCTCGCCGAATGGATTACGTGCTGGCCATTTCCTTCCTAGTGATCGTCACCACACCAACGCTCTACCTGTTTTTCGTCTGCTTTTCGATGGACAACACCATCCAGGAGAAAGAGCTGTTAGAAGGATCTCAAGAGTCTATGCTTAGACTATAACGTTATTTTTGCATCAAAGTTAGACATTTTTTTCCTCGTACGAATCTGGTCACCACGATCTGACACATAATTTGGAATTTGTA
The DNA here is from genome assembly GCA_947396885.1 of Heligmosomoides polygyrus polygyrus. Classification (NCBI taxonomy): domain Eukaryota; kingdom Metazoa; phylum Nematoda; class Chromadorea; order Rhabditida; family Heligmosomidae; genus Heligmosomoides; species Heligmosomoides polygyrus. Next base: position 74,900,658 of record OX377206.1, on the reverse strand, counting down.
CGTTTCTGCACCTCACACGCGTGTTATACACTGTTTGGACGAGTAATTTTTGACTTTTTCTTCAATGGATCATTATGATGTTGTTTGCGTTTGTTTCATTTGAACATCGGAAATTTTAAAGCAATCATTTGTAAGCAGCCGTGAAGATCCCGCAGGAAGTTAGCGACAATCAGGTGAGCTCTGTGGAAACTGTTGAGATCGACTGCACTTCGAGGCACACTGGGAATCTCAGTTAACGCTCTGGACGAACTTTGGCATCGAAGGATCGGACCTACATTGTGATTCTCCTTTAAACAGAAACATCTGCGCCAACTTTATCACATGAGGTGGGCCTAGGTTCGCGCCGTTGACGCCCGTCCGAGCAAACCTCTAAACGGAACAATGCAGAATTTGCGAGACAAAGTAGAGGTAGTAGAGCTAAAAAGTAAAATTAAAAAGGGCGTTTTATTTACTGTGCACGTTGCGTTGGTGATGGATTTTTTGTTTTTGTTTTTGTTTTTTCAATTAGATTTTGCAGTCAGCCGGCTGTTCAACATCTAGATTCTCGAAACTTCATGTTCCACCCAACTTGTGCTTTGGAGAGCAGAGGGACGGCAGTAAGTTCGAAAGATTTCGGGCAGCCAGTCAGATTGTCTGAAGAGACGGGCGAAACTTTACAAGAGATTCCGGTCCATTTGCCCAACTTCGTGCCTGAGTAGCCATAAAATTCTTCCAAATTCAATATTTTATCTGCGCTCATCTACTCACTTACAACGGCAGGGTTTGAAGCCCATGTCTGAATGGTGAAAGTTGGTCTTATGAGAAGAATCTCCACCCGTCAATCAGTATAAAAATGTCTTTCTTTTTTATCAAGTGGTTAAACTCAAGGAGTAATTGGGGTCCTCGAAATTGGCAGCGCGGTCACCTCACGAACGCTGGACGCTCTCCTCCACGCTCGTGATGCAGCCGCCCCAAGGGGCTCGGGCGCTGTGGATAGTGTTTTTGCTTCATCCGAGAGAGGTGGGAGGTTCGGTTCTCCTGTGTTGCCGTTTGTGCATTCCAACTGACTGGTTGAGATTTGAGGGATCCTGATGTCCGCAAATTTTCAGGCGTTTTCTGCTCATTTTTTTTTCAGCTGTATGCTGTGGAGAGTATTTTTCTTGCGTCTTGTTTATTACTGGCCGATTCTTAACCACAAGGCAATAAGAAAGGCATTCAACACAATGATAGATGAACGTTTAACTCCAGTGGAACACAGGCACAAAATCCATGAAGCACAAGGACAGGACACAATACGGGAAGCGTATAAAAGCTAAAAGCTCTTCAAAGCTTATTTCCATACATGGCCCAATGACTTCGAGACTTATGACTTCGACGACTTCGCCATTATAACAAAGCTCCTTTAGCTACCCTCAACATCAACATTTACCTTCAGGATATTGTCCCTGTTTTATAGATCGGAAGGCTGAGCATATCAGAAAATAAATTACAAGGAATGACGACTATTTGAAAGAGTTCCTAAAGAGTTTCTCAAAGAAGATCCGAAGAAATCCTTCATAGTGCCGGCTTTTCAATATCCTTGGCAGTTGGGCGAATGATAACACGTGCTTATATCTGACTAGGAAAGGGTTTCGACCCTCCATGGAACTTCAAATGAAGACCATGGTCATTAGAAAGAGCTCGGAATGCTGATTACGAATATGGGTGTCAAAATGGCAAAATGAAACTCCTGAGCGAATTGTGACCTGTTGAAGTTGGATGCGCCGGACTGCAGGCTGAGCAGGCGCGGTAGCGATGAGGGATGGGGCTCCGTAAGAACGGTCCGCCAGCGATGACGGTGGCGCAGGGTAGTGATCCGGTCTGTCCGATATGGGATCATTGGTTCGGTCCAGGGTCAAGCTTGAGGTTCGGGAATCGAAGGGGGGGTCGTACTGTAGCCTCGAATGGAGGGGGGGGGGTCGTACTCTCTCGGTTTTGGCAGAGGACTCTCTCCAAATTCAGGTTTTTAGATGATGTTTGCATCTATTAATAAGTTGTTTTTTTCCAGGTGTGACTACGACAATACGGAAATATACAAGCACTTGCGTTTCCTGGAGTTAAAAAAATAGGATTGAATATCAAAAAAAAATTTAATGCCGATTACTGTGCAGTGAAAAATAAAGATTTCCTGTCTGCAGATTTATAGTCAAGGAGAGATTTTCATTTTTTCAGATTTTCCCAGGACGTCACGGACACGGTAGTTTTCTGCCTGATGAGCAACATATACTTCCAGAATTGCACTCTATAAAATTTCAAGTGTTAATTACTGATGACGACCTAAGTGCTTTCCCTACAAGATTTTTGAAGCGCTCTTCGAGTCGATGACGGAATGGCAACCGAAGGACTGACTTGCTTGAAAAGTAATTTATCCCCTGCAGGAAACAGCATCAGAAAATGAAATCGCACCCTATAAAATTTTAAGCCCGTTTGACACACAGTGATAAAACTATGTTTCTCTGAAACGATATTCTATATGATCAGACGTCTCGATTTACCGAAAAGATATCGACACACTAATCACATGAAAGATGTTACTTTTAGAACCTGCCTTTTAAAGCATAGAAAACACATCTACTAGAGCCTTATGAATTTTCCAGGAGCACCAAAAAATCTCCGTGTTACGGCAGTTTACATGCGGCTACTGCGTTCTTTGACATGATCAATCGCAATTGAAATATGGATGGACTCCTCGCTGGAATTTTTTTCTGCCTTCTGAAGGACAGGACGGCAGAGAGTGGAACTGTATCATATAAAATTTTAAGTCGTGCTTAACATACAATAAAAACTATGCTTCTCCGCTGCGATGAAGATATGACGAGGATGGATCGCATACAAAATTCTCATTTTTCATGAAAATATTATTTTTTAGCCGAAGCAGATCATCCATACGGATAAAATCTAGCCACAAGAACCTAGAAGTTTTGATCAATTCACTGTGAGAAAAATGTAATTTTCTGGATAGAACAGGTTGAATCGACCTCTGGTCGACTTTGCACCAACGTCATCGGAGCATAAAATTGAACGTTCACAAAAAGGTTCATAACTCGGTAAGTTTTTCGAACTTTGAAAATTCCTACAGCTTTTTATAAAGAAAATAAAACGCCCTTTCTCAAGGTGTAAAAACCGTTTTCCAGAAAAGGGGTCGTCACGCGTGGCTGCTGGTTCGATTTGTGAGCGAAAAAAATTGAAGTGGCTTCACAAAAATATTCATAACTTGACCAATTCTTAGAAGTTTCAAAATCCCTCTAGATTTTCAGAAACTAGAGAAAGAGCCCTTCCTTGGTATGTAAGAACTAATGTCCAAAAATTCGGTCTTCATGCGCAGCAGGGGAGGTTCAATTTCGGTTCTATGTCGCGAAAATACGTACCAAAAATCGAACCCCACCCCGCCCCGCATGAAGATCCCTTTCTTGGAAATCGGTTCTTACATGGTTAGAGAGCACATTTGCTCTATTTTTTGATGAGCAAGAGAAATTTTGATTTTTGAAAAAATAGCCGAGATATGATCAATTTTCGGAAGTCGTGAACTGAATCGCGGATCGACTCTTCGCCGTCGTCATTGGAGTGATCTCACAAAAATATTCATAACTCGGTTATTTTTTAGAAATTCAAAAATCCCGGTAGCTTTTTGAAAAGTAGGTAAACAGCGCTTCTTTATGGTTACAAAGTGGTTTAGCAAAAAAGGGATCTTCATGCGGGGCGGGAGGGGGGTTCGATTTCTGGTCGATTTTTGCCGAAAATCGACCAGAAATCGAACCCCTTCCGCCTCGCATGAAGATCCCTTTTTTGCTAAAAGTGTTTGTAACCATAAAGAAGCGCTGTTTATCTACTTTTCAAAAAGCTAGCGGAATTTTTGAATTTTGAAAAATTGGTCGAGTTATGAATATTTTTGTGAGATCACTCCGATGACGACGGCGAAGAGTCGATCCGCGATTCAGTTCACGACTTCCGAAAATTGATCATATCTCGGCTATTTTTTCAAAAATCAAAAATCCCGCTCGCTCATCAAAAAATAGAGCAAATATGCTTTCTAATCATATAAGAACCGTTTTCCAAGAAAGGGGTCTTCATGCGGGGCGGGGGGGGGTTCGATTTCCGGTACGTATTTTAGCGACATGGAACCGAAATTGAACCTCCCCTGCTGCGCATGAAGACCGAATTTTTGGACATTAGTTCTTACATACCAAGGAAGGGCTCTTCCTCTAGTTTCTGAAAAGCTAGAGTTATGAACCTTTTTGTGAACGTTTAGTTTCATGCTCCGATGACGTTGGTGCAAAGTCGACCTGAGATCGATTCATCCTGTTCGATCCAGAAAATCATGATTTTTTCACTGTGCATTGATCATGACTTGGAAGTTTTTGTGGCAAAATTTTATTCGTATGGGTGATCTGCTTCGGCTAAAAAAAAATTTTTTCATGAAAAACGAGAATTTTGCTTACGATCCATCCTAATCATATCGTCATCGCAGTTCCGTCATCGCTGCGGAGAATCTTGTTTTTTTGCTGTATCATGTACATAGCTGGGGTTTTTTAGCTCCATTTTCGTTTTTTATGACGTTTTCTTAGGATGGTAGAACATTATTTCCATAGGGAAGTCCATCGTCCATCCTTCCTTTTTCCGCTCCATAATCGATTCGAGGAACGCTTCAAAAAATTTATAAGGAAAGCACTTAAGTCGTCGTCAGAAAGTAATACTCAAATTTTTATATAACACAATTTCGGAGCACAATTTCAGATGCAAACGTCGCTACTTCAGGTAGAAGAATGTTCCGTGTCCATGGTGTCCTGAAAAAAAAACTCCATAAATTGAACAGTGATGATTGGAAACTGCTACCAGAAGACCTTTATTTTGAAGTGTCGAAAATAGCGTTCAAAATTTTAAAGAATTTTATTGTGTTTTGAAAACATTATTGATCAGGGAACTCGTTTCATTGTCCTCTTCAATGCCGAAGCCGCACCTGAAAAGAAGAATCTATTAAAGAGTTCAAACTGCACAAGAAACCTTGAAAAAATCAAGAAATACAAGAAATAGAACAGTGGGAGAGGGAGGGGGTCGTACAAATTCCGCTTCAGAGGGGGGGTCGTAAATTTCCATCAAAAATCGAACCCCACGCTTGACCCTGACCCTGACTCTCGCCGCTCGCGCGTGACGGAATTTTTCGGGGACCAGTTCACATGTAATCAGTGGAAATGCGACGTGGAGCGGGAAACTAGCATCGGGGCGTGATATCTGCGATCAGCTGCTGCGGCGCGTCTCATCGGTTGCGGATATTTGGTACGACAGTCGCTTTCCTACATTGAGTTGAGCACTATTCGATGAAGAGAGCACTTCAATGCACCCGTGGCAGTGTGGCATAGCTAATTGGGCACAATACAGGTTTTCGTAGTTAGTTCGCGATTGGTATACAACTTCCGGAAATCAAAGGAAACATGATAGGAGGCTGAACTTTTTAGGGCACTGCATCAGGTTAACTATTTTTTTTTTCTTCAGTGAAGAGTAAGCGAGCCACTAAAATAAGTATAAGTAAAACTCCCATTTCACGCGAACAGTTTCAATCTCTTAGAAATAAGAAAAAGATAACCTGGTAGTAAAGTGGAGATTTTTCCCACAAATAGCTTTTTGTTCATGCAAAACTGTGCTGAAATTTTAAATAAATTGATATTCTGTTCGTTTCACCTGAATGATTAAGTGCTTTTGTAAAAAAATTGTGGCCTCTGTCAAATGCCAAATTCCCACTCAAAAGGGTTCAAGAATCCTTTTCAGCTCGTGCTCTTAAAGCTTGGAATGAACTTTTTGTACCATTTCTCAATTCTTTGGGAAAGGCATTCAACTACAAATCAGAAAACTTTCCTAAACAGATAGGACATTTGAGAAATTAACTACAAATTTGATGAAAAAGGGTGCGGGATATTTGGATGAAATATATAATGCCTTCTCAGTTGATGAAATACTAACTCGCTTTGAAAAAAAGAGCACTCTCACTTCAAGCAATTCATGGAAAAACTCACCTGTATCACCTGTCGTCCCGTTGATCATCGACTTGCTCGAGCGGGCGCCAGCAGCGTCTCCATTCGTCCCTGTCGCGTGCCAGAGTGGTCCAATGAATCCTCCTCGCTCGAGGGACACGAAGAGCGTCATATCGGTCGTTCAGGGCTTTCACGAAGAAGTCCGACCAACGCGTTGGTGGGCGTCCTGGTGTTCTTTTGACATCCCGCGGAATCCAATCTGTGACGACTCTCGTCCAGCGGGTGTCTGCGAATCGCATTACGTGGCCGGCCCACCTAATTTTCGACGACTTGGCCCATGCGACAGCGTCTCTGATCTTCGAACGTCGGCGAAGCTCGGAACTCCGGAGGCCTTCTCTCACTTGCGTGAGTCGTGTCACTCCGAGCATCGTCCTCTCGATTCCACGCTGCGCGACGCTGATCGCGTGTTCATCCTGCTTTCGTATAGCCCAGGTCTCTGAGGCGTATGTTAGGGCAGGAAGAACAGTGGAGTCGAATAGGTGGGCACGGAGTCGGACGTTCTTCGTCTTCTTCGCGACTTCTTCGACGCTCTTGAAAGCTCCCCAAGCCGCTCGTTTCCTCCTGCTCAGCTCTGGTGCTAGGTCGTTGGCCATGTTGACTTCGCGACCCAGATACACATAGCTGGAGCATTCGGAGATGTTCGTTCCGTTGAGCGAGAATGGGGCATCAGAAACCCATCCGTTCTTCATGAACATCGTCTTCGTAAGATTCAGCTGCAGTCCAACGCTTCCACATACACGATCGAAGTCGGCCAGCATTCGTTCCGCCTGACTGATGCTCGGTGTTATGAGCATGATGTCGTCAGCGAAGCGAAGATGGTGCAGTTGCCGGCCGTCGACCTTCACTCCCATGTCTTCCCATTCTAGTTCGCGCATGACGTTTTCGAGGGTGGCGCTGAAGAGCTTCGGGGATATGGTATCCCCTTGTCGAACCCCTCTCTTCACGTCAATGACGACGTCGTTGTAGAATGGTGAGATCTTGGTTGTGAATCCACTGTACAGCTCTCGAAGGACCCTGATGTACTGAGTAGGAACGCCCTGGGTGAGCAGAGCTTCCATGACCGCTTCAGTGTCGACGGAGTCGAATGCCTTCTTCAGGTCGATGAACGTAAGGCACAGCGGCAGCTTGTACTCTCGCGACACTTCGATGAGCTTCGTAATGGTGTGTATGTGGTCGATCGTGCTGAATCCTCTCCGAAATCCTGCTTGTTCGCATGGCTGTCCTTCGTCCAGCGTTCTACTAATCCTATTCAGGATGACTATAGTGAACAGCTTGTAGACTACGGACAACAGGCAGATCGGGCGATAGTTGCCAATGTCGTGCACATCTCCCTTCTTGTACAGCAAAACGGTCTTGCTGGTCTTCCACTGAGATGGAACCTTGCATTCGGACAGGTAGCGTGTGAAGAGCCGCGCCAAGGTGTTGATGAGCGCTGGCGGGAGGTTCTTCAGGTGTTCAGCTCTGATCCTGTCAGAACCGGGTGTTGTACGTTTCTTCACCGACGAGATGGCGTGTCGGATTTCGGAAGAGAGAACAGAGGGGACGACGTATCCATCCTGCGGAAGATGGCATGGGGGCAGGTGGACGTGGCTATCGAAGAGATCGGAGTAGAAGTCGTGGATGACTTTCTCCATGGTCCTTCTGGAAGATGTGATGTCCGTCAGGACGTCGGAGAGCGGTCATCTTGGTCTTGAAGTTGGCGAAGTTCCGGCGGGCATTGCGGATGCTCAGCCCTGCCTCTGCTGCTTCAGCCAACACTTCCGCCCTTCTCTCTTTGAGATCTTCCTTTATCGCCGCTCTGCATAGCTTTGCAAGCTCGGACGTCAGTTGGTAGTTGCCTGACGCTCGTGCTGCTCCACGCTGGCGTATCAGCTCAAGAGTTTCCGGAGACAGGCGTCTCTTGGTGGTCTTTAAGCTCTCGGCTCCCTTAGCACTATCGTGGAGATGGTGCACGAAGCGATCGTATTCCTCGTCGACGTTGTCCATGACGGCATCTTCCCAAAGGCCGACAAGAGAGGTGTAGAGATCCCAGTTGATGGTCGTTCTGGGATTCCTCTTCTTGAACTTCGCGGCCTTCTCTCCTTGACGCGAAAAGCGGAACCTCGCGCGAAGGAGGCGGTGGTCCGATCCCGTGTAGAACTTGGGGACAACGGAGACATCGGTCAGGCAATACTTGCGATTGAAGATGATGTGGTCGATCTCGTTGTGGAACTGGCCACCGGGGGATTCCCAGGTCCATCGTAGGGAGGGAGGCTTCTGGAACTGCGAGTTTCCATGGATGGTCTTGGTCGACATGATAAACTCAGACAGCCTTTCACCTTGCTCGTTCCACTCCAAACCGTGGGTTCCGATGTGAAGTTCTTCCGGCGACCTTCGTGGCCCGATCTTGGCGTTGAAGTCGCCGACGATCACCTTGTAGAAGGTGTGATCTTCCTTATAGAACTTCTCCAGCTCCACGTAGAAGGCCTCGACGTCTTCGTCGTCGTAGTCGGATGCTGGGGCATACGCGACGAACACAGTCAAGGCTGGCACGGAGCCACATCGCTTCAGTCGCAGACGTCCGATTCGGCTTGTCAGAGACTCGTACGAATCGATGTTCATGGCCAAGTGCGTGTTGACGAGGACACCAACGCCGCCTACTCCCCTGCAGTCGCATGTTCCGAGGAACAGTTCTTCTCCGGAGTCGTAGGCGGCGTGTAGGGGGTGGTGTCTTCTCGTCTTGGTCAGTCCGATGACGTCGTACTTGATCTTCCTGGCTTGCATCATCAGGTCCTCGACGGATGCTTCCGACGCAAGCGTGCGGGCGTTGTAAGTACAGATCGTCATGCTAGTCCTTCTCAGTTTGCGCAGCCTGGTTAGGCCCTGAGATTTTAGCAGCCTCTCCGTACTCGTCCTTCCCATCGCTGCAGAAATGGGGGCTCTTTCGGGGTCAGGGGAATGAGGCCCTTTAGTGCTGCTGTGTTTGACTGGAATACAACACGGGTAGCTAGTCAGGCTCTGTCGTGCGGGCGGGGTACTCCGGGCAGCCAGCCAGACTGCCCGAAGGGACGGGGCGAGACTTAAGGCGGCCTCGAATCGCCTTACATGTACTCCCAGTCTACCGAGTGCAAGCTTTTGGCCGAGCCGACACAGTTACAATCCGCACAGTCACGGACATATCCACGCACACTGTGCACGAACATGCCGCTCCCACGCACAAGGAACGCGTCGACCCGACACAGCAGGAGCAAGGAGTCCATCCCCTGCATCCCACCTGCGTCTCTGGGCAGTACACGGTCGCATTTGGTTCGCGTTTAATTCCCCTATCCACCACCCGGGGACGCGCCACGTGGCCCTGCGACAAGCGGCCCGAGATCCCTCTTAACAAGAGAGCCCGAAGGCTCTCTATCGAGGGAGATCCGTGGATGGAAAAACTCAATTTAGAAAATCTTCGAAGAGCACACTTTTGCTGTAATTTTTTGTGTTCAACTGGTTTTGTACCACTTTGGATTCCATGAAGTATATGTGTTCTACACAGTGTGGACGCCCTCTATGAAAACACATCTCTCTAAACACTGCGTACTAAATACTGTGGTGCAGAATACTCAATTCATCCACTAGCTATGTGGAGCTCACCAGGGGTGTGCGTAATTACGATTTACGATTTACGATTTTACGATTTACGGCGATTTTGGAGGAATTTTTTACGATTTACGATTTACGACATTTGGGGTCGTAAATCGTAAATTTTCGTAAATGTGATCTTTGATCACCAGACACTCACATCTAGCGCGCTCCAATTTGAGCATACTTAAAATAGTTTTTGACAGTAGACCATCCCGTAGGCGTTCAGAATCTGTGTGTAGAATATTTCATGGTCTTGCTTTCATCAGCTTTTTGGGTCTAGATGAGTGATACTGCAGAAAGGTGCTCGAGCAAGATAGTTCGATTCCTCGGCTGGCCCAACGAAGGTCTCCTTCAACCATTTCTAGGTAAATTGTTGACAGATTTGCTTACAACGAATAAAGGACAAACATGACTTTGAATGGTGCGGGAAAATGCATCGCGAATGCTGAAACGTTATTAAAATACCGTGAAGGTCAAATGTAGGAAAGTGAGTCTTGCATGGTGCATCTCGAGGCAACGATCGCTATCTTGTGATGAATCCGTGGAAATGCGGAAATTCTTCAAGGAGCTGCGCAAAGCCAGCTCTGGTACTCTCCGAAATTTAGTTTCGATTAAAAGGCATTACTCCACGATCATTCAAAAATTCGCGTATAGCTTCCATACCGTCGAAGATGTGACAGTTTAAAGAAAGGGTGCAAAAATAGTTATTAAGCCTTTGCATAATTCATGATTCTCTGCTGCGGTTCAATGCTATGAGGCGGTTTGAGGCAGGAAACCCCCACCCATTTCAATTTTTATTTTTTATCAAAGCCTCTGCGCAAAACGGCTCAGGAGTCACCTTGTACTGATTGCTTAACCGCCTTGATAAGAATGCATATTGAATCCAAATTAGCCTGTTATAATTCGTTATACGCCGACTCGTCGCCGTATTATAACATCGGCCTTGCGTAAAATTTTTAGTTTCGCACAACGCAAAACGTTGTGTAGGGCTGCCCTACACTGTGATCTTTTCGGGGACATTTTGTATTTATAGGTCAATATATAATATATATAGATTGTAGTAGCACTTCTAGTACCAAAGCTTATCTAGAACATTGGAGATTGCCATTTTTTCATTTTCTTCGTGCGCACTCCCTTTATTTTTGGTTCAGGGCGGCTAGTAGTGCCAAGTATCGTCTGGTTTTACGCTTTTTGCAACATTTGCACTTTAATTTTTATCAGTAAATCAGCTTTGACATCGAGTCACAACGAGTGGTATTTGCTTAATTTAGTGGTGGCAAAATGTCGAAAAGATTGGATACAGTACCGGGTTCGTTCGTTAGGTGTCTCCCTGAGTTACTGTATCACGCCCCCCCCCCCGATTACTGTAGCGTGGCGGGTTGTTGAGCCCTCCTCGGACAAGGTATAGCGGATAAACAGGACAGACTATTCATTCATTCATTCCCGGGGTGCGCCATTAAAAACACAGAAGAAGAAACAATAAAGAAACAGTAATCGACTTTAAAACAACTAGCACCAACAAATTGTTGTGAGCGTTTTGGACGAAACTATGAACTGCATCTGGATTAACAAAATTATTTCTGCAGATCTTTCAGAAGAGCCAGTGCAAAGGCTTGAAAAATATTGAAGTAAAAAGAAAGTGCCGGTAGGGCGAAACAAAATATAATGTCGAAGTGTTTAACTAGGGTTGACAAAAAAAATGTTTTGACATAGGCAGTAAAAGTGCAGCCGTTGGCATTCAGTATACCTATGTGTTCCAGTATGCGGAAGTCACTCTCGAGCAACCTGAAGAGAGGATAGCACCCAGGAGTCCGGCCGTATTCCGGTCATACCTAGGCGAGCACTTGCTACATTACGCTACCTCACTATGATGCTTCCACAGGAACTGAAATCAGACCAACCGCACTTGTATGATCTATGCGTCGCGAAGCAGACTTTCTGTAATTGAAGAGTGAAGATCTTACTCGTTTTTCACCCTTCTCTCTCGTTGGTATTCTAATTTTCATATGCTTTGGGAAGCTAAGTGACTCCTGCTACGCCTTATCCTTATAATATACTTTAACGAAGGCAATAAATTTCGTACTAACCACATTCGCATGCAAATAAGGACTGCACTCAACTAACAAACTATGAAACAAGCAAAGGAAAAATGGCCTGAGCGAAACCTATGAAACCGTCGAAGAGAAAGGAAAATCAAGGAGGGCGGCATGTGGTCAGACCCTCAACTTGCACAAAAGAAATGAGAAAATGCGAGTTCTGCTCAACTCGCCTACTTTCGTAGTGAAATCTCGTCCGAGGCGGGCGCGGAACCCGGTCAGCCTACGGTAATCGAGCGCGACGCTTCGCTTCCTGCAGTAGTGTAAGGTACCTAACGTAAAGCACCCGTCGTTTGTGATTTTCTTATTCACAAGGTTAACCAATAAGCAAGAATTTTCTTCACTGAAAGCCATGATTCAATTTATATACTGAAAAAGGGCGAAGGTGTTTGTTTGGTACGAAGCACAAAAACAACGTCTTTTGCAAACTGGTGGCGTAATGCAAAGACCGTTTTCTCTGAGACCAACTTTGAAGCTCTAGTCTAGTTACGATTTACGGTTTACGATTTACGATTTACGGCTGTTTTGTCGTAATTACGATATTTACGATTTACGAAATTTCGGATTTCATTTACGCACACCCCTGGGGCTCACAGCCGTGATAGTGGTACTCCAGTCGGAATCCTCTGCTTCTCTACCCTACTCTGCCATCTCTGCCATCCCAGGGGACGCCCCGGAGATGTGCATAAGGTGGTATGGGGAGCGTGGAAACTCGGGGATCGTACCCGGCTTTTTCGCGCCGGGTACCATCCCTGAGTCGGGCGAGAATAGCATACGGCCCAAGATGGACTTTTCTACAGATATTTACATAATTGTCCAATCGAACCACTCTTCAAAATACGCCGCCCAAGTGGCAATAAATGAGTGAACTCATCGGAGAAGTGATTTGGCTAACTGCTGCCGCAAGTACAGTCTCCACTGAACTTTTAGGCCTATGGTATACTCCCGCGTCGCTCCAGCGACGGGCGCGGGGCAACTGTCAACGGCGCGCCTTCGCTGCAGTGGCGGATGGCGCAGTGGGGCGCAGTTGTCAGTTGACGCGCCATCGCTCCCGCGATGCGTCGCAGAAGGGTGTTATACCTCCGCGTCGCGGGAGTGAAAAATACTCCCGTGCGACGGGCAGCGATGGTCGCGGAGGGGTCGCTTGTCGTGCCCTTTTCTATGCACTTCCGCTCATTTATCTCGGCACTTCCTTGGTTCGTGACCATACCACAGCAATTTCAACACACATCTGGTGATGTTGTGTGGTCATGTGATGTCTGTGTTGTTCTTCTCGTAGGGTTTTCGTCGTGGCTAGACTCATTTTCGGTTTTTTCGACGGCTTAAACGGCTAGTTTTTGAGGAGATATTTTTCTAGGCCGTTTTTCTCACTTTTGTGCCAATCTTCGCTTTTTTTCGCCTCTGAACTCCTCGCCGGCACCGAAGTCTACATTTCTGTGCCGGACAGGCCACAGGGAGGTTCTATTGATATGCTCTGCACAGAAATGTGCCAATTGAACGGCTAGTTTTTTGAGAATTTTTCTAGGCCGTTTTTTCTCACTTTGTGCCGATCCAGAAACGTCGGTTTCCGTGCCTGTGGATGGAATCAGAAGCGAAATAAACGCATGAGTGGGCACAGGCATGGCGGAAACCCCCCTAGCAACGAACGAAATACCTTCGAAAACAACAATCCTACAACTGCATACGGATCAGAAGGCGATAAAACGAAAAAGCGCGAAATCACAAACGAAACGGCCGAGAAAACAAGAAATCCATGAAGAAAATGCACTGGATCAGCTGATTCGCTAAAATTCTGCAAAGTCTCCGTCTGCAGAATTGCGTGAAATATGTCAGCCGCAGCGATGGCGATGGCTCGCGACGCGCATCGCGAGCCGTCGCGTCGCTGTGCACTCCCGCGTCTGCAGCGAACGGGAGTATACCATAGACCTTAGGCCTATGTTATACTTCGGCGACGCGTCGCCGACGTTGGCGACGCTATGCTGTAGGGGCTGCTACGCACTGCGTAGCAGCCCGCACATCACAGCGTCGCCGGCGACGTCGCCGAGAGCTCCGCAGGGGGTGTTATACTTACGCCGCCGACGTCGCCACAGACGCGTCACCGACGTCGCCGAGTCATCCAAGGGTGGCAGAAAATGCGCTCCGATGGAGTGTTATGACTGTGGGTTGGTTCTTTGTTCCCGGAACTGCCATCTCCACCACCGTACTTCGAATTACGAAATCGAGAAGTGCTAAAGACACCGTCCTGCGAACACAAAAAGCACAATTGATTAAAACACTGAGGGTTTGGGAGGGAGTGGGACCCTAAACCTTAGCTCCCCTTCAATTTGTCACTTTTCTTCCTTTTTGTGTCCTTCTCAGCCGTTCTGTTCGCATCTTCTAGGCCTATTTGCTTCCTTGTAGAGCAAGTGATACTAAATAGAACTGAAAAGAAAATAACTAGCGTTTCCTCGCTTTCTCAAATGGTAATGCAAACCTCTGCGAAGAGCTTTTTCGAGATAGAATCCTATCCTATTATATAAAGCAGAGAGGCATGAATCACTGACTGGAGACGTCTGTCGCTTTCTGCCGACTTTCCGTCGACATTTCTGCCGACAGCCGTCGCTAGACCCAGCCGTTCGTCGTATCGCCGCCGCCAACCGTAAACACCACAACATGGCAGCATGGCAGGCAGCCATGACCTACCCAGGCAGCCATGACCACTGCTGTTGACTATCACGACGCCTCCACTGCCGGGTGGTCACCAAAGAACACCCACTGGATGAGTTTCGCAAGGCGTCATCGCGGCTATGACGAGCCGCCGCTGCCGGGTTCAGACAACACGTACAGCGTTGCGGTAGAGGTCTGCGACGCGGCGCTACTCCCACTTGCGTTCTTGGCTCACACTTCGATCTGGCAATCAATATCCTATTACCTGGATCAAGCAGTCAGTATCGCTCGGTGTTATCGATTTTTTGAACGCGATACTGAATTTCCCTTAGATGCAGTGAAGGAAGGAAAAAGGTCCCAATTTTCTGCAGTGCTTTGACCAATTTCCATTAGCACTGTATGCAGAGGAGGACGGTGGCGATGTCCGTTCCTCCACGTGGTGCCACTGGAAACTACTCGCTCTGCGAGTTAAGCCGAACACGGACACTCGATTGCAGGCGACAGGCCCTTGTGACAGGCCGGCTTACGAAGACCCATGTCACATCACATGGGGTATGACAGCTCAAGTGTTTCGAGATAGGGCTACGGCGTCCGCGGGAGCCGACGCGCACTCGCAGAGCCCGGCGAGTGTGAGAAGTATGCGAGGGTCCCTGATGCGAGGACGGCATCGGCGGGCAACTGAGCTAGTCCGAAAGTCCCGTAACGTAAGCAGGACCCGCGTGGCAACGCTGAATGTGGGTACGTTGACGGGCCGCTCGTGCGAGTTGGTTGAAGCACTGGAGCGTAGAAGAGTTGATTTATGTGCGGTGCAGGAGACGAGGTGGTCCTGCCGTAAGTCAAGGGACATAGGACGTGGCTTCAAGGCCGTTCTATGTGGAAGTCCCAGGACCACCAGTGGTGTCGGAATAATCGTCTCCGAACGATTTCGTGACTCGATTGTAAGCGTCGAGCGCTTTGACGATCGATTGATGAAGATCGTTGTCGCCGCGAAGGAGCGACTCTATCACTTCTTCTCTGCGTATGCTCCGCAGACTGGCTGCTCGGATCAAGCCAAGGAAGAGTTTTGGAGCCTGCTTGATGAGAAGACAGCAGAGGTACCGTCGAAAGATGTCATCATAGTCGCTGGTGACCTCAACGAGCACGTCGGCGCGACGAAAGACGGGTACGGCTGTCATGGTGGGTTCGGTTACGGATCGCGTAACGCAGATGGTGAGCGTATCCTTGAATATGCGGATTCGCACAACCTCACCATAGTGAACACCGTATTTCGCAAACGCAATTCCCACCTCATCTCGTTCTATAGCGGGAACACCAGGACTCAGATAGACTTTGTCATTGTGAAGGATCGAGACCGAAGTCTTGTCACAGACGCGAAGGTCGTGCCGTACGAGACGGTCGCCCCACAGCATCGACCGCTGATCTGTACTTTAAAGATCGCCCCTCAGAGGCTGAAGCAGGTCGAGCGATGCGGTGCACCAAGAATCAAGTGGTGGCGAATGAAAGAGAAGGAAGCAGCTGTGATTTCTCGCGTGCGGTTACCGACAGTGACAACTGTCGACGAAACTTGGGAGAAGGCCACCGACGCGATTCGTCACGCTGCACGGTCGGAGCTCGGCATCACGAAGCCTGGACGACGGAAGGTCGACAAGCAGGCCTGGCTGTGGACAGATGACGTGAAAGCCAAAGTTCGAGAGAAGAAGACGCTCTATCACGTGTTTCTCGGCGAAAAGACAGCCGATAACTGGCGGAAGTACCAAGAAGCGAAGAAAGCTGCAAAGAAGGCCGTGGCTGTTGCAAAAGCCACTCATTATGGAGATGTCAACGAGAAGCTCGAGTCGCGCGATGGTGAGCGGTATCTGTACCGACTCGCAAAGAATCGCCATCGGCAGACCGAGGACATCGAGAAGTTCTTCGGCATCAATGATGAGAACGGCCGTCTTCTTATGGACCGCAAGAAGGCATTGAAGCGATGGCGCGATTACTTTGAGGAAATCTCTACAGTAGAATTTCCTCATACAGCCATCCCCTCAACGGCTCCAACCCACGGCCCCGTTCAGAAGATCACCGTGGAGGAGATTGAAGCGGCTTTAAAGAAGATGAGGCCAGGCAAAGCGACTGGGCCCGACGACGTGGCAGCAGAACTGTGGAAGTCGAAGTTTTGGTACCCTGCTGAGTGGTTGGCGAAGTTCTTTAATCAGGTTGTGGCGGAGAAAAAAGTGCCTGAGAGTTGGCGCCAAAGTACGACGATTCCGATTTGGAAGAAGAAGGGCAGTCCTGCAGACTGCTCCAATTACCGTCCGATTCGCTTGCTTTTGCACAGCATGAAGATCTTTGAGCGAGTTGTCGATGGACGAATTCGGGACATCGTCCAGCTTTCCAGCAATCAGTGCGGTTTCGTGGCTGGCTGTGGCACCATTGATGCCATACACGCCGCCCGCCTCCTGATAGAGAAGCATCGCGAGAAACAGAAGGCAGTGCATATCGCCTTCCTCGACTTGGAGAAGGCCTTTGACCGCGTACCGCGTGAAGTGATATGGTACGCCTTGCGACATCATGGAGTTCCCGAAGAGCTCATAGAGTGGGTGCGAATTCTCTACTCTTGTCCAAAGAGTCGAGTGCAAGCTGCGGCTGGAACCTCGATGGAGTTCCCCATCTCTGTCGGGGTACACCAGGGTTCTGCGCTTTCCCCACTCCTCTTTGTTGTCGTCATGGATGCCATCACACAAGATCTTCAGAAGCCCGTCCCTTGGACGTTGCTTTATGCCGATGACGTGATGCTCGTAGCGAAGATAAAGGTGAACTCGAGCGAGAGGTGCAAGCTTGGTGTGATCGCTTGGAGCGGTTTGGACTCAGATTGAACGTGAAGAAGACCGAGTATTTAACGACGGACGTTACCGAGTCCAGCTCCATCAAGGTTAACGGCATCGAGCTTCCACGCACTGCGGTCTTTAAGTACCTGGGATCAGCAGTCGCGTCTGACGGCAAACTGATGGTCGAAGTGAATTCACGCGTGAGTGCAGCTTGGTCCAAGTGGCGCTCGTTGACTGGGGTGCTCTGTGATAGGAAGATACCGGAGCGCTTTAAGTCAAAGATCTACAGGGCAGTCATCCGGCCAGTAGCGATGTACGGCGCTGAGTGTTGGCCTGCGACCAAGGAAGTTGAAGCGCGCCTCAGCGTCATGGAGACGAAGATGCTGCGCTGGACGGCAGGAGTCACGCGCATGGACCGCATCCGAAACGATGCTATTCGGCAGAAGTTCGGTGTCACGCCGATAACTGACAAGATGCGCGAAGCTCGCTTACGATGGTACGGCCACGTTCTGCGTGGAAAGGAAGATAGCGTCCGCAGGATAGGCCTTAAGTTCGAGGTGGTAGGAAAGCGGCCTAGAGGGCGCCCGAAGCAGCGCTGGGCTGATACGTTACATACGGACTTGAAAGCGGCTGGCGTCCACCCTGATCTAGCGCTGGATCGGGAAAGGTGGCGTCATGACACCAGAATAGCGGACCCCGCTACGATGCGGGACAGACGCTGAAGAAGAAGAAGAAGAAGAAGAACTGTATGCAGAGGAGGACAGTATTTTTGTCCCAAGTCACCTGTTCCGAAGATCGTCACACGTCGTCGCATAAGGCACGGCGGCTGGACGGAAACGGTCAGGCGTTCGATTAGGCCTGACGAGTTGCATTAGGTTATGATCACGACTCCAGACGAAGCAGGAGTGCTGCGGGCGTTTTCTTGAATGCTATACAGGGATGTGAGTGATGGACAGCAAGGCATCCATCTGTAGCATTCGTGCATTTCTACATGTTCGACTTCGACGCTAGGGATGCTTCCTTACCCAGCGTTGGTTGCCGGCGAAGCCGGCGACCAGCGCTGGGTGAGTAAGGAATCTCATCTCCCACATCTAGGTTTGGGCTCCGCTCTCACCATACCCGAAGCCGGCAAGCCTGGCGTGGCCCGCACATCCAGCGTCAGTCGCCGGCGAAGCCGGCGACGGACGCTGGGTGAGTAAGGAATCTCATCTCCCACATCTAGGTTTGGGCTCCGCTCTCACCATACCCGAAGCCGGCGAAGCCGGCAAGCCTGGCGTGGCCCGCACATCCAGCGTCAGTCGCCGGCGAAGCCGGCGACGGACGCTGGGTGAGTAAGGAATCTCATCTCCCATCTAGGTTTGGGCTCTGCTCTCACCATACCCGTTACCAAATGATGACATTGAAAACCCTCTCCGATGCTAAAAATGCGCTCCAATGCTCTCCTGTCAAAGTCGTCCCCGACGCCGTCACAGAATCTGTTGACGACGTCGCCGACATCGGCGACCTCTGTGGCGACGTCGGCGACGTCGGTGGTGACGTCAGCGTCGGCGACGTCGGCGACGGGCTGTCGGTGACGGGTCGCAGCGTCGGCGACGCGTCGCCGAAGTATAACATAGGCCTTAGGTTTACTCTTATGATACCGACAGGGCGACCGAAATGTCGCTATATCGTGGCTACGCCCACTGAAATTGTGTATATATACGATGTACGTACCACTATTGTGGGTTCTACTAACAACGTGAGAAAAAACCTTTGTTCCACTGAATAGTAAAGCAACCCCATTGGTTATACACCAAATTGCTGCATCGACCAAACTCTGAGCTAGCTCAGCTCAGTCAGAAACAGACCGGTTTTTATCAGCTTTCTTTGCGAGTTCTCTTCGGAGAAACCAGGACTTGGTTGTCAGCTGTGCTAGTTCTCTTCGTGAGAAGCAGCCGACAGTTCTAAATTTTCCTTCGCGAGTCCTCTTACGAGGTACCAGGAAAATATAAAAGCTCTCTTTGTGAGTTCTCTTCGGAGAAAACAGAAAGCATCTCTAAGTCCTTCGCGGGTTCTCCTTGGAGAAACCAGGACTTGATTGTCAGCAGTGCTAGTTCTCTTCGTGAGAAGCAGCCGACAATTCTAAATTTTCCTTCGCGAGTACTCTTACGATCCGAACAAACCAGACTGAACGAATTTCCATCCCGATCAAGGAAAGGAGATCGAAAGAATACCTTCTTCGCGAGTCCCCCACCGAAAAACCGGAAGAAAATTCTAATATCTTAACGAATTCTCACCGAGGATGCTAAGAAAGAGGAAAAAGACCCGCAGGAAAATCTTCGAGCATAACCTTTTCAAATAGCGGGTGAATTTCAGACATCACAAAATCTCAGATAATTGTGAGAAATTCGCCAAAACGCGATGGAAATGGCCGATGTTCAAGCCTTGAAAACGAAGATCTCCAGCGCATATAAGCTTCTCCGATCTAACAAATCTCAGATCGAAGAACTCCGAAACCCATTCGAATTTACAACGGAGAAGGCACAATGCTAGGAGTATATCAGAAGAAAGACTGCTGACTTGAACTACCTCTCACGAGGAATATTCCAAGTCAAGCAGTTATTGGACAAATACGTCAAGGAAGCTATCGAAAGGATCGATAGACGAGCTGAACAAAAAGAGCAGGAAAAGCTCGCGATGGATCTAAACAAGTATTTATAAGATGATGCGAACAGTTTGGACATCTAAACAGTTCAATCTCTCGATAAAATAGAATTCCGTTTAGAGGAGCTGGCGCAGCAAGCCACCCTTACAGCTGATTTAGCTTTTAGTGTCAGTCACCAGGCTACTAGAAGTCACAATGATGGTACAAGCGATCAAGAAGGACGTCTAATACCACCAGACGACCGAAGCCAGTGGATCAGACGTCCATTACTCGAAGTCCCAATATTCTCAGGAGACTTCAAGGAATTTACCACCTTCCCGTCAGTCTTCCAGTCGTTGATGCACAACGACGTTGACCTTTCTGACCAAGACGAATTCCTGTTCTTGAAGCAAGCGCTCAAAGGAAAAGCAGCAGCTTCAATCAGCAGCATTCCAGTTATTGGAGAAAATACGGCGCAGCAGTGAATATCTTGAAAAAGCAGTACGACAGATCCGAAAGCATGGCGGATATTCTCATCAGCGAAACCGAGCGCACACCCCGAGATAATGATAATCCCAAGAGCTGTCGTGAAACACTGTCATCAATTTCCTCACGAGTCGTACATCTGGAGCAAACTGGAGTATCACGTAACGCGGAGTGTGGCGCCGTTTAATTTTATCGAAATTTACGGAACACATTTGCAGTACAGTGATACGAAAGGAAAGGAATGCCGACATTCCGTTCGGAGTAAGCGACATCATGGACGCGATTGACGATATCATCACGCTACAGGAAACAACCGAACTCACAACGAGAAGTTTGTTTGGAACTGATAATCAGAGATCAAACATCTTTGTGAGGTCACACTCCACCCCTCAACAAACGAAGCATGTCGCCAAACGAAGGAACTGCTTGTGTGAAGGATCCCATCCTCCTCAGTACTGCGACAAATTTTGAGATAAATTTCCAACACCTGAAGCACGACGAATCGAAGCCAAACGACAAGAAGTATGCTGGAAGTGCTTCGATCGGTCACACAGATCGAAATTCTGTATAGCCGTTGGAAAATTTCCAAAATGCAATGAGGATCACCATTCGTCGCTATGCATCGCGACATGTGGTAGAGCAGGAACAGGTCAAGCCGAAAGAAGGCAAAACCAACCGCAAAGTTCAGCTTTTCAGCGACCACAAACGTCTTCTCTACCGCCGCAACCCCACCGCTTCAAGACCCAACAGCAAAGAAATAGCAATTATTCCCAGGATATGTCGAGTTCAAGCTCTAAGCAACTCAGTGCCACAACCGCCACTACTGGGACAGTGTGTGTGTTACAAATGGCTTCAGCACTCATATTCCACGTAACCGAATCAAAGGACAAATCAGTTACAATACTGCTTGATTCGGGAGCTCAAAGAAGCTTTATCAAAACGAAAGATTGCTAGGTCTTCCAGTAATAAGCTCAACCTCGTTCTCAAGATGAGAAGATAGAGCTTCTAGTATTGGGGGGGGGGCAAAAGTAATGAGACACATTGAAAAAATTCTTTATCCTATTATATAAAGCAGAGAGGCATGAATCACTGACGGGAGACGTCTGTCGCTTTCTGCCGACATTCCGTCGACATTTCTGCCGACAGCCGTCGCTAGACCCAGCCGTTCGTCGTATCGCCGCCGCCAACCGTAAACACCACAACATGGCAGCATGGCAGGCAGCCATGACCGCCGTTGTTTACTACCCAGGTAGTCATGACCGCCGCTGTTGACTATCACGACGCCTCCACTGCCGGGTGGTCACCAAAGAACACCCACCACTGGATGAGGTTTCGCAAGGCGTCATCGCGGCTATGACGAGCCGCCGCTACCGGGTTCAGACAACACGTGCAGCGTTGCGGTAGAGGTCTGCGACGCGGCGCTACTCCCACTTGCGTCCTTGGCTCACACTTCGATCTGGCAATCAATATCCTATTACCTGGATCAAGCAGTCAGTATCGCTCGGTGTTATCGATTTTTTGAACGCGATACTGAATTTCCCTCAGAAGCAAGTGAAGGAAGGAAAAAGGTCCCAATTTTCTGCAGTGCTTTGACCAATTTCCATTAGCACTGTATGCAGAGGAGGACAGTACTTTTGTCCCAAGTCACCTGTTCCGAAGATCGCCACACGTCGTCGCATAAGGCACGGCGCCTGGACGGAAACGGTCAGGCGTTCGATTAGGCCTGACGAGCTGCAATAGGTTGTGAACACGACTCCAGACGAAGCAGGATTGCTGCGGGCGTTTTCTTGAATGCTATACAGGGATGTGAGTGATGGACAGCAACGCATCAATCTGTAGCATTCGTTCGTTTCTACGTGTTCGAGTTCGACGCTAGGGATGCTTCCTTACCCAGCGTTGGTTGCCGGCGAAGCCGGCGACCAGCGCTGGGTGAGGAAACATCCCTAGCTAAGTTTGGGCTCCGTTCTCAGCGTGGCCCACCACACCCGAAGCCGGCGAAGCCGGCAAGCCTGGCGTGGCCCGCACATCCAGCGTCAGTCGCCGGCGAAGCCGGCGACGGACGCTGGGTGAGTAAGGAATCCCATCTAGGTTTGGGCTCCGTTCTCAGCGTGGCCCACCACACCCGAAGCCGGCGAAGCCGGCAAGCCTGGCGTGGCCCGCACATCCAGCGTCAGTCGCCGGCGAAGCCGGCGACGGACGCTGGGTGAGTAAGGAATCCCATCTAGGTTTGGGCTCCGTTCTCAGCGTGGCCCACCACACCCGAAGCCGGCGAAGCCGGCAAGCCTGGCGTGGCCCGCACATCCAGCGTCAGTCGCCGGCGAAGCCGGCGACGGACGCTGGGTGAGTAAGGAATCCCATCTAGGTTTGGGCTCCGTTCTCAGCGTGGCCCACCACACCCGAAGCCGGCGAAGCCGGCAAGCCTGGCGTGGCCCGCACATCCAGCGTCAGTCGCCGGCGAAGCCGGCGACGGACGCTGGGTGAGTAAGGAATCCCATCTAGGTTTGGGCTCCGTTCTCAGCGTGGCCCACCACACCCGAAGCCGGCGAAGCCGGCAAGCCTGGCGTGGCCCGCACATCCAGCGTCAGTCGCCGGCGAAGCCGGCGACGGACGCTGGGTGAGTAAGGAATCCCATCTAGGTTTGGGCTCCGTTCTCAGCGTGGCCCACCACACCCGAAGCCGGCGAAGCCGGCAAGCCTGGCGTGGCCCGCACATTCAGCGTCAGTCGCCGGCGAAGCCGGCGACGGACGCTGGGTGAGTAAGGAATCCCATCTAGGTTTGGGCTCCGTTCTCAGCGTGGCCCACCACACCCGAAGCCGGCGAAGCCGGCAAGCCTGGCGTGGCCCGCACATCCAGCGTCAGTCGCCGGCGAAGCCGGCGACGGACGCTGGGTGAGTAAGGAATCCCATCTAGGTTTGGGCTCCGTTCTCAGCGTGGCCCACCACACCCGAAGCCGGCGAAGCCGGCAAGCCTGGCGTGGCCCGCACATCCAGCGTCAGTCGCCGGCGAAGCCGGCGACGGACGCTGGGTGAGTAAGGAATCCCATCTAGGTTTGGGCTCCGTTCTCAGCGTGGCCCACCACACCCGAAGCCGGCGAAGCCGGCAAGCCTGGCGTGGCCCGCACATTCAGCGTCAGTCGCCGGCGAAGCCGGCGACGGACGCTGGGTGAGTAAGGAATCCCATCTAGGTTTGGGCTCCGTTCTCAGCGTGGCCCACCACACCCGAAGCCGGCGAAGCCGGCAAGCCTGGCGTGGCCCGCACATCCAGCGTCAGTCGCCGGCGAAGCCGGCGACCAGCGCTGGGTGAGGAAACATCCCTAGCTAAGTTTGGGCTCCGTTCTCAGCGTGGCCCACCACACCCGAAGCCGGCGAAGCCGGCAAGCCTGGCGTGGCCCGCACATCCAGCGTCAGTCGCCGGCGAAGCCGGCGACGGACGCTGGGTGAGTAAGGAATCCCATCTAGGTTTGGGCTCCGTTCTCAGCGTGGCCCACCACACCCCAAGCCGGCGAAGCCGGCAAGCCTGGCGTGGCCCGCACATCCAGCGTCAGTCGCCGGCGAAGCCGGCGACGGACGCTGGGTGAGTAAGGAATCCCATCTAGGTTTGGGCTCCGTTCTCAGCGTGGCCCACCACACCCGAAGCCGGCGAAGCCGGCAAGCCTGGCGTGGCCCGCACATCCAGCGTCAGTCGCCGGCGAAGCCGGCGACGGACGCTGGGTGAGTAAGGAATCCCATCTAGGTTTGGGCTCCGTTCTCAGCGTGGCCCACCACACCCGAAGCCGGCGAAGCCGGCAAGCCTGGCGTGGCCCGCACATCCAGCGTCAGTCGCCGGCGAAGCCGGCGACGGACGCTGGGTGAGTAAGGAATCCCATCTAGGTTTGGGCTCCGTTCTCAGCGTGGCCCACCACACCCGAAGCCGGCGAAGCCGGCAAGCCTGGCGTGGCCCGCACATCCAGCGTCAGTCGCCGGCGAAGCCGGCGACGGACGCTGGGTGAGTAAGGAATCCCATCTAGGTTTGGGCTCCGTTCTCAGCGTGGCCCACCACACCCGAAGCCGGCGAAGCCGGCAAGCCTGGCGTGGCCCGCACATTCAGCGTCAGTCGCCGGCGAAGCCGGCGACGGACGCTGGGTGAGTAAGGAATCCCATCTAGGTTTGGGCTCCGTTCTCAGCGTGGCCCACCACACCCGAAGCCGGCGAAGCCGGCAAGCCTGGCGTGGCCCGCACATCCAGCGTCAGTCGCCGGCGAAGCCGGCGACGGACGCTGGGTGAGTAAGGAATCCCATCTAGGTTTGGGCTCCGTTCTCAGCGTGGCCCACCACACCCGAAGCCGGCGAAGCCGGCAAGCCTGGCGTGGCCCGCACATCCAGCGTCAGTCGCCGGCGAAGCCGGCGACGGACGCTGGGTGAGTAAGGAATCCCATCTAGGTTTGGGCTCCGTTCTCAGCGTGGCCCACCACACCCGAAGCCGGCGAAGCCGGCAAGCCTGGCGTGGCCCGCACATCCAGCGTCAGTCGCCGGCGAAGCCGGCGACGGACGCTGGGTGAGTAAGGAATCCCATCTAGGTTTGGGCTCCGTTCTCAGCGTGGCCCACCACACCCGAAGCCGGCGAAGCCGGCAAGCCTGGCGTGGCCCGCACATTCAGCGTCAGTCGCCGGCGAAGCCGGCGACGGACGCTGGGTGAGTAAGGAATCCCATCTAGGTTTGGGCTCCGTTCTCAGCGTGGCCCACCACACCCGAAGCCGGCGAAGCCGGCAAGCCTGGCGTGGCCCGCACATCCAGCGTCAGTCGCCGGCGAAGCCGGCGACCAGCGCTGGGTGAGGAAACATCCCTAGCTAAGTTTGGGCTCCGTTCTCAGCGTGGCCCACCACACCCGAAGCCGGCGAAGCCGGCAAGCCTGGCGTGGCCCGCACATCCAGCGTCAGTCGCCGGCGAAGCCGGCGACGGACGCTGGGTGAGTAAGGAATCCCATCTAGGTTTGGGCTCCGTTCTCAGCGTGGCCCACCACACCCGAAGCCGGCGAAGCCGGCAAGCCTGGCGTGGCCCGCACATCCAGCGTCAGTCGCCGGCGAAGCCGGCGACGGACGCTGGGTGAGTAAGGAATCCCATCTAGGTTTGGGCTCCGTTCTCAGCGTGGCCCACCACACCCGAAGCCGGCGAAGCCGGCAAGCCTGGCGTGGCCCGCACATCCAGCGTCAGTCGCCGGCGAAGCCGGCGACGGACGCTGGGTGAGTAAGGAATCCCATCTAGGTTTGGGCTCCGTTCTCAGCGTGGCCCACCACACCCGAAGCCGGCGAAGCCGGCAAGCCTGGCGTGGCCCGCACATTCAGCGTCAGTCGCCGGCGAAGCCGGCGACGGACGCTGGGTGAGTAAGGAATCCCATCTAGGTTTGGGCTCCGTTCTCAGCGTGGCCCACCACACCCGAAGCCGGCGAAGCCGGCAAGCCTGGCGTGGCCCGCACATCCAGCGTCAGTCGCCGGCGAAGCCGGCGACGGACGCTGGGTGAGTAAGGAATCCCATCTAGGTTTGGGCTCCGTTCTCAGCGTGGCCCACCACACCCGAAGCCGGCGAAGCCGGCAAGCCTGGCGTGGCCCGCACATCCAGCGTCAGTCGCCGGCGAAGCCGGCGACGGACGCTGGGTGAGTAAGGAATCCCATCTAGGTTTGGGCTCCGTTCTCAGCGTGGCCCACCACACCCGAAGCCGGCGAAGCCGGCAAGCCTGGCGTGGCCCGCACATTCAGCGTCAGTCGCCGGCGAAGCCGGCGACGGACGCTGGGTGAGTAAGGAATCCCATCTAGGTTTGGGCTCCGTTCTCAGCGTGGCCCACCACACCCGAAGCCGGCGAAGCCGGCAAGCCTGGCGTGGCCCGCACATCCAGCGTCAGTCGCCGGCGAAGCCGGCGACGGACGCTGGGTGAGTAAGGAATCCCATCTAGGTTTGGGCTCCGTTCTCAGCGTGGCCCACCACACCTGAAGCCGGCGAAGCCGGCAAGCCTGGCGTGGCCCGCACATTCAGCGTCAGTCGCCGGCGAAGCCGGCGACGGACGCTGGGTGAGTAAGGAATCCCATCTAGGTTTGGGCTCCGTTCTCAGCGTGGCCCACCACACCCGAAGCCGGCGAAGCCGGCAAGCCTGGCGTGGCCCGCACATCCAGCGTCAGTCGCCGGCGAAGCCGGCGACGGACGCTGGGTGAGTAAGGAATCCCATCTAGGTTTGGGCTCCGTTCTCAGCGTGGCCCACCACACCCGAAGCCGGCGAAGCCGGCAAGCCTGGCGTGGCCCGCACATCCAGCGTCAGTCGCCGGCGAAGCCGGCGACGGACGCTGGGTGAGTAAGGAATCCCATCTAGGTTTGGGCTCCGTTCTCAGCGTGGCCCACCACACCCGAAGCCGGCGAAGCCGGCAAGCCTGGCGTGGCCCGCACATCCAGCGTCAGTCGCCGGCGAAGCCGGCGACGGACGCTGGGTGAGTAAGGAATCCCATCTAGGTTTGGGCTCCGTTCTCAGCGTGGCCCACCACACCCGAAGCCGGCGAAGCCGGCAAGCCTGGCGTGGCCCGCACATTCAGCGTCAGTCGCCGGCGAAGCCGGCGACGGACGCTGGGTGAGTAAGGAATCCCATCTAGGTTTGGGCTCCGTTCTCAGCGTGGCCCACCACACCCGAAGCCGGCGAAGCCGGCAAGCCTGGCGTGGCCCGCACAATCCCATCTAGGTTTGGGCTCCGTTCTCAGCGTGACCCACCATACCCGAAGCCGGCGAAGCCGGCAAGCCTGGCGTGGCCCGCACACCCAGCGTCAGTCGCCGGCGAAGCCGGCGACGGACGCTGGGTGAGTAAGGAATCCCATCTAGGTTTGGGCTCCGTTCTCAGCGTGGCCCACCACACCCGAAGCCGGCGAAGCCGGCAAGCCTGGCGTGGCCCGCACATCCAGCGTCAGTCGCCGGCGAAGGCGGCGACGGACGCTGGGTGAGTAAGGAATCCCATCTAGGTTTGGGCTCCGTTCTCAGCGTGGCCCACCACACCCGAAGCCGGCGAAGCCGGCAAGCCTGGCGTGGCCCGCACATCCAGCGTCAGTCGCCGGCGAAGGCGGCGACGGACGCTGGGTGAGTAAGGAATCCCATCTAGGTTTGGGCTCCGTTCTCAGCGTGGCCCACCACACCCGAAGCCGGCGAAGCCGGCAAGCCTGGCGTGGCCCGCACATCCAGCGTCAGTCGCCGGCGAAGCCGGCGACGGACGCTGGTCTCTTTATAAGTCAATTACAAATCAACGATGCTGAGGAATGTGTATGCCATTAAGGTCATTGACTTGCTGCCATCGTTCAGCCAACTTCCTGATTCCATCCTTCCACAACTGCTTAGGCCTGGTGTTGATCAACTGCTCGATATGGTTGTCAAGGCCTGCTTGGGTTCTTGTGTTCCTTCCTACCAGGAAGTCCCGTAGGCCCAAGAAGTGGTGGTAGTCGCATGGAGAGATTTCCGGCCAATACGGTGGGTGAAGCATGTGAACGTAGCCCAGCTGGGCAAGCTTATCCGTGGTCACTTGTTTCCGATGGGGTGCGGCGTTGTCGAAGAGTAGGACCTTCTTGACGCGCTGCGACTGAATAAGTTCGAGTCGCAGGTCCATCTCTTCTATTTCGTTTACCATTACCATAGAGTCCATCGTCGTGCTTTTGGTAAACAGCTTCCAGTATACCGTTCCATGGGCGCAGACCCAAAAGCTCTGAAGGTGCTTCTCGCCGTGAACATCTCGCCGAGCGAAGGTCGGTAACGGGTCAACAGACCTCACCCAGACTGGCTGCTTGGCAGGGTTAAGGTAGAAGACGTACTTCTCATCCTGCGTTAAGATTGAGTCCAGGCTGCTCGGGATTGGGAATCGGGAGAGATTTGCGCGACACAGGTCGACTCGTCAGCCTGGGGTTTCGGCATGCGACAAACTGCGGTTTTGGCATGCTTCTGGAAAGGTGGTAACTTCTCAGGTGGCCTTCAGTAAGCATACAAATACGATAAGCACGAAACCAGACTGCAGTCACGAGATATATGGACGCGGCATTGAGTGTCTCATTACTTCTGCCCCCCCCCCCCCTAACAGAACTGAAGAAAGTCAAGCACCAAGTTAGCTAATCATTCTGGATCTACAGCTTGGATTTTGTAATCTGGAGTTTCGTTAGAGCGTTGAAAATCGTAGAAACTGACACATCGAGGTTTTTTCCATCCATGAGAAATCGTCGTACCTGCGCCAAGATGTGCTGTGAATGTGACTCGACGACCTTCTCGATGAGAAGCAAGACCTCAGCAGTAAGCTTATTCGTGTTGCTATCAATCGATCGAAAATTGAGTACTGAAACAACGAGTGATTGGGTATGAACTCAAACCATGGCAGCGCGACAGGAGGTACACCCGCCCCCTGCTGGGAGATGTGGCGTCAGGAGGTACACTGCTTTTCCGCGGACCGGAAACGTTTGTTTTGCGTGTCAAAGGTTTCGTAAGGCAGCCGTTAGACTCTCGGTGAAGCCTAGAGGTTGGGGTGAGCAAGGGGGATGCTAGGAAGATTGCACACCCTCGCAGGGGGCGGGTGTACCTCCTGAACGTTCCCCGTTCTCGTTGGCACCAGCAATCTGAACAACTTCGTGTGTGGTCCTTCCGTCGATGAACACGAGCTTGACCAAGACCTCCTTCCTTTCGACACACTCGACTGGATCGGCCGTGCTTTGTTGAATGTTTTGTTGATCGTTGCTCATGTTGTCTGCAAACTTGGCAAATCGCCGAATGACAAGAAAGAGTGGAGAGGTCCGTTTATATGATACGGGAGAAGCTTCCAGAAGAACGCTGAAATTGATCTGAAAAACGTTGAATTTCTTTTTGACAACGTTGAATTTCAACTAGTGATATATATATATATATATATATATATATATATATATATATATATATATATATATATATATATATATATATATATATACCATTTTCACGTCGAACTGGACACTTTTCACACCAGACTGGACACTTTTCACGTCAAATTGGACACTCTTCTAAGCTAGCCTAAGACCTTTGAAGTCAAACCGAACTATTCCAAACTGAAGTGGAGGGGCGGTCTTTATGTACGAATGGTCACCGCGTCCGTTACGACGATTGCCGTGTGCGCGATGAGCTCCGCTGAGGTCGTGCGAGTTGTGGCTCATGACCTGCTGCAGATTCCAGGTTTGAGTTGTTGATATCCCCTTCTGCTCTTGCAGGAGCTGCAGGAAAGCATGCTCTGGTTCAGAAATTGAGCTCGAGTTATAAAACTTAACAACGTTCTAATGCTCAATTTTATGATGCTTCTTCAGAAAAAGCTGAAAATATGACACGCTATCGCAGTGAAGCTGACTTTGTACACACTTCCTAACACTTGATGTGCAAGTTTTGATGCAGGTCTAGATATCACAGGCCGCTGAAGTCATCCAACTGCAACGCCTTCTGTCCGCACCATTCGCCGCTTCCGCGGCGACCATTCGTACATAATGTACGCAGCCACTGAAGTGAGCCCCTTCTACGTTAAACTAGAGACTCTCCGGAAATGTTCGAATAATGGAGTTTTAGTCATCTACCCAATAAATGTACACATTGTTAGAAAATTGGTAAAAAAATTATTTTTTGAGAAAAAACAGTGACTCAAAGCCGCTGCCAGAACGGAGATTGTGCCATGCTCTCGTCCGAAACTTCGCGATTTTTATTCGATTGACAGCCAAATTTCTGCTTTCGCACCTGCAACTGGTGCATAAACAATTGTAAAAAACACACACACCCTAACTTTCTCGTTGCATGTAAACAGTATTTACACTATCAATCAAATAAACATTGCGACTTGCTTTTCGAGTGCATGAGGCGATCTAGTCTTTTAATGCACTACTTGACTGCTACCTTGTTGCGCTTTGAAATAAAATAAAATTTATCATTTTTCCCAAAAAAATATAAAATTATTGCATTTGTTGGGACAGCTGAACTAAAAAATTTCAAAGAAAGTTGTACCAAATTGTTCTTGAATCTACAATTTAACCTGCCTAAAGGTAATTTCGATTTGGAAGAATTCGCTTTGATTTCAAAAGTCATGGGCTAGCTTAGAAGAGTGTCTAGTTTGACGTGAGAAGTGTCCAATTTGATTTGAAAATTCGGACTGAAAACGGTATATATATATATATATATATATATATATATATATATATATATAACATCGAACTCATTTACAGCGTCCTATAGGGGGGGAGGCATTTCCCTAGACTTGAGATTATTTCAATCTGCGTATAAGGTGGACCCCCTCCCGGTTGGGACTGCACAGGCCAGATAACATCACTCCCAGAACGCGGGGTCCGAAGGTGAATCATTTTAGTTGGCGTTACGTTTCAGCAGATTTATCGCCCGCACGGACACACCGCTGTCCGAGATTTTCACTCGCCGTTAAACGCACACAAGCAAAAAACTGCGGACGAGTTTTCGGACGAGTTGTTCGGGCGCGAAAGGTAAAAATTCAAACAGGCCAACACGGCGTTGGCGATGGGGCGCGAAATCCTTCAATGCAAGCATTACACGAGCGAACCTCTTGTCGCTCAAGGGTGGGAGGGGTTCGGAGCAGGCAAGGGAAGGGACTCCAGGGTGTGGTGCAGCCAAGCTGCTCGTTGGAAACTGCTCACATCGCGCAGGGGGGTTCGGAGTTGGCTTCTGCGCTCTTCGAGTATCACTTCATGGGGCATCAACCGCTCAACAAACTCCCAATCGATCTTCACCTCCTCAACGCTGGTGGTTGTTGCACCTGAAAGAACGAGATGGGCGACAGATATGCGAAAACAGACAAAACTGACTTGGACGCAAATCGTCTCAATATTCTTAAGAGTGCACAGACCGCTATACTCAACTTTGGGGAACGATAATCGCTAGAAAAACTAATTTAAGCATGCTGTTTGTCCCTTCAGACAAGGAGATTGTATAATGCTACCTCTCGTAGGTTAGGTTAGGGTGTTGTGTTCCTATAATCACTTATGTCCAATCTCCGTAATTATCAACCTGACAACACTATCGAACCGGATCACTAACCACTCAGTACTGCGATAGCTATGTATTCTCTGGCTTACGGATAACGCCAACTTTGAACGCTAGGAACTGAACAATCTAGCGATATCTTCAATTGACTTTGTCCTGTCCTCGGTTGGTCCCCAAACGAATGACGTGTTAGAGCGCGTTAGAGGTCTCTAACACGTCATTCGTTTGGGGACCAACCGAGCTCTGGTACTAGGACAACTTCCCCTCAGTTTTTTGCTTGTGTACGTTTAACGAGGAGTCGAGATTTTCTGCTCCCTCCTGGTCCGCCAGTAGGAGCAAATATAAAAGCTAAGGTAAGCTTAGACTATGATGTGCTCCGTACTGCGCCTGAACGCCCGCCGCCGCCGAGGTCAGTCATTCCTGTACGTCGGCCATTCTGCACTACGCCGGCAATTGCAGACTTTCTGCAAGGCCGCTCCACGGGGAGTGATCGTTTGCTGTTCGGTTTGTTGTCTCCAGCTCGTGTTTATCGTGAGAGATTCGTTTCGAGTGTCTGTGAAGGTGGTGAGCTGTAACACTCCCATGTTGCAGGATGGTGGGTAGGGCTGGTTACCTGTTCCTTTTCGCCTTGACTGCACTCTCTATGGTGGAAGTGTTCGTGAAAGGTTCGTTGTTGAGTTGTTCAGTTTCTAGCACTTCCAATGCACCACTTTGCCTCCGTACTTAAAGCTTTTCATTTGCTACAAACCGCGAAATTATCATAAGTTATGTTCATTTGTGCAGTTCCAGCGCACTCGGAAGATGAGCACGATGCAGACGAGTTCCGCAAGGAGTTCGGCGACGAGCCACAGCACGACAGTTTCAGGTATTCGTTAGTTTTTGCGTGATTGAGGTTTAGTTGTCCCAGTGCAATTGTTTCGGGTAATGTTCTGGGCTTCTAACCCGAAGTCGAAATGGGTTTCGAAGAAGCAAATTCATTCATGTGTGCCACATTTTTCTAGAGATGTATTTAACCGACTCTGGTTCTAGTTTATTTTTCAGGTGTTGGAAGCCTAAAGTGATCTTCTATCAATTTATCTTCGGGAGAGAAACTCTATTATAATCGTGCGTTATGACGCTGTCGGTAGAATGTGGTGCTAACCTTGTGCTCCCGAATCGATTTTTCTTTGTTAGCACCCATGCCAGCCAACTCCTCCTTCGCTGAATATATCCGAGTCAGACCTTTTGAGGGAAATAAAGTATAGATCCCTTCGTGGGCTATCCACTCTAGCTCATCAATTAGGCCAGACACCCTTCTAACATATTGCCGACCGTGTTACACGATGCTCTGCCACACCTTTTCGGCCGCGTGTGCCCGTGTGACACCATGTCGTGTCGCAGTCTTGTAATTTGTTTTTCTACTGGATTCAAATCTTTCGGAGGAACTTTTTGTGTTATGTGTACTTCATCCATTACTTTTATTTTAGTATTTACTTTTACAATGTCTTGTACAAGAAGAATGGCTAGCGCTTATCAACAAGAACGGAGGCAGCGGACGGTTGACATTTCTTCTACCGTAATCCACGCGCAATATGTGCTTGTGGTGCAATCACGGACGCCCGGGATGATGTACGAGTTGACGCCTATATTGCATTTTTGTGGCGATAAACACGCAGTTGTGGTGTGCGAGCCAAATCTGTACGAAGAAAAAAAATTTGCATGTCAGATAAAGGGGACCACCTTCCAAGAAACTTTAGTTACACGAACAAGGAAAAACGAGACATGAGGTTAATGAAGAAGACAAACAAAGGCGCAGATAGGGTCGGAGGGGGGGGGGGTCAATATGGCCTGCCGCGGCGAGCAGCGACGGCGAGTAGCTACATACAGCGCATGTAAATGCATCTTATCTCCTTGTTTTGATTACCTATTCGTGTCTTATCTGCTTCCCGATTGGGCAGGGGAGGGTACTCCAGGATGTAGGCAATCTTAACACGGGCGCGTCACTCGAGCAACACCCTGGAGTCCCTTCCCTTGCCCAAATCTGTGCTCTCCTCCGCTGAGGCGATTGACTGATGTGAATTCCGTAGGAAACCGTATTATTCTAGGTCAGTAGAATAAGCATGTTTCGGAGCACGAAATGTTTCTGACTAGTGTTTCGTGCGGTTTCAATTTCATTGCAAAGAAATCGGTATCAAAAAGGCTTTATGAGTCCATTTGCATCTACTAACACACTGGTCTACTAACACAGAGTGGCAACGATATCGCTACACTCTGCGATGGGTAGCCGTGAAGTCTACGAAACGATTGAAATATCAGGCGTAAAAGGAGCGTTTCCACCTACCATCCTTATTGGCGCAAAAGACAACAAAAGTGAAGTGTGCGTCCCTAGGTCCATATGTTGTTACTTGATGCCTTTCCATAAGCTACGACCTGGCCTCTCAAACTTACTCTTCAGAAGCTTTTTCCCGGAAAGAATCCAATATTTGACGCTAAGGGCCTGTTCATACTTCGCGACAGCAGCGACAAGAGCGACGAGAGCGTAGCGCGCGTGGCGTGCTCGGCGTGCGCAGCGCGCGGAAGTATGAACAGGCGACAAGAGCGACAAGAGCGACTGGGGCGACGGACGTAGTGTGGTGTACGTAATTGCACAAATAGGGTCGGGGGGGAGGTCACCTCCTAAAAAGTGTCCTCAACACAAGAACAAGAAGGCAAAACACACTGATATTAAAGAAAAGGTGCAAACAATGTTACAGCTCTGTTCTGTGCTCTCCTCCGCTGACGCGGAGGAGAGCACAGATTTGGGCAGGAGAAGGAACTCCAGGGTGTGACTCGAGTGACGCGCCCGTGTTAAAATTGCCTGCATCCTTTAGTTCCCTCCCTTGCCCAATTCGGAAGCAGATAAAACTCGGATATGTAATCGAAACAAGGAGATAAAACTGCATCTACATGCGCTGTATGTAGTTACTCGTCGCGGCCGGCCATCGTGACCCCACCCCCCGACCCTATTTGCGCCCTGGCACTCAAAAGAAACATAAAAGCACTCCTTACCCTTTTATGAAAAACGGCACAACAGGAATCGTTTCCTTCCAGCAGTAGTGCGGTGTAATTACGTACACCACACTACATTCGTCGCCCCAGTCGCTCCCGGCGCCGGCGCGAAGTATGAACAGGCGACAAGAGCGACTGGAGCGACGGCTCCGGCGCTCGAGTATGAACACTTTTCGGCGGCGCGCGCTCGGTTTTAATCGACATGCATGTTTTGCACGGGCGACGAGTCGCTCTTGTCGCGAAGTATGAACAGGCCCTAAAGGCCTCCACAGAGTTCTGCGGCAACGCCGCTCGCCGCAGTGGTTAAGGATAGGGCAGGGACGCCGCCGGCGGCGAGTTCTGCGTCTCTGCCCTATGGTTAAGCATAGGACCGCGGTGCTGCCGCAGAACTCTGTGGGGGCCTTAACGCAGGCGTCATCTCGGGCGTCCGTGACTGCACCGCAAGCACATATTGCGCGTGGATTACGGTAGAAGAAATGTCAACCGTCCGCTGCCTCCGTTCTTGTGCGCTTATCAGGACTGATTAAGAGACGACCTTACCAGTCCTTCATCACATACCGTAATTCTACAATTATAGACTAACTTCCTGAGTTTTTTCAGAGTATTCTCCACTGCAAAGTTTCTTTCTTGGCTTCTTCAAAGCCTCCTCTTAAGTAAGCCAGAAAACATCCTGTTGAGTCTATGTGTTCAGGCACTCCTCAGTGCTTGTAGTCTTCAAAGACTATAAATAGTAATGCTATTTGTTCCTTGCTGCGTCACTACCCTAGTATAACCTCAAGTGGAATGACTGGAAAACCTTACGATGAGTCCAAATAGCGAAAGTCGTTGAGGTGAGTAGTTGGGCGAGTGATATCATCTGAATTCTTCAATTCCTTTTTCTTTCACACCTTCGAATATAACGGACAGATCGAACTGTTGCTTACCCAAACAAAGTGGTAGCCATCCTCGTCGCAAAAACATGAAACAACATTATAATAGTCATCTGTCCACTCCTAGTGAACGAGTCCACCGCTCTTCGAAACCAGCCCCTGATGCCCATAGTTAATGCAAAGTCGCGCCCATATTGCTCTGAGCTGAATTTCAGTCAGGGAACGAAGGACGACCATGTTGAGTTACGAGAAGGCCCGCAGTTCACTGATGTCAAGCCAAAAACTCTGCGAGGGAAGCAGTTGCCTACGCTGAGGTTCATGTATTGGTGAGTGATATCATTGTATGTGTCTTCAGTTTTTTTTTTTCAAACCAGAAGCAAGAGATGATGTTGTGTTCAGCCAAATGTTTATAGTTTCAAGGAAGCAAATCCTCACCCCTTAAGGAAACTATGGATTAACAAGCAACCATCGGGGGCTAGCCGCGCTTCACGTCTTCCACTAGGCTGAGCGCTTCATTTTTATGTTATTACGAAACTCTTTCCTCTTCACGTCGTTTCGCTAGGACCTGACAAAATAAATCCACATTCTACAAATGCAAATGCCGAACACAAATAACCCCGCTGTAGTTTACATGCATCATTTGGTTTCCTCGAGTTTTGGTTGACCCCAGCCAGTGCGACATCTTCAGCTCGCTTATGGTTGTGTTGTTCGAGTTAATGACGGAGAATGAAACAAGACATTCATTTACCACAACGGTGTTAAAGATCTGCCTGAAGATCACAACCACGTGACGGGGTTGAGATGTACCATCTAATCGTGTCTGTGAGAACTGTTTAAGCTAGTGGTTTTCTAAGATCTTTAAGAAGCGGGAAAATTTTGGGCTATCGTACGGAGCGCAATAAAGTCTACTACGGAGAGTGCACTTAGAACAATAAAAGCCAGTGCAGGCAGCAAAACAAGGTTTCTTCAGCGGTATAGACAATTTTTAACGGCTGGATTCTTGCCTTGTTTACATATGCTTACGATGCGCGCACACTTTGCAAGCGAACGCGTGAATATGGCTGCATAGAGTCATATGAAAACATTCCGTTAAATTGGTGGTTTAGAAATCTTAACAAATTCTATAAATGTATTGGTAGTCGAGCCGATTCCACCTGGTGACCAGCGGGCCCTACTACGGATCTACTCTAGTCGGAGAAAGCACCGCTAGAAAAGCAAAACAAATAAACAAAGCTACAAAATTGCAAAGAAAGGTCTGGGGCGGCGGGGAAGAAAGGGCTGATGCGCTACACCCCACTAGAACGGATTCCTCTACTTCTTTCTACCCGTTCACCTTTGGCAGCTGTTCTTCTTAATTTACCAGGTACAAGGTGTTTAGCACTTTCCCAACCTATTTGAACTTCAACAGCTGCTATGGGATGGCCCAATCCTATTCCGTGCCTTATCTCTTCATGACGTCCTTACTATTTACGACGATAGATGACTGGGCCGTAATAGTGTTATTAGCTCGCTTTGAATTTATCCCGAGCAACCTGTCGCTGCAGCTAATCTCATTTGCTTACTTGCAGTTGCATTCTTCTCTTCACCGCTATTTCCGTCACGTTTCAGCATTTCATGCGGCTACAAGCAAGCGTATGAGCAATTTTCTTTAGCTGTTCGGGATAAATATCCGGAGATGCCGATAGAAGGAGTCAACTATCCGCCTCCAAAGTGGAAGGAGTACCTGGCTCATGTAAGTGAACGTTGATTCTACATCGAACTCCAAACAGGTTACACTGCTGTTCATTTCAGACCATCAACATTCTGAAAATCGCCGCTATTGCAGCCATTGTCAGTGGTAGTAATCCATTCATGATTTTCGGACTTGGAGAACCTTCGCTTATGCAATGGGCACACTCTAACAAGGTATTTTCTGGCTTTATTGAATTTCTTTTCTAGTATTTTATCATCTCCGAGTAAGTTCTCAATCTCATCCTATTTAAATTGTTTCTTTTCTGAAGTCGGCTACTAAATGTTCCATTACACACTTCTGATCGTTGAATCACAGAATCGTAGCTTGTTTGTGATCGACTGTCATCCTGTACTGGTCATCTGCGTCTGCTCGAGATCTCTTAGCGACCTCTAATGATCAAGTGCTCATTGGAAATTAAAAAAATGAGTTTGGAGTTCCCTCTGTGGAACAACGAGGTGGACTAACAGAGGCGTATTTACATTGTCGACGTCGATGCAACAGAGCTGTTTTCGTCAGCGTTCTGTTTGGTTGAAGTTCGTTGATGTGAGGGCACATAAATTAGTGTGCATTTGGCGGGGTCGGCAATTTGTTCACTTCACCCACCCCACGGTTCGATTTCAAGTTTTTCTAGCGTAGATGTCAAGCATGCCTTACACTCCTGTAGCGTTACTGTCTTATCTGGACAAATTATAAAGTTCGGCGTTAGTCAATCTCCTTGCGAGATCCACCGCTCACTCTCTACGTGGCACCTACTCCGACTTGGCTACTACACGCCAGACTAGGCCAGGGAGAGTAAAACATTGAATTGTCTTTCACCTTATGGTGATAAGCCATTAGGATTATGTAAGAAAACACCGTACTCGGAGTGTCTCCACGCTGTCTTGTAAAAGTTGAATTATGACACAGCCAGCTGATTAGTTGAGTGTCGATTTCCATCAGTTTTTTTGTAACTCAAATGCTGGTGACTGTTAAGCTGCTTCCATAGAATTACATTCCTCGCTCTTCTAGCGCATTCTGCGAATCCGACTGATGGCTGTATCAGACCTTCTACATACAATTGATCACTGATACCAGGGTTTCCTACCCCCTCAAGGCGCTACAACGAAGTGTGAGGTGTTCCCGCCTATCGTATATACCTCAATTCTACTTGGTTCTGTTCAGGGAGCGAATCCTTCCGTCTTTTCGGAGTGTGCAATTTGGTGCCACTTTTCATCTAGAACGATTTTCCTTCAAATAAATCATAAGCCTATGAAACCGATGAATCATTATATAACACAAAAGTGCTCCGACACGCCCAACGGTGTGTCTCGCACTTGCGTTTTCAACATCACTGACCTACGGAAAGTAGTTTTTGTAAAACTTAAAATTCGCTAACATCTAGGATCCGCTGCGTACGTTATCTTCTCCTCCCTTCCCTCCCCCACCTTCATGGTCCCAACTCTTGGCCCACTTCCTTGTTTCCACTATTGCCTCCTAACTGGTCTCTTCTTGCTGGTTCCCCTTCTTGCTCCCTCCTACAGGTTGTTCCTTTCCTTCCTGGTAGCTGTCCTGGTCCACCCCAGAGGTCCCCCTTACTTCTCTTCTCCATCACCATAGTGGTCCTCCCATGATCACGGTAGACGTCGGTGACACGTATTCTGAATCCAGACGCTCAGGAACGCGCGAACATGCCGCTGTGTCAAGCAAGAGGAGGCTGCGCTTCT
The DNA here is from genome assembly GCA_947396885.1 of Heligmosomoides polygyrus polygyrus. Lineage (NCBI taxonomy): Eukaryota > Metazoa > Nematoda > Chromadorea > Rhabditida > Heligmosomidae > Heligmosomoides > Heligmosomoides polygyrus. Next base: position 74,862,020 of record OX377206.1, on the reverse strand, counting down.
TCTGTTGCAACAAAATCCCATGTTGAACGGCAAACGTTGCGCGAGGTACGCCTTAAATCTACAACGCGGGCAGCTAACTCAATTATGTAGTGGTAGATTATAGCACATTAGACCCTGTGGTAAAAAAATACTAGGCGATACTGTGTGAATGGTGACTATGATGGCGTGTTTTTGACTCATCGGGCACGTGCGTCATTGTATCAAAAAGCGATTGAACAGGGAATGTGGCATACTGTGAAGATACTAAATTTTGACCAGTTTTTCTAGTATGTATTTGGCGTCGAGCGGTTCTTTTTTTTTAATTCATGAGTTATTTTAGGCCTAACACTCTTTCGAGCTGCCCTAGGAATGTAGAAATGTGTGGCGTATTTCCGAGATCATTAATCGCCGCTGAAATTTACCAGTTATTTCCGTTTCAAATCGTTTATTGCATTAATCCACGAACTAAGGATGTTTACGCATTTTGCACAGCCTAGCGTACAACATTCTTAGAGTGTTGTTCTTCATTTGCTATATACAATTTCCTCTTTATTTATTCAAAATGCAAAAAACCTAGATTCCAGAAAATGATTGTGTAGTCGAACAATCACAGAGCTTTCTAATATTATCGAGGTCGGGTCCTAGCTTTACGTTAGAACAAAAGATTACAATGTCTACAATGAGAACATTGTAGTCTAATGTGCTTCACATTGCCAAGAATGAATGTAAGGTTTGCTCACAAGTAAAGGAGTTAGGTCTCCTAATACTTGTTTTAGGAGTGGTATACGTGTTTTCTAGAAGTTTCTTCGTGTTCTTGAAAGCACGGATTTCTAGAATTCCGACATATCCGTTTTTATTATTGCGTCTGCGCAACTTGCTCTGTTATTACTGCTTCTGACAAAAGAGTGATAGTCCTAAAAGAATTTTAACAATAATATTTGTTCCATCTTCGTACGGATCACTTAAATATAGTTCTCTTATTCGTTACTCGCACCATAAAGTGTGAATTGAGCAAGAATTCGAGAAGAATATTCTAATTGTTTAATGGAGCATGCAAGAACACTTAGATTAGGACTCTCGTAAAATGTAGAGAATAGGAACAACAATTTCTTAGTTGGTACTGGTTGTAATAGACATCTCTCTTAGTTTACATATGGACTAGAAAGTCGCAGTCAAAAGGTTTCAGATTTCTGCATGCATGATGTTGTTCCTGCTGACGAACATGGTGGAAACGACTTTGATGTCCACAGGAGCGTTTGAAGTCTATCTGGGCAAGGAGCAGATTTGGAGCAAATTGGAGAGCGGTCGTGTTCCTTCACCTCAAGAACTTTTGCAGGTCGGCTTTTTTGATATTTTTTTACCGGATTATATTTAGGACCTAATATATTAGGTCCGAAGGTCATACGTTTTGGTGTTTTCGTCGAAAGAGCAACCGTCGAACATCCATAGTGGTAGCTGTTCTTTTTTGTTTCATAAATTCTTGGGATCCAGGTTCTACTAGTCAGAGGTCTCGATTACGTTTTCCGTATCCATAGTTGGAAGCAGCTAATAAGGAAGGGTCTCTGGCGTATCTCTGAACAGCCAAGAAGGACGTCATCTCCACTCTTCCAGTAGTAGATAAGTATGTTCCATTTTTGCAAGCTCTTGAACCCAGGGAGTTAGGGCCCCTTGAATTTGCAGTTCAATCACTCAGTCTTTTCTTGCATAGGCTCCTAGATAAGTGAATCAAACATTCAAAGGCAACCGTACTCCAGATAGAAAGTTGGGGCACACTGTTTTGGCGTAGGTTAGTTATACGTTTTGCGTAGTATAATAGAGACGCTTTGTGTAGTAGTTCATTTTCAATTTTTCCACAACTGACAGTGACAAGCGCTGCAGTCTCCACCAGGATAGATCTGAGATACTTTATGCACAGGCGTCCATCCGTTTTACAACAATAATGGCAGGAGTTGCCTTAATGGGAGACAATAAGTTACACTGTTAATCATTCTGACATCATAGTGATAATATTTTCTTTGTTCCCGTTTTCTTTTTCGTACGCGTGTTTTGGAGTGGATTTTATCATTTCGAAACCGTCACTCGAACCTCAATTCTCGAAGAAAGGCATACAGTTCATCCTTCTTACGAAGGATAAAACGCTGACTTCACCAACGACCTCTTGTCTTTTCATTATTTCAGGACATCTTCTGTAGAAGCAGTATGTGTAGTATAACCTATAAAAAATTGATTAGCTCTGCCATTTTCTAACATTTCCACAGACTATTTTCAAAATATTTCGCTTTGCCAACAATTTCGCACCACTTTGACATAGATGTGAATCATGTTATTTTTTGATTTTTAGATGATTGACTCACAGCTGGAGCTGTCCGGAAAGGGTATCGGTGGCGGTGCTGGTTTCGGTGATTTCATTCACTAATATTGAAACCTCGTCCTTTCTTTGCTCATGTTCGTCCGAATTTCCATCGTCGTTGTTGCCGCTATTCCATTTGAAACAATTGTGTCCAAGAAAAGGCTAGTGATATTCGAATCCACGTGTAAAGTGGATCAGATCGTTGTTCCACTTCATTATATAATTTCAGCCTTAGATTCACGTTGTCTCCGTAATAAAATCTTGTCTTGCTGAATCACTACTCACCGCTGCTTCATTGGAACTCGCTTACACTGCATAGTCATGTCTTATGGTTGCAAGAACGCTACGCCTGTGCCATCTGTGAGATGCATTCGAAAACATTGTTTCCTTCTTACTCACGCACACAGAGGGTGTCCCGAAAAATGTATACTCTTATTCAGTTGTGAGAAATTTGTATTCCTCTACTTACTACTGAGAAGTTCTTAGGCACTTCTCCAGTTGAATAGGATCTGTTTGAAGGCAGCGTATTTTTCTCTGCCACGGTGCACGTATGTATTGCACAACGAGGACCTCTGGTGGATGGCATTGTTTGCTTGATTGGTGATGTGATTGCCATATGCATAGAGTTGAGTGGTAGAGGATCGCAGACTTTTGTTTCGAACATTCCTGCACCATTGTTGTAGGCAGTGCTTTCTACTTCTTATAATACCGTACCTAAACTGTTGCTACGTGGGTTGTTATATAGCATGCTGTAATGTAGGCACTGAAGGTGTTCTTATGAAAAAGTTTCCAAATCCCTTTAATGTCGCATCTACTCTATTTAGATTTAGAAATGTCTTTATGGTTTTATGAGTAATGAGTTGAGTGCTGCTGTAGTTCCTAACGAGTGCATGTTTGTAGATCGTAGTGAGCATGCGTCGCGGTTTAGTTTTGGATGTGTGCAGTTTCACACTAAGTAATGACGCCGGGCGTTGACACACCGTCTAAATCCATCTAGTTGCCACATATCTACCAAATCTAAAAGCTCCCACACACTTCTGTGGCAAGGCCGCTCGCCGCTATGCTTATGGATAGGGCAGAGACGCCGCCGGCGGCGAGCTCTGCGTCCCTGCCCTATGGTTAAGGATAGGGCCGCAGCGTTGTCGCAGAAGTGTGTGGGGGCCTTAATTTCTGTGCACGTGACCTATATTGAACCCATGTTAAGAGTAGTAGTAGCATGTTGTCTGTGTGGGCATGTTGTGGCGCGTAGATACTGAACATTGGATCCGATTGAATCGTTTCCGGATATCCTATTCGGATATCCCGATCCGAATCGTCCAAAAATCCAGGTAGCGCAAAGTCGCCACTATCCAAATCATCCAACAATTTGGGCTCTGCGGAAATAGCGTTATCCTGGCCATCCAATAATCCGAAGATTTTCGATCGGACCCAATGTATTATATGACAGCTACATAATTACTTGTATATTTAGATGGCCCGTCTTCATTGACAATCGACCTATAGCACCGCTCCTACTCGTTCCGTTGGCTCGCCATTATCCTGAACGTTGTCGACATTGGATCTGTTCACACTTCGCGAAAGTAGCGACAGGAACGACGAGAGCGCAGCGCGCGGAAGTATGAACAGGCGACTGGAGCGACAGCGCCGGTACTCGAGTATGAACACTTTGGCGGCGCCAGAAAGTGTTCGTACTCGAGCGATATGCATCTTTTGCACTGGCGACAAGTCGCTCTTGTCGCGAAGTATGAACAGATCCATTTGGACATGGTGACACTGACGAGCTGCTTGGTTCGTTCTCAACTAAAATGTCAGTTGTGTCAGCCGCGCTACTAAAGCATGGACCCAACTGTGCGGAGGTCGACCACGAGGGCGCTTGGCGTAGCTCAGGATCCACCCAGTGCTCTTCTCGTTCATTGGTTGTGCCTCCTCATGATGTGACTGGCCCATTGGTGTACATATAACCTTCCACACGTCCGCTGAATCACAAAAATGAGAAATTCTTCTCATGTCGGAACTGCGATGTCCTGCTCGATGTTAGGTTCGCCAGTTATACTTCAGAAGAGATTGCTCTAGCACTCTGTGCGTGGTCCTTAGCGACCGAGAAGTGGAAGCAGCGTCGCCCAGGCTTTCGCTGCGTAACAGAGCACAAGGAGAACAGTCGAATAGGCGCGCTTGCTCGGAGGACGGGGTCCGTCAGATGGCCTGTTGCCTCCTTGAAGAGGTCAGAACTCAGCCCGTGCAGCTCTTCGTCTCCTATCCAGCTCGTTTTTCACATCGTTCTCCATGTTCATCGAACGTCCGATGTACACATAGGCCGACTTCTCAGTGATTTGAGAGCCTTCCAATTGAATACCTTCTCGCTTGAAGTATATTACATGCAGCCAATGTGCACTCTTATCACCTCTCTACGATCACAGACCTGTCTTCTGTGTTAGGCAACGAAAGGAACTCCAGAGTGTAGGCAATTTTAACACGGATCCCTCAGAAAACGCTCCGGAGTCCCTTTCCTTGCCCAATTTTGCGCCCTCTCAGTGAACGAGAGCACACCAAACACAGCTATGGCATTGTTTGGTTGCTTTCTATACTACCAATGTGTCTTTCCTTATGCTACTGGCACTTTCTATAAAGTGACCGCCCACAATTACCATAGCACAATAATACACATCCCTCCCCATTTATAGTTCAGTAAGTTCAGTAAATGCTATCGGCATTGCTACATCCAAGGCGAATGGGCGGCAATACCCGTACTGTAACCCATCGAAAACTTCCGTTTTCTTGCACTTTAAAGTGATTCGCGACCGACCATCCTTGTAACTTAAGTGGAAATTTCAACACTCAACAAGTGTACAATTTTTGGGACACCGAATACACTCACAAGCTCTTGACCTGAATTGTTGACGTTGGTTGTGCGACCGTTATTCTCGGATGTAGATGTTCGCATATATTTATAAATATTCATTATGAACCGTATAGATCAACACAAAATGTGCAATAAATCCGAGCGCTACACTACCTAATTTACCTCTTCACTGACCCTATGTGTTGAAAGAGAGAAAGAAGCCGAACACTTTCAACTCGGACAGAAGATTGTGATTCATGTGATACACTTGAATCACTATGGAAACAATCTTAACAGATTACAAGTAAAAATCATAGATTGGAGAACAGATGGGGTATGGGGGGCGGGGAAGGGATAAGAGAATATTTGATCATTATAGCATTCAGTAAACGGGGTATCACGTTCTTTTTAGGGACTAGGGGGCTTTAACGGTGTCTACAATCTCGACTACAAAAAAAAACTTTTGTCATGCGAATTACAATAAACACAAAAGTAGTACTACATAGAATACAAGGGGAAAAGGGGCACTAAATCGTCGAACTCTTAGGCCTAGGCCTTCATCTCTTGGATCTGCTTGATAAGGTAGGCTTTCTCGTCGTTGAACTGTTCGTCATCGGTACGTTCCGTATGGAACTGTGCGAGAAAGTCGACCTCAAATTCGGAAATAGAACGTGTGGGGATGACAAATGTGAACATCACAACAACGAAACACGTCACTAACCAGTTTTTCCCTGTTTCTCAGCAAGATGTCGGCAATCGGCCGAGGCTTGTTGGGATTCGCAACAAACACCTAGAAACGTGAGCTGATGTTTTTGAAGGAAGAACTATGTCTGAGCCATGTAGAGCTGACCTTGAACACATGGAATGCTTCAAACTGGATGCTGCGGCTTTTCTCTCGAAGAAGCTCCATCATCAATTTGAGGTTCTCGGGATTCGAGATATATCTGGTCATCACATTGAAATTATGTCGATCCAAGAGAAGCTCGCCAAGCAGCTACAACAATTCATTCATGGGTTACAGGGCAGGATGCTGCTCTCAGACATTATACTGATTTATTCTTTTCCCACATTTCAAATAAAAATTGCAAATGGGAATTTCCTCTGGGTGGCTGAAGCAACCTTATAGGGCAACACATCTAATACTCCAATGACACCTAACAAGTTACACCTAACATTTGAAAGAGCATGATAAAAGGGATATGACTAACACCGGCTCATAATTTGGTTGGTGCACGAATGATGGTAGGTTCTCCAACTCTACATTGGTAAACTATAATCTTCAAATATAGTGTCTCGAAACTGTAGCTTTGGATCTAAGAGATGAACGAAATAGAAGGGATCTTTTTGATCATTTTGTCAGAACGATGACAACTGGATCATCTACGATAGCTGTTCTATGCACAATATGATTCCATAGACCCTCCTAAGCCACCCCAAATTCGAATTTTCTCCAAAAGTTTGTGGTGCTTCATTGGAATTATGCACTAGTGTTGAACAATAAATTACGCTCGACCGCTAAGCAGACGGTTCTTCAGGGAATGGACCTGATGAAGGTAAGAAACTTTGCTGCGCCTACATCTTACGGAACTCTTCTCCTCGGAATCCTATTCATCCAAGAGTATCTTAAAGTTCTTGGCTGAGGTTGGTCTGAAAAACGGCGCATGAAAAAAATCGTAGACTCTAGATGTCCAAAATTTCAGGTTTAATAGCCTGCTCTACTTTTTCACTTATTGACTCTACCCTTACTCGGACAACTCTTACTTCGACTAGCAAGGCAGTGCTTGAACTGCGAAATTTTCACCAATATGTGATGGCTATGAATGGATGTTATTAATGAAACGATGTAAAATTCACCTTCCTTCCCCTTTGTTCATAGTACAATGAATAAATCTCGCGCTATACGAACCACGACAAGAGACTGATGTCTATAACATTTCTAACCAACTAGCGCGGCTAGACACCGCACTTCTATACATAAGCTTCAAAAACTAAAAGACGTTTGCTTAGCTTCGAAAACTTAGCAAGAGTCGGTAAAAACATGTACTACGAAGATGTATCTCTCAGAGTAGCAATAATGTTAGGTGTACATTAACACAGAACAACGGAGTATTGACAAAAGGTTAAAAAATGCATGACTATGCAAAATAAAGTGAAAAAAGACTTTTTTCGATTCATACCTGAGTGTTAGGTTTAAAACATACAGGTGCTGTGTTATATAACACTAACCTTAAGTGATTGTCGTCTCGTGACATAGTTGTCCGAGTTGAGCAGTTTCTGGTATTCCGTGAAAAAGCGATCATAGTTGGCGTCCAAGAACTCCGCACACAACGTCTTATGTCGCGTAATCAAATCCTGAGATTAAGCAAACTATAATTGTGTGAAACACTCATTCAAGCTTTCGGAAGCTACGTGCTACCAATGACACCAAAGCAGCGAAATGACGGCAATAAGAAGGAGGACATTATGGAGCACCACATCGGAAAAGTTACGCTATGTGAAAATTCTGCAGGCTTAAAACACACCTTGAAGGTTGCGAAGGCATCGGAAGCGATGTCGAATGCGGAGAGCTCGACATACGTGAAAAACTTGTAGAAGGACTCATGCTGGAGAAGAATCTACAAAAAGACGTCTTTAGTAGTAGTAAAACGCTGGTAGAAGTAGCAAAAACAAGACAAACCTTGGCTAGCTGATCGTGACGAATACATTCGCGCAGCATATGGCCGCAGGTCACAGCAATGTCACCATTCTGATATCTAAATCAGGTGTTTCATCTGAACAAGGCCAAGAATGGTGTCTACGTATGAAAACCCGTTCGAGGTCTTACCCGTTGACGAGAAGGACCAGCATTTCAGGGCGGGCACCTAAATATTCTACAGTGGGAGAGCGGGTTCCAATCTGTCTGCGGAGAAGATTGTTGAAAATCTGCGCGACATCCTAAAATCTCACATATAAGACAAAATGTAGCACCTTAAGTTGCGGAAGTTGTTGAATGTATAGAGTAGTTGGTAACAGCGCAGTCTTCACGACTTCCACTTTTGGTTTTGACTCTTTTCGCGTCTCTATTTAACACCTGTGTTTTGATCAGTACACACTATGCCTTAAGACGCTAGCAATTAAAATCGTATTGACAAAATGCTACACAGCTTCTGAGAAGTTAGCGAACAGGCCGAAAAATGGATAGCTGCTTCTGATTTTTGATGAGGCAAATTAAACCCGCAGATTACGAATGGCTGAACGCACCTCTTGAGCGCGATCATGAAAAGAACCTTAAAGATAGAAGCTGATGCTGCAACGGACCTTCTTACTCTCAAAGTCCAATTTAGACAGATTTTTGATCAGCATCGGAAGGACGTTAGCATTGTACGTCTCCTGTGCAAGTTGCGCAACCTAAAAGAGAGACGACGAGATAAAGTCTGGAAAATTGCTACCAAAAACACTGTGTATCCATGTTCTCTGACCTGCTCGCTGTGAGGATCCTGGGTTTCTGACCCATAAATGATGCTCTTCACCATCTGCAGCCATTTGTTCACCTCTTCAACAGCCTTGTCACCCTTCTTATCACCCTGTGTCTAAAAACGTAGCACATAAGTACTAAAATTGAAATTTGTGAACATTCCAATATAATGCACAAAGTTCCAGTTAAGTAAAATTTCTTTACTCAATCTGAATGCCTGGATGGAAGTGAATTCTCCGATAGAATAAACGCATCACATATCATCGAACTTACTGTATAAAGCGAAAAACATCAGCCATGTTCAGGATAAACACAGAAAAGGTCATGTATTTCAAGAATATACACAAAATATTACAACAGACGAAGTTTCGACAAAAAATGCGCTTTTAATAAATTTGGCCCTCATCTCCATCTTCTTGAAAACCGCGCAGTCAAACTAACTAAAGTAGGTTTCTTTTAAAACGTCGCAATTGAGTAGTACAACTCAAGTCACTGGAGTTTTCAAGGAACCATAATGGTTTAAAATTCCATTAGGACGCCCAAAACTCTATTCTTACTCTAGAGTTTCGTTGGACCCACCGTTTCCTAAAAGATCTTCGAGTCGCAGTTGCTAAATCCCGAATCAGATCAGATTTTTAACCTATCGTATTCTCAAAGAATTCAACCTGCTACTGGGCAAGTATGAAGATTTAGAGAGGCTCTCTGCTCGAGCCTGCAGAACGTTTGTCAAAGGTTGACCTAACAGAGCAAGAAATGTTCCCTGTGGTTTGCTACTTACTTGGCTAGCGTTTGAGTGATCAATGTGTGTTGTTTTCGTTGATGTTTTCTGACACTTTACATGATAGTCTGTGTCTGTCTATGCCTTGAATAAATAAATAAAATAAATCTAGACTTCTAGAAAAAGATGAAACAATGATTAAGGAATAATGACTTACAAAAGAACAGTATTTTGAGATTGAATAGCTAATGCTAGTGTAACGCAATTCATGAACTAACACCAACAGATGCCTGCTTTCTTACAGAATTAGATTATTCTTTTTATTCAGAATCCTTAAGGATGTTATAGATGTTAACACTTGTCACCTCTGGAGCCGAAATAAAGGCGATCTGTGAGTAGGATGTGAAGGAGATCAAGGTTTGGGAGGACTGTGGATCCGTATGAAGCCTGCAGCTTTTCGTCCTGGTTTGTACCGACTTGAAAGTGTAATACACCTGCACGAAAACGATGACATAAGGTATTTGATCCTGATCAAAGCCTTTGTTTTGCTCAAACCTTATCTTCATTGCGGTATATTGGCCTAACGACCAACTAGTCAGGGTTCAGAAACTTCCGCTGAAGGCGCAAAAATAGATGAGGAATTAAACAGGAAGGTTGTACAAATGGAGAACAAATATCCCATGTAGTTTTGCCAACTTTTCAATTCAAAAAATGAAATATCTCGTTCTTGGCACGCCAAATTTTCATTGTTAGGCCACGACCTTTCAGCTGCTTGAGTGTTGTTTTGTTTAGCACTGATTTTGATTGGACAAGAATGTCTGTGGTAAGAAATTGAACAACTTGAAAATGAATCAAAAGAAGCCTCTCAATGGTTCGTCGGGGATGAAAAATACGGAAAATGAAACAGTTTAGGGAAATTCAATCTGTTACGACGTATGTGTCTTTCACAACATCAGATTGTTTGTTTTGCAAGAATAATAAATTAATTTCAACAGATGAGGAGGATTGAAAAGGAAGGTGAGAAATGATCTGAAAACAGACCGTTTTCATCAGCAATGGCTAACATTCCACATATGTAAAGTCGTTCCACATGATCTTCTATCGCGCGCCGTGGAGTAATTATAATTCTAGGCCAGATTCTTGTTTCAATCACAGATCTCATAGTAAAATCTTGCGTTCATGCGCGACATTTAAATGCTTAAACTGTCGCAAAAACTCGAAATGTTTTTACAGCCAAAAAGAACAGAACACATGCAACGAAAACGTAAGACCTAATACATCTAAACGGAAGACAGAAACGTATGTGGATCTAAAAACGAAATCAAATAGTATTACCTTCTCAACAGCAACAAGAGCCTCCTTCAGGTTCTTCACCACATCGGCTGGAGATTTGTGTGACTTGCCGAATATGGGAAGAGGCATCCCTAAAACGAGAAACAAAATTGAATTTCGGAAACAGAAGAAACAGGCAATTAAATGTCAAACGACAGACGAAGGCGTTGCGATGAATAGAAGAAGGTAAATCGATACACATCTAGGAATGTGGGGCTAAAATTGAAAAAAATGGTTACTTCAGTTTCTACTACAATAATTTTGAAAAAGGGAACAACGCTCAACACAGGTTGGGACAAGATAGCTCGAAACAAAGCGAACTGAATGCATCAACGCGTGGAAACTGAAGATCAGTACAGCTGTAAGAAAAACTGCTAGCAAATGACGGACGCATGCAGACGATTTATTGGTGACTGGAGTGAAATCAACACTCAGAAACATCAATATAACGTTATAAGGACATAGTAACACATCAATAAAGCTGACGAATCGATCGCCATGCGAAGTACAGAGCGCGAGCGAAATCGGTCAATTCTATGATTGCTATACAGGGCTGAGCAACGATCGAAAATGGCGAATCGGGCGAGTCTAACGGAGAGCATGTCGTTATGAAGGACGGAAAACTGTCCCCGGTATCAAACACATATCACTGGGCCGACCCGAGTTCGAATACTGCGAGCCCCCCGAGGGCAGTCGCCCAAAGTGGACCGAGGGCTCAAACCGGGGACGTCTGCGGTGCTTCGTGGCATGCTCGTTTGCATCTGACAACCAGCATCGAGCTCCACATGCTTTCTGCTCTCTTTTACAGACCGCCCCAAGCGTGTGGATGAGCTGGATAACTGGTCGCGAAATTCATTTTTGAGTCAACACAAATTGCACGCTACGACACACCTTACGCACGAAACCTGACGCCTCCGGTTTACCGCGTTAACATTTCGAACACCGATGTAGAGAAAATAACCAGAAAGTAGGCTGATCTGGGCTGTTCGAGGACTTGTGAAACGCTGGCCTATATATTCGTGTCGTGGGGAGCGTTGACGTGTGACGCATAGCCAGGAATGACTAATTTTCGGGTGATTGTAGAGCGCTGTCACGTACGGAGCGGAATTTTACAGTGCGTAGTGAGGTTCGTCAGGGATGTGGAGGCTGATGAATAGTCAAAGCTTTCCGATAGCGGTCAGTTGAATGTGGTTGAAACAGAAATATTAACAGAATCATTGTCGTTAGGGCTGGGGAGAAGAGCGAGGATGGAAGGAGTGGGAGGACTGCGATGCTGGCGAGCATGCGGTGGAATGGTACCTGCCAGCTATTCAGACGTGAAACTACAGGCATACATGTAATTACAGGTGTCGTAAGGAGCTCGTTCATCTACAAAGAGTTAAAGAAATGTCTTAGCACTGGAATTTATGTACTTCATTCGGGTTACTTATCCATTAATATGAGTTATGAGTACCTGTAATTTTGGTTCCCATTTACTCCCATCGAAGTAACTTCCAGATCTATTGCCACATATGCCATCCTGCACGAGGCGTGTGGTCGATGTCGTTACAAGGTAACACTTTGATGGGAAATCGACGAGATATTGAATATTGAGATAGGGAATTACGCGGTTCTTGGACCGGAAGAAGTCCGGTAACTTGTGCCTTAAGCCATCCTCGGTTTTCACCTGCTTTCTCATCTCAAAAGCATGTGCTTAACACTTCTAAAGTGACTGCGTGATGGAGGAATGTCTCCGCTGGTAATGGGTGATCTTACATATGCTATCCAGTCTCCTTTTCGGCGCAAGGCGGCTTAGGGGGGGGGGGGGCGGGAGCGGAGGAACGGGTAGGGAAGTCGCTTTGTACTCATTGGTTATCCTCCTTGGAAAGAGGGCACATGAATATCCAGTCACATCAGAAATGGCCTAATTCAGTTTACCATAGGGATAAAACACATCAGTGCTGCTTAAAATTCTTAATTTCGTACAACACAAAACGTGTAGGGCTTAGGTGACCCCCGAACCGCTTGGTGCCTGCTTTTCCTAGCAGGTTCGCTTTCGGATACATTATTTTCTAGGCGACAGGTCTTTCGAAAAGCGGGACCACCGTATGAGTATTCATACCTTCAGGTACATCCAAGGTGAGACTGTCCTAAACTCGATGATCGTAACCGCGTTCAAAATTGGAGAAGCGTCACTGCTATAAGCTTTGCTCAAAGGGTCGGTATGGGCCAATCTAAGCTTGCGAAAACTTGCGGATACTTATGATTCACCGTAAAAGAATGTTGTTGCAGCAGCTACAGGAAACACCCCCTCCCCTCCCCAAAATTAAAATTTTTTTTGCACTTTCTCTACTTCGAGTGCGGGAAGTAACTTCTTAAAAGTTTGTTAACCTGAAAACCGGGACAAGTGAGACACAGCGCTAGTAACGAAGACAAACAATCAACGCTCATCAACCCACAGGGAAGTGATCAGGATCTGTGATCGAACTGAAGAGGTTAGGATGTTGCTGTGCGCCACGCGTGCACGGTATGCTAGGACGGCAGCTATTCAGAAGTAGTCACCTAGGCATGCTAAGGTGACTGCTTCTGAATACTGTTGCGCCAATTTTCAAACAAATGGCGCGACTGATGCGTCACCTGTCCCAAATGTAATGCACATTTTGAGCGTCTACGCTCAAGACGTCATGTCTCAGCCTGGATATTGTAAACAGTTGGGAAATAGCTTCGCCCTCTCAGTGGTGAGGCTCGAAGCAGTGAAAAATTTATTGGCGATGTCTTGGGTCTTAAGCCTTTTTCAGGCATCAAATAGCCATGTCTTTTATCTTATACATTCAACAGCAACAACGACAGAACGACTAACCACTATACCACTACCTGGGTGCAACGAGAAGGAAGAGGGAAGCGCCAAGGATTTCCATTAGCATGGTTTGGCCGTAGGTGAACAGCAAGTCTCAGGGCTACTTAGCACGGGCTGGTTTGTCGTCTCTCAATGCCGAAATCATCTCAACAGTCAAACCACGCGCCCACAGGGACTGATATGGTTCTTCATTTTTACTTGCATATTGTTCAGTAGTTCCCAGCACAGAGAACGCTTCATTGATCTTCCTCGGACCAATCAGATTCCAGTGGAGGATAGAGACCCGCAGTTGCGGCAGATGATCGCGTGCATCTCTGCGGGCATGGTATCTTGAGAATGGATTATCTGCTACCTGTGAGTGCTCTGAGATCTTCAACCATTCCTAAAACCACTTGGTTTC
>OX377206.1:74627936-74847912 GCA_947396885.1 Heligmosomoides polygyrus polygyrus | reverse complement strand
CACTTGTGCGCTTCGCGCGACTTGTAGCATCACTGACATATGGAAAGTAGTTTTGTAAACATAAAATTCGCTAGCATCTAGGGACTTGGTGCGTACGTTATCGGCATCAAGCCTTCACCACTTAGGTACCTTCATCATAGACATTCTTTCCTGACCGGCCAGTAATGTCATTGGTTTGTGCTGCGCAGTACTTCTGTCCCTCAGGTTGGTCCTCCGCAATCGTTCTCATGCTCAACAGCTAGCGTTTCAAGTTGTCGTTGACATGTCTTCCGAACCAGGTTCCCCTCTCTCGATTCTTCTTACTGGATCTAATTGCTGGTCCGCCTTTACAGGTCTTCCCTCCCCCTCTTTAGTCCCCCACCTTCCTGGTCCCAACTACTGGCCTTCTTCTTTGTTTCCACTATTGACACCTACTGGTCTCTTCTTGCTGGTTTCTCCGTCCTGACCTCTCCTCCAGGTTCTTCCTTTCCTTCCTGGTCGCTCTCCTGGTCCACCATAGAGATCTCCCTTACCGCCCTTCTCCAACACCCCCTTAATGGTCGTTCCATCCTCACGGCGTAGGGGAACCGCTTTCTGGATCAGGAAGCTCAGAAGCGCGCACAGTTGCCGCTGTGTCGAGCATGAAGAGGCTATGCATTTGGCAGATTCCTTGTTCTCCGTATGAATTCCATTACGGGTCCCTTCTTGTTGATTCCCCGTCCTGGTCTCGCCTCCAGGTCCCTTCTTCAGGAAAATTCCTCCCCTCCTCCCCCTCGGGATACTCCTTCACGACGACGGCGAGCGAACGCCCATTGTGTGACATCGGTGTCACATTCTCTAAATCCGGTCCCAATGGTAATGGATCCCCTTGCTGATCTTCCTTACTGTCCCCCTCCCCTGATTGGTAACTTCCTAATGATCCCTACATATTGGTTAAACTTTTCTTGGTGCCACCTCCTGGCCTGCTTCATTGCTCTCCCCATCGACCATCCCGATGCTCCTCCTGGTCGCAGCCTCGGTTCCCCACCCCTCAAACTCCTCCTCTAGCCTTACCCCTTTGGTAGTCTTCTCATTGCTAATGGCACGAAGTCGGCTCCTGAATCTGGACGCTCAGAAACGCGCGAAGATGCTGTTGTGTTAAGCAGTAAAGGGCTGCGTTTCCCCTGCTGCAGCAACATCCCACGTTCAATGGCAAATTTTGTCCGCGTTTTAGATGATGAGGCGTACCTCGTTCAGGTTAGATCATCGACCGCCCTCGCTGTGGATAATGCGGCGTATCTCACTTCGATTAGATCACTTGACCGCTCTCGCTGTGGATGATGCGGCGTACCTCACCTAGGTTAGATCACTTTACGGACAAACTCTTTTATATATAGGTTGATATCTTTTATATTTAGGTTTGATACGAAGGTGTTCAAAATTTTTTTAATTCAAAAAATTTCGAAAATTTTCTATGCTGTCTCTCTTTTACAACCAAGTTCGTCCAAGTAGAGGAGCATATATGATCGAGGTTGTTAAAAGACCTGAAGAACAAAAATCAGGTGAAATGTTACAAAAACACTGCAAAGTCAAATTGCGATTTTGAAATGATAGCTTAACACATACAACTTACTGATGCAATATTTTATGCCGTTAAACGACATCTGCACATGTATTAAGCAGCGACTGTGATCCGGTACAGCGTGCCTCCACTTCCTCAAACATCACAGTATCAAAGTAGTTTGAAATTCACTTCTATAGGTACCTGGAATATACATAAATGCTGATACGGAATGTTCTCAGCCTTTTGTGTTACTATTTTTTATCCGTCTATTATAAAATAATAAAAATTCCATTTCCACTGCGCATTAATGCTACTTTCTGTACAGAATTTCTCACTCTATCTGACTAAATAATTTATGTTGCAACGTTGTTTTATATTTCTGTTTTTGAAGGGATTACTGAAGTGTGTCGAAGGAGCAATTCCGAACGATATTTCATTTTAACTTCAAATTGGGACAATCCGCTGCCGAGACAGCTCGACAAATCAATCAGGTGTTAGGGCCTAATAGTGTTGGAAAAAGCGTTGCGCGCCAGTGGTTCAGTAAATTTCGGACCGGAGATTTTAGCCTCGAGGATGATCCTCGTAGCAGTCGAACAAGAGCAATCCTGGACTATGAGTCGAGGGAATTGGTGGAAGTCGAACCATCCCAAACAGTTCGCGGGATGGTGGAAGAGCTAGACGTCAGTAGAACTGTTGTTGCGGATGCTTTGAAACGCTCGAAAAGCTCGAAAAGTGGGTGCCCCACAAGTTGAGTGAGCGGCAAAAATTGTCACGTTTCGAGATTCGTCCTTTTTTACTTTTACGCAACAAAACTGACCCGTTTTTGGATCGAAACATCACTTGTGATGAAAAGTGGATTCTGTATGATAACAGGAAACGTTCCGGACAATGGTTGGACGCCGACGATCCCCCTAGCATTTTCCAAAGGCGAATCTCCACCAAAAAAGGAATGGTCATTTTCTGGTGGTCGGCGGCTAGTATGATCCATTACCGCTTTTTAGTAGCAGGCCACAGCAGAGTCCTACTGTAAGAAAATCGACGAAGTACACCGAAAATTGCGTCAACTCCAGCCGGCATTGGTCAACAGAAGAAGCCCGTTTCTTTGCACGATGACGCCCGCCCACACGTTTCACAAATCACATTCCAAAATTGAACGAATTAAGGGTTGAAGTTCTGCCTCACCCGCCATATTCTCCATACCTCTCACCAACCGATTACCACATTTTCAAACACTTTTAGAACTTTATCACCGGTAAAACCTTAACCAATTAGGACCAAGGCAAAACAGCTTTCGTGGAATTTGGCGAATCTTGACCATCTAATTTTTCGCTGATGGAACACGTCGACTGGTGGCTCGTAGGCAAAAGTGTTCTGATTCGAACAGTGCTTATTTCGGCTAAATCCGATAAGATTTGAAAAAGTTATGGTAGTTCAAAGTGAAGCACTCAAAACGCTGAGAACTTTCCGGACAACCTAATAACATCGAAAGCTCAGATATCAGTTAGAGCTGGACGACGCTCGAGCTGCAATGTGCCTGAATATGAGCTCGATAGATTCCGGAGAATGACTACTCTTCAAGGTCTATCCTTGACTCCCATACTGTTGTAGCGCAGATGATGCGCGAAGTGATCATAAGTGTATAGTTCTCAGTTGACGGTTATTCTGGAATTCCTGCTTGGGAAATTCGCTCCCCTTCACGAGAAAAACCACACCTTGTTGGAAGAGACCGTTTCGAGGCAGTTCCACCCTGTTACAATCACTGGGTCCGAGTGAACTCATCGGGAAATAGCATAAGCAAGACTTCTCAAGCTGTCAAGCCCGAGCCCATGGAGGAGGCCATTTAGGTGAACATCCTCGCCGAAAGGTAATTGTTTCAGCAAGGACACACTCAGCTGCTTGGATGCAATAGATAAGGGAACACCGTGGTGAGAACCTTGACTGGGAGACCTGTTCCTTTTCCGACATTAGCAATCGTCCTGACGACCCATGAGATAATCAGATCACCGACATTACGAACAAGGTACCGAGCCCCCGCCTTGTGCTTAGTGCAAAGCCAATGCCGCAAACTTCTCGAAACAGTAGTTGATGGCAGATAACACTTGACAAGAATCATTGTAAAGTTTATACTATGCACCGAGAGTTATATTATTAACTCATTATTACCAGTAATAGATGATTAAAGCAGTAATTGATTCTATATCTTTTCCTATGAAACTCCTCAACTGGATTAATCAAAATACACCGGATAGAAATCAAGGGGAATTCATCGGTAATACTGACGGCTAGACATTCTTCTTTTTTCACAGTACGCTATGGGTTAACAAAACTCTCCGTTGAGCGAATGTGGAGGGAGGATCCTTGCGGCCATGAAAGAGAGCAACAAACCATCAACATTGAATGAATGCGAGGGGTGCAACGAGAATGCAGAGCAACGCTCAGAGAAATATAACACCATCTATGAAATCATCGCACCGGTCAACAACTTGACTCTGGTAACCGTATTACAAGACGCGATCGCTGGATACACAGGTATGTCTATGAGAATGAACAGAAACCAACAAACAACGTTTTTGTGCGTGTGGCGCTGACTAAAACGACGAAACACAGTGCTACTACAACTAGACTCGTGCGTTTCAACAGAATTTTTAACTCTTCTTGAGTGACTAGGAATCAAAATGCTGTGCACCATACTAGAGCGAGGCCTACTGAAGAAGTGGGGCCGCCGTTTCGGGCTGCGTTCTATCGCCGTCTTCAACGACACGTTCGACATCCTCCAGGGGTACATCCGGCAGAGGGTCGTCCTGTAGTGTAGCACCGTATACCATTAACACGATCGTCAGAATACCCATCGCCAGAGCCTGCAACGACAACCACTTCATCAAGCAAACAATTCATCTTCCAGCGACGTCTATGCGCACTTCCAGTGAAGGCTATATGCCTTCCAGCTGTAAGCACTCCACCCGCTAAGCGTTCTAGCACTAGCTTTGAAACGCAGAAAACTGCAAGGTGTAGTTAACGTATAGATTGCGCCATGCACTTCTCTAGCATACCACAATATCCAATTAACTGATGATATATGACACCACATGTATGTCACGGAAATAGATTGCATGGCGCATCCTAACGAAAGGGAATAATGCAGATATCTAGGTTGCTAGGTTGATCCTAGTATGAACTATGCATTCTCTGCAGTTTAAAGAGAGGATATGCGACTTCTACGCAACATGAACTGACAGGAGAAAAACTGGAAGAAAAAATGCTCACCTGTCCAATTATCGAGAATGTCAGAAAGAGATCGGCAAGCAACTTGTTCGAATACAGCAAACAACTACCACTCTAAACAAAAACAAAAACTGTTATGTTGTCAACTTGTGATGTTTCCAGTAAGGAGAGTCCAACTGCAGTATAACCTTTTCAATGACTTCTAGCATACAGCATATGTGGACAACACACGGCTTTTTGACGCGCAAGCGCGGACGAAACTGCTAACTCCTTCGATTGAAATTTTTGAAACAATATTTTGCACAGGTTGATATTTTTGGGCACCAAAGCAGCTCACCATGGAATGATAACGCTTTTCGAACAAATGTATTTGATCCCAAGGAACTCGCAAGAGCTGCCTAAGAAACTTGAAACAGGAAGTGGTATTAAGAAGTAAGACGCTAAGTGTTGGCGTACCGGTACACAACCCTTACGTTAGTTAGCTAATCTGGGACCAACTCACGGGAATGAGATACAACACCATACGCTTGAAAGTTGTACTGTAATAGAAACGCGATCATAAAAGCTCTGCAGATCTCGAAGCAGCATTAAACGACTACACTATTTATTTGTAGAAAAAATGCGACGAGCAGTGAAAAAGAGGATATCAAAGAAATGTGGTGATACTCCTTCATGCGACTTACATAAGAATGCAGGAACGTATCAACTAATCAGGCATAACCGCTGCACATGCTTCTCTGGGTGACACGCATATACAGTGCGGTCTGGTTGGTCTGGTGCGCCCCCTCCCCCTCCGCTTCAACAGAACACATCAACGACGGGCACCGTAAAAGCAGTCTTGTCAAGAGCGGAACTGTTAAATTTCGTGGAGGCGACAATGACACCGTCAATCGAATGCAAAGGCCAACCTGAATCACCATTGGCAAGTGTCAATTGAGTTAAAAAAAACACCCACGTCAGAATCACCGCACGGCTCAGACTGGTAACGAATACAGCTGACGTCAAACATCCATCCAAACAGAACAGGTGCCGGAATCGTGCCAACTATTCGCACAAGGATTCCTTGAATACCAAGTGCGAACGATCGTTCATTGTAATCCACAGTTCTGAAAACAAAACGATTTTGAAGTCATCAGCCCTGAGTTACTTACGTTAGATGCAGAAACTCACTCACCTTAGAATTACGGATATAATAGGGACGCCGACAGCAAAGGTGCAGAGGGACAGTGGAGCAAACATGATGAGGAATCCCAGTAGTCCTTTACACTTCGATTCGCACAACCCTTTCTTCACTTGCCGAAGCCGCAGTCGTGTCGTTTCCACTACACAGGAGCAGTTCGAGTACATCTTCAAGAAATTCGTTAACTTATCAACAGATATGAAAATACTTATGCAGCTAAAGACTCCTATGAAATCTACCACTTAGGGTGACCAGAAAGTATCAGCAGAAAACTTCGCAATGTTCCAGATTTTTTTAGAATGTTCTGAAGATGTCAACATAACTGCAATATAAAGACACTCTCCTGGTGTATCTGCATAACATATTCCTTCCTTGCCTACCTCACTGTACGATGGCCGAACGGTGTACCCATATTAGACACGTACTCATTTACGAGTTTGAATCTGGGCACTCCGCTGCAGAAGCCTATCGACACTTGTGTCATGTATTCGGCTCTGAAGCTCCTTCTGTACGATCTATGTAGCTGGTTCGAACGCTTTAGAAGCGGGAACGGGAGTCTCGAAGATGAGCCTCGCTCTGGTCGACGGACAACGATATCTTTGGATGAACTGAGGAAACTGGCGGAGCAGCATCCCTATGAAGGTGTGTGTTATTTTGCTGCTGTTCTTGGCTGTTCCCGATCCACCGTGGACAATGGACTGCGATCTCTTGGAATGGTTAAAAAGCTCGGTCAGTGGCTCCCTCACGAACTGACCGACGACAACCGGCGAAAAAGTCTGGACATTTGCACTCAGCTACTCTCCCGAAGTCTCACCTTCAACTGGCTGGACACCATCGTCACAGGAGACCAAACGTGGGTCCTCTTCATCAACAACGCTCGTAAACGCGCGTGGTGCCAACGCGAGGAAGTGCGGAAATCTTTCGTAAAAGGCGAAATTCATGCGAGGAAAGTCATGCTGAGAGGCTGGTGGGGAGTTCATGGAATCTAACATTTCGAGCTGCTGCCTGACAGCACGACTGTCACTGCCCAGGTCTACGCTACCCAATTGCAGAAACTGGCCGACAAGATGCGCAAGGAACAGCCCAGGCTCGACAAAGTTCGCTTGCTGCACGATAACGCGCGCCCACACATCGCGAAGACGACTTCTCAGAAAATTCTGGAACTCGAATGGAAGTTCTGCCGCACCACCGTATAGCCCAGATCTGGCCCCAAGTGACTGCCTCCTTTTTCGATCACTTCAGCATCAGCTGGAAGGGAAGCGTTATGAAGATCGTGACCACCTCGAAAATGACCTCCGAGCTTTTTTCGCCTCCAAGTCGCAGGACTTCTACGCCAGAGGAATTCGAATTCCTGTGGAACCTTGGCGGAGAGTAGTCAATGTTCCTACGGGAAACAACCTCGTTGGAGCTAGAAATGGCTATCCATGAAACGAATATGAACATGAAGACCAACCGCGTACCGGAAGGCCGGGAAGGGAGGGAATGGAGCGATAGCGGGAAGATCTCGCTTACCTTCCCGCTCTCGTCGCTTGATGAATCCGGCCCCAGGATGGACCAACAGAGCGAGCAGGAAGGAAAGGAACAATCTGGAGGAGGGACCAGAACGGGGAAAATTGCAAGAGCAGACCAGTAGGGGGTCAATAGTGGAAACAAAGAAGTGGACCAGGAGTTGGGACCAGGAACGTGGTGGAAGACCAGTGAAGGCGGGCCAGCAATTAGATCCAGTAGAAAGAAACGAGAGAGGGGAGCCTGGCGTTCGGATTCGGAAGACGTGTCAACGATATCCGGAAACGCAAGCTGTTGAGCATGAGAACGGTTGCGGAGGAGCCACCTGAGGGCAGAAGTACAGCAGCACAAACCAATGGCGTTACTGTACCGTCGGGAGAGAATGTCTATGAAGAACGTGCGGAAGTAGTGAGCTGCTTGATGCCAATAAAGTACGCAGCAGGTCACAGATTTTAGTGAATTTCAAGTTTTACAATAACTACTTTCCGTAGGTCAGTGATGCTGCAAAGTAGCGCGAAGCGCGCAAGTGCGAGACACGCCGTTAGGCGTGTCGGAGCACTTGTGTTTAAATGTAATGATTGAAAGAGGATGTAGCAAACAATCAGTGAATATCACTGAATAGTCAGTTGCAACATCAGTAAGTGGAATGCACTGTCAAAAGTACATGTTACAAAATTTCTGTACCGTACCTTACATGTACCGCCCAGACGGGTGCTAAGCAGCCGGCAAAAGAGACGCGAGCGACCAGCTGCACCAACTATCCAGCCGTCCACGTATCGCTGACCCTCTTTAGCATTAATGTCGGCTTCGGCTTCCTTTCAGGACATTAGGATGCTATCCAACCCGGCTGAGCATCAGTCCGCTATGTAACGGAGATGAGCAGTGTTATCCAAATTTTATCCAAATATTCAGCACTTGAATATACTGGAGTGTTACTCGAACTTTATTACCAAAGGAATGCAAAATTTGATTGTTATTTAACATTAAGTATTTTGGAAAGGTAAGTTCGTACGACAAAGATGTGTGCTGCGCATTCGGAGGCACTGTCCTTCGGGTGCACCTCACATCAATTCGTGGTTCCTGTCCCATCCCTCCAAAGACAACTTTCAATTCCTTAGTATTTGACTTCAGACATGTGAAATGGATAGACCATTCATTTCTTTTTGGGATGGTCACTAGAAATGAAGGCAAAGAATGCACACAGTTTGCTCCCACAACACTATTAAGAGCAAAATGCGTGGCGCATCCCACAAAACCATCAAATATCGTCCTGACTTATCACTTATCTTTACACTCCTAAGGGAGGTTACTGACCAGCAACACTGGTTAAAAAAAATTACCTCATTCTCCTGAGATGGACACTGATCGTCTGCCAGTTGCTTCCCAAATATGTTATGCCTCGGCTTGTAAAAATCATGGAAATCTTCGCCCTTTCCAGCAAAAAAAGGGGAAACAGGACATCACGTAGTTGGTTGACATTAGTTAACTACCCTGTAACAGCACCTAGTGATCCCGGAAATGGCTGAGGTGCTGATGAAAAGTAGGGCAGACGTATCCAGATTTGCATGTGTCTGATTAATGGAGACGGTTCATCCCTCGGATATATTTCCTAAATTCTTAACAGGGTCTTTGTTGGAAAATGGACTACTGGTTTTTCCAACAAAGACCCTGTTTGTTGATTGGCACACTTTGATTGAATGGCAAGGATGTCATCACACAGTCGAAGCATTCCATCCTCAGTTCTCAGTGCGGCGAGATCTTGTGAAGGTGGGCGAAATTCTTTAGTAGACTGTAGACCACTGTCATAGTGGTGCCGAACAGGACGCACCTCTTTTAGCTGCATAACTCCTTCTTCCGATGCTGTTGTTTCTCGACCGACGCGCCACGGACCTACTATCTCTCAACTAGGACTGGGCTAAGCAACACGTAGTACCCGAACGAACAATGAGAATATGCTGATCAAGGTAACAGCCCAGCCGATTGTTCAAAAACCCACCAAGCGCCGAGTAATCTACGTTCATTTGCAAGAACGCCGACTCCACTTTTCTGATTAGCAGCAAAGCAATCGAACAATGCAAGAAGACAAATCCAATACTAATGCTTTGCGAAAACATTGTAAAGTGCAGCAGGAACCAAATAGGCACCTTTCTAGAACAAATCGAAAGAGCAACACGTATTTGACTAATTTTAAAGAAGAGGAAAAATACAGCTAGACCCTACAAATACCTACTAAAAAAGCCGATTTTCAGCACCTACACTACTTTGCAGACATGAATTTAGCTACACATATAGTTATGCTGGCAGAAAATTTTCGAGCATTCGAATTTGAGTTTGAAAAAAAAAACTATTTCTTCAACGTTCGAATTCGGAAACATTCAAAAAACGCGGTTTCTTGAATATTCGAATTCGAATGAAAATCATTCAAATGCCGTCTCGAATAGGCCTTTCGGGCATAACTACATTACACAACGGCCAGAGATGCAATCAAATCGCACAGCCGTAGCTATTTATTAACAACAATTTAGTAGAGGATAGAGAGTACAAATGAATGATCTGCCCCTGGATACCTACCTTTTGCCACGGCCTGTAGGACTCCACACATCCAGCAAAACACGGCGAGTAGTACGACAGCTGCCTTCCATCCACAAACTCCGCACAAACAGGTCGGAACTCGGATTCACTGCACATACAATGTGTGTTGCACGAACTTTTTAACGACGGCTCCACATCCGAGTAGTTCCCGATCGAAATTTGCCCGTCGCTGAACATTTCGCATACGCATCAGGGCAACAAGACATGGAACTGCAGATCCTCTAGGGAAACATCGCACCTACCGATCCGGATAGGTGGTTTCGACTCCGACGAGAGGATCGTGTGGGCAATATATGAGATACATTGGAGTGAGAACCAGCGAGAAGAACAGCAGTCCTACAGCCAACTTCAACGTTGTGACACTGTTAAGCCGGAAATGCTGCACTATGAAGCCGGAAATCATACAACCAACTCCAGCCATAGGCACCATGATACATCCTAAACATTTACTACTATCAGGCGCCACTATTAGCATTTAACCACTTCCACAGAAGATTAACATCGAACGGTGAACTCAAAAGAAACTGAATGTGAGCTATTGTTTGAAGATGTAGATATGTATTCTTGCTATTTGCATGTATTGACTGGATGTTTAATACTAATCCTCTTTCTTCTCTCTCTTTTTACCTGGATCCACAGTTTACGTTTCCCACTCAAACACAACAGATTCGCACCATGACATAAAAGGATCTATCAATTCAAACGCTGAAGTCTCTCTTGCAGATCAATTTGATCTCTCATTCGATCAATAAGAAAGGCAAGCACATGCGCTCGCACCACAATCCAATTTCAGTAAGCTTTTTAGCTACCCTCAGTGAAACTCTCAAATATCAAGGACTACCTACCTATCAAGAAACTCGATCGACTCGGTGGCACATTGAACTGCCTCTCCAGGTACTTCGACATGAACGACGACGCACCCGTGACGACAAGACCTGAGCAAGGGATTCATTGGCGGACGAAAGGAGTACCACACTTCACACTACCGATACTTACTGTCAATCGCCATAGCAAGGGTGATGAGCATGAAAGGAGCATTTGTGAGAATCCGATAGATTGCTATGGGAATATGCCTCACATCCAGCCACAGCTTGTACCACAACGGCCCTCTGCCACGGGGTGCGATAGACGTGTACAACAACGACGACTCTTCTGAAACGTCCTCGAAATGTACCACATCAACAGAGTATAATAAGTACCAAGACCACCTTGAATGGGAGTGTCACGGTAGAGGGCAGCCGTCTTGTTCGTTCCAGCTAATCCGCAGCACTCTGGTGTACGCCTTCTCACTGCTTGTGAAGTTTCCACCAAGCGGTTCCTGAATGACAGTGGCAACTGTTTGGACGGAAAGCGTCTTCAACAAAGAAGTCTGCCTTACCTATGCCATTTGAGAGATTCTGGTAAGACTTTGGGCAGGCATATAATTGGCACTACGGCGATCAGCGCAATGAAGGATGCTAATACAAAGCCTATCCACCACGCTCCAACCCACGAAGGATCAGATTCGTCGCCACTAACTCTGAAAAATGGCGGAATTGTATAACGGCAGAGCTTGCATTTCAAGAATGATGTAGTCAGTCAATCACATACTGCACATACTGTGAACTGCAAACCCAGGTTCTGGAAGCTTGTACGCAAAGATGTGTAAGGAACGTTGACCTAGGATCGCAATCGATATCGATCGCTTTCAGGCCACATAGAAACCTCTGCGCTCTTTGTCCTTATGTAGGAATAACTTCTTGTTTAGCCAGAAGGACGGTATACAAGAGAATCCTTGACTTCCGTAACAACATTTTTGGTGACATTTTCTCACGTGAAAAATGAATGTATCAGTGATCTCAGCACGAGGTTAGAGGCGAGAACATACATATATCAGCCTGTCGCCGTCCATCCAATGTGGTAACTTCTACATCCACAGCTGGCTCACACAAGTATGAGAAGGAAGAGCTACGTGGTCGAGCCAGAGGAGGTAAGATGCTCCCTCAAGTTGATTGCGACTGGGAGGGAAGTTTGTTCTACGACAATGTCTCACAAGTGATAAATATATGTACAGCGCTGAAGCTATTCACCCTTTCCTGGAATTTACAAAGAAAATCCTTTCCTTGTCCACCGCAATATTCAAAGCCTTAAATTTTATAGGTGCACTGCGCTGCTGAAAAAGGATGAAAGCGACTGCAATACGGGAAAAGGGTAGTGAAATGCCAGTGGCAGCGACTAACCACTCTCCATTTTAAATAGTTTTCCTCAACTTCCACGCTTCGCCTAATTCGCTAAATTAAGGGCTTCAAGGACTATCGGGAACAAAACCATGATCCTGAGACAAAACTGACAGCAAACATAAATACGGTAACACTACAACTTTGTAAGCACATGCTCTAGTTTACATCTTCAGGATGCAGCAGAGAGGTTGTCCGAGCAATTGGTCTCATATAACTTCACTAATATTTAACGATGAGGCTTCACAATTTAGCGTCATATAAAACGATACCATCGGACTGGCTTCAGATTTAAATGATTCAATATTATCTACATATGAAATGTGACTGGCTATAATTTCACAAGAAAAGACGGGCAGAAACTACTAGGTGCAAAAACACGTGTGCTTCTCCAGGAATGTACACCTATCACTCACGTCTTTTAAATACGTTAAATCACAGCATAACCTACATGAAACTTTTAAAACGACGTGGCACTTTACAGAAGATCGATAGATATATCAATAACGTGGGTCGAAATCAGAGATGTGCGTAATTACGATTTACGATTTTACGATTTACGGCTACTTTTCCAAATTTTTTTTACGACTTACGATTTACGAAATTTTGGGTCGTAAATCGCAAATTTTCGTAAATGTGTACTTTGATCAGCAACCAATTGGCGTACAAATTTATATAGACCGGATTGTAAAGGTGTGCCCACCCTAGTGGTCTCCTTTTGTAGCGCATTACTACTTCCCTTTAAAGCTGTTTTTTATGCTCTAATGTGTTAGTATGGCAGAAAAAGCTATCCTGTGCATAGGCTTTTCGAACACGACTTTTCATTTTCCTAGGGAAAGAGAGACGAGTTTTCTAGATCCAAGTCCTGTTTGGCAATAAAGCCTAGTCAATTTTTTTGTAACAGATACACGCTAACCCTTTCGAATAGAATTGACGGAAATCCACGATCGAACAACGTTCTTGACTGGAAGCGGGGTTAGAAAGTTGCTACACTCATGTGGATGGGATAAGCCACCAATGTTTCTATCGATTTGAATTGCACTTTATAGGGCTGAGCAAATTGATATACAAAGTAAAACGGTACAGGTAAAAGGGTAAAAGCGAGCGCATAGCATCTCAAGAAAAGGTCTCACTGGTTTTGACAGTTTTGGTCTCCATTTTCGGAGTGGTTGATTTTATCTCTTCACCCTGTTTGATCCGTTTAGGACGCCACATGCTCTCGGAGAACAAACGTTCCTTGGAAAACTGGCAAAGGGTAGCCCGAGAGAGTGCAGAGAATTATTAAATAGTAGCGTCATATTTTAAAGATTTCAAAATGTGACAAGTACGGCAAACTTGTATAGGAAACCGGCACTCTAGGTAGGTTTTTAGGTTACCGCTGGTGTTGTAGATCATTGGTTCAGAACTTGAGAGCACTTTTAAAGTTAAGAAACGTCTTCTTTGCAATCTCTCTACAATTACAGTTAACAGAGCTTTCTGAGTTTGAATATCGCGCTGTGGTTGATGCTTGGTAACCTTCATGAAGCAGTGGTTGTGTAACTACCTTCTTGAAGCGGTCTATTCACCGCTTTCACTTTCTGCGTTTAAAATGAACTTCTGCAAACTCAAACTGAACCTGTTTCAACTTAAGCAGCGTTCTTGCCAACTCACAACTCAAATGGGATTACTTTTAAGTTAAACCAGATACCTTCTAAATCGAAATTGTGTCGTCTATAGAATCAAACTGACGATGCCTCAACAAGGTTGCTGTTAAGGAATGCGTTAACCTTCTCATCTTTAAGCGACTACAAATGGTGTCCAAGGAATATGGTCATACTGGTTCAGCGACCTAAACTGTCTTATCCGTCTGCTATGGGAATGTCCGTGGACTAGTTTCAAGATTTAGAAACACGGAGATCTTTCGGTGCGTCACACGATGGGATTGCCTGATGCGCTCACTCAGTACGCATAGCGCAATCCCGTCGTATGACTCTGCATGTTTGTTAGATTACTACATGTGCAGTTGCTGTTTTCGCCCGCATTGGTCAGAGGTAAAATGATTTTTTAAAATTTTCTAGCTTTAATAGCGACTTTTTCGCCAAATTTTGCTAAGTTATAGATAAACTGGTAGGACGCTAGGAATTCAAAAATATTCAAACAATGGGTTCAGGTTGAGCTAAAAGTAACACGACAAACAAATAAATATTTAATCATATCTGGTTAACATTAGTCTTACTCTTTGGAAAAACTCTTGGGAAATTTAGTTGTACTGCACCACATGTCAGGTGACTCTTACGATTTACGGTTTACGATTTACGATTTACGATAGTTTTTTTTTCGTAATTACGATTTACGATTTACGAAATTTCAAAATTCATTTACGCACATCCCTGGTCGAAATACAAAACCTACTGAAGAGGTGAGTTCACAATTAATCTTAATGAACTCCTTTGAATTTCGGGATAATGTCAACACGATATCAATAGAATCAAAAATTAAACCCGATCGGGTGAAACTGGATATCCTAGGAAAATCCGTGAGGCCGTTGAACCTTACAGCGTTCTCTACAGGAACGTTTCCAGTTTATAACAGTTGTAAGCCTTCGTGGATTTTCCAGACCGAATTCAGAAAACAACTTATTTGCTTCGGATCCGTTTCTTCCTCAGCAGAGCAACTTCTGTGCATGGGTTTAGCTCATAAGATCATGTGTTTAATCAGAGACGACAACTGAAAAGCCTAACTGGACTGAGGTACAGAGACTGCAGGGAGGGGTCATGAGGTAATCTTTACTCAGTTCATTTACATCTCTCTTTCCTCTCCTCTTTCTCTCTAATAACCTCGAAGCAGCTGGAACCTTCAACATGCAGAAAGAACAAAGCTGAATTCTCCTCTAACGTCGTACCACATCACGATATTACTGAATAATTTTAGGTGAGGTTCGGTATTAATAGACTTGTCGAACTCGAAGTCTTCCCCCTACTCGTTCCCCACCTGAACGCAGCCAGAATCGTATTTCATTGCAAACTGTAGTAACCCGATTCCTAGATTCTGTTGACGTATTTCATGCTGTACTCCGTCTTATTCATGAACACTGAACCTAATTTCATTTCATTTTCTTGAAAACACCTTTTAATGTTCAATTCGCTCAGAGATGAGGCATTAGGCGCAAATGTTCACAACCATATGGCCGCTCCTACATGCCACGTAGTGTCACGTAGTCTGCATGAAAAATGACCGAAAGAATGATTAATAAGTAGAACACTTCGCTCAACTTGATCTTAGTCCATCAACCAAAGGACCATTTAATCGTTTTCAACAAAAACTAATAACTCCATTTCTTCTTTCAGACAGTGTCACTCAAGAGTGGTGTCACTTTGTCATTCTCCTCACCAAGTATTGGCTGAAGTTTTAAAGGTAGTTTCCAGGATGGGCTAACAAAGCCGAAGTGAGGTGACGCTCCTCGGGTGGTCACAGCTGGATGGTTTTCTCGCTCACATGAAGAACAGCACGGAGAAGGGCGAACAAAGGAGCTCCACGAATGCTTACAGCCAAAGAGTGTCCTTGCCGCGCTGCTAGCTCAGCTCAGAAAGTACCGTTAGATTAATCGAATGGTACTCTTACACAATCCATAAATGTAACGATACGCACACTCTGAACATGCAACTTTAAAGTTAAGTTCTCAGACTCAACAAATTTTACGTCTAAGGTGAATGGTGATGAATCATAATCGCTGGATGAATCTATTCGATTTCAAACAATATTGAAAAATCGCTTTCTTCATACGTTGACGACCGTATGACATGATGCAGCATAAGACCCTTTCAGCCGCGTGGGAACACGTCACACGATGTTTTGTCACGGCCTTGTAACACATTTTTCTAATCGGGTGACTCTCACGGAATCGCTCAAGACCGAAAAGTTAAATTCATACAAAGCAATTAAAACCAAACTTAAGTCGGTAATATATTCTCCACAATTATCAACAACCTTTCCCCAACGTACATGCAAAGATTGGATCCCGTCTTTGAAGAAATGAGCTGGCCGCGAATCCAGGAAGTTGGTCACCCAAATCCGGATTTCGTCGTAGTCGGCGAGCTTCTTCCCAGCCAAGTCGTGCTGCATCGAGCGGAATACGTGGTAGTCGGATGGGCAATTTCAGGGCTGTACAGCGGACGAGGCAAAATGGTCCAAACAAATTCCTCAATGTTCTGCTGAACGGCTTTCGTGATATAAGACCTCGCATGAGCATGCAGCAATTTGGCAGAGGACGTGTCAACTCGATTTGGATTTAAATTTGGAGCAGACAAGCTCTACTGCAAGCTCCGGAGTCGATCTTATCGGATCAGCTTCAACGCCAAACCGCGAAAGGTCGATATCCAGGACAGGCGCCCGTCTCCCATGCTCTTCGTCTTCAAAACCTTCGTCACCGACGGAAAAAAAAACTGAAACCACCGCTCGCACTGCCTTTTGAAAACGGCATCTTGGTCAAATGCAGCTATCAACGAACGATGCGATTCCGCAGCGGATTTTTTCAATTAGACATCGTAGAGCAGGCACGCGCGCACAATCATTTTCTGATCCATTGTAGTCTGAAGACTATAATTTTAGAAACCGCTGAAGGAATGAAGTGATAAAAATAGGAAATGTAGAATAAGAAACGCCGCGAAAAACTAACCTTGAGTGAGTCCACAACCGATCCGAATAACTGTGAAAAGAAATCCACAATGTATGCGACATTCTGTGTGGGACAACCTAATAGTTGGACTCAAATCTTTCAAACGAACTTCTTTGTGTTATGTGTACGTCACATTTAGACATTGTTGTAAAAAGCGTGGTCCGTGAAAACAATATTCGGTTACTGATTTGTTGAGCTCCACGACAAGTAGCGGCTTCAATTAAGGGCCTGCTCATAATTCGCGAAGGGAGCGACGGTCGCCCAGGCAAGTAGTACGTATCGATTATTGCTGGGCGAGCCACTCGGCATCAGTCGATCTGTATGCATTACACTAGCTACCCAGTCGCTCCCGTCGCGAAGTATGAACCAGGGCGTAAAGGCCCCCACACACTTCTGCGGCAACGCCCGGCCCTATCCTTAACCATAGGGCAAGGACGCAGAGCACGCCGTCGGCAGCGAGCGCGCGGCCGCGAGCGGCGAGGGGCTCGGGCGGCGGAGGTGACGCCGCCGGAGCGGCAACAGCGATAATGATGCGAATCATTATTGCCGTCACCGCTCCAGCGGCACGAGCAGACTGTTTGAGCTTTTCCCCTTCGATGAGTCAATACGCTCAGCTGCTCCCACAGCCACCGCTGAGCGGCATGACTCATCGTTTTCGTCGTCCGCCGCTCGCCACAAAAGTGTGCGGAGGCCATAACAAACAGACTCGCGACGCTACAAAAATCGATTGGTCCCACGAACCAGATGCGCGGAAATCGCGCGGTCGCCGATGTGTTAAACATGACTTTCTTCGACAATCCCATCATGAGCATTCAATAATCAACAATTTTTTCCAAACTTCTCAGGCTTAATGCATGAAGAATGCAGTCTTATGCCGTGGGTTCTTCGTTAACATTCGGTGCTCAGAGCCACTTTATAAAAAACTGAATGCGTTACTCGCGTTCTTATTCGGCAATCCACAAGTGGACCACGGTAGCGTGTCCAGTGTTCTATCGCAGAGCAATCGAATACACTCCTTTGAGATAAAGAATTTCATGTTTTTTTTTTCATTCGAGCCATCCGAAAACAGCAGGGGCATGCTTTGTACTCCAATTCCGCAGAGCTTGGTTTGACCGCTCATAAGCAGTAAACCGCAGATGTGAACGCCGCACCGCAGACGTTTAAGAAGAAAAATCGAATCACCGTGAAATTTGTTCAGCTGGCAGATGCCAGAAGTCCGTATGATAGGTTAGAAAAGTACCCGCAGTGAGAAATCCCGCAGCTGGTCCGAATACGACGAATGAGTAGAAAATGCCTGCAAGAGATTAAAATACCCATGAAGACGGCTGAACAAACGCATGTGCAGCACTACACTAGCGGATGCGTAGCGAAAAACTTACCAACAAATAACGACGAAAGTGCCTTGCCCACATTTTCATCGATGTAGGAGACCCCAATCGTGAACAACGGCGTCGCGCCGATACCGTGCAAAAAGTGCGCCAGACAGAAGAGGAACACGAACCGAAACGTGCCCGGCTGAAAACAAAAACACGATGCCGTTGTATGCTGTGGGACGACGACGGAAGCAGAGCGGATCCGCACAATTCCGTCAGGAAATTCGCATGCACCTGGTTCTGTTTTTGCGCTGCACAGCTGGCGGTGAATGCGGAAGCATCAGCTTCGGAGTAGTTCCAGTCCGCTAGAAGAAAGTAAATGCAGCTCTGATATTAAAGCAAAACTGAGTAGCCCACATAGACAACACAAGCATATTATGGAAGCTCGCTCTGCTTTTTCTGCACATTCAGATGTCCCTCATTGTTTACGCCTCATCAGCTCTAATAGTAAAGAAAGGAAACAACTTCACTCTCGTGTACTACAGGTCTACGCAGCAAATGTTCACACAATATAGATTACAGCTCTCATTAAACGTATAATAAAGCTGCTTCAGAAAAACATTACTTCAACTGAATCCAATCCAATTCCATTTCATTAGAATTACTCGATTTGTTACTTTCCATTGCAATGATTTTTTAAAATCCCGCTTGCCTAGTGGTGCATTGTCTATTTTGTTGCGTGCGAAACTGAAGAAACTCCGGCGGTATCCAGTACTATTAGGTTGTAACGAAATAAATGGCACTGAACCACTGTAAATTTAAACAGTTAATATCTCGGCTTGTAGGCAAGTTTATTAATCGAAATAAAAACCTTCTGATTCTACACATCTTTGCCAACGTGACACAAGCTTTTTTATCCCAGTAGCATGAAAATCAGAAGTTCTGGAATTGACGGAATCTTCGAAGGCACTTTCGGCATCCTGTTGGTATTTGAATATTTTCCCTACCAAGAAGTCGCCAAGATGCTTGAAGAAATGGTAGTCTGTTGGGGAGAGGTCGGAAGAAAACGGAGGATGTGGTCGAGTTTCAATGCTCAGCTCATTCAATTTCTGCAACGTCATTCGTGCTACATGGGGGCGAGCATTGTCGTGCAGAAGGAGAACTCGCCTTCGGTTTACCAAGGCCGGCCGGATATCCTTCAACTTTTTCATCATTTCTTCAATTTCAATGCAGTACTTCTCTGATGGATTCACCGGGAGGGAGGAAGCTGTGGTGAATAATTCCCAGCGAACATCACCATACTGTCACCATTACTTTCTTTTGGTGCAATTCCGGCTTCGCAAAAACCTTGGGGCTCTCATCGCTGTCCACCCACTGTGCCGATCGTCGCCTGTTGTCGTACATTATCCATTTCTCGTCACAGGTTACGATGCGATCAAGGAATGGTCCGTTTCGTTCCGTAGAAGCAGTGCGGACGAGATCTCATATCGTCGGTTTCTTTGCTCCTCAGACAGCTCGTGAGGCACCCATCTTTCCAGCTTTTTGGTCTTTCCAATTTCCTTCAGATGCCGGGCAGCTGTGTTGTGACTGACGCCAAGAACCTTCGCTATCTCCCTGGTACGTTTGTGTGGATCCTCCTCTACCACATCTCTCAGCTTGTCCTCATCAACATCACTATGCCTCCCACGACCTTCATGTTCTTCCAAACTTTCATCTCCATTCCGGAACTTCTGATACCAACGATACGCCGTCCGAATTGTGGAACATTCTTGACCGAATGCGGCGTTGATCTCCTCGTCCGCCTCCTTAGCTGTAGTGCCCAGCTTGAATTCATACAAGTAAATGCCTCGGATTACCCTTTTGTCCATCTGCAAAAAAGTCAATAAAACTCTAAAGTTTTCCCACTTTTACATAGAAAATTTGGTACTCACCGGTAGAGCAAAGTTTGCGCTTCTAAATGGTATGCCACATGTTACGGTTTGTTCTTGATCAAACGCGTAAAGACGCGCCAAAAAATGGCGCGAGCCAGTGCCATTTAATTCGTTACAACCTAATAACAAGGGGAGGGTCTGAAGCGTATGTCTGAACGGGGAGAGCGAGTCATACAGAGAGAATCCCCACCGCTCAGTTAGTATAAGAATGTGTTTATTTTAGCCAAGTCGTTAAAGACTCAAGGACTAGGGGGTCCTTGAAGTCACAATGGAATACGGCGCATCACGAGTTCGGGGGCCTTGTACGCCCGCGATGCCTCTGCCGGCAAGCAGTGTGGAGCACATTGGAGGTGACGTTGCTTCATGCGAGGAAGGTTCTTCTGCGCTGCTGCATTATTGCATCTCAAATGACTGGTTGAGATTTGGGGGATTCTGACGTCTATACCGTTTTACAGACGTTTTCTGCGCATTTTTCAGATGTACGCTGTGGTATTCAACATGGTGATGTATAAATGTTCAACACCAGTGATACACAGGTACAAAATGCATGAAGCAGCACTGCGCACAATAAGGGCAGCGTATAAACAGGCAGTTTGTTTCCATACATGGATCAATGACCTCAGGAAAAACAATCCTGCTCGGATCTTCAAAAGAGACCAGGATGTGGCGTCGGAGGTGGTTAAAATGAGAAAGGAGGTGTGTGCATCCCGCAAATTAACCTAAACGGCACCGGTACACTGTTTCCCGCATCTTTGCCTGTCACCTGGAAATCAGAGGTCTGCTGAAGATTTTATAAGATCTAACACCAACAATGTCCGCCGATGCTCGAGTGGTGATCCACCTGCTCACGCTGAAGTGTGACCCACCTTTAGACAAGGAACCTTCGAGGGAAGAAATCAAGCTGGCCGAACGGATGGCCAGCATACACAAGGACTTCGAAGCACGTCAACTTGAAGTTGACGAAGACCAATAGGTGGAAGTGGTGGAAGAAGAAGAAGATTGGGATCCGCAAGACGAACTGATAGACGTGGAGAGGCAAGCAAGCAGTGGGCAGCAGTGGGCAGAGGAGCCTGTAGGTTTTATACGCTGTCCGCATTGTGACCAGTGCTTTTGTTTCATGCACTTTGTGCCTGTCTATCACTGATGTTGAGCGTTTATACATCATTATGTTGAATAGCTTTCTCATTGTCTTGTGGTTAGAAAACCGGTCAGTAATAAACAAGTCGCAAGGCATAGGCATCAGAGTCCTTCAAACCTCAACCAGTCAGTTGAAATGCAAAAATGCAGCAGCGCAGAAAAACCGAACCCCCAACTGTCTTCCCATGAAGCGACATCATTTCCACTACGCTCCGAGCCGCTTGCTAGCGGAGGCATCGCGGACGTACGAGATCCCCAAACTCGTGATGCACCATATTCTTTTGTGACCTCCAGGACCCCTACTCCTTGGGTTTAACGACTTAGCAAAAAATAAATACATTTTTATACTAACTGAGGGGTGGAGATTCTCTCTGTATGACTCGCTCTCCCCGTTCAGACATACGCTTCAGACTTATCCCTTGTAAAAATGATATCTCCTTCACAGTTACCATGGTCCGCCACTATTTAATTTAGCGAGCTGAGATTACAAGACAAGTCAAATCACAGCTTCTTCTTTTTACAACGATCCCAATGCAAGTGCTCGTGCATAACATTCACTTCGACACTTCTGGACAAACTTCTGCCTTCAGAACACCACAATCAAAGTAATCAATCACATCTAAACTCAGAGAATATGAAGATCACGACAAACGAAGGGAATCTTCGCACTCCTACCACATCGGCTGTGAAAATTGCGGTCTGACCCACGCTGTGAAGAAGCAGAAGGAATTTTTGGGATCTCCAGGTGGTAGCAAAATTCGAACAAGCATATCTCACTCACTTCTGATCGCACACGAGCTGAACGACTTCACATCCTGATTTGCAGAATAGCTATCCGCTAGCATATGAGGCGTTGAAAATAACAGACTACCGATGGCAATAAGAGCGAGACCAGCACCAAGAACGACAGGCTTACTGTGTCTACCACCAAAGTAAGACACAGGAATGCAAAACAATACATATCCAAAGTCGTAAAACTGAAAAAATGAGGCATAGCTTGTCATCGCAATAGTGCACAAATGTTTTCCAATGCCAGTATTTGTGGTCTACATAAGGTCTTTTGCGATTTTAATCGCAACCTTCGCATGACTCCTGCGAGTTCCGCCATCAACCACGGTATCTCCAACACAAGGGATAGAACCTGTTTGCCTACTGGAACCTTTATCAGTCAAAATACTACATTACCAAAAATAAGCCGAATAGAAATTTAGGCGAGAAAGTCAGATACGTGCTGTCGACTACTGACACAAGGACAGCTTCGCTCACGGTTGCATCATTTCCACTGGGATGCGCTTCAATCATAATTTTCTCGGATGGCCAACAGACCAGTTGCAACATATTCAATGGACTTCCAGATTGTTCACTATGAGAAGTATTTACGGCTATAAAAATCCGAATGTTTCAACTAAAAACCAATACACTGTTCAAGGAGTTCTATGTTGGCAATCGTGTCCCGCTTCTTAAACTGGAACCGCGCTCAATGGTGGATACTTAAATGGCCATAATAGTGTTATCGCTATGCATAGATGACTATAGGTTTTTGATACGACAATATCAACTAGGCCAAGCTAACCGAGAGTGCTCAAGATCATAACGCAATATGATGCGCAAGAATAAGTGCGTTGAACGTGCGTCGTGGTCATTAGAATGCATCGCTCCTCCACGTCAGGTTCAGAATAATCGTAGGAATATTGCTAGCGCCACCAGCTGACTCCAAGATCATCTACAGAATCAATCACTTTAAGTTCATTGCATGGAATCATACAGTGGCTTTGAGCTAAAGCAAAGGACAACGATGAAAGCAGGACGTAATCCTATCCGTTTGTGCGTCCAACTTCGACTGAATATCGTGGAGACGATTTCAGTGCGTATTTCGCCTATGTGATAACCTGCGTTAACCAGCCAATGAGCAAGTCAATGTTTTGTCGTTCTGGTACCTCACACCGACCTCGCACTGACGAGAAGCGTAACTGGCTTCAAAAACCTCGATTCGAGGTGTTTGCAACTGAAGGCGTTTCCTTCGACCGCGCTACCGTGCGCCCTTGAGATGCGGTATAAAGGATAAAAGACGGCGTTACTCAATTCCTTTTGGGACGCGCCAGCGCATTCTACTTCTACGGGATGTCGTGGAGGCGATTTGAATGCGTATTTGACTTGTGGTGGCCAGCCGATGAACAAGTCAGCGCTTTATCCTTCCCAGGCAGGTCTGGTACCAATTCAAGGACCCCTGTAGGATGGAAGGCTTGGTTGGCCTAGACGGGAAAGAACCAGCAACCTGGTAACCGGTGCAGCCGACACTAGGCGCCTCTTCCGAGTGCGCTACACGCGCCCGAGATGCGGTACGAGATAACAAACCCATTAAAAGACCCTCGAATTAGCGTGCGAGACAGGAGTCAAAATTTTGGTGCTACCCGCTGTACAACCGCTTTGAGCATCTCCCAGAAAAGCCGATATGAAGACAATGATCAGCGGCCTAGTTGTGTTTAGCGAGATACAAGTGAAAACGAGAAATGTCGAAAGGAGAGGGGGTGTTGCGCTTCATTAATGTAGAAGAAAAACGAAAGCGGAAACTTTAGAGTAACAATAATTACCTGCACGATGCGACCCATAGTACTAGTACTAAGTTTGAACCGACGCTCTATCGATGAGATCGCAGAAGGCACTAGACCGTTGACAATAATACCTTGCACGGCACAGTACCAGCATAACAAAGTAATCATCCATCTACGAGAACCCAAAAATGACAACGATGACGGTCTGGAACAAAATGAATGTCACGGATACAACACCGCCCACGAAAAGGGAGCATAAAAAGACAAGATATCCGAAAACCCGCAAAAAAACTGAAAGTGACATAAGTTCAAACCTCCATTTTCCGATGCCACACTGAGACTCCTGCACCAGCACGCTCATCTCCATCTCAATGATTTCATTTTGTTTCTCCTGCAACAGGGCCATTCATAGCGACCGAACTCAAGGCGCCTTTTCAATGTGACTCATGTCTCGATGACAAATCGAAGAGGAATTGTATAGAGCGGAGATGACTGACTTGCCACTGCCTATCGCGAATGTCTCGAATTCGACGAGGTTTTTCCACATTACGATAAGGGACGCCTTGAGAAGCTTGTCTGCTGTGGCTCCTGCAACAATTCATATTTTCTCACAGAGTATACATCAACCACATCACAAACGCCCACCGGCACTCCTGAGTACCCTCGGGAGGTGGGCGTTGAAGAATGCAAAATAATAAACAAATCAAACCATTAATACGCCGTTTTTTTTCAAACATTTTTTGTTCTTGCACGTAAATCGTTCTAAGCATGACAAGCAAGTGGAAGGGACAGTTACAACGATTATTGATAAGAACATATTGGTTTGAGAAGATAACATGCAGAAAAAGGTAGCCTTATGCTAGTTCAGCCTGACAGAAATTAGGCCCCGCCTCCCGTTGTTTCCGAACATACTTTTTAGCAGTTTATATCTCGCGACTAAAGCCACCGCCGCCGTACAGATTATATGGAGATTAAACAATTGGCATGGAATTCACGAGAGCTCGCCACGTCTAACGCGAAATACGACCGGGTTCATCATTACTTGTTTGTGTGAGATAAAGCACCACGCCTGAACTTTGAATCAGCCTGCTATAAAAAACAACACGTTCTCCACGGGGGTCACTTTTTGCAACAAGTTCAACTCCTCCCAACCATTCGTTACCTTTAACAATGGCAGATCGCAACACTGGAAAATGTCTTCAATCACCCCACTTACCGAACTGATGGAATCGTGGCGCGAAAAACTCTCTTACGTAGTTCACACTGCGCGAAGATGAAACGTGCGAGTCGAACGAGCCCGCGAACTGGAGAAGATTTTCAGACGATGCCTTACACTAGTACTTGTTCTGATTTCAATACGAAGGAAGACTCATGATATACGTGGACATGAAATTGTGTTCATGTAAGTTCGCAGATTTGGAAAGAGCAGAAGATGCTTCAAAACATACAAGGCGTCAGGCTCATGGCATTACATAGCTCGTCGCTCGGAACTTTCTTAGCAATCTCGGAAGTAGGCAGGCTAGGCTGGGTAGCCTAGAATGTAGCTCTGCTCTAGTGCTTAAATGGAGCTCTGTAGCTCTGCTCTAGTGCAAGGGGTTTGAAAGGAATGCTTAAAAAATAGCACACACGACTATTCTAAAAGGTGCTGCTTCAACAAAAAGTTGCCTGACCTTCCAGCTTTTGCTAAACTCTCAGTCAGCCTCCCATTTTCCCGCGTTCCAACAGAAAGACTAGCAATGAGCGAGCACGTGAATTTTCGTAAATGTGTCTTTGATCATTAGACTCTCATCTCTCTAGCTTGTGTATACTATTACCTCTTTCTCGACTATAGACCCTTCCCACAAAATTTCGGTGTCTGCGCGTAGTGGATTTCACTGTCCTGCTATTGCCGAATTTTTGGAGAAGAAATGAGGGTACTGCAGATATGCGCTCCAATCTGGTTCAGTTCCACAGCCAACACAACGAAGGTGTTCTTCAGCCCTTCCGAAGTCATTTAGCGGCATATTTCTTTGCAATGGATAAAGAATGACATGTGTTGTGATGCCAGGAATTTCGTTATGTAAGCTGAAATCGCGCACATATGCAGCAATGTCAAATGAGGAAGAGTGAGGACTGGATGGCGCTCTGTCGGAAAGCACAGAGAAGTGCATGATCAACCAAAAATTTGCATATGCCCTACCGGCATCGAAGATGTAACCAGCAGATAAAAGAAGAGACTGGCAACTAATGTAGGGTAATAATAGCCGTGGCGTAATTCATGATTCTCTCCTTAAGCTGTGAAGCAGTTTGAAACAAGAAAAACTTGTCCTGTTCTAATAGGAGTGACTCTAGCGAATTTTTACCTAATTCCAGAGCAACACTTGCGGCTCTAAATATTACAAGTTCCATCCTGTAATCAAATTTGCTGTTCAACCTCACCTAAATGGCGTTTACACTTCCAAACAACTACGTAGCGCAACGCATTGGACAGGTGCATTGCGCGATCTTAGCACCAGATTCATCGCAAGATTTTAACCTTTGTGCTTTCAAAGAATGCAAGACAATGAGAACGTTCTCTGGGAGATCCTCGTGATTCCGCACAGTATAACTCGTTATTCATCTTTCAACGGCTCTTTTGGTATCGGAACTTATTGCTTACCAGAACTTGAGGGCTGACATTTTTCTTTTCTTTTTTTAGCAGACGTCCTCGAATTTTTGGCTTAGGCTCATAAGAGCCAAGTATAGTCTGTTTTTACGCCTTCTACAGCCTTATCTTTGAAGCAGGGAATTGCTTTTGGCAACGACGTCACAACTAGCGGTCTTCAAATACTTTAGCACTAAGGAAATGTCGGAAACAGACCAAAGTCGAAGTCTCAGGTTAGAGTCTTTGCTGTGTAACATTATGGGAGGGCGCTGAACCATTTGTGACACTCTGTGCCCTTCTTATGATTCTAAGGGTAACCAGTAAGCGGGTTAAGACCTCCTCTGAAAGCTGGGCTAAGCCGAAGCGAATTTATATACCCGAGAAGAATAAAGGTATTTATTAGCAGTGGTGAATGAAAGCATCTATTGGAGACGTGCTTCAAAACACTTCTCTGAGACCACTTGAATCTCCAGCCTTCTTACAATTTACGGTTTACGATCCACGAACGACGGCTTTATCATAAATACGATTTACAATATACGAAATTTCGGATTTCATTTAAGCACACCCCTGCTGTTAATATTATCCCAATACTAAAACAATAAAAAATCACAGTTTTAGGACTTCATGTATTGTTTTTTCTCTCTAGCAATAGCAAGGAAGCATCACTACATTGCAACGCTCCTCAAACTTTTCCAATAAAATAGCTTCCGTCCGTTGGTCAAATGTAATAGCTTCGACACTCAGATCCACGCGAGGAGATTGAAATGAGTACAATTAGCATAACACCACACCCGTTCAAAAAACGACGCATCTATTTGGACAAAATGACCACTCAGAGGTCGTAAAAGCGGCTAATCATATATTGACGGGCGCACTCCGGATCATTGCACCACAAGATCAAACATTCCCTGCGTCATACAGAAAACAGTATTTATAGCACCAGCACACTATGAGAAGTACTTACAGCGAATAAAAGTTGCTCATTGGTAACACAATTCAAAAATTTTTATGAACAAAAAAGCCATCTAGAGAAATACACTTCTAAACCACCTTGAGCTCATTTATTTTTGAAACTTTAAAAATATCTTCACTTCAAGCTCTATCTACATCACACCTATTTGCCTATATTTAGCAATTCGTGAGTTCCTTCCGTTCTACACGTACAAGCAAAGTGAATTACGGAACAGCAGAGCTCTCGATGAGGTTAAAAATTACACCTAATCCTCTTATCTGTGGCATTCCTCTGCGATTACAAGTTTTAACATTTCCTGTTCTTTTTTCCCACACACTAACACCAGCTTCAGGATTGCTTCAGTTTTTACCATTCTTAAACAAAACACCTCGCTGCACCAAATAATGAGTTGCTACAGGTTGCTATGCCGACAATATATTAAGCATTACTGCAGAAAAGCAGTCCCCACGCTCTATGCAGTTTCCCAGAGCTCCTCTTAATTGATGGGAAGGTTTCCGATTCTTAGCAAAAGTGTGCCTACAACTTGTTTTCCCACATGTGTGGGTAATGCAGATAGTACAACTTAGATGTGAGGAGGTTTTTTCAATCGTCAACTTCACAAGCATTCATTCGAGCGCCGAGAATAAAAACATGTTGTGAATGCTCTAGATGTCTGACATTCAATTGACATTTTGATGCCTTCGATCAATAGTGGGAACGTTTTACTGCAGGTTTTGGTTTTACTGCAGGCTAGAGGGAACTCTACTTGACACAGGGAAGAAACGAGGATTGGAAAGAACCTTCTGCCACAAACCCAGAACGCCTTGTGCACTATAGATCACCTCACCATCACGCTCGTCCCCACATATTAAGCTTAACCACTTCCAAATCCGGTTCACGCACATGAAGTTCCATACTGGGAGAAAGATGTTCACCTTAGGGCAATTCTGAGACCTTCCGGTCTAAGAGCATTTTGCACACTCATTCGAAAGAATTGCTTTCCTCTTCAAATTCTAAGGAATAAAAATGTCGCCAGTTGAAATTCAATTGAATAAGCAATAGTATCATCCTCGGGGCTCAACGCCGGACCTGACGTCTGATGTTGATGTAGGTGGATAAGCGGATACTACAAAGCCTGTGGACACTGTACGCCTTTCCCCAGATAGATGATGTCAATCAAAACGGTTGTTAGCAATCGTGAAAAACTGCATTTTACTGGGAAGAAAACCAATACGAGAAAGAGAAGAAAGAGCAAAGACCAGCGGAAGCTCACTCACCATTTGGTGGCCCGACTTCGAGGCGGCGCTCCGAGATCGCCGGGCGCGGATCGCGTTTCGGCGTCAGCATCCGAGTCTGCATTGCTTTCCGTTTCTCTCATCATGGCATTGCCTAAACCTCGAGAACAATAGCAGCCAGCCGAAGATGTAGCCGCGACTGACCGCTCATCTCGAAGAGCAATCCGCTTCAACATAACGATCACAAACGGAAAACCACTGCCGAACGCGGAAATTTCGCTGAACGCGGACATGCACGCCTGATTGCGCACTACACGTACTCTGCCTGTGTTTCTACGCGTGGGTATGTGAGACGCATTCAGACGGAAAACGGACTCTATCAGAACACGACGCCGACAACCAAAGGAGTTCACGTAGGGTAGAAATATGATCGGCGACGCAGAGCGCGCAACCAAAGTACGCGACACATGCGGCGCTCACCTCAGACGTATCGCGAAAAAATTGGTACACCTGACTGCTCAGACAGCGGCAACAGTCGACAAACAAGCAGCAGCAGACGAAGTGAGCTCGAAGGCGGCAGAGCAACTAGAGGACATTCTGGTCGTTCCGCTTGCACCGAATGAGGGGAATGTCGAGTTAAAGCGGTGCTTCAAGGAGACGTCACTAAAAGACGGTCCTCGCAACACAAATGTCGCCGTTAACATTCCCTCTAGATGCGCCATGCGTTCTATCTTTATGCCATAACCTGAAGCCCCAATGATTCCAAATATAACCTATGCATTTAATTTCAGTAGGAGCCCCGAATCTAATCTTCACGACGGGTCTTGGATCAGGGCCAAGCGTAAGGTTTGATTTTTGTCGAAGATTTACGACCCCTCCCCCTTCCGGAGCGGATTTGGGGTGCAATCCCCATCGGGAGTGGGGGGAGGGGGGGGGCAGTCCATTTCAATATTTAAAGAAATGCAACATGCAACACACAACATATAAATAAATAAGAATATATATGCTTGCCTTATAAATTGCTGTCCTTTCAATACCAAAAATAAGTTTTCTAAATTGCTTTCCTAGTCGGGGGGGGGGAGAGTAATGAAAACACAGTAAATTGAACAGAAACCTGGAACAATTACAATACTATAAAACCGCGAAAATTCGTTTAAGCAATGGTGAGCGAGTCCACT
Organism: Heligmosomoides polygyrus polygyrus; assembly: GCA_947396885.1. Classification (NCBI taxonomy): domain Eukaryota; kingdom Metazoa; phylum Nematoda; class Chromadorea; order Rhabditida; family Heligmosomidae; genus Heligmosomoides; species Heligmosomoides polygyrus. Next base: position 74,818,096 of record OX377206.1, on the reverse strand, counting down.
CGCACCCACGCCGCCACGGAATCGCGGAAGTTCAGATGGGTATTTTGAGCAAAGACGCTGCAGGCTCTTCATAGCCTGTTCATAGTTCCATAACGAAATCTTTTTAATGCTCCAGCGCAACGCTCGCACATTTCCAAGGGAGGGGATCAGGTAAGTTAAGGCATCCATATGTTATATAGCATGTTGTATGCATTGATGCATAGCTACCATTAAAAATTCATAATGGATTGCCCCCCCCCCCCCCGATTGGGATTGCACCGGATTTGGTACGATTTGATTGGATTAGGATTAGGGCTTGCAAGTATCAGTGATTAGGTGTCCATCAGAACGCACCTGCGCAACTCACCATCTCTCAGACTCCCCTTCATCAAGAGCCTGAGTCTCCTCAAGCGACAAAAACAAATATTAACAATGTCTATGTGCTATGAAGAGTGATGCTTTAAAAGTCTTTGTAGAAATCAGTTCTCATGAGAGTTGCTACTCTATTAATGAAGAAAAAGTCCTATCATTAACGACCGTCTGCCATTCTGCTTCCGTGACTCAGTGTCAGGTCAAGCGCGGGGTTCCATTTTTGTCGAAAATTTGCGACCCCCACCCACGGTCTCCATCACCGTTTTATCTTTCTTAGGTGTGAATTCGACATTGAACTGAATCGCAAAAGTTCACTGAACAATACGTGTTTTGAGAGCAGAATAAAATTCCTTCATGTTTTGAATACTGCTTGTTCTAGAGTGCAAAATGAAGATTTCCTGGTAGCTGTCTTTCAATCATCACTGTCCAATTTCTGCAGATTTTTTCAGGACGTCATGGACACGACACACTTTTCTATTTGAAGTATCGACATCTGCGTCGAAATAGCAATTTGTAAAATATCGCATGATAATTACTAACGACTAAGCTAATAAAAAGGAAAAGCGCAGAAATATCGACAACACTAAATATCACGTAGGTTCCCATCGTAGGAATTTAGCCTTCAGACCGTGCAAGGCGGATACCCTAATCTTGATAAACGACTGATAAACGTCTTTGTATAGAAAAACACGTATGACGAGCAATACTGTGGAACGAAACCATCCATACCAGCCAATAACACGATTGTGAAGGATAGTAGTCAAATCCATAAGAATGCACCAAGCACCCTTCAACGTTTAACCGATTCTTATGGGGAATTGAGCATGGAGTGGATACTTGGGATGCATGCTGTGTCTGCCGAGCAAGGGAAGAAACTCCAGAATACGCCAATTTCGACACAGGATACAGTAGATGGGCCACATCCTGGAGTTCCTTTTACGTGTATGGGTCCAGGTTTTTATAAGCCCAGTCTTACCTTTAACAGACCACTCTGGTGTCAGCTCGTTGACCTTCAGACATGAAGCGATTTGTTACTCTCAGCGACGAATTGCCTTATTACACCGATTTTGTGCGCGTGAATAGCGGTTCTGAACAACTGCGTCGCTTCCGCGTTCGCCTTTGAACATACTTCGGAAGCCGTGCTCAAAGATGCCAGAGAAAGAGGGGTGGAACGCACGTCGCGCTTAAGGTGGAAACACCTCCCCCCCCCCCCCTCCTCATTGGGATTACACCAATGCCAGCTTAGATAAACGCAGGAAAAGGTGAAAACTATTGTATGCCCACAGTAATGACGATATCATCTAGCCACTTCTATCGTCGTCGCCCACGATGCGACCTTTGTCGGCCCGCCCCGAGGTGGGCCCGGTACTCTTCGTACTGTTCTGAGATAAAGACGTTCTCTGCCAGGACTATCTCGTGCTCGTCTTCCTAAAAACCACTGAACCCCGATTCCTTGGACGCTAAGTCCTAATTTCCCCCATTGGTGTTAATATTTTGGTTTGTTTACGTGCATAGCGAAATACCCTGAGACAACAAGAACATGTAGATGAGCAATATGTGGAGGGAACACAAAGCTAGCATTGTTTGTTTGTTTTCTTTACTACAAGTATGTCTCACTTCTTTTTTCTACTACTGACACTTTTTATAGGATGACTCGCTCGTCCTCCCAAGTCTCATAGCGCCAGCATTTCTTCCAGAATTGGACGAAATTCCTATGGTGGAAGTTTAATGTGTTTTTCGCCAGTTTCTCGAAGGGCCCAAGACATGCTCTATTCTGTTGCTCGGCATCACATATTTCGCCTAAATATCTGCCCTTCTAACCGCTGTTCTGTTCGTTATATGTTCCGTCGAAGATATCCACTTCAACTTGCGCCATATTGAAGAAGGGAAGAAGCGAAAAACGATAGTCTATCCTCTTAAGTGAGCGTCATAGCGCCCCATGAACTTGCGTTCTTTCCTTAGTTTTTAATGACTTATTCAACACCAATAAATCCTACCTAATCCTCGCAACGGGGAAAAACCGCTCGGACTTTTTCTCACACCGACGGTGCGATATAAAAGCTCAGTCATTTTCTACTGTTCTGCGAACTTTTCATGCACAGATGTAATCGGTTACCCTAAGGCAGGTGTCGCGAATAAAGCTACGGTAAGACTAGCATGTGTCCTATAGCCAAGTAACTACACTGAAAAACGTTGCACTGAAAAACGTCATCTTAAGGACTGGGAGGTGTAGCTCCCATCCTGATACTCAACAGATTTACACGCAGTAGTCAATAGAACCCCAGGTGTAAGTTTGGCCCAAAGATGAGCTTATGCTCATGTTAATCTCTTTGTTTCACGTCGCACGAATGGGCAGGTTATTCCGGATAGAACAGCAGGACTACAGCGTACTTGTTCATCACCCGTATAGATCCTAATCTGGTTTGCTTTCGAATAACCTTTGCTATTCTGTCTTGTCGACTTTTTAGCTACGCGCCGTTCCCACCAGTACAGAATTTCCAACTCAGTGTAGTGAGGAAAGAAACTGAAAACGTCACTACAAAGTACACCCAAGGAGAAGCATTGGTAAAAATAGGAAAACGAAATTAAGCGAATTCAGAAAAACAGCTCTTATGTGGAACATCTTGGAGATAATTTCACATGGAATGGTGCGGAAAGAACATGACATGGAGCAACTCCTGCAGCTTGGTTACTATTGCCATGACTGTAGAAGTAGCATGTCGAGCGACAAACGAACTGTCTCCAGAGTGAAACATTTAGAAGCCATGAAGAAAACACGCACTTTGCAGAGGGCGGATGTAGCTAACAAGTTAGTCAATTAATGGCGGCGAGCAGCTCACAAAGCGAATTCATCTTCCGCCTTCGCACTGCAGTAAACATAAACAAGGTATGCGAGGGAGGAATGGCGGGTGCATGCGCGGCAGTGGACTGGCGCGCCCCCACAATGAGAGAGCGCTCTGGGTGGGGAGGGCGCGGCGGGGCCCCCTCCGCGTGAGCGGCTCTGACAAACGCGGCGGGGGCAAAAGTGCGAACGAATGTGGTCGCCGACGGCGCCACGGGTGGTGCTTGGTGGCGTCGGCTGGTGCGCCCCAATCGGACTCGCGCCAGTCGGTGTGGCGTGGCGGCGGCCGCGAGGCAGACGCCCCGGACAAGTGACCACTGCACGAGATCAGAGGAGAGGCTATCTTAGTTAGCGCCGAACAAATGGAATCACGCGCCGGCTGCATATAGCTCAGCATACGGATGCTTGGAAAGCATCTCTCATGGCGCGAAGTGCTCCGCCGAAACGTCGAAAAAGCAGAGCTGAGCGAGAGCGAACAAGAACGCGCGGATGGAAGTATGGAAGGGGGCGTCATATAAACGAGCGCTCGTTCTCTGCTCTTCTTGGGTGCACTTCGTGATTGACACAGGCGCCTCCTCGAGGCATGCACAGATGCACACACGATGATCGACAGGGACATACAGACACTTCGGGGAACTTTTTGCAAGCGCACAACAACGGCAATGCACACCAAGACGTCCGAAAACACCCGTAATGATCGCCATAAATCCGTTCGGTCACAGGACCACACGCCCTCGTTCTCGCAGACACATCGACGGACGCAACCCACATGTTGCGACTTCGCCGAACACACTCACTTCTCAGCACAGATTTCCTTTCTCGTGAACGACAACAATAGATTCTCCGACATCAGTAGCAGTGGTTCCAACAGAATACAAGAGTACCCAAAGACTTCATTACTCGGAACACTGCAACACTACACAATATAGTAATATCAATTCTCTAATTTCTTCCGTGTTTACACCTCACGTCAAAAAGAACGCTGACACTGGACACGTCCATCAGTTACATCGCAACCTGTCTACGACACTAGTACTAAATAGGAACTGCTGCTGGTGAAAGCGTTTTCAGTGCTTCGCACAGCCGGCTTGCTTCTTTCCACCCTCCGCCAGCACTTGTTTATGGAACTCCGCCATGCGACGCTCCAGCTCGGGACGGAAGTGACGAATAAGGCCCTGGAACGAATGTTTATAAGGAAGACAGCAAACGAGATGGCACAGTTCTAAGCCCAAAGCTCACAAAGAAACTTGCTTTAGGCTGTAAGGAAGCGTGGTGAATCTATCACTACATTGTATACATACGATCCAATCCTAATAATAGGATAACTGAGTGATTCCGATATCATTCTTGAGCCTCCTTTGAGTGATTCGGATAAGCGAGATTGTTTTGGACACCTGGTAATTGAATGACTCTGCTAAAGGCCATTTTCCAGACACCGGATTTCGGATATTCGAGACTGTAAAAGGGAGGTAGAAGGTAGTCTGAGCGGACTGATGATTATTCAAAATATTCCAAAAATTTGCGGCAGTATATGACCGGTATAACATTTTCCATTACGGATTTGCACCGCCGACGGAAGGAGGAGCGAGTTTATACAAGACCTCATTCGACACCTTCACCTCTGCAGCGTGGCTTTAAGAGGTGAACGTCTTCCTATTACATGACGAGTGCATGCATTTGCACACGGTGGACTTATTCACAATCTCTCGGCATGAAATTTCGATAAAACAGGCCTCTTAATCACGACGAAACAATTCGAGATCCGTGTATAGTCATATATAGTCTGTCATACCACTTGTCTTGAAAGTCATACCAGTTGATTCCTCGCATTTCGGTCTATTAATACTTTGAAGCGGGCATGGTACCTTAGTCGGAGCATGCGCAGCAGGGATGTGCGAAATTCCCGTTTCCATGCTCCAAATTCCGATTTTCCGCTTTTCAACCCTTCGTTCCATTCCGTGTTCCGCTCCCTTTTGGGCTGGAAAACGGAACGAAAATGGCAACTCATCGCTGATTGATTGTTTCCACTGCCTTCCTTCACCTCTTGAGCAAAAACGAAAGGCTGAAGAAAGGCATTAACTATGCGTCGCCTTTTTCGTGATTGTGTTGCTTTCAAACCGGTGATGCATCTTGATGTCGAAACAGTGTGGTGGCCAAATTGCATTCTTTTTTTTTTTTCTTTTCTTGAAACGATGTACTACCGATATTAGTATAAGGCCACAAATGCTTCATGAGTGTTTGAATCGAGAAACAAATTCCTTCTCCGGAGCATGCCTATCTATTTCCTAATAATCATAGGTCATTTAGAACACCACTTCTAGATCTGTGTTCTATAATCACTATTAGGTTGCTAACATTGCTTTCTAGGGGACATTGGACCTATCCTAGTCGGAGCAGGGCATGCGGTGTCTTGCCTCTCCAGCCCTCCTTTGAGTTTGTTTCAGAGCTTCAGCTACTGCCAAATGATACAATGGCACCCAACTCAGAGAGTGGTGTCGTGTTGTGGGTGTTGAACGCGTCTGTACCCTTAGCGCTGCCCCTTCCCAATTAGGATAGATCTGGGACATTCAATACGACCGGTTAAGCGTTATGATTGGCGAAATCTCTGGCATCTAGCAATGATACGAATACAAGGATTTTTATTGTTATATGTTGTTGGCAAACAGTCACATGTTACCTTGCGCTCTTCCTAAATCCGCTAACGGCAACTTAGTCATTGCTACCTTTATGGGCATATATTTATGAAAAATTAGATTTATGGTTCTTGGTTCAGCGCCGCCCAAAAAAGCCAAGTCTTCCTCACTTGGGGATCGGTGAACTGATACCAGGCTTTGCCTCCACATTATCCCGTCCCGTACAACTAGAATGCGTGGCGCAAACGAACAAGGATTTAATAACGTCACGGTTTATCCTTCATCATATTTTGGTGGTTATTTTTACTTGTCTTAATATTAATAGGTTGTTCGAAAAGTCCACGCTATTCAAATTGAAAAACTCAAAACCATTATATTCAAACTTTAAAATTTATTTCTTTCTTGTAGTACATTCAATAATAAAATTTCTTTCTTTCTTTTAGTACATTCAATAACTAATGAACATATGCACTATGATTATCTACAACATAATGCTATTTATAAGGCAATCCGTAGATGCCACTTCTATAGAATTCCTTGGGTTTTGATGAACAAAAAATTCATCGGTCAGCTTTCAAGTTACTCCTCCCTATCGTCGAACTGCTCCTGCAAATGGTTGGACAACGAGAGAAACAGCTGGTAGTGGGGCCAGATTCGGTGAATACGGTGCCGGAGCATTCAATCCGAAATGCTGAAGGTTTTTCTGAATCTCCCTTGCAACGGGTGGCCGCGCATTGTCGTGAAGGAAGAGGATCTTGTCTTGCTTACCTCGAAGAGCTGCTCCAACGCGATCCAGCTGCCTGCAGTAGACACCGCTAGTGACAGTAGTGTCTGCAGGTAACAACTCCCAGTAAACGACTTCTCTGCAATTCCACCAGACACTGGGCATTACCCTTTTTGGAAGAAGTTCCGGTATTGGCGTGGCAATTCTTGCTTCGCCGCGACTGAGCGACCAATGCGTTCGCGTGTGGTAGCCTTTGGGGTAACTTTAAGCTACCCATTTCTCGTCGCCAGTGCCCAAGTCCTCGAGCCATTAAAATTCCGCTGGAACCTTAAGAGGTTCATGCATGCATCTCTGCGGAGCTGGTGGCCGCCAGGATCATGCCGTATCTCATACCTCAAGACCTCGCGGGTGGCGAGGTAAGATCGTGTGACGGCACATGATGTCCTCTGCCAGCTTGCGGGTACTAGGCCGGAATCCTCTTCAGCCAGCTCCAGAAGACGCTCCTCACCCATTACGAGTGGCCTTCCATACCGCAGTTTGCTCCTCGAGGTCAAGGTGTCCGTTTTTGACTTCTAGAGCCAAACTTTTGCTGTTCCACAGGACACAATGGAAAGGCCTATCGCGTTACAATTGTCTGGTCTGTCGAATGTCGAACTTGGTTGGCATCGATGACGATTTTATCAGCCATATTCGTAGCGCAATATCACAATAATAATATAGATCCCAGAACACTTCAAGAATTTGGAGGAACGCCTAAGTAAGTGACGGGGAAAGTTTTTAAGCAACCTAATAGCAGAGTTTGTAGCTCTACATTTTTAAGGAAACGAGATGAGTAAGCGCCAAGTACAACATACGTAGTTGATCGAAAATTAATAAAAGACTGATAGGCGGTAAAAGAGTAAAGATCGCCCGTAGTACTGCTCCACGTGAAGTCCTCCAAAATTATCGAAACGACAATATAGCCTTCCCACAACTGGATTATCGGCACCAGTACGAGTTGACGTACCAAACGTATGCATAAAATACCCTCATCTTTCTTGGTCAACATCATCAAGAGCAGAAAATGATTACGTTCATGAGAACTGCAACAAGCCTCGTGTGCAAAACAACTGCTGTCACCTGCATATCGCATGTTCCAGTAGCATTTGTAAAGCCATAAAAGGCACCAATAAGATTGAATAAGAGCATGCAAAATAGTTTTCCCCAATTCTGAAAAATAAAATCGGTAAAAAGCAACCGTTACAGCGCGGATTCGCAAGACATTTCCTGGAAGCAATTTGCCGAAATAAACAACTTTGAAGTAAATTCGATAGAGCACCAAATATCGAGGATTACGAAGACGAACAACATATCAGATGCACTACCAAGATACCATGCAGTTCATTTCCTTTTCACCGAACGATATCGAGGATTGCTAAGAACAACAGCTTACCAAACCACTATCAAGTCGCATTTATAGGAGAGTTCAACTGCGTTGTTATGTTCTGGGGCGTGGTGACTCAACGAAACTTGTTCCACAAGGGCTCAACCGCAGAGGCAACGTGGCCGTCGCAGCCATTACACCAAAACCCATTTTAGACATGTTCACTAGGAAAGCATCGACACGTTACGGAGGTGGGAGGGACTATATGTAACATACATCCGAGAGATGGACTACCGCAAGCGTTTATCCTCCCCGTTGTTCCAATTCCTTAACAACCTCTATTTTACAACCAGGTAACACATGGCATCGACCGAATAATGACGTAATATCAGAGATTAGTCAGGATCGCGACGCGACACGATGAAGAAGGTACCTCAAGTATAGTCTCTTGGACGAGCAAATGATTCCACGCGAAAATAAACTGAGCTACATGTTTACTCCAATTTTCTTAATCCTCAAAAGCTGCTGGTGAACTTTGGAAACTTAGCCTTTACGTCAACAGTAAGTGTTCCTTCTCGTAAGGCAATAGGACTACATACGAAAATATTATGACCGTCGTGTCCATAAAAATTCAAGTACGTATCAAGGACTTTTATAGTGAATTGCTAATCGAAACTTCGCGAATGTAGCGCAGTCGCACCAGGCTACCGCATGCACCCTTAATTATTCCATGGCTCAAGAACCACCCAGGTGCAAAAAATTCAGTAGTGGACGATTATTTGGTACCAAGTCACAGGGTAGGGTAAAACATTGAATTGTCCATCGGCCGGCCACAACACGACACTATATAGCCCTAAAAGGCATTTAGACATCCACCACGATACCCTGTGAAATACGAATGCATGGTGTAACGCCGGTTTTGGCTTCCGTAGTAATCAAAACGCTCTTAAATTTTATCTGCGTAATTTCGCAGGCGTTTACCGTGATGGTAATAGAGCTTCATTCGTGATCGTCGCAAGCATAAAATTACTCAAATTCAGTTTCACACATGATATACACTTTTTCCGTCGCTGTCCTGCTCTTGGCAGCTCAATTTATTATAGTTTGCCGCGATAACCCAGCATCCACTGACAATAGGTAGCTATTATACATTGGATCCGAATGAATCATTTTCGGATAACCGATTAGGATATCCTGATCCGAATCACCCAATTATCCGGCCACCGCGAAATTGCCTTTATCCGAATCATCCAAAAATCCGGGGTCCGCGAAATTCCCATTATCCGAATCATCCAATTATCCGGACCCTGGATGATTCGGATAAATTCTGATAACCCGTTCAATTTCCTCGCTCCATTTTGAAATCGCGCACCTTGGATAAAAACACATTCAAAACGAATTTCGCGGGCGGGCACGCTGAGTCATACGTTTTGGCGCCCCACTGTGAATAGTGTCGTAATGACGTTGAATACATTTAGCACGCTGCTGAGCGTTACGTCGAGCTTGGCATCTTTTCCTTCAAATACCATGTTGCGCTGCCAAGGGACAGCAGGGACGGGAACTGAGGGAGAGGAGGGATTAAATACGCCCTCTGATCGGCACTTAGCTATTCCACATTGTATAGCATTCAGCGCGAATTGGATCGGGGGGAAGGGACTCACCATGTAGAGCAGCCCCATAAATTGTTATTCAACACTTGTGTGTCTACCATTTGATGAACTGTGTTATTAGACCACTTCCGATGTAATTCCACATTCATGTGCCTTCTTATGAAGGAGGAAAAGCACTGAATACATGGTGGCCCCCCCCCTCCCATCCCAAATTGCGTCATTTGATTGTGGCATTTTGGAAAGCCCGGATCTTAGAATGTGATTCATCTTGGAATCAGGGATGTGAGGAATTTTTTTTTAGAAAAGCTGCAGACGGAATGCGGAACGGAACAGCTCGAAAATGGGCGGAAACCGGAATACGAAACATCGAAACGGAGATGACTCAAAACTCATTACTTCGTTCAATTTTTCATAAATATACATATATTCATAATGGTAGTAATAACTGAGTTGCCGCTAACGAATTTACATAAGGCAGCTTGCGACTCTTTTTCAGCAACATCCCATATAACAATAAAAAAAATCATTGTATTCGTATTATTACGAAGATGAATTTTCAAACATCACTAGTGAATAGGAAGAAAGTATTTTAAACGCAGTGAAGCTAGCTATACAGAACCTTTTTGTAAATATGAAGAAAGTATTTTTAACACAATGAACCCAGCTGACGAGTAAGATGCCAGAGATTTTGCCAGTCATAACGCTTAACCGGTCGTATTGAATGTTCCAGATCTATCCCAATTAGGAGGGGGCAGAGCTAAGATTACTGTTGCGTTCAGCACCCACGACATGACACCCACGCTCTGAGTACACATGGGTACCATTGTATCATTTGGCAGTAACTGAAGTTCTGAAACAAACTCAGAGGAGGGACTGGAGAGACAAGACTTGATTCAAACACTCATGAAATCTTTGTGGACTTACGCTATTCGACATACATCGTTTCAAGAAAACAAAAAAGAATCTGATTTGGTTACTGTTTTGACATCAGGATGCAGCACCGGATTGGAAGCAACACAATCACAAACACATAGTTAATCTCTTTCTTCAGCCTTTCGTTTATGCTCAAGAGGCGAATGAAGGCAGTGCAAAGCAATCAACGAGTGATGAGTCACATTTCCGCTTCGCTTTCCGGCCCAAAAAAGAGCGGAACTGGGAACGGAACGGATGGATTAAAACGGCTGGAAACCGAAAATTGGAACACGGAAACGGAAATTCCGCGTGTACCTGCTTGGAATGATCTAGCTCTTTGATGTTTCCTTCCTTGACGAGAAATGAGAGCCTTTCGATAAATGCACTGTTGTTGTTGTTAAAGGATGGGTTCCTTTTTAAGGAACGGTAGTATTCTGATAAACTGCATCTTGCGTTAATGAGTCGGATATCCGATTCGGATATCTGAAATCCGGGGCACGCGAAATCGCTCTTATCCGAATCATCCAAAAATCCGGGGTCCGCAAAATCGCTCTTATCCGAATCATCCAAAAATCCAGGGTCCGCAAAATCGCCCTTATCCGAATCATCCAATTATCAAGATTTTCGATCGGATCCAATGTATAGTAGCTATGGACAGTCCCCTCTCGTTATAACGCGCTTGAAGGGACCGGTGGCTAACCGGAGCTGACCTTTTTAGACTCTTTTACGCTTGGATTTATCTAAAATCACCTACAATGATTAAATATGGCTATAGAAATGAAACACGTGACCATGAGGAGACTGTGAAGCCAAGTAACATCTTTAGAATATTAATGAAGTCCAGTCCTCAGGGATACTCTCTGCTACCCGCATAAGTATGACAGATATGTGTGAGGAATATTGAGTACCAGAGGAAAGTTATAAGTGATCAACCATGAGACTGTGTAACCTGATGTTACAAGATCTTTTGCCGCCATCAAAACTCACGGGCCATGCGGGACATGGACCCGCACTCTCTACCTTCCTGGCAGGATGTTAGCCCATTATGTTATCAGTGCTGTTAAATCGCACGCCACGTCCGCCACATCCTCGCTGCAGTGGCCCCACAGTACTCTCCCACTCTATCGGGATGTTGCATGTGATCAAACAACGCTGTTGCTGTAATCGTGTCCGGAAAGCAAAGAGCGTAGGTACAAGTCCTACATGGCGCAAGAGTTCTGATCGTAACAAACCATCATGCGACTGCATATAGCCTCTATTCTATAGCAACTGCTTCAGTCTTGTTGTAAAACGAATGTATAGGATATTGTCTTCGATAATCTTAGCTTTAATCCACACCTTCCGTCGTTTCTGATAGAGGAGACCCTCCAATTTACGGCAGCTTCTAACGACCACCGGGAGTCTTTCACTGTGCTCGACATATTGCTGACTATGAACACTTGTAGGCTGTGTACGCATGAAAAACGTCTACGTGCATCTAAAACATGCTACACTTGTGCTCGTCAAGGCTGTGAACGAGATAACAGAAGGGCAGGTCTGACCACAAAGCAGTCATCATCTTGCTCGTCTTCATTTTACGTGTGGGACCAGAACCAGAAGCACGGGTCGCGTTATAACGGGAGTCATTCTGAACGCAGGATTCCACCCCCCCCCCCCAAACCGCGCTATAACGGGATTAGCGTTGTACTCGACGCGTCTTAAGTGGAGTTGATTTGTATTGGCGTAAAGGTAAGCTGGCCAGGGCTAGAGAAAATCTACAAATCTACGTTACATCAGGAGTCGCGTCTTATCCGGAGGCGTGATAACTGGAGGGGACTGTACTTGAGTTTGTCCGCAGTTAGGTGCAACGCACACTTACCGCAACTTGCCGCTTAGATCTTCGGCAGTCTTTAAACAACAGTATTTCCATAAACCCCCTCGGTTAGTCTATAACTACGCCAAGATAAACTTTGGTACAGTATGCAGAGGCAATCCCACACCCATAATCTCAGAAGAGAACATTAAAACCAAATGTGACCATGCATGTTCCAGTTTTGTCGAGCGGAGTCCTTCCTAAGGTGTAACGTCTCCATGCAGAGCGCTGGCATTACTGCTTCTGCCTCTATGCAAACCGTCGCCTGTATGTCGGTTCTGCCAGAAGCCTGCATTTAAATTAGCAGTACATCGAAACAGTACTTGGGATCTGCTTAAGAGTTTGGCCCGACCATTTAGCCAGTTTGTCTAGCTGCCTGAAGTTCCCGCGCGGCAGAGCCTGAATAGCTACTAGCATTGTACTTCAGTCAAAAACAGCAGGACTAAATGGCATCATTCCCCTGCCTCCAAACAAAAGTCCGATGGGTAGAACGTACACGAATGGGCTGCTAAAATCAGAGCCTAATCAGTCTGCACAAACTGAGGTCTAAGAACGCGCATACGCTTGTATAGAAATCGTCCGTCGATTAGCCCTGCAAGCCAAGAAGATCGAGAAATCCGTCATCGGACTGAAAGAGACGATAAGACGCCACCTCCTACATGCCGAATACGTTTCCGGGGAACTGCTTCCTGGAACATGCGACAGCTGAGGTAGACGGCGCTCGTGTCCTCGTCAACACGAATTTGGCCATTGAGTCCATTCGGATGAGTTTCTGACAACCCGAATCGGGCGTCTGCGACTGAAGCATGTGACTAAATACCAGCTCTGACTGTATCCAACATGCACGCACCAACATTCGACTACGACGACGAGGAAGACGAGGCCTCTACGTGGAGTTGGACATTCAACGTCATGATCGTGAGGCAACTGTCACGTCACGAGCTTTTCATCGAGGTCCACGGCTCGAGGTAGAACAAGCAAGGCGAAAGCTTCTCTAAGCTTCTCATGCCGAAAGATCACCCACGGAAACTCGCAGTTCCAGAAGCCTCCCTTCCTACGATGGACCTGGGAATCCTCACCGGCTGTTCCACAACCAGACAGACCTCATCCTCAACCGCAAACGCTGAATGATTGATGGTTTATATCCTTGCTGTGTGTCCCAAAATTCTGCGGACCACTGTACCCACGCAAATCTCCGCTTTAGGCCAATGAGAAAACGGCATAAAATTCAAAAACAGAAGTTCCAAAATTGCACCAGCCTCCCTCACCTTTTTACCACGAACCAGAATTAAGCCTTAAAAAACGAGGTAAGAGTAGAATGATGCAAACACTCCAGAAGTGTAAAACTGGTCAGCTTATTTATCAATATATGAGAAGATGTGAAGATGAGAAAAGCTAAGTCAAAACCGCTGACAATTGTTATACTAGATCCAGGTATAGTCTTCATGATCCATCTTTTCGACAATTCTGAGAGAAGTGGATCATGATGGTTTTGAGCGCTGGCTGGGTGTTATTATTTCAGCTAATTTTTCCCGAAGCCTCCATTCAATTACTAATTACCAAACGGTTTTCTTTTCGTGTTCCGAATTCGGTTTCCAGCCGTAGTATAGCCCCTCCGTTCTGTGTTCCGAATATTGCATTTTACAACAACAACAACAAATAGCACATTCCTGCTAATTGCACATCAGAACAGTGGTGCGTCACTGATAAGCAACCCACTAATCCCACCAACAACTGAAGCTGCTAGAAACATAACATACCCACAAATTCCCTTTTTAAGACCAGGCAAGACCCTTAACCCTATGTGCAGTTCTACAGATCTATAGTTCCAGCGAGCAGATATGCGAAGCGAATTCTTGTGAGTTCACCCATCCTAAAACCGCCTTCATAGAAATAGAATACCATGCATTACGGACAAAAACAGATACAGATAAAACGCCAAATCCTCAAAGGAGCTTGACTGCGGGGGGGAGGGGTATAATCTTTAAAACACAATTTCACAGATTTGCATTTTGCAGATTCAAAACAGGGAAGCCCCAAGTAAAGTACCTAATAGAACTTCGCAAAATCGTCTACTACCAAGAAACTGTTTACCTTTGCCGGTACATTGTCCACCAACACATAACGCAACTGTTCAACTTCCACTTCCAACTATTTACCCATGTACGATTCTCGTTGACTAGGTACAAGATGAAACGATTTGTATCAAACGACCAATGTATGTCTATTTCATGTTGATGCATTCGTTCTGCAAGCCAACATGGAATATAGGAAAGGAATCCCTACTTGTAGTGACACCATCGAAGCTGCTGCTTCTGATGGCGAGAATCAACCGCCCTATGTGAAGCAATATTTCTTTACATGTTAAAAAACACCTTCATTTGTTCCTGAAAAGGACTTCTCTTTTGCACAGTTTCTGGAGTGGACTACATTCGTCGAGTTTTATGACTTACTGCGCAGAAGTCATTCTTACGCAACACACAACATGCTACCACCAAAACGGAAATCCTCGACCACTGGAGGAGGACCTTCTGTGCTGCTGTCGCTCATATCAGAAAGGACACTCAAACTTCTACCGATATACAAGATCTCTAGCGCTGCACAAGCTGTTCACAAAAATTGCCTCCCACACGTGACGAGGACTGGATAGAGGCCGAGCTGTAAAGTAGGCCAGCATTCCTAACAGAATAAGCTGAGAGGACCATATCAACCGAGGCGTCCCGAGAAACATCTATTTACAAGCTTGACGACTATCAGGAGTCCCATAGAGTGGATGAAATGGGGACTGCATAGCAAACGGGGTTGCTGAGGTCGCTTTGGTACCTTCCAGGAAAGTTGAGGGCTGCGTCATGAAGGCTGGCAATCGAGGACGTCTCCCCGCAACAAGTTCTCCACCCCATACTATCCGATGATATGGATGTGGATATGTTGTGTGATACAACCGCCATTTCAAAACATAAGGGACTGAACACAACACTGGAGTGACGATTTCTGAGGCACAGTCCGGTTTCCGACAAGAAATGAATGGCATTTCATCGTTATTTGGTGGAACACGTGCCGAGTACAAAACATCAACGACGACAGTCCCACCAGAAGAAGAAAGGATGACAGATGGCGATGGAACGTCGAAGAACATGCCAAGGGACACAACCCTCCTCCCCCCCCCCCCCCCCCCACCGAGAATCAAACCTCTATCGCGACGGGCAGATTCCTTTTCCGTAAGGATGAACCAAGAAAATTCTCTGAAAGTTGAGAAACTTGATGACAATGACGAAAGTGGTGAAACAAAAGTCAGGAGAAGTGGAAATCGGATCAGTCGTTTAGGTAACTAGGGCAGGCAATATGCTTCAAATAAGATCACACCTGCACAGGCCAAGCAGCAGCGTCTCCCAGAGCGCAAATTGTGTGGCCTTCGATCTGCTTTGACAGCTCCCACAGCATATCAATTTCACTGGGCTTTGCCTTTCCGTCAACGAATCGCCACATCACTTTGTTCAGCCAGTTGCATCCCTCCCGACAAGGTGTGCACTGAATAGCATTCGGTAGTGGAACAAGAAAAAGTAATGATGGTGCTGCGATGCTAACCTGTCCGCAAGTTTCATGCTTGTAGAACAGCGAGAGGCGAGCGATGCATTTGACGACGTCTGCCTAAAATGTAAGAACCACATGCAATGCTACTGAGCAACCTACAGAGTCACGGTTAAGCGTGCCATGAATTTCACATACGCACCTGCTTGTTCATGACAATGACTGCTGCAGTTCCAAGGCCGGACTGGACCTCCACTAAGGCATCGAAATCCATGAGAACGGTATCGCAAATGTGCCTGAAATCATGATGTTGTGTTGGTCGAAGCATCAGCGAAGGAATGAGCAAAATTTCGTACTTGGGCAGAAGCGGTACAGAAGATCCTCCGGGAATAATGGCGAGAAGATTGTCCCATCCACCGATCACTCCACCGCAATGCCGCTCGATCAGCTCCTTGAGTGGGATGGACATCTCTTCTTCCACCGTACACGGGTTATTCACATGACCAGAGATGCAGA
The DNA here is from genome assembly GCA_947396885.1 of Heligmosomoides polygyrus polygyrus. Taxonomy (NCBI): domain Eukaryota; kingdom Metazoa; phylum Nematoda; class Chromadorea; order Rhabditida; family Heligmosomidae; genus Heligmosomoides; species Heligmosomoides polygyrus. Next base: position 74,801,765 of record OX377206.1, on the reverse strand, counting down.
ACAGCTGAAAAAGTCAGGTGTATAACTGAGCATGTTCAGCTGGACCTGCACTAGTGATAGTTTGATGGAATTACCGTTTTGACTGGATGGACTGTAGTGTAAGCGTTCACATTAAAATGGTTTTTCTATGGAACTATCTCTCACGTACAAACTATGAATGTCGGGGCCATTATGATATGCGTCTCGCACTCCACTTCCACGAGAATCGTGGAGGACCGCTACAGCGACAATATAACTGCGACAACGATTGATACGACAATGAATTCATTGCTTTGTGTCAGTTTCATGCCAAACCACGATCTAGAAATTGAAGACTTCCTTAACCACGTCGCTGTCCAAACCTTAAATCTACTTCTTTGGACGAGAGACACGATCTTTTTTTTACCACGGAGCCACATGTTCACCACATCTAGGCTCCACAACTTTAAAACGGAGGAAATGTTACTGTAAGAGGTTTATAACGAAAATTTTAGAGAAAAACTGACGGCGAATCGAGGACACTCCCTAATTACTCAAAAGACCTCGGGCTGTGATTCTTCTCACTAGTTTTTCACGGCGATGGCACGATCAGATTGTTTGAAGTTTGGCTAAGAGGAGGGAAGACCATAAATAGATCTATGAAATGAAGCACAGCTTGTATCAGTCCTCCCTTGCTTTAATCTGAGTTTTTCGTGATTATGCAAGCTGACCAGGACTTTTCACTTTACTATGCTGCCCCACACTCAAAAAGATAATTACCTTCGTTCCGCGATTGCGCTCACGGCCAAACGAGGCAAACCACTCGCCGCCTCTGCGGCAAATTGTCGGTGATGCGGCCACCGTCTCGACATTAGTAACGGTTGTAGGACATCCAAACAATCCAATGTCTGCAGGAAATGGCGGCTTCAGACGTGGTTTACCCTGCTTTCCTTCGATGGACTCAATCAGCGCCTAAAGCGTGTGTGTTTCTGAAGAGAAATTATGAGTTCGAGCTCATGACAAGTGCGAGAGGTAGTCGAGAGTACGCAGCACTTTTACGGCTTAATTCAAAGACCTCAAATAAAAACCAACCACTTTTTAGTCAAAACTCAAAAGTACTGCAAGGAAAACCAGGAAATATGTTCACGCCGAACGACCACTACACGATGAAGAACGAGATTAAAATGAAACACCTAAGTGCACGGGGGGTCAAAAGCGACACAGTAATAGTACCAAAACCAGACAGCCCTAGATCAGCTGAAGCTGCAGAATGACGGAATGATACAGAATGATTGTATTAAATACATCGTTTTGAAGTAAGAGGCAGACCTAAAGCTGGATGAGGGAGCAAAAAGCAAAAAGGTAAAAACAAGAATTCGTGCTATTCATATTTGGTGAGAATGCATATGACCGGAATTACGCGTTAGCGGCGCCTATACATACAACAAATAACATACAGAATAAGTAGGTAGACTAGCAAAATCAAGCAGCCTAGTCACGTACACAGCACTCATACTCGTCAAAGAACACTTAGCAGGGAAACCACTCATTTGTGTGCTTACGCAGCCCTAACCCGTCAGTATCCTGACTTCGCTGTCCGGCAGATAAGTAAGAGAACAAATAGATATGTCGAGCTCAGTCATATTAGGATATCAATTGTACAATCTTGTATAGATGATGGGGAGATCATTGCACAGAACATGGGAACATTTCCATATCATTCAGCACAACTACGGTAAGTAGCGCAAGCAAGACACTACAGTGTGAAATATGCAGGCAGAAGGACGAGACAGACCTTACCAGTTTAAAATAATAGGGTAGAACGGCAGCTATAGGTAATGATAAAACAAGCCTGAAGCGAAACAACACCGACAACAACGTGGGAAGAAAATGAGGGTGGTAGATTAACCTAGATGATTTTCGAAAACCCGATGAAAACACAATCATGTTGCGTTTTATAGGAAGCATGCATAAAGGGAGGTTCTTGTGCAGCGCACGAACGTCTGAAGGCTAATTCTATCGCAAAAAAGTACAAAATCACTTACTGTCTCTTCTCCGCAGATATACGCACCAGCTCCACGATGGACGAACACGTCGAAGGAATATCCAGTCCCCAAACAGTCCTTACCAATGTAGCCGGCCTAGAACAAAATACTAATAAGTGGGAAGTTTACGTGACCTCCAAAAGCGATTGAATCCGTCTGAAGAGCACAGTGTTAAGAAGCGTTTAGTGTGCACGTGATGCGCGACGCGATGTAATGATAAGCTCCTATATCGATCGTGCGATGAGATGAATCAATGTAGGAGCTTAAGCCCCGTTCACACTTCCGACGCCGAGCGACGCGACGGCATGTAAAGACCCCCGCACACTTCTGCGGCACCGCCGCTCGCCGCTATGGTTAAGGATAGAGCAGGGACGCCACCGGAGGTGAGCTCTGCGTCCCTGCCCCATGATTAAGGATAGGGCAGCGGCAACGCCGCAGAAGTGTGCGGGGGCCTTAAAGTGCGCAAATTGATCGATCGCGTCGCTCAATCAATATAGCCGCTATACGTCGCGTCGCACGGGCCTTACTATAACATCGCGCCGCGCGTCGCGTACACACTAAATGCTCCCTAAATCCTCCCTTAAAGCGGTTGACACGCGACTAAAGGGGTAGGAGGGCTTACACAGGAAAACGCGTGAAGGCTGCAAAAAGCTTGACGCCTATGCGCAAGCTCGTACTTCGTGACAGGAGCGAAGGGAGCGATTGATCGAAGGGCCTTTTATACACAGAACCACAGTACATGCAACAGTGCGTATTAGCGTTAAAACGCTAGTACGCACTGTTGCACTTTAAATCACTATAGACGTTACGTAGCGGTCGGCGCGAAAAATCGGTAGCCATGCCGGCCGCGTAGTAGGCAAGCATAAAAGGCTAACCGTAATCATCCCTACTGATTTTTCCCGAACGATCGTCCAGCAAAATCGATACGTATGATTGTTCCAGTGGTACTATTGTACCATGGGAGGAACGAATATCACAGTCGTTTTTTGCGGAAAAGTCTTATAAGCCCGTAATATCTACCACTACATAATTGAGTTAGCTCCCTGCCCTGCAGATGGTGAGGCGTATCTCACTCAGGTTGGAAACCTGGCTGAGATACGCCTCGTAACACCACGCGCAATCTCATGGAACCCTTTGCGACGCCTATGCGTACCTCGCGCGGGCAACGTCTGCCGTTCAACATGGGATGTTGTTACAGCAGAGGACGCGTAGCCTCCTCCTGCTTGACACAACGGCATCTGCGCGCGTTTTTGAGAGCCTGAATCCAGAAGACGGGTTCCCTTCGTCATACCACAACCTTCTGGAGTCAGAAGAGGAGACACCGTCGTCCTACAACGAGGGATCGCATTAAGAATGGAGTATGAGATGCTGCTGCAGCAGAGGAAGCGCAGCCTTCTCCTGCTTGACACAACGGCGTCTGCGCGCGTTTCTGAGCGAATCCTGAATCCAGAAGGGGGTTCCCTTCACCACAACCGTCTGGAGTCAGAAGAAGCGAAAATAAAGGAAGCAAAGGCCAAATCGTCGTCGTACGACGACCGGCCGCATTCAGAACTCAGCATTATCCCATGTTGAACGGAGAACGTTACTGCTGCAGCAGAGGAAGCACAACCTCCTCCTGCTTGATGCAGCGACATCTGCGCGCCTCTGAGCGCCTGAATCCAGAAGGAGGGTTCCCTTCGTCGCACCGCAACCATCTGGATTCAGAAGATAGAAAAGAAAGGAAGCAGAGGTCTCATCGTCGTCGTACAACGACTGGCCGCATGCAGAACTCAGCATTATCCCATGTTGAACGGAAAACGTTACCCGCGCCAGGTACGCCTCTGCGTACCTCGCGCGGGCGATGTTTGCCGTTCAACATGGGATGTTGTTACAGCAGAGGACGCTTAGTCTCCTCCTGCTTGACTCAGCGGCGTCTGCGCGCGTTTCTGAGCGTTTGATTCTGAATACATGTCACTGACGTCTGCCTTGAGCATGGTAGGACCACTAAGGGGTGTTGGAGAAGGGAAGTAAGGGCCCTTTAGAGTGAACCAGGTGAGCGTCCAGGAAGGAAAGGAACAACCTGAAGGAGGGACCAGGGCGGGGAAGCCAGCAAGAAGAGACCAGTAGGGGGTCAATAGTGAAAACAAGGAAGTGGGCCAGGGGTTGGGGCCAGGAAGGTGGGGGGAGGGGGGGGGGGGAAAGACCTGTAAAGGCGGACCAGCAATTAGATCTAGAAAGAAGGAACGAGTGGAACGAGTGAGGGGGAAGCTGGCGCCCGGATTCGGAAGACGTATCAACAGTAGAGGGGCTGAAGTACTGCACAGCACAAACCAATGATGTTACTGGACGGTGAGGAGAAAATGTCTATGATGAAAGGTAGCGAAGTGGTGAACGGCTTGATGCCGATGAAGTACGCAGCAGGTCCTAGATGTTAGCGAATTTTAAGTTTGACAAAAGCTACTTTCTTTAGGTCAGTGATAGTGCAAAGTCACGCGAAGCGCGCAAGTGCGAGACACGCCGTTAGGCGTGTCGGAGCACTTGTTAAGTTAAAATTGCCTAAAGCCTTGCGAAATAGCGCGCGCTGGTAAGAGACGCAGAGATATCGCCTCATACCAGCACGCACTCGCGACCGTCTCCGGGGGGGGGTCAGCGCGCAGGCTAGCTACACACAGCGAATGCAAGTGCAGCCTTATTTCGCCCTTTTGATTACAGATCCGCGTCTTATTTGTTCCATAATAGCAATTTAGCAATAGCAATAGCAATGACAACAGGATGAAGGCAATTTTAGCACGGGTGCGCTAGTGGACCCACATTCCGGAGTCCCTTCAACTGCCCAATTCTGTGCCCTCCGCGCGAGCGGAGAGCACACAACAGGGTTTTCAAGACTTTTCGAGATTTCAAGGCTTATGCCCTGGCTAGCCTCTGCTGCAGACTGGAGACGGCGAAATAGTGCGCATCGACAGGAGGCGAAGTCTCTGCGTCTCCTACAAGCGCGCGCTATTTCGGAAGGCCTTGGGCAATTCGAACTTAATATAACGGACCTATAAGGCATTTCCGCAAAAAACGACTATGATATTCGTTCTTCCCATTGCAGATTACCCCCAGTAGACCTATTTTGAACAAGATTAAGTGGGGTACCAAAAGTACAATAGTACCGTTCCAGCTGACAATCGCTCCCGTCGGGAGGTATGAATAGGCTCTATGCGGTAAGCGCTGTCTTGCTTACGTCATGCACCCCCCCCCCCTCATCCTGTCCAGCAATTTGGAGCCTTCATGTTCTACTCCTCTAGAGAAAAGTTGTTCTGAGAGAGTGGGTGATTTAATCATAGGTCGTAAACAACTGCTTCCAATGTGAAGCATTTAGACCTTCTCTGTGAAAACAAACACGAGTTATAAAACTCCGCTAATTTTTGGATAGAATACCATCACGTCGTCAAAGTTTATTAAGAGTTCAAACTTTTATCGCAGCCCACTTAGCAAAGTTCGCCTGTGCATCGCACGACCGGCGGAATTCAAAAGTCCGGACAAGCAGTTGAGACTGAACAGCCGAAGACAGCAAAGAGCTGTCTCCCGGTGTTCCTCGGCATCGCTAGAAAAGCGAATCAAACACACGCGACACCATCGCTTTTCTGTTAAGAGGGTAGTGTAAGCACGATCTCTAAGAGGCAGTCGCAAAGGAACTACGATACTTTGAAGGGGGATGGGGGGTGGTCACAGTGGCATTTTGGCAAGGAAAGGAACTCCATGACCTAAACAATTCTAGCATGGGTGCGTTAGTCGGGCCCTAGCCCGGAGTCCGTTCCCTACCTGAACTCGCTAACGCGGAGGAGAGCACAGATCATAGTAGCGTTATCTTTTGTTTGTTTTCTTCGTTAGCAGTATGCCTCGTTTCTCCTTGCCCATGTCACCAGAGTTTTTTTTTTTTTTTTTGAGGGTGGCCTCCTTCAAGTGTCACAGCGCCGGCGCACACGGCGAGACACTAGCCGAAAGGTGTTCGCAGTGCGTTTCCTAGCGCCATTCAACAAGACCCCCAAGTGAATGTCAACGGTCTGCGATGAGAACGACCGGCTGGCTCTTGCAAAGCATAAGGAGCGATGAACGATGGACAACCAATTGACAAAAATCGATACGCATTCACTGTACGGTTCACCAGTCGCTCCTGTCGCTCCTCGCCGTCTACGAACAGGTCCTAACCTGTGCGCGATGTCATCTCTGGTGCCGAACAATAGAGATCCGTGCGAAAAGTCGTCCATTTTTTGGGAGATAGCTCGCCTACATCCTTGGCTGTGTCGTCGCGAGCAAAGGGATGTACGAAAAGTGTAGCAAAGATCTTGGTAATCCTCCTTACGGACAGAAATAAGAGTGAACTGGGATTCCAGAATCATGAAAATAAGGCGTGATACACATCACCCTTCCGGAGTCGTCACGAACAGATGAACTATGAGGATATACAGGTCCCGACTATAAACGAATAGCCATGCCAAGGAAAAGAACGGTTTCAGAACATCGACATAGTGGAGGTAGCTCACAGGAAAACAGTCTTGGAAAAGCAGACGTCGCGATGGGTTCCTTCTTCAAGGGCAGCTCTCAAGGTGACACACGTCGTCTGCGATTTCATCACTGGTTCCAGTAGATCGAACCCACCCTTCCTCTCTGCGCTCTGCCCGCGATGTTCAAATCATCCTCACCAATCCGCCGCGAGCAGCCAATTTCACGTGTTTTCTTTATTTGTTTTTTCAACCGGCATTCGTGGGACTCGTTTTTCCCTGCCCACGGACCTCTCGCGAGCCTGCAGATATCCCAGAACATCATCATTGTGCTTGAAAGCTTGGACTCTCTCATGCATGCAAGGCAGAACTTTCCATGTTTTTGGAGCGATAGAGTAGATAGCGATTCAGAAGGCTGATTCCTTATCCACCTTACGGGAACCTAAATCGACGATGTTCGTGCTTGATCTCCCAAAAGCAGATCAGCTTTATATCAGAGAAGCCCCCTCTCGATGACCGGAGGTATCTGGCGGTGCCGATAAGTGGTTGATGATGGAGAAGGACCGCCTGGCATCCATTCGAAGTCCACCTTCATAAGAGTAATATCCACCTAGCAGTTATGTAGCACAGTCTGATACAAGAGCACCGCACACCAAGCGGAATAACATTTCCCTTTCCGTGCATCATACCGTGTCAAATGGTTCACTTTTACATGTCCAAAGTGCTCACCTTCCCCCTCTCACCGGAGCCACTTGGCGCCATCACCGTTGTTTTACTGAGTTCTCTTTTCTTTCGCACATTTATTTCGTTTTGGCACGTCGGACACCAGGGCCGATTTTAAAGGACCCTTCGACCTTCTCAGACTGTGCCGCGTATTTGTAAAGCAAAGTCATCAATCCTGGCCCTTTCCAGAGAAGGCACCTCTTGGGAGCCATTCAATCCAATCTCCCTTCAAGATAAGAATATGCTACCTAAGCATATCGATCTGATTGCTGTGCCGATCAATACAGAGAACACCGCGCCACACCCAGTTGCAGTAGCACTGGCATTTCTCCACCACTGTGTGATGATGGATATGGTGTTGGCGGTGTGAATCCGTCAAAGTCAGAAGACACTCCTAACGAAAAGCGACGGAGGCAATAGTCTGCCAGACAAAACGGGTCCGCTACTGCGCATGGTCAAACGATTTGCAAAAATTCTGATTTTAGTCGTAAAGTCGCACAAAATTACAACACGGGTGCAGGAAGATCTCGTTTGAAAAAGCCGAAAGGCTGCTCATTTGTATATGGGCAAGTAATGTAACTACTATTTTGTGACAACTGACGTATTGATTCTTCGTAACCCAATGAAGATAAATCACCTCTTACCAGAAAAACCTTGTAAGAGGTCCACTTCGCACCAGTCTCTCTCCTCTCTCTCTCTCTCTCTCTCTCTCTCTCTCTCTCTCTCTCTCTGTCTCTCTCCTCTTCATGAGTTGATGTAGAGACATTAGCGATCCGTTAACGGGCAACAGAGCACTATTCCTAGAGATGTCTGGATGTTTCAGTCCCGAACCTTATACGCCTCAGCGATCGCTTCCTGAAGAATGCATGCCTCATTGTAGAACTCGCCGCGGATGTAGATGTAGGCTGCACGAGCTCCCATTGCCACACCGGCAATCAAGCATCCTTCGATCAACTAAATGACAAGTAAAAGTGTAAGAGATCCGGAGTAATCATTCCTGGAAACTGCTCTACCTTGTGCGGATCGTGCCGCATTATTTCACGATCCTTGCAGGTGCCTGGCTCACCCTCATCGGCGTTGACAACCAAATACTTGGGGCTAAACGATTTAAGCTAAGTTGTGACAGAGCTAAGATAGGTAACATGGGCTTCGCTTGTACAAATACGGGCATGGCAAAGAAAGTCCTGAGTTTTTGGAATTCTTGGAGAAACCAGAACTTCTGCACACCACCGGAAATCAATAAGAAAACCACATTTGAACTACATTTATTTTTTTACTTGCCTTGTAGCTCAGTTCTTTTGATTACTGCAGCTCTCTTGATCAACTTCTAGCTTTTTTTCAAAGTATTCGAGAAAGAGTCCAAATGCTCCAAGGTTTCGACTTGAAATGTCTGAAGAGACCGAATCCTCTTCGTTCCCTCACAGAAAAGGTATCCTGCATTGGCGGATTTCCCGGATTCAGCGTTGTTGCAAAGAGATGACCAGCGGGAACCTAATACCTCCAAAAATGATCTTCGTACAAGATTTTCGTAGCGGCGGAATCTAAGAAGGTAAATTGCAACAGTCCCAGTCCTCTTTTAAAAAAGTCTAAACGAGGAGGTGGCCAAGCAGATTTGCTTCGAAGAATGACCTACATATTTCATTCTTTAATATCTTCACATACATAAGGGCTACATCGCACGACGCGTTACGGTGATGTGATGCTAAGCCCCGAGAACCCTGATCGAGTGCTAATTCATGACGATCACGTCATTATGTGCTAAAATTCTATTTTAACATTATACTGTGAAGACCATCCACTGAGCCTTCGTTGGTGTCTCTTCCTTGCCCAACGATTCTTCGCGAGAAGTCTGTGCTACAGATTTAAAATGGGCCTGATATCTGCTTTGCCACCAACCTTGCAGCGAACAGTTGCACACGGACGAAGTGCTGCCGCGTAACTGCTGTCACTGTCTATTTCGATTTCGTGGAAACCATTGCGCGCAATAAGTATCTAATTGAAGAAATAATTAGCGCTAAGAGCTACTGAGGAGCCTTTTTATATGTAACGGACACTCTTTGCACTCCCGGCTAAACAACCAAGTGTAGCCATGAGTTGTCGGCAATACTCGGACGGTCATTGCGGGACCACGCGACACCACGTCCTAGTCTAATCAATACACGGCGGGCGCTAAGCGGCTCGAGGAGGGTGGGGGAGGGGCTCACCATGAAATTCAGCCCTATAGTTCATTCTGTAGTGCACAAAATTAAAGCTTTTACACAGCACTGGTGTGTTCTAACCCAGTGGTGAAGTGAGGTAGGCCATTTCTGATGCAATTCGGCATTCACGTGCGTTCCTACCAAGACACTCGGTACTCGGCACTCAGCCTCCCCCAAGCCACTTTGCGCCCACGGTGGTATTGAATACGTCGTCATCGTTCTTCCAATTTTTTGCGTTTTTTCTTTTGATTTCTGCCCTTTCGTCCAAGTACTTCGGTCTTGTCGACTAGCATAATAAACGCGGACGAAATCAAGACCAGAGAAGATCAAGGAAACTCGAAGATTGCCAAAGTGGTTATACCACTGAAATGAACGGCGAAGTCGCGTCTAAAGCTACCGAAGTAGTGACGATTTGTCCGGATGAGTTTCTCCACCATATGCAGGGGATCGTTGCGGAAACTAACAAGTGCATCAATCAACGACAGAGAACCGGGCGAACATCGATCATCTTCCATTTCGCTTCATTTCTTCTACATTTCCTTTGCTGCATAGGGTGGATTTGGGGAGAATCCTGACCTACTTCTTCATAATGCTGATCTTCTTACCTCTAAATCACACAGTTCAAAAGAATGCTAATCGATTCGCAGGGGGAACATCTGATATTCTCATTTTGAATGATGGTGGAAATAAAAACTATATAACATCAAGTACAACCGTGATAATTCTGTCTTTTAGCCCTTAGCCCTGATAACTCGGACGGGTGCCAAAAGCTGGACTACTATTTGAAGCGGGGGGGGGGGGGGTGGTGGAGCAAGGTGAGGGAACACGGTAGAGTGAGCAAAGTAACACTGGAACAAATTCGATATGCTTGTTAAACATTAAACGACATTTCGGCCTTTAAATGGCTCGCTAAAAGGGCAAGCACAATCCCAATCGGGGGCGGGGAGTCCATTTCAATATTTAAAGAAATGCAACATGCACCACAACATATTATAACTATATCTAAATATGCTTACCATATACATTGCTGTCATTACACATTACAATACCAAAATCGGTTTTCTAAATTGCCTTCCTAGTCGGGGGGGGGGAGTAATAAAAATACAGTAAATTGAACATAAACCTGGAACAATTACAACGCTATAAAACCGCGAAAACTCGTCAAAGCAATGTTATTACCCTAATCAATTAGTGCATAGCGATTTGCGATTTCTTTCCAAACCAAATAGAGTTTTGGTTCACAACCGTGCTGCCGCGCTGCCGCGCTGCCGTGCCCCACCCCATCCCCCTGCACTGCACCGATGAAATCTATTTAATATTTCAGCGTAACGCTCGAACACTACCAATAACAATTTATAATGGACTGCCCTCCCCCGATTGGGATTGCACCAAAGGGCAACTTATTCTCGAGCACCTGCAACGCGTTTCATCACACAGCCCGAATTGGACCGTGTCTGGCTCCGACGATCGGAATGTGTCGCGATACGATGTTGTCGGCAGGGGTGTGCGTAATTACGATTTACGGCAGTTTTTGCCAATTTTTTGCGATTTACGATTTACGACATTTCGGGTCGTAAATCGTAAATTTTCGTATATGTGATCTTTGGTCAACAACCAACTGGCATCCAAATTTATGGATGCCAGTTGGTTGTTGACCTAAACCTCGTTATAAAAATATGCCCACTCTAATGGTCTCCTCTAATAGCTCATTACCACTTCCCTTTAGACTTGTGTTTGGTGTTCTATTGTGTTACTGGGGCAGAGGACATCCTGTGAGCAGGCTTCTCGAATCCTAGAGAGAGACGAGTATTCTTGATCCACGTCGTCTTTAGTAATGAGGTCTAGTCAATTTTCTTTATAGTAGATGCATGCTAACCCTAACGAATGGAATTGACGCAAATCCGCGATCGAACATCATTTGTGATTGGAGGCGGAGTCTAGAAAGTTGCTACACTCAGGTGCAAAGAATAAACAACTGACGTTTCTATCGGTTAGCATTGTACTTAGGTCGGAGCCAATTGATGCTCAAAATGCAGTAAAACCGACCGCGTAGCATTTCAAGAAAGGGTCGAATTGGTTTTGAAAGTTTTGATTGCTGCTCTATTTTCGGTAGGGTGAGTGAGTTTATCGTACTCACCCTATCTGATGCGTTCAGGATCCTGTAGACTCCCGGAGAGCAAACGTTTGTTACATAACTGGCGAAGAGAACGAGCGAGTGCTGATTTATTAAACAACAGGGCAATAATTTAGTTTTTGAAATCGCACGAGTGTAGGCAAACTTGCATTGGAAACCGGCACTCTGGATTGGTTTAGATCGTCGCGACAGCTGATATTGTCGATCGATGGTTCAGAACTTGAGAGCACTTTTAACGTTACAAAATTACTTTGCTGGAATCATTCCAGATTTAAGAGATCTTCTGAATTCGATTATCCGTTGTGGTTATTGCCTGATACCTTTTTTGTGGATGTGTAACTACCTTCTTGCAACGGTCCATCTACCGTTTTCACTTGCTACGTTTAAAATGGACTTCTACAAACTCAAACTGAATTTATTTTAATTTAAACTGCGTTCTTTCCAACTCAGAACTCAAACGGGATTAATTTTAAATCAATCCAGGTACCTTCTAAACCAAAATTTTCTCGTCTGTAGAATCAAATTGAAGATGCCTCAAGAAGGTTGCCCCAAGGGATACGGTAACCTTCCCATTTTAAAGCGACTACAAAAGATGTCCAAGAGGTATGGTCATACTGTTTCGGCGGCCAAAACTCTCTTATCCGTCTGCTGTGGGAATGTTCGTGGACTAATTTGAAAATGCAGAAAAGCGGAGATCTTTTGGAGCGTCACACGATAGGATTGCGCCATGCGTTCACTCACTACGCATTGCCCAATTCCCTCGTATGACTCACTATGTTTGTTGGATTACAACATGCGCACTTCCTGTTTTCGCCGCATTCGTCAGTGGTGAAGATAAAAAATTGGTAGTAAGTTAGGAGTTCAATGATCATTCAAACTATGCAGGCTTTTTGTTGGAATACATGCATAGGCTAAGGTAAAGTTTTTGAATCTACAGTTATTTCGACTTTCATGAAGGTGTAAAATTCTCTCTGGAAGAACTCTCTGGAAATTTAGATGTTCTGCACTACAGGCCAAGTGACTCTTACCATTTATGGTTTACGACTTAGACGGTTATTCCGTAATTACGATTTACGAAATTTTAAATTTCATTTACGCACACCCCTGGTTGTCGGTTGCAAAAGGATGCTCTCAGTTCTCCTCCTTCGGTGAAACAGATACCTGCTAAAGGCATTCTCTTCCCGGCACTATATGAAGTGTTGAATGCAAAGAGAGGTAAATGACACTTAATCCTGATTGGATGGACTTGATTTCCACAGTTCTTCCTCGAGTTCTCCTTAGTTTCTTCCGTTTTGCCCTTTTGTTGCTAAAATTGATATTTGTTGTATGTTCGTTTTTTATGCCTTCTTTCTTCGTTTGTTCCCCTCGCATTCACATGGATTCCTATCAGAGCAGTCAACCAGCGTACTACTGTGAAGTAGAGTGGGGTTTGGCAGACCTACTAAGCTGGTATCCAGAGTTCTCTACGTGCTCACGAAGGACTTGCAGTGTTGGCGGCCACTGCCTGCTCCGCTGTTTTCTTCCAGTACGTTATGCTGCAATGCACTGTCTCCCCTCCAACCCTCCCCTCTTATTACGTGTCGGAATTCTTCCGGCTATTTATTAATCTGCGATTTTTTGTGTTTTTGCCTCCGAAATAAAATAAAATCAAAATTATATTCCCAGTCTTCTATAATCAGGGCGAGGTGACGACATATCTGCTGAAGTATTGATTGCGCTGCCCAAAGCACTTGTCTTTTAAGACGGTGTGACTGCGTTCATCAACCTGAATCTCATCAGTTACGTGCGGCTGAGAGGGAGATATCGCGTGGTCCCGCAACGACTACTCAAGCGTTGTACGAAAACTCATCCATTTTTGTCCGCTGTCCTTGGCTGTTTAGTCACGAGCATTCTTTATTGGAGTCTTTGTTAAATCTTCTTACCGGCTAACATATTTAGGCGAAAAGGGGCTCGGGGGGGGAGGGGGGGGGCACCATGTAAGACAGCTATGTAAGGTTCTGCGTTGCACGAAATTAAAAATTTTACTTGCGTCCTACCCCAGTGGTGAACTGAGCTAGGCCACTTCTGATGTAATTTGGCACTCATGTGCCTTCTTACCAGCGCGGATAATCACAATACACGATGACTCCCCCTCCCCCTCCCGAGCTGCTTAACGCCTATATTTATGAGGACAAAACCCTTGCTACGGTCATAACCATAGTGTCCACCCTAGAGCGGTAAAGGTGTATCTTTTTGTTGAGGGCTACCTTTCTCCCTTTCTCAAGTTTCATGTTGTTCTGCTTAAATTTATTTGTACGTGAAATCAACGCGGAACCTAGAGGTAGTTTGTGGAGAATATAAATTAAATGATTTCTAAATTACAAGTGCTCTGTGTCGTTTTAGTAGCTACTGTTTTGCCAGTTTTTTTTTAAACGCTTCTCTTGTGCGAAGGTAGCAGCTCAAATATGAAGAAAAAATAGTTATTTGTTGTCCTGCAGGGGCACTGCAACCTTTGAGTACGTTTAACTTCTACGTTCCTGTTCAACCTGCGGAACAAAGCGTTACCATCTTCCATAGCGATGTGGCCGAATAATGTACAGTTTCTCTATTCGGTAAAAACTCGAAAACCATTTTGTGATCCTTTAATCTTCGAGTTTTTTTTTTTGAAAATTGCTAGGAACATCGTCATGTACATAACAACGTAGACTAACCGTCCATCGAATGGCTTACTCATGAAGCTCCATTTCATGCCGGCTGGAAAACCAGCGCCTCCTCTTCCACGTAGCCCCGACGTGCGCACCTCGTTGATGATCCACTCGGAGCCTTTCAGAATAATCTCCTTTGTCTTGTACCAGTCACCCTGAATTCGAACGAGAGCCACTAAAAACCAATCCACGTTTTGGTAAACTTGACGAGTTTAGACACCTACTCGAGCCAATGCACCCTTCAAGCGATAGTCGTGGCGTCCATAGAGATTTGTGAATATGCGATCACTATCCTTCAGGTTACCAAACGAGGTCTTCTCAGGCTTCTTTTGCTGAGTCGGAGCGGCTGTAGCGGTCCCACGAATTGCCACTCGGGTAACTGAAGTGCGAATTTCGTAAAAGTGACTTGACCATAGCCCTTCTGCATTAAATGATATGAACAGCCGTACCAGCACCGAATGCGCGGCTTCCCAAGAAGATGGGAGACGCCATCCCAGCGGAATCTGAATCGGAATCGAATTGAAACGTTCAGTTCGCTCACAGCATTTACGAGGTCGAAGCGACACGCAAATGTTTCTTCTTGTAAAAAGGAGTAAACTGAAGAAAAAGCTAAATTGTGTGTAAGGAGGCATCCACGTAAATTTATCAGTTTAATTGAAGGATAAAGGATAAAGGATAAAGGACGGCGTTACTCAATCCCTTCTGGGATGCGCCAGCGCATTCTACTTCTACGAGATGTCGTGGAGGCGACATGAATGCGTATTTGGCCATACAATGACTTGCGGTGGCCAGCCGATGAACAAGTCAGCGCTTTATCCTTCCCAGACAAGTCCGGTACCAATTCACCGACCCCGGAGGGATGGAAGGCTTGGTTAGCCTGGGCGGGAAATCCGAACCAGGAACCTGGTATCGGGTGCACGCGACAGTCGCGCCTCCTCCGACTGCGCTACACGCGCCCATCAGTTTAATTATTATCGTTATTAGTTTATTATCAATCTATTTAATTTATCAGCATAAGAAATGGTCCGGTCTTCGTCCCGAGCCTGACCGAAAGGTAAATTTCTGCGAACAAATCATTTTTGTAAACAAAACAAAGGGTTATGATTGGGATGCTTCGCATGAAAAGACGAAATAAATATGCCCACACGAGCTCTACCTGGACTATTAACACTACCTACATACCATGTTTTGAGCAGGGGTATCTATTCAAACAAAAATTCAATCGCATAAAAAGCAATGACCTTGGGAAAGTGCATAACACTGCACAGATAGGTCTCCTATTTAAATGTCACAATACGTGACACGATGGGGTCTTCGGTGTTTTCACAGCAAGATGTAATCTATACCTCTTTACACACGGAAGCACGAGCAAAACAGGACTGAATACAAGAGATTTCTAAAGAACTATTGGCTCAGCGACAAATTCAGACCTTACTTGTGGTAATTTGTACCATCAGGGCCGTATGCTCGTCTATCTCGACCCTCCGCCGATGGAGGATTGAGGGTTGATTGGATATGTTGCTTGATAGCATTGGGCCCCTAACGGGGAGACACGAACGTACAGCTGCAGAAGTATTTTGTGATGAAGAAATACATAGTTGTCCTACCTTACTGCGGTAGGTCTCGGCCTTGTTCCTTATTAAACTGAAAACCTTAACTGAAATTGGCGCAATACGGGAATGATATGATATGATATATTTACTGCATCGTATAGAACAGACGCAAAAAGAAATTCAATTAGAACAGAACAAATAACAACTAACAACGTCTGGACATAAGGCGTACAAAGCAGACGTTTCATAATGCCTCCAAGTAAAGCGAAATCTAGGTTAAATGATGGTTGTATACGAAAACCTTTTAAATGGGGGAAGATAGCAGGGAGGAACAGGAGTCTTAGTAGGTTTCAGATTTGTTAATTCTGCCCTGACGGCGAGCGAATGAGTTCCGTCTGATGTTCTAGGTCTCGAAAATGAGCGTTTAATTCTACCTCCTCTAGTTGAGAGGGAGGGCAACAATTGGGACTGGGGGGGGGGGGGGGGTGCAGTACCTTGCAGGCTTGGGAATTTTCAGTACACAGCTGCGTTAGGATAGAATGCATAGCTTTGCTTTCCTAGCAGAGGCCCACCTCCACACACACTAGGATTGTGCTAGAATAGTGAGCCCTACTATGAAAAAAGCAAGAAAATGTCATAATTATAACGGTGCACCCCCACACCCATATTGCACCTTAAATTTAAGTTTTCTTCGGAATAATTTCTCTAATGACTTTCACATCAGCATGATGAACAAAAACCTTAGAAGGATACAGCGCCAAGACGTTCCATGTAAGACCGATGACGCTTCAAAGAGTCTTTTCCCGTTGCAATGCATTCGATTTCGCGACAACTCGTCCACTTGAGAGTCCGCGACAACTCTCAATTTTTGAATTTTCAGTGAATCGGAGTTGACCGTGCTCGACCATTTCATACAGAAGAATTGGCCTCACACATTGCGGAAAAACTCGGAAAGAGATAGGCTCGGTTTGTTACGAAAGTTAAAACATGCTATCCTTCCAACAATTTCATGTAGTTTTCAGATCTGCTAGGACCAGACCGGAGAAAAATGCCCATATTCTTTTACGATGATGACGACGAATTCTCCCCATACGCTGTGGCGACGCGTCTACCCTTACGGCGCGTAAATTTTAGAAGGCGGTCCATTTCGCCGCCGAGATCACGATATTTTGGTAGGAATGAAGGTTTTCGATATGAAGTGGGAGACAATATTTTTGGAGATTCACGTTACGAATCGGCAAACCACAATTTTGAAGATTTACGTAAGTTCTAGACTATTATTTTTAACTTAATTTTAATTTATTTCTTATTTTTTTGGATGTGTTTTTAACTTTTCGTAAATTAATCGGTATTTCACAGATCACGACACCAGCCCGTAACATTTCTCTCTATCGTGGATTTCCAGACAAAGCCATTGGCGAAGTCGAGAATGGGCAGAACCCGTTGCGGCGGATCGAGGTCGTCGCGGCTGCTGCCGCTGCTGGTGAGTGGACGAGTTTCCATCTCGATCAATATCTTACATCTACTGGCCTGCTGGGACTGGCGCGTCTACTAACGTACTTGTTACTAACTACTAACAAAGGAACATCAACAGGTACGATAATAGATGCAGCAGTGCATGTTAAAATTTTTATGATGAAATATACCCCATCTTGACACAGAAATGCATCAGTCCCATTCCACTGATTTGATTCCATTCCTTGTTGAATGCACGGCTTATCCATGTTTGTACGTTGTGCACGATACTCCTCTGGTACCGTATGCAGCCGCTCGGATCTACTAGGTCTCAGCCCAATCGATCGATACTGTCGCGGGCGCCTGGGATTGGACGGCTTCCCGTTTAAATCCGTGCTTAAAGTCTACCTCCACATCCCACTTCGCTGGAGGCGCTGTGATTTTTCTCCAACACGGAAGAGATTGTGTGCCTGCTAAAATGACCGCGGAAGGAGATTCCCGTATGTTGCGGCAGCTCTTGGATAACTGTCAAAGAATTACGATGTCTGTTCGGCGACGACCAAGGATGAAGTGGGTCTTCGGAAAGTTCTTCGCCAGCAGCGAACTTTTTCCATTCATCAATAAGCTGAGCGAACGTGAGTTGAATTCCCATTAGCTT
The DNA here is from genome assembly GCA_947396885.1 of Heligmosomoides polygyrus polygyrus. NCBI lineage: Eukaryota > Metazoa > Nematoda > Chromadorea > Rhabditida > Heligmosomidae > Heligmosomoides > Heligmosomoides polygyrus. Next base: position 74,783,891 of record OX377206.1, on the reverse strand, counting down.
TCATTCATCATTTACTATTGCGCATATTCCCATTCAGTAGCTATACCAGTGAAACGAGTCAAGGCATAAATAAGCTGGAGGTAGTTTAAAAACAAGACCCGTTATTTGCCATTTGATTAAGTACTGCAAAGTACTGCAAAACTTTTTTTACTCTATTACGATTAACAAGTATTTACAGTACTGTTCAGTACTAAAGATTTTTTGTGGTTTTCACCAACACCAAGGATTTCACCCTCTCAGTTTTCGCCCCACCTTGACCTGCTAGGAAGTGGCTAGGCCTCTGTCGGCCCATCGTGCTTGTCCGTGAGAATCATACGGTATCAGCTGGAGTATCAACATGGATGATCGTGCCTCATTACACTATATCATTCAATCTCCGTGTCCTTACGATTATGCTTTGTTCGACAACATATGCCAAACAAAAGGTTGTTGTCAAGAGGCCTATCATGGGCGCTATCTGAGTCTGAGTTAAACTAACAAATTTCTGTGAAAGTCAACACTGCTCGAGATGTATTCGTGGAAAGAATGGGGAAATACGATCTGGTGCATAGTGTGGTAAGGTGTGAAGCGCATTCCTGAGCGACCAAAGGGATGACGGAGGGAGGGTCATCATCACTCAGATGCTCCTAGGAAATGGATAAGCTGTGAACCAAAGACCTGCTAAGCGATCTCAGCGAAGAACATGTTTAGCATGCAAACGTTCTTGAGGGCATTGATCTAAAGAGGGTTTTGTAGTTCACAGCGACTAGGAGGTCTAGCTGCATGGCTTGAGAAATCAGGGGTTAATTCCACGAAACGCGTCGCTGGAACTGCGGGCGTGCAAGCAGCGCCGGGAGTTGGGCTGCCGGCAGGTCTGGGGGTATTAAACAGAGCCTTTACTGATGTTTTCAGCAAAGTGGACTTCTCCATCCCCTGCCAAGCTTTCTCGAAGATTCTTGAACACTTAGCTCCCCACGAAAGAACATTGGGTGTTAAAACCTTACTCCCGCTAGGTGTGCACATGCGAAACACGTATTGTCGTGCCCTTATGCAGCATGATAAGCACATTTCCAACCAAGGTTATATGAGGAAGCAATGGCCCACCACACGAGTAGGCAAGCAGCGCGGTAGTGGACTCTGTCTAGTCAGAAAAGTATTAAGAAACCTTCTGCTGTGTAGACAGGCGCGCTGCACATTGGGAATGCGCCTACCACCTCCGAATAAAAACATTAGAGGATGTGAGAATAGGTTATTATTCTAGCATTTGACTATGTCGAGGAAAAGGAAACAATAAAAAACAACACCTTGGGAATGAACTATAAATTATGCAAGGCTGAAGCAACACGGATGTCGACAGTTGTCCCCTACTGAGACAATGAGAGGTGGCTATGCGCTTAGAGCTGCATTACATGAATTGTGTTACGGTATTCTCGTCGATGAAACGGCTTGATGGACGGGACACAACCCTTGATCAACGATGAAGGGAGAAACAACGAATAATAAGCGACGCCACAGGTCGACGTATCCGCGTACGAATCAATCCCTGGCACTAATCGATGCGCGGTTGTTGATTGGCCCTTAAGCCATGAGCGGTGATAATACTGGTGCTGAGCAAAAGCAGTCGATGACGAAGAAGACAAGTACGGTGAACACGTTCAGGAGAGGGGCCATGAAGCACATTGCTGCGGGACATTCCTGAGAGTGCACTCAAGACGAAATACGGACGAGCGCTTCGAAAAATTGTCGGTGATCGGGAGATCAACATAGACTTCATTTGTGCCCAAAAGTAGTCATCCATCCCACCCCTCACTCTTCCACTGTGAGAAATGGAATCACTTGGAGAGAAAGAGTTCACTTTGAAACACTCACTGTATGGAAGTCGAGACAACGAATAAGAACTAGGATCCTCATGGACATCTCCGTACCCTCTATCTTCTTCATGATCTCAAACATTGTGAGACCGTATTGATCACGCATGGATCATTCCTTGCCATTTAAACTTTGAAACTGCGCTGCTATGTGTGCGTCTCCAATTTGTTCTCAGAAGGCTAAATTGCTTGCTTCATTGTTTCAATTTTAGCATGGCGGCTCTGCTCCTTTACCAGATTCTGCGGTCTTCCTAATATGTGTGTGCCAACTTTATATGGTCAAAGAGGTCATTAAAGGAGGTCTGCCAAATGGTCGCGCTTTCTGCAAAGGCTCCTGATATGCTCTCGAAGAGATGTATTTTACTGCAAAATGTCAAATTGGGAATTTATGGTCGGGATTTTACTTCCTCCGATTGTTTCACGATCGCTTCGAGACTCATTCATATGCACAGCTAAACAGGTGGTGGCAGTGTTATCCTATCTGTTCGTATCGTTGCGCTCAACAACAGGCAGTCCATCTTGTAAGAAGACGCAGAACTCCCGTCCAAGCGACACTACGCTTAATAACAGCGGTTATGGAAATCTGCTGCATTATGGAGGTTTTCTGCGTCACAAGCGAAGGTATGCAGGCCCATATGGATAAGCTTTGTTGAATATTTAGCAACGGTACTTAGACGGAATATCAAAGCATTTTCTTAGACAGGTGAGGGAGTGGGGAAACCGTAGGTGTTCAGCATAGCGTGAGGTCACCATGGTTACCCAGGTGGACAGTACACGAAAGCTCATTGAACACATTTATCGCTTCCGATATTTAAGAAATTGTAGACACCAGGTCGCCTCAAACTGAGTCTGTTGCCTTAGTTCGGACATGTGAAAACGCTGCGCGACGTCGATTTCTTTTTTTTTGCCGCCATCACTTTTCATTCGAAGTTCGTAGCGCGGTCTGCAAACGCCTGAAACTGTGGAGGACCCAAATAGAGGTGAATAAGAAGCCCCTGCGCTCCAAGTGGTTCAGCAGACGATTGTAGATCTAAGGAATCTGTTATCAGGAGACGTGCGACGCTCTCAGTCAAATGTGATTATGCTTAAGAGGCTAGGAAAGGGTTGCCTTCATATTTCGTGCGCGACAAGAACTGTCTGTGGACCTGCAGTACAAAGGGTATGACACGACAAATTATTTCGGGATGCGCGACGTGTTCTACTTCTAAAAAATAAAGAAGGTGCAGATGAATCTGTCATATCACATATCTATCTACTATACATTGGATCCGATCGAAAATCTTCGGATAATTGGATGATTCGGATAACGCGGATTTCGTGAAACCGGGTTTTTGGAAGATTTGGATATGGGCAATTTTGCGAGCTTCGGATTTTTGGATGATCGGACCGGGATATCCGAAAATGATTTATTCGATACAATGTAGATCCGATCGAAAACCTTCGGATGATTGGATGACTAGGATAATGCTAATTTCGCGGCACCGGATTTTCGGAGGATTCGGATAAGGGCACCTTTGCGAACTTTGGATTTTTGGATGGTTCGGATCGGAATATCCGAGAATAAATCATTCGGATTCAATGTATACTATCTACCAATCAGCAGAGCGGCGTCTTTATCGAAGTATGGCAAAGTAGTGCGTGAGGTCAAACTTGAGTAATATTGATGGAGGAAGAGTTGATCATTGTGCGCGAGGTAAACGTAGATATAGTCGAGGGAAAAAGAGCAGTGTTTTGCCATAAATAAGAAAGACTTGGAGAAGTGCCTCTAGGAGATGAGGTTATTTCAAATTTCAGATAAAAGGTCTCCTCTCTCTCCTCGCAGTACAGAAATGACAGCAAGCGACCCGCAATAATAAGCCAAGAACTCGAAAAAAACTTCTTTCAAGTTGGAAAATGCGTTCTAGGAAATGTGAAGGAAGATGTGGAACTCAGCGGGGTGATTGCCGCCGCAATGCAAAGAAATCCGGGATGTCGCCCATCTAGCGAACCTGTGCCAGGGCTGATCGCAGGCTGTAGCTGCCTCACCTTCTCGAATCCAACCGCGACGTTTCCTTTAGCCGCGGGCAGACATTCCGACAAGTTCCGAGGTCGCTGGAAACGCACGAAGGAGCACGAGCGCTGTCAGAGCTGAGGAGTGGAAGGACAGGTGGCGATCTCACAGCCGGAGTCGGTGGATTCAGCGGTGCACCCTGCCGCGCGGGAGACTATCGACGGTCACTTCGCAGTGAGAAGATCAGACATCAGTGGAGAAATAGCCTAGGAGGGCTCGTCGCAGAAGTCCTTCTGCTTCTGCTCAGCCTATTCCTTCTCTAAGGGTGAATCCTGGGCGAAACAATGGGGAAAATCTCCCAACACGTTTGCAGAAATCCGCCTCTATTTCCGAGTCCTACATGGTATGAACTGATCTGACCAGATCAATTCATCAACGAGCAACAGAAGGTAGGCGTGCAGACGAGGTTCTTCTTGCAACATGCTACATCGCCTAGTGTATGTGTTCACCTGGTTCTTCTATTAGTAACTGTGCATCTCCCTTTCCAGTCATGTACCATAGGTTTCCCCTCAAACCACGAACTCAAAAAACAACAACAACAATTTCCTAACAGATTTCAGGTGCCTCAAAGTGTTGAAGAAAATCTCTAGGGCAACCTCGGTATTTCAGAACAATCGGCGAGGAAGAAGATGACGACGGCTGTTGCTCAAGCGCCCGGACATGAGGAAACCGACGACTCGCTCTATCCGATTGCCGTCCTCATTGACGAACTCCGAAATGAGGACGTGCATCTGCGACTGAACAGCATTCGTAAACTCTCAACTATTGCTCTGGCACTCGGTGTGGAGCGTACGCGGAACGAACTAATCCAATTTCTCACTGGTGAGTCGAGGAGTGGGGCACCTGTAGATTGCAGAGATTGTGATTACGGAAAGACGTACAATGCATATCATAACTACAAAAAATTGAAAAAAAAATAAAAAATAAACCAAAAAATAAAAATTACCTTTAAAAGTTCCCTAAAATTTGCTGGCACCAAACTTTTCTGTAACTTCCCATATCTTTCGTCGAAACTATCGCTCTTATCGTACGGAGGAATTCCAACACAAATATAAGAAAAGAAATTGGAACTCGTATTAATTTTAAAATTCTTGCCCGTCTTCTGAATCCCAAGGCACGTTGTACGACGTCTTCGGCACGGTCATCTGAAGCTCCAGGCACGTTGGACAACGTTCTCGGCACGTCTTCTGATTCTCCAGGCACGTTGGTCGACGTCTTCGGCGCGCCTTCTGAATTCCAAGGCACTTTACGACGCCTTCAGCAATCCTGTGAATTCCAAAGCGCGTTGGACAACGTCATCGGCAGGTATCCCAAGTCCCAAGGCACGTTGGACGACGTCTTGGGCACGGTCTTCTGTATCCCCAGGCACGTTGCGCTACTACAATTCGGGAGGGAGGCGTTCGTATCGGCTGGTTGTAGGCACCGCGTTCGCGCGTTCAGGTGGCCATGCCCCGCTTGTTGTCTCCACTCGCGCTGCGACACCCATCACGCTCGGGGTGGGACAACGGCCCGACGGTTGCCATCGTCGGCGGCCCCACGACGGCGACGGCCTCAGTTGAAGCTTTCCAGCTGTTGCTGTGAATCCAGTCCGATTTCTGTGACGCTCCTGAATCTACATGCTTGTTGCGCTGCATCTGTTGCACGGCTTTTAAATCCGGACACACGCTCGTTGCACGGCTTCACTGACACGTCTTCTGAATCCGGCCGCTCGTTGCACGGCGCCCGTGGCACGTCATCTAAAGTTGGGCGCTCGAAAACGTATGTAATTACCATTGCGTCAAGCAGGCAGACCTCCTTTGTGTGGATGTTGAGCGTTTCCGCCCAACCTATTTTGCTGGAGGCACTTTATAGCAAAGTTGCTTCCATGGTATCCTGTAGAAGTAGAACGCGTGGCGCGTCCCAAAAGTGATTAATTAACGCATAGTTTATTCTATCACTTAGCCAAAGTGAACTTGAAAAAGGCCATCACGAAAGCGTAGCCAGCCGATGTAAATATTTTTGCCATTAGTGTACCAAACACTTTTCTAAGGTTCATGAAGCTCTTGTGGGATGTATTATTTATGATTATAATTGTATTTTTAGCTCACTGTATTGCTGCGTTATTGCGAGAACTTGTGGTTTCTTTAAAGTGTACCTATAACTGTGACATGGTTAAAACACGTCACAAGAGTTTTGAAAGTACGGGGTAGACCTTTAATTATGACTCGCAGTGCATCTTGTTCTTTCTTTATCTTTTTTCAGGGAGAAATATGTTTAGAAATCGTAGAGCACAGCAACAGGAATATCGCTGGTAGGTAGAGTTTGTCAGGGCCGAATATTACGCGCTCATTTGCGGCTTTGCGCAGACGTGTACGTTTTCTTCTTGCATCACCGGGGAAAATCATAATCTGTTGAGAAAACCCACGTAGTTTCTGCGTAGTGACTCGAATCCGAGTTCTTCAACCCCCTCATTAATCGAAAATTGTTTGAGGAAGGCTACTCATCCACATGAAATAGAAGTTTTCTACATGAGGCTTGGTACAGAAAGGCGTCCAAGGGTTCCTTTTCTGAGAGGCAATTTGGATGCATATTTGCCCTATAAAATGATCTGCGGTGCTCAGCTGGTGGAGAAGTCAGTGTGTTGTCCTACACGAACAATTCTCCAATTCAAGTACCAGTTCGCCGACCATGGAGGGATGGAAGACCGAGATGGTCCGCACGTGATATCTGAACGAAAAATCTTGAGTGCGAGCGCACGCTGGCGCTTTCTCCGACTGCGCGGTGTCTCCAGCGTGCACTATAATTCAAAAAACATCTTAGATGGCCTTGCGGGAGCAGTAATTTAAGGAGTACATTTGTTCCAAGACGTCTGTCTCCAGGTTTTGCGTTAGGGCGCTTCGTGCGATCTTGGAGCATCACTAACCAGAGGGCACTTCAAGGCTGGCTGTGCTGCTTTTCCACTCCCAGTGGTATAAAAAGCCATTTTTGTGTCCTCTACCTTCTCTAAAATCGTTTACATATTTTTTTCGACACTAAGCCATCGACCCCTTCCCCCTCTATGTTTTCTGCGTTCTCTCAGGACTTCAATGACGCAATTGGTTTATGCTGCACAGACCTCCTTAGGTTGTTCCAAATTTCTTCTGATGCCCTACAGCACCTCTCACTTCGGTCTAGCAGGAGAATGACTGCAGCCTACTCTTCATTCCCCATCCTCAAGCGGTAGAAGTCAGGCAAGAATCGACATTATCGATAGCTACCTGGTGCCTGATCGATTTTGTCTGTTGATGAGCAGTATTTCTGACGGAATGGATTCTAGCGCGCATATCAAGGGCATTGGATGAAGCCCAACCTGTGGAGTAGGCTGGATTCTGCAGCGGATCCAGCTGCATGGCTCATATTCAAACCGTCTCGAGGAACATTGACGTTTGGCAGGAATACCCTCTGCCCTTACCTCTCACCTTCATCCACTTAGAGAAGGCATTCGCCAGCGTTGAAACGAACGCCATGCCATTTGTGCTAATCTGCCAAGGAATGGACTGATGGCGAGTGCGACATAACAAAAGGAAAGGAAGCGTTGCTGTGGCCCGCACGACTTGTGAAGGCAGGCCGTCTAAATAAGTATCTAAGTAAGTGCAACGGAGTGTAAGCTCTATCATGGCATGCCCGTTCTTACCGAAATGGCTACGGGCTGTTACTTTTGATCATTTCTGTATTCAAGTTATGACGTCCACTCGGAGGACGACTAGATGGGTACAGGAACAGTTTCACGTCTCGTCGGAAATTTGCCAGTGCTTTATGGGCACCATCACGTAAACCTTCTAGCACACCGGTTGAGCAGCATGAAATTAAGTAATAGTGATGGCTATAGGTTGGAAGCACCGGTGCGCTTTAGTATTGGCGAAGACTAATGGTCTGGTGCGACGGGGTTCACTTTGGTGTTGTCGTGTCGCAGCACTTGCATAATTGGGTTGTGGATGGGTACTGCATCTGACGAAGCGGTGACAGCACTGGTTTCATTGTTCTTCGTTTTTCTTGCCAGATATTTTGTGAGTATCTATATTCTTCGCATTTCTTTTCAGAACCTGCTGTGTAAGGCAGTTGTTTGGGTTATTAGATGTGACGACGGTTGTCGTTCCTAAGTATTTGTGTATTCTGTCGCTGAAGTAAGCATACATTTGTTCTACGTGAAGTCTTTTTCAGATACAATTTACGATGAAGATGAGGTTCTGCTAATCCTCGCTGATCAACTGGGTAACTTCACCCCTTTAGTGAGTCACTTTAACCTCAAACTTTTCGGTCTCGCAATTCTATCGTTTCTGAGTAGCCTAAGACTTTTCTGAGAATTTCAGGTTGGTGGTCCTGAATATGTTCACTGTTTGCTGCCTCCGTTGGAAAATCTGGCAACTGTCGAAGAGACCGTTGTCAGAGACAAAGCGGTGGAAAGCTTGCGGAAAATTGCCGACAAGCATAGCACGGCTGCTTTGGAAGAGTATTTTATCCCAATGCTGAAACGCTTGGCAACAGGTGAGCTTTCCAATTCTGACCAGATTGTACTTGGAGCCGGCTTCAGAAATAGGTTGAGCGCACATTCAGAATTAATAAGAATCTTGCGGTGAATGACGCGCAAAGGGAGATGAAGCCTTTATTAGTTCATTTGGAACGAGTTTTGGTTGTATTAAGGCGACTGGTTTACTTCACGTACTTCGGCATGCGGTCTCTTCAGTGTTGCCTATCCACGTGTTAGCCCAGCTATCAAGGCCGAGTTGAGAAGGTGAGTAAGTTGAACTCCGAAAACATGTGCAAGGAACTTATGCGTTGACGGTTCCAGCCTTTTCCGTCAAATGTGCCGTGACGACACACCGATGGTTCGTCGCGCAGCTGCGTCCAAACTTGGAGACTTTGCAAAGGTGAAGTAGCAAAAGCGTTTAAGTGGCTTTCTGACATCACAAATTATAAATTAAAAGGGAAATTTCGGGGGGGGGGGGACTTTCAAAAACGGTGAATACTATGCGTAGTATCTATGCAGTATTTCTCTATAGTATATTTACTTCAGGTGTTCGAGCGAGACTACCTTGTCGATGAACTCCACGGCATGTTCTGTGACCTCGCAGTCGACGAACAGGTATATGGTTCCACGGCAATACTTTTCGCGAGTGTAATGCGTAGGGATAGTGCTAACAAGGGAAGGGTCTGGAACATAATTTGAATGGGAAAAGATAGTCATATAGAAAGAATCTCCACCCTTCAATTAGTAGGAAAGTATGTACTTCCGTTTTATCATTTCATTAAACCAAACCAGAAGGGGTCCCAAAGTTTAGCGGTGGAATCGCGGCGGCGTCGAAACGAATTCACGAGCGCTGGCGGGAGTAACTTACACGCCAGGGATGGCTCGGACAGGGTGGTGGGTGAGAGTGTAGTAGGTAGTGGCGTTCCTTCAGGATAGGATGCTCAGCGGCCAGTTCTCGTGAGTTGCGGAATCTTGCATTTCAACTATTCGGTTCGAAATCGAGGGGTTTTGACGTATACACAATTTTCAGGCGTTTTCTTCACATTTCCCATTTTGCTGTGGAAAATAACTTTGTTGTGACTTGTTTGTTACGAACTGGTTTTTTTTATCAGAACGCAATAAGGGAGATGATTAACTTCATGGGTGCAATCCTAAGTGGATGTTTATTACATGGGTGACCGTGTAGAAAAAATGTCTGAGTAACGAGAACGCAACACAACACATCAACTCTGAAAGTACTCGAAGTAATAGTAAAATCGAAAATTACAACAAAAAAATGGGAAAATAGGTTGTAGAACATGACGAGTTAGCTGTAAAACTGGAGCTGACATCAATCATTTGTTATTTAATCTTACAAATGATTATCCAGCTGCTTCTTAAATACGCGAATACAAAATGGAATCTGCTGCTTTTTGTGATTTTATCAAATTCTGTGCCTGCTCTGGTCACGAAAAATTCTCTTATGTTCTTCTTGGCCTTGGGTACAAATCAGGGGCGTGCGCAACAACGATTTACGATTCTACGATTTATGGCGATTTTTGGCAAATTTTTACGATTTACGACATTTTGGGTCGTAAATCGTAAATTTTCGTAAATGTGGTCTTTAGGTGCGTGTAGCGCGGTCGGAGGAGGCGCCGACTGCCGCGTGCACCCGATACCAGGTTCCTGGTTCGGACTTCCCGCTCAGGCCAACCAAGCCCTTCATCCCTCCGGGGTCGGTGAATTGGTACCAGACGTGTCTGGGAAGGGTAAAGCGCTGTCTTGTTCATCGGCTGGCCACCGCAAGTCATTGTATGGCCAAATACACATTCATATCGCCTCCACGACATCCCGTAGAAGTAGAATGCGCTGGCACATCCCAGAAGGGATTGACTAACGCCGTCCTTTATCCTTTGTCCTAAATGTGGTCTTTGATCCAACTTCAAATGAGACGATGCAGCCCGGGTTATAAAGATGTGCTCACCTTAAAAGTCTCGCACATTGTCTGTTCGTTCTAGTGTTTATGTTCTGATGTCACACCATGGCAGAAGACACCGTACTCTGCAAAGGTCTCTCGAGTTCGGCTTATCTCTTTGCTTCAGTGACTTTTTCGTTTTTCCAACTCCGTAAGGGCTGCAGTTTGATATAAGACCTGTTCTAAAGGAGAAGCAAGAACACTACATACTTGATACTTACTTACTTTGATACTTTGATGGTCCTTTGTCGGCAGGAGGTCTTCTCAGCGGGGACCACAACTCTTCCAGACCGCTCGATCTCTGGCTGCTTGCATCCAGTGAAGCAGACTCCGCTCTCTGAAAGATCTTGAGAATGAGTCTGCCCATCGCGTTGGCGGTCGTCCCAGTGGTCTCTTATGGTCTCTCGGGAGCCATTCTGTGACACGGAGACTCCATCTATCGTCCTTTCGTCGAAGTAGGTGTCCGCCCCAGCGATATTTGGACTTCTTCATGTACTGCAGCGGATCTGCTAATTGCGACTTCTCCCGTAGCTCCGAGCTTCGTAGGCCTTCTTGCCATTGCTGACGAAGGCTGGTCCTCAGAAGACATCTCTCCAGTGCACGATGCGTAGTTTGCATTGCTCTGGCGATTGTCTTGTTGTCGGGCCAGGTTTGCGTCGCGTAACACATCGCAGGCAGTACAGTGGCGTTGAATATCGAGGCCCTGAGGCCGGGAGGGATCCTTGACCTGATCGGTGACTTCGCGAATCGAACTGGGGGCTGCCCATGCTGCGCGTCTCCTGCGGGCGGTTTCAGGAGCGAGGTCGTTATCCATGTTCAGCTCTCTTCCCAGATAGACGTAGGAGTCGACCTGTTGCAGAGCGACTCAATTTTATTTATTTAATTTTAATTTTACGAGTCCCGTGCCACACCACTGGTAGACCATAAATTGTGTTTTGGACATATTCATGTCCAATCCAATCTTCATACCTGCCACATTGAGCTCGTTCAGCATTTCCTCGACTTCTGCCGTGCTGGTAAAGATGAGAACAATATCGTCGGCGAAGCGAAGGTTGCTGATCCGTTTACCGTCGACAAGGTAGCCTTTATCGTCCCAGTTCAAGTCTTTCATGGCATCCTGGACTGCCGCTGTGAATAGCTTGGGAGAAATCGTGTCTCCCTGCCGTACTCCTTTCCCGATAGGAATTTTAAGCTTTCGATCGAACAGCTGGATGGTAGTCGATGTGTTCGAGAAGCATTCGTCGAGAAGTCGGATGTAGGGCGATGGTATACCAGCGTGCACAAGGGCGTTCAAAACGGCGTTGGTTTCCACAGAGTCGAACGCTTTCCGGTAATCCACGAAGACAAGGACAAGTGGGAGGTGGTATTCGCGGCTCCTCTCGATGAGCTGTGAGACAGTCTGAATATGGTCCATGCAGGAGAAATCCTTGCGAAACCCTGCTTGCTCCACTGGCTGATATTCATCCAAGCAACGCTCCATGCGGTTAAGCAGTATCTTGGTGAAGATCTTGTACACAACCGAGAGAAGACTGATGGGTCGATAGTTGTTGATATCCTCCTGCTGACCTTTTTTGAAGATTAAAACTGTTTTCGACTCCTTCCATGAGTCCGGAATCCTACCAAGTCGAAGGTAGTGGTTGAAGTGCTTGGCAAGAAGTGAGCAGAGGGCACTGCCACCCGCACGAAGGAGATCAGCAGAAATGCCGTCCGGTCCGGGAGCAGTGCCCAACTTCATCCTTCTGATAGCATGAGCAACTTCTGATTCCAGAATGGGTGGTACTTCCTCAGCTGGTGGCATCAAGCATTTCGGGACAGTGATGGAAGAACGGAACAGATCTGTGTAGAATTCCTGAACGATGGCCTCCATCGCTCTTCGAGACGTTTGCGTTGTTCCATCCTTATCCACAAGGGCTGACATTATTGCCTTCTGATCGCAGAGATCTTGTTTGCAGCGCTTTATGCTTGAACCTTTCCCAGCCGCTTCTAACAGCTTCAATCTTCTGTAGGCTTGAATGGACTCCTTCACTGCAATTCGACAGGCCTTCGAGATGGTGACTTTTTCCAGATGGGAAGCATTAGGATCCAGTTTAACAGCTCTTCTTTGCTCCAAGAGTTTAATCGCATGTGCGTTGAGTCTTGAAGCAGACGGCGATGTGGCTTCGCAAGAGCTGCTAGCACATTTCAACAGTCCTTTGGAGAGAAGGTCGTAGTCTTCCGATGGATCTTCAAGAAGATTCCAATCATACGTCTTTATCGCATATTCCAACTCCTCAGACTTGAATGTGGGGATCCTCACCGGTGCCGGTTTATGGGTGTCACGCTTGAACATCCTCTTTTTGAGAGTCAGCTTCCCACGGACAAGACGGTGATCCGAGCCGGTGTCAAATGAAGGCAGCACTGAGACGTCGAACAGACTCCAGCGTCTGTTCGTAAGAACATGGTCGATCTCCGAACGTGTTTCTCCATTTGGGCTTTCCCAGGTCCATCGTCGGTTTGAAGGCTTCTTAAACATAGAATTCCCATGGTAGAGACGGCACGCGGATAGGAAGTCTATCAGGCGCTCTCCGTTTTCGTTCCTTGATGAAGTTCCATGTGGTCCTAGCCTCCATTCGTCGTGATCGTTCGTACCGACGATAGCGTTAAAGTCACCAACGACAACTTTGTAGTAGCTCCTCTCGTCGTTGACAGTCCTTTCGAACAGCTTGTAGAATTCCTCCTTTTCTTCATCTGTGGCCGCAGATGTTGGAGCATATCCATTTATGATGGAGATGGTTCCTTGATCTTTGGTTTCCAGACGAAGAACAGCTACTCGCGGACTGATGATCTTGTAAGAGTCTACTAGGTGGTGCACTGTCGAATTGACGAGAAATCCAACTCCGCCAATATTCTTTCTGTCCACCTTTGCTCCGATAATGAGAAGCTCGTTGTGGTCGGTCCTTCTTATGGTTTCCGTTCTGCCTTTCGTTTCCTGCAGGGCGATAACATCGTATTTGATGTTGCGGCTTCTGTAAAGCAGTGTCCGAAGATCCTGCTCAGATGCGATCGAACGACAGTTATAAGTGCAGACGAATAGGCAGTTTCCGTGTCGTGGTGGGAGGGAGTTTCCGGTAGTCCGATCCCAATGACGTCCTGATAGTTTAACTCCGAGATTAGATGGCCCCTCGCCGGAGGTGGATGCAACCGACGTCGTAGAAGTCCACCTCCGGCGCGCGGAGGACTGGGGCGCGGGTTTAGTTGTTTGAGCCGTACCGGTGGTCTGGTTACTCACATGTTCCTGGCCAGGGATACAGGAGAGCCGCCCATACACGACAAGCGTCGCGTACTGCGTGACCGTTTGTGCCGTTAGCCATCACAAAGTGATGTTCACCCTTTCACCGCGGTGAGGTGGCACATGAAGGGGGAACACTAAATAATTAAATAAATATAAGCTCACTGGAAGACTGGACTCCTGCCTTGCCAACAAAGTATGCATTCCTTCTGTCGAAGAACGTTCCATTCCAGCCCACAAAGATATGCAAGGCTGTTTCGTGGGGAAAAAAGAAATTAGTATTCGCTGATTCACGTCCTGTTAGGTAACCACCATCTGGTCAGCCTGATCATAGACGATTCATGCAATCCTCTCCGATGACGACTGACGCAAGACATGATGGAATATCATTCGTGATTAGAAGCGGGATGTAGACGATTACTAGAAACATATGGGAAGATTAGCCCCAGTTTATATTTGCGCCGCTGCGCGGCGCGGCACGATGGTCGGGATAGATATCGACCGAGTAGCGCGAAAAATCGATATCTATGGCGATCGTGGTGCCGCGCCGCGTGACGGCGCGACTATAAACTAGGGCTTAAACGACTGATGTTTCTATCGATTAACACTCTACGCCACAGTGTGGAGCAAGTGGATACTCGAAGTGCTATAAAAGCAAACTTGGAACTTATTCAAAGAAAGTCGAAGTGGTTTTGACAGTTTTGGTCTCCCCTTCCCGCGGCGTGGTTGAAATTGTCGCACAAACCATGTATAACCCTCTTAGAATGCTGCAGACTCTCCGATGCTCATTACAGAACTGGCGAAGGGTAGCCGAACGAAGGCAGACGGTTACTATACAGTAGTGCAAAATTTTAGTCTTCGAATGCACTGTTATTTCTTCTTTAGATCACACATTCAGCTTTGCTTGACTCCATATTCTGTCAAGGGAAGGAACTCCAAGATGTGGCAAATTTAAAGCTGGTGCGCTAGTCGGGCCAAACCGCGAAGTCCCTTCCCGTGCCCAAATCTATGCATCTTCCGTGTCAGAAGAGGAGAGAACAGAACACAGCAGTATTATTGTTTGTTTTCTTTATTAACAGTATGCCTTGTTTTTCTTTGTCCGTGCTACTGAAGCTTTTTGGCAGGTGACCCCCCAAGTATCATAACGCCGAAGCCTGATGTTGTTGGTGGTACAAAGCGGGCTAGTGCCTGCTGCACACCGGTGAGGTATCTTAAAACTGGTAGGTTAGTCAGTACCATGTGGAATCCCGAAGCGGGCACCAGCCAGCTAAGCACCTTGTTGGTTGATGTTTCAGAAATTGTGAGTACGATTATAGCAAGTTTTAGAGTTTTATTTTAAATTTTTTCCATTTCGAGCTCTAAAGTTAACAGAGATCTGAATTCGGGTATCGCGCGGTGGGTAAGATTGCTAATTACCTTGTTATTATGCATTTTACGTTAACTACCTTCATGTGATGATTTATACACCTTTTTCCTTTGTCACGTTTAAAGTGGGTTCTTATAAATCAAAGAGAACCATTTTCCATTTTAAATTGCACTCTTCCCAACTTAGCTTGGGTTTTCAAAAATCGAACGCGAAAGCTCCCAAAGCAAATTGGATGTCTATGGAATCAAACTGGAGACGCCTTCAAAAGTTCACACATTATACTTTCCATTCAAAAGATACTACAGAGGGTGCCCAGGAAGTATGATCATGTTGTTTCGGTGGTCGCAAGTTTTCAATCCTACTAGCAATGTTCCTGGACGGTTTTCAAAACGTAAAATCTTTCGGTGCGTCAAATATGTGTTGCCTTGGTCGAGATAGTCAGCGGTGAATTTTAAAAAATAGCGGTCTTCAGAGTGACTTGCTATTGATTGATATGAAAGATGTCTCGACTAAAAAGTTAAAAAGCAAAAGCTTGGGAAGAAATCTGTCCGGCTTGACTGAAAATAACACAATAAATATATATAGATATTGAATCATATTGATTAACATTAGCAAAAGCTCTGAAAATTTAGTTGTACTGCTTTACATGTCATGCACACTCACGGTTTACGGTTTACGATTTACGACGGTTGTGTCGTAATTGCGATTTACAATCTAAACAAATTTCGGATTTCATTTACGCACCCCTGGTACAAATACTTTAAAAGTCAATTGGGGGCCGACGTCATCGGAGGTGAATGTGACCGGTGAAGCCATATTCGAACGAACTCATTTCATAGAACACAAATGCTTCAACGAAATCTAAATAATTATGTGGATATCAATGAGAATATATAGCATGCGAAGCTTGAGTCCAGACTTTTGCAAGTGATTAGGACGTGAAGAAAAATGTCTTGTCCGTATTACAGACCTCATACCGTATTAAAAAAACTGATTCATTTTATGACTTTTGGCCTAAATTTCAGATTTTTGATCGATGATCGCGTTTATTTGCTAAATGACATACTCTTTTCTTGTTTTAATTACTTTTCAAGTCTGCGTGGATAAAGAACGACTTTTAGTTTGCCTTCCCCAACTAGGAATTCGGAGATTGCTAGAATCTGGGCAACCAGGTTGGCGCAGTTAGTCTTTTCGATGTGTGATTGTCTATTTATAGTGCCCCTCTTCGTTATGGCATCGTTAATCGTTAAGATGCGGCTGCCTCCAACTAGGACTGCATCGCATAATGGCACAATTCGTGTTAAACAGGCACATAGTGGTAGATGCAAAATGACTGGATGCGGTAAGGGCAGCATTTGAAAGCTACGGACTCCTCACAGCTCGTTTCCCTAGAGGGTCCGATGCCTTCGATCAAGAGCCATCCTGCTCGGATTGGCACTATTGTACTTTCACAACTCCACGGGTCGAGGAGAGGTCGAAAAAAAAATTTCGCCCAAGCTTCGGCTAGGGGGGTTATTTGGGGTGCTGATCACGAATCTGAGATCCGTTTTCAAAATTACGGCCGATTACGGTAGGTTACGGTAGGTAGGCTGCCAAAGTCATGATCACCGATTTCGACCAAACTTCGGCCAGGGGGGTTATTTGAGGTGCTGATCACGAACCTGAGATCCGTTTTTCGTTTTACGCTGGAGTACGGTAGGTTACGGTGGGTACCGGTGAGTAAGGTAATGGTCACCGATTGCGCCCAAACTTCGGCTAAGGGGGTTATTTGGGGTGCTGATCACGAATCTGAGATCCGTTTTCAAAATTACGGCCGATTACGGTAGGTTACGGTAGGTACGGGTGACTAAGGCTGCCAAGGTCATGATCGCCGATTTCGACCAAACTTCGTCAAGGGGGGTTATTTGGGGTGCTGATCACGAACCTGAGATCCGTTTTTCGTTTTACGCTGGAGTACGGTAGGTTACGGTGGGTACCGGTGAGTAAGGTAATGGTCACCGATTGCGCCCAAACTTCGGCTAAGGGGGTTATTTGGGGTGCTGATCACGAATCTGAGATCCGTTTTCAAAATTACGGCCGATTATGGTAGGTTACGGTAGGTACGGGTGACTAAGGCTGCCAAGGTCATGCTCGCCGATTTCGCCCAAACTTCGGCTAGGGGGGTTATTTGGGGTGCTGATCACGAATCTGACATTCGTTTTCAAAATTGTGGCCGATTACGGTAGGTTACTGTGGGTACCGGTGAGTAAGGTAATGGTCACCGATTGCGCCCAAACTCCAGCGTAAAACGAAAAACGGATGTCAGATTCGTGATCAGCACCCCGAATAACCCCCATAGGCGAAGTTTGGGCGAAATCGGCGATCATGACCTTGGCAGCCTTAGTCACCCGTACCTACCGTAACCTACCGTATTCTAGCGTAAAACGAAAAACGGATGTCATATTCGTGATCAGCACCTCAAATAACCCCCCTGGCCGAAGTTTGGTCGAAATCGGTGATCATGACTTTGGCAGCCTACCTACCGTAACCTACCGTAATCGGCCGTAATTTTGAAAACGGATCTCAGATTCGTGATCAGCACCCCAAATAACCCCCATAGCCGAAGTTTGGGCGAAAAATTTTTTTCGACCTCTCCTCGACCCGTGGAGTTGTGAAAGTACAATAGTGCCCTCGGATTTTCCAAGAAGCCGAAATGCGCCATCGTATTTCAATCATTGAATCAGGCATAAGCAGTTGGCATACGCGGGAATGGCATAGAAGAGAGTACATCAGTGACACGAACTTCATTGTTATTACAACTGCTTTGACGTGTTCAGCTATCGACATATTCGTGATGCTGTTCCTTTTCTACAGATCAGAAGGAATGTTGTGCACAACGGAGTGGGAGTGACAACCTTTATGAGCGATCTCTTGTAACGTACTCTTGAAGAACCCCACACCGGCGGCTGGGTCTGGTCTGCGACACCCGAAGGTACAGCCAGAATACGCAAAGTCCTTCCACGGGGCACTGCTTGATTTGAGGAGCCGGCTCAAAAATCGAGAATGAAAGGGTAGAGCTATCAAGCATCTGTGGGACGAAAGACGAAGACGTGCTGAGGGAAAGCGAGCACTGTTCAAATCAAAGGAATCAATGCAAGGAAATGTGCACAGTAGTCGAAGCACTCAGCTAGAAGAAAGAATTTACAGAAAACTCCTGAAATTGTGTAAACGTCAGAACCTTTCAAAACGCAACCGATCGATTGAACTGCCAAAATGCCGCCACGCACGAGAGCCGAACCGACAATCTTCCCTTCATGAAACAACACGAGCACCAAGTTTGCCACGAACCGCTTTTTGGGTGCATCGCGGGCGAGGTTCTCGTAAGCACTCATGGCGTCATTTCGTCGAGGCTTCGACCCGACGGAAACATTAAGGACCAATACCCATTTTCTTTCGCGCGACGCGATGTTTTGATAAGTTCCCATATCGATTCACCTCGTCGCGCGGTCGATATGGGAGCTTATCATTACATCGCGTCGCGCGCCCCGTGCACGCTAGACGCTCTCTAACGACGTGGCAAAAAGGAAATACTTTTATACTAATTGAGGGGTGGGATTCTTACTGTGTAACTCGCTTTCCTCGCTCAGACATACGCTTCAGTCTCTTCGCTTGTGAGTGGTAGGGAGGGGGGGGGGGGGGGGTTGAGCAGCAAAATATCTGCTGTACTCCTCTATTTTGGAATATTTCGAACTTCTACCGTTCTATTGTAGATGCTATGCTCTATTAGACAGCTTTCTTACGGTCGTAATTCAGGATTCTGTGCGTCTGCTGGCTGTCGAGGGGTGTATCGCAATGGCAGGTTTGCTTTCCGAAGAGAGTCGGCGTGACCTTGTACGTCCTGTACTGAATGGCTTGATCGACGACAAGAGCTGGCGTGTGCGGTTCATGGTGGCAGAGAAGTTAACAGAGGTTCGCGACTCTAACTTCTTTTTGACGCGAAGTAGCATTCTTCCTCAAAATTTGGTCGTGTAGATGCCTTCGGAGACATTTACGAAGTTGAGAGTTGATAATAAGGATGAAGGAAGAATGTCTAACATAAGCATGACGTCCATCTTCTGGTGTTTGACTGTTCCTTCACCAGTCGGCTTTCCAGATTCAAGAAGCCATCGGAGAGGAAATGACAATGACGGAGCTTGTTCCCGCCTTTACCAACCTACTCAAGGATCCCGAAGGAGAAGTGCGCGGCGCTGCTGCCCAGAAGTTGAACAGTGGGTAACCCGCTGCGCTAGTAGTACAGGATTCTTCCTCAGAGTCGTTCTTTCAGCGTTCTGCGCTAACCTGAAGAAAAGCACACGAGAAGCTGCTATTCTTAACAGCATTCTACCGGTTGTGAAGGAACTGGTCACTGATCCCAACCAGGTATACTTCTAGCATTGGGGCCTTCAACAGATTTCTCTAATCTGGTGCGAAGCTTAACTGTCGGTTTTATTCCAGCATGTTAAAACAGAACTCGCTGGCGTGATCATGGGTTTGGCACCTCTCGTTGGAAAGGAGAACACTATCTCACAGCTTCTCCCTATTTACATGCAGCTGCTGAAAGATAGCACTGCCGAAGTCCGTCTGAACATTATCAGCAGTCTCGACAAGGTCTGCTCTCCAACCTGCCTTGCTTCTGTTCGCGTTTGGCCCTGCGGTAGCCCACAGCATCTTCCAGGTCAACGATGTGATCGGCGCATCACAACTGTCACAGTCCCTCTTGCCAGCGATAGTCGAACTCGCGGAAGACGGCAAATGGCGTGTGAGGCTGGCCATCGTTCAGTTCATGCCGCTGCTTGCTGCGCAGCTCGGACAAGCGTTCTTCGACGAGAAGATGCTTCCGCTGTGCTTGAACTGGCTTTGTGATCATGTCTATGCTATTCGCGAGGCCGCAACGGCGATTCTCACTGAGCTTGCTGGAAAATTCGGCGGCGAATGGACAACCAAGAATATCATGCCAAAGGTGCTGACACTCTCCAAGGTTAGTGACATCTCTGTTGGGTTAATTAGTTAGTAATTACTACCAGTGCTGTGAAAACTATAATGTTATGGCAGGACCTAAATTATCTGCATCGTATGACCTGCCTTTTCTGCTTGAATTCACTTGCTGAAGCTGTTGGACCAGAACAAACGGCGAAGGAGATTATGCCAGTAATTAAGGAGGTAAGCAGTGTCTCAAAATGTGAACAGGCAAACACCTTACCTGTGGAACTCCTTGATTCTTCAGCTCAGCGAAGATAACGTTCCAAACGTGCGCTTCAACGTGGCGAAGGGACTGCTGAAAATTGGAAAAGTGGTAGATCCTAGGTGCGTGGAAAATCAGCCTTCTATTTTGGACTTAAGGCTCTACTCCACCGTTCCATTAATGTTTCTGCCGTATTGAGTTGCCGAATTGTCCTGTTTTAGCATCCTCCAAAACGAAATCAAACCTATTCTGACAAATCTGTGCAATGATGCTGATTTCGACGTTCGCTATTTCGCGGAAGAGACCAAGAATGGCCTTGGACTCCACTAGTTACCTTGTTACCGTGTTTTCAATTGTTCTTTGCAAAAATAAACTTAGTTTGAAAATTGTAACAATTCAACCTTATATGTTGCGTAAATTCATGCGTTACTTGCTACTGAACCTATTAAGGTTTAGTTAACTTTCCCATAGCATACATGTCACCCTCATCAACTCATTTAATGTATTGCTAAATATTTATGTGGTGTCTCATGAAGTTACCACTCATAATTCCTGTCTTACATCCGTTGAGTGTCACCGTAACCATGAACGTCTCCATCACCCAGATTTCGAGGAATCGGTTCCTTCTAGAGTATCCGGGTCGGGGATCTGTTTGGTTCACGCACTAAAACTTTAAGCATACTCTTTTCGTCGAATTTTGGACGTGAGAATCCATTCGCCTGTTGTGAAGATAATATTATATGGTGTAGTTCTTATTGTTGTTGCTCATGTGTCAACTCGAATTTTTAAGGTGGATCTACGTTTAGCCTAACGAGCGGTAGTAGTGGTGGATCTCTGTGTGAGTCTCATCACCCCTGGGCTTTTTTGACGACCTGTCATTGATTAATGTCAACATCGTCAGAGGAGATAAGGAGTGTGGTGGCGCGAATTGCACACCAAGATCCTTGCACTACATTCAGTCCTCTGGAGACCTACATTCAGTCCTCTGGAGACGACCATCTCGAAGTGTAAGGTCAAGTAGAGGTCGTCTTAAAAGCGTCGTGATAGCACATCATTAACAACAAGGGGAACTAGCCGTGCCGAGGTTTGAAGAACAGAGAGGCTGGAAATTAAGCGGTGTAGTCTCGTGTTCCTGTCCTTACATTATGTGTTTTCGCTTTCGTTCGTGTTCATGCTGTGGCCGCCCGATTATTAGATCTTCCTTAAATCATCTTTAATAGAAGTGTACGTGTTCATTGTCCTCGTGTGGTTTCTCTATGTAGATAAACTATAAGCGTTGGTTATATCTGTGCTGCATTTGTTTGTTATAGCATGGCATTCCGCTTCGTTGTTTATTGTTGTCTTTGTCCGAGACGTGGCAGACCTGTAGGGCTACGCTTCTGTTTAGGCGGGCAAGTATGGTTACGAGTGAACAACCGAAACAAAAGACGGAAAAGGAGCTGAAGAAGGAGGCCGAAAAGGCGGCGAAGTTGGCAAAGTTCGAGGAGAAGCAGCGGAAACTCCAGGAGAAGGCTGCAGCAGCTGCTGCCAAACCCAAGGAAGTAGGTGCTGTTAGACGGGCTGCAGAATCAGGGAGCACTGTTATGACCTCGGCAGGGCACTGTGCTGCCAGCTGCGTGTTCTAGATGTAGTAGGCATGCAGACCTTCGCGCTGACGGGGCAGGGCGTCTGACTTCATTGATTAGTATTAGTGATAGCACGCGTTATGAAGTGATAAATGGCGTTACAGGAGAAGGTGGTAAAGAAGCGGGAAGTCACGGAGGCGCCAAAACGTGTTGCAGGGAGGAATAACGGTGAAAAGAAAGGTAACAGTCTTGAAGCTTGCCGGGCTCGTGGTGGAACGCCTTTACGACCTTTCAGATGTAAGCGCTGGATTGCCGAACGTCTATGATCCCGGTTACGTAGAGTCGGAATGGTACGCGTGGTGGGAGAAGGAGGGGTTCTTCAAACCAGAATACATGCAGAAGAATACGAAGTAGGTGTGAGGACTGACAGATTGCTTGTGCTTGAAACCAATGTCGTGTTCCAGAACGCCGAATCCGAAGGGAAATTTTACCATATGCATTCCGCCGCCGAACGTTACTGGGACACTTCATGTCGGGCACGCGCTTGCTACGACCGTTGAAGACACGTTGACAAGATGGTGCGTTGAAATAGGCTTTAAAAAATACACAAACTGTTGAGCTGCTGTCTCCCACACGCTAATTGGGCATAGTTTCGTTGCAGCGATCGAATTCTAGCCTGTTTGATTCCGCAGTAACAATTTCTTCGTCGTTCTATTTTGTTTGTAGTAGCTCGTTTCTTCAGGAAGAATTTCCTACTTATCCAGCAGATAACTTGAGCGCAGCAGTTAACGGATATTGCAGGACTTGATCCTTGTAGGCTGCAGGCTTGGATTGTAAGGGGTAGGGAATGCCTAACATCCTAAGATCCATCCTAAAGATTCCTTACACATGCCTCAAGTGTTAGAGGGTAACGTTTTCCCTAGTGTATTCCACTATCCTTGAAATTTATGACGCAAATCGTGCGAACGCTTTTCTTGTCTCTTTTGAAGTCTTACCCTGAAGAATCATTTGCTAGTACTTTGTTTTAACATTTATCCAACCCTTTTCAATAATTTAGTTCAGATCAAGTTGTTTCCGGTGTTGTTAAGGGCACAATAAAATAAAGTCTATGCCTGCTTACGTTAGACGAAAAGAAACTCATAGTATTCAGGAACAGAATGAAAGGGAAGACCACGTTGTTCAATCCGGGCTGTGATCATGCTGGAATCGCTACACAGGTATGATGTTCACTCCCGTCAGGGAAGTGAAGTCACTCTTGCCAATGCAGGTTGTGGTGGAGAAGAAGCTGCAACGCGAGAGAGGTCTGTCTCGTCACGATCTCGGACGTGATCGTTTCATCGACGAAGTATGGAAGTGGAAGAACGAGTACGATTCCGTCGCTCTTCTGGTTTCCTTGTTCGTGTGAAGAATTGCGAGTCGCATTCTGTTTTCAGGAAAGGTGGAGTGATCTATGATCAGCTCCGTAAAATGGGTGCCTCGGTGGATTGGGACCGCGCATGTTTCATGATGGACCCAAAGATGATTCGAGCCGTTACTGAGGCCTTCGTCCGAATGCACGAACGTGGTACCATCTACCGCTCGAACAGGCTCGTGAATTGGTCATGTGCTCTTCGAAGCGCTATCTCCGACATTGAGGTAGTTTGTTCAGCAGACATTGTTAAATTTGAGAACATAAGCAGCAAAGAAAGAGGAGGGTAACATCCATATGCATTTCCGAGTGTGAATCTTGATTGGATTTTGAGGCTTTATTTTGTCCAAAAACTGTACTGCGTTGTTCTTCGCCTCGTTCGATTCTGCACATGCTCGTTTCTATGGGTAGCCTAAACTGGTGTTCTATGATACCTGGATAACAGTAAAAGTAGTAGGAACCTGTGGAGTAGTCGGCAGAGGACGCCAGGCTGTAGGTGGTTAACTAGGTTCAACGCAGGAGATGGAGCTGATGATAGTTGCTCTTCAGGTCGACAAGAAGGAGCTGTCGGGTAGAACGCTTCTACCTGTTCCCGGTTATGATGAGAAGGTTGAGTTCGGAATTCTCACTTCATTCGCCTACAAAATCAAAGGAGGAGGTTGGAATACCCATCATTGCGAAATACTAAATTCTGGATTAATAGGTTGTAACATACTCTTTCAGATGATGAAGTTGTAGTGTCGACTACTCGTGTTGAGACCATGCTTGGAGATACTGCGATTGCTGTTCATCCCGAGGACCCTCGTTACCAACACCTCATCGGAAAGGTATAGAGCAACAACTTCTTGACATTTGCACCTTCTTT
This sequence comes from Heligmosomoides polygyrus polygyrus, assembly GCA_947396885.1. Classification (NCBI taxonomy): domain Eukaryota; kingdom Metazoa; phylum Nematoda; class Chromadorea; order Rhabditida; family Heligmosomidae; genus Heligmosomoides; species Heligmosomoides polygyrus. The sequence continues at coordinate 74,759,882 of OX377206.1, read as the reverse complement.
TTACAGTTGAACACCTTTTTGTTTGTTGTAGGTCTGCGTCCATCCTTTTGTTGACCGTGAACTTCCAATCGTGCCAGACTCGTTTGTTGATCGCGAGTTTGGAACTGGAGCGGTGAAAATCACTCCAGCTCACGATCACAACGATTACGAAGTAAGTTGGAGAGTAGTAACACCTCGCACCGTCCAATAGAGCACCAGGTTTTAGGTTGGAATTCGTCACAATCTTCCTTTCATCACTTGCATTAATGACGATGGCCTGATTGCTGCTGGTTGTGGCAAATTCTCTGGCATGCGTCGTTTCGACGCCAGGAAAGCCGTTACGGAGGCGCTGAAGGAGCTGAATCTCTACCGTGGAGCGGAGGACAATGCTATGGTTGTTCCAGTGTGCAGGTATATTTGGGAAAGTGTTGCGCGTCAGGTCGATGCAGATTTTGTGAGGTGTGTTGTTTCAGCCGGTCCAAGGACATCATTGAACCGCTCCTGAAAGCTCAGTGGTACGTTAGATGCGATGAAATGGCTAGGAAGGCAATGGCAGCTGTCGAAAGCGGAGAGCTAAAGCTGATTCCTGATTACCACGTGGCCACGTGGAATCGTTGGCTGCAAGGCAGCAGGTGTGTTAAACTCATCGGAGCATCATGTTAAGTTACGGTTCATCACTCATTCTTATTGTTGAGGGACTGGTGCATTTCTCGGCAGTTGTGGTGGGGTCATCGCATTCCAGCCTACTTTATCACTGTCAATGATGGAAAGGTTCGTCCTCCGATTGTTTAGCACCATATAAATAAAGGAGTAGTCGTTTTAGACACCGGTTGGTGACCCTTGTGACGACTACTATTGGGTATCTGCCCATTCTGAAGAAATTGCGATACAAAAGGCAGCCAAGAAGTTCAATGTCGATCCAGAATTCATTACGGTAAAGTGGGGTAGGTGCCGAGCCAAGAATATTATTCTCTTTGATACCATGTGTCTTATCAATTAGTTTATCCTTTAGACGAAGACGTGCTGGATACGTGGTTCTCTTCTGGCATGTGGCCATTTGCCATCATGGGTTGGCCAGAGAATACTTCCGACATGGAGCTGTACTTCCCTTCGAATGTTCTTGAAACTGGTGATTGATTCTTCATTCTCAATTCTGGCTTGTGCAATTAGTGTAAGGCAATGGTAACTCCAGGTCACGATATCCTCTTTTTCTGGGTTGCGCGAATGGTATTCATGAGTCAGGAGTTGACGGGAAAGCTCCCATTCAAGGAGGTACGCAATTGAATCTTGAATTTTTATGGCGAAGAACTCTTCTGAACTTGACCTGGCTTAGGTGTATCTTCACGCAATGATCCGTGATGCTCATGGGCGTAAAATGTCGAAGTCACTTGGTAACGTCATCGACCCCTTGGACGTCATAAGGTCCGGGAGACAGTTTTCTTCTTTGAGAGTTTGCGCACAATGTGGATTATTCTTCAGAGGGGTAACATTGGAAGACTTGAATCGGCAGCTGACGACTGGAAATCTCGATGCAAAGGAACTGGCCATTGCACAAGCTGGTCAAGCTAGGGATTATCCAAAGGTACAGAATTTTGTACATCTGCTCTTCTATGCCTGCTCATCAACGTCAAATGTTGAGGGCATTCCTGAATGTGGTACTGATGCGCTGCGGTTCGCTTTGTTGGCGTACACCAGCCAAGGTAGAGACATCAATCTCGATGTGCTCCGTGTGCAAGGGTACAGGTTCTTCTGCAATAAGGTTAGCGTTTTTCGTACTGGAAAAATTTCTATGGGAGGCACAGAAACGTCATTCATTGTCTTAAGATTTGGCAAGCCGTGCGATTCACATTGATGCAGCTTGGCGGTGAGTATCGTGCGGAGCCATTCAAGGTCAGTTGAAGATGAAGTATGGCTGCTGACCACATGATTCCATAGGTTTCGTTTCAGCTCACCGGCAAAGAGTCCAAAGTAGATTTATGGATCCTCTCACGTGCCGCTCACGCCGTTAATCGGTGTAATGCTGGCATGGATGCGTACAATTTTACGCAGGCAGGTCCTTTAGTTGCTTATTGGAGTTTATGGCTCTGCGCCGACTGCAGCAATGCAGTCTCCATGTGTTTCTTGGTACTATGCTTCCTTGTCTTCTCTGCTTAGCCAAAAATACGCTGTCCTTGTGTCTTTCAGAGGCTAAAAATCTGTCTCTGAGTTACCCCTGGTAATTCAGCTATAAAGTCTGCAAAGCGGCCTTCCAGCGGCTATAGGTCTCCGCCTTAACTCGTCTGCAGACTTCCAGACGGCCGCATTCTAGATATATTTTTTTTTCTGTATTTCCCGTTGTGGTTGAAGTACGCTACACCCTAACAGCGCAGTGACCAAGTTGCGTTGATCCCATGCACATCGCGAATAGCTTTCAGGTGTGGCACGCACGTAGGTGAACCAAGCCTTCCATCCTTACGGAGTAGAGCGGCCAGGCTCAGAAAGTTTATGTGTGTGTTCAGCATACTAAACAAAAACAAAAAATTAGAATGTGTTGCGCTTCTTCAGTGGATTGGTTAAGAATGATTGACTTGTTTGATTTCTCATTCTTTTAGTGTGTCTCAACCGTAAGGCGCCTACGGTTTCTTTACAAGAGTTACGATTGAGTGGAGTACGGCTACAGCAGAAAGAACGTGTTGTAATCAGTCTGCTCATGGCTCTTTATTCAGGTTACGCAAACGCTTTATGAGTTCTGGTTGTACGACTTGTGCGATATCTACCTAGAAGCAGTAAAACCTGTCATCGCCTCAGGTATTCCTAGTGAATAGCATGGCTTGTTCTTGTTAAAAAGTTTGGAGGACTGTGTAATCTCAGGAACTGAAGAATCCCGGGAATGTGCGAAGGCCACTCTTTATAACTGCGTTGAAGTGGGCCTACGACTGATCAGTCCCATCATGCCATTCCTATCGGAGGAACTGTGGCAGCATCTCCCTCATCGTGAATCTCGGCCGCCGTCAATCATCGTTCACTCATACCCGGAAGCTTCTGAGGTCTGGACGGTTCTACACCCTTCTGCGTTGCATACTGCAGTTCAGTCATCTTGCAGTTCCGTTTCACAAACGAGAAAATCGAAGCCGAGGTGGCATTTGCGATGACCGTCATCCGTACTGTCCGATCTCTGCGCTCCGACTACGAGCTGACCAACAAGACGAAGACTGATCGTAATCTTTCTTCGATATCGCTAGCTTTTCTAATTCGCCACCTCACTTGCTGTTTCAGTGTTCGTGTCCGTAAGTTCTGAAGAGGATCACGATTGCCTCATATCTTTGATTCCTCTCATAGAAACTCTTGCCTCTACTAATAAGGTTTGTGTTCGCTAGCTTTGAAAACGGAGAAATACTGCAGCTTAACCTAAGATGAATGTTTAGGTTGAGATTTTACTGCTTCAAGATGCAGCTACTGCCAATGTGCCTCCAGGTTGTGCTCATGTAACGATCTCATCAAGATGTACTGTCTACATAGCCCTCATGGTATGTATACGTTTTTGCATCCCACACCCATGCTTGCATTAGCCTTTTTTTGGAGCAAGCTGAGCAAATTGGATCTCCTTTACTTACCCGTATATATAGATTAAAATAGAATTTGAAGAATTCCATACTAAAACTTCTGAGTTTTGAAGGGAATCATCAACATCGAGCGCGAGCTTGCTAAACTGGCTGCCAAGAAAGAGAAGAACGAAGCACTTGTGGCAAAACTTGTGGAGCAAGAAAGTCGTCCTGATTATGAGACTAAGGTTCCACTACCAGTTCGCGTAAACAATACAGAAAAGGTAAGCGAGCTGCTCATGTTTAGACTGCATACTGGGTCTCAATCGACAAAACTTCCTTTGTTTCAGAAAGATGCGCTGCTCATCGAAGTAAGGAGCATCGAGGCGGCTATGGCGGCGTTAAGCAGTTAGATTCCCAATTAATGGTAGACCTGTTAGTTGATGTTGATCAAGGACTGTTAGTTTCTATTGAATGCTGATTCTTCGTTGTTGATATTGTCTTCGAGACGAATTCCGGTTAATGTTACCTTGTTACCGTTTGGGTTGTTTTATGTGCGTTAGTGCCAGCTGAAGTAAAGATTATTGTTGACGGTGTTCTTTACATCACGGGACTTAAGTACGACTCCAGAATCTTGAGGCCAGCGGAAGTGGGTGAAAGTTCGCCTTATTTCATCCCTAAAAACTTTTAGCGAGATGAGTTCCAGGGTGCTTGCTAATAGTGCAGTGCGCAAGTCTTGATCACGGCCATGCCAATTGATAGTCTTCATTTCGATTCAGCGCCATGTCCACTCGAGCCTTTTAACCGATCATGATCACTCGATGACTTGCTTGCGGGGCATGTCGTTAATTAGGACACATACAAGGCGCAAGGCATACATGAAGAGCAGTGACAGCCGTCAGACGCCATAAAGCTCGGAGGTTCTTCTAAACACTCCTCGCCATGGGTTCGATGAAGAATTAAGAGGTAAAGGTTGCCCTTACAAAGGAAGCCTATGAACTTCCACAAAGATGAGACGAGAAGCACAGAAGTGTTATTCGCTTTTGCTACGGGCCACTAGATGGTCCAAGAATGGCGAAAAACTATCGCAAGGCAACTCTATGTGATCATCGGGGTACTGCCACCATCAGTGCCGAGTTGGCTGAATTTGTAGTGTTGAGGAGTCCGGAACACGAGTTCCGGGATTCGGTTCCAGAGCTATGTAATTTGCTCAGTGTTTATGCATCTTCTGCCACTCAACCATATAGGCTCTTCCATTTTCACACTATTGTGACTATTACTATTCTCTCCTGCACATTCCATGCATTAGTATATGTTACAGGGAGGTGTGATTGCGTGGATTCATGTTATTTCAATTATTAATATCCATTGTTTGTTGTGATCCCTGTTAAATATATACTATTTGATGGCAGTTTTACTGGCACATGAATCGTGCCTGCGCTGACCCGTCCTCAACCAAGGTTTTTGTAAGAAAGAAACATGCGGTAATAGCACATTACTATGGAGTGTGCAAGAGAGACTGGTTTACAATGATTTGAAAATGAAAAAAAGTTGTGTTCCGCATAGGCAACGCATTCTACTTCCACGGGGTTTCTTGGAAGTAACCTGAATGAAGGGCCCGTGTAGCGCAGTCGGAGGAGGCGCCGACGGTCGCGTGCACCCGATACCAGGTTCCTGGTTCGGATTTTCCGCCCAGGCCAACCAAGCCTTCCATCCCTCCGGGGTCGGTGAATTGGTACCAGACGTGTCTGGGAAGGAGAAAGCGCTGACTTGTTCATCGGCTGGCCACCGAAAGTCATTGTATGGCCAAATACGCATTCAAATCGCCTCCACGACATCCCGTAGAAGTAGAATGCGCTGGAGTATCCCATTGAGTAACGCCGTCCTTTATCCTTATCCTTATCCTTATCCTAATCTGAATGAATAACGCAATGAACTGCGGTGGCCAATCATTGGAAAAGTCATTATTGCATCGTTCCCAGACAAGACTGATACAAATAAGTCGACGCTGGAGGGGAGGAAGAGAGGTGGGCCTGGGCGGTCCTCAAACTATCTATTCGTGAACCCTTCGTCAGCCTGTTCCCCTGCAACCACGCTACTACACATTGCACGTCTAAAATTCATAATATTTATGTGGTACAGCAGGCAAAAGGCGATCTGCATCATGCTCAGGCCAGCCAAGTCGGGGTTTTCTTTAGCTGTTTGGGGTAAAAGAAATCGCTGGCTTGTATTTTCTCTCTCCGCAACTCGCAACCATGCATTTAAATAATGTTCTTGCGCTCGCCATTGTAACACCTTCACTCCTCTTTTTATTCCACAAAGACTTTGGAACTGAAGGAGTAAAATATTACTGAACTATACGGATCGATCCTAGTCTGGGGAGGTACATAACTGAAAATTATTTGACAAATTGACTTTGGATTCACGGAGCGACATCTAGAGGACAAAATAGGACCTAAACGTCCAAATTCACAAAAAAAAAAACAAATGGTTAAAGACATCTCAGCGGGCAAAGCGCATTTAAGCACAGCTGACCGCCGCCTGACATGTATTACGCCGGACCTATTATAGTGAGGGACACATAACTTTGTCTGTCTACATCCGCGAGCAAAACGGGTGTATCTTTTATTTTTATGAATTTTATCAGTTTAGATCCTATTTTGTCCTATAGAAGCCGCTTCGTGAATCCAGAGTCAATCTGATACATAATTTTTGGTAATTTTATTTTTTTTATTTATTTATTGAGGCATAGACGAAGGTCTAGCGTAAACAGCGTTAAAAACAACAACAAATCATCAGTTACACGGATATATAACATAAATCAAGCAGCGCAACATCAATAATATCAGTCATCAAGAAGTTCCCGGATTACCCAACAAACCTTCTACATGCTTGAGCAAAATCATCGTACTTGCCAAGCAACAAGTTGAATTCCTTAAGAACCCTGTAGGTTAGGAAGTCTGACCTGACTCGTGATTTAGCGACAGAGACCCGAAGTTTGAGCTTTCCTCTTACCGATTTCGCCAGCGACCATTCAACGAAATCATCTGGATTGATTGATAGCTTCTTGGCCAGAATTTAACGCCGAATCCTAGACTATACTTCTACAATGAGTTGCAATGTGCAGCTGAGGCACCAGTCGGAGTTTTACCCTTCACATGTAGACCTTGTAAACCTCGGCCTGTGTAAATAAATGACCATCATGAGCACGAATGAGCCTGACGTCGATGAGTACACGCCGTACTGTCTTGGGACCTACTTACCAGAGTAAACTGCAAGAATTTAGAGTACAGTGTTTCCACAAAGACACTTTATTCTGCTCGATAACATGTATATTTCGTCTACAGTCTTCCGTAACCGGGTCCCGTTCGCGGGGGAGGACAGTGGTCGCACGAACCTGGCTGGCCGGGTGGTCCACGCGGACCGGGAGGGCCGTGGGGTCCGGGCAATCCATCTGCACCCTGAAAGTTGACAGATTTTACACATCTGATCGGCGGCAACTGTTGGAACTGCTGCATTATCATTTTTAGCGAGCAACTCACTTTCTCTCCGGGATCTCCGGGTGGGCCGGGAGGACCTGGTCTTCCAGCTTGACCGTCTTTACCTGGTGGACCAGGAGGGCCCTGGGGTCCAGGTGGTCCAGGTGGGCCAGGCGGCCCTGGTGGTGCTCCATTGATGACTTTTCCTGGTTCTCCTGGTGGTCCTTTCTCTCCAGGTATGCCAGGTGGCCCTTGTGGTCCTGGCGGGCCAGGTGGTCCAGGAAGTCCAGGAATACCGTCATGGCCTGGTGTGCCAGGATCTCCCTGTGGTCCCGGCAGTCCCTTTGGTCCTGGTGGTCCTGAAATTGCAAAATGAGTGCCACAAAGCCTGGCATGTATTTGAATTACGCACCTGGAGGTCCTGGTGGTCCAGGTGGGCACTTCTGGCATGGAGGTTTTGGTGGAGGACCAGGAAGGAGTGATCCGTCCCTTCCAGGTGGACCAGGATTTCCAGGTCTTCCTGGCGCTCCAGGACGTCCATCTCTTCCAGGAGGTCCTGGAGGACCGGGAGGGCCAACCTTAACAGAAGAGTGATTCATAAAATCAGCGCTAATCGTGTCAAAATATATACTGGGTACTGTCAGTGTCAAGGAACTCACTTGGCATGTGCAGCAGGATCCAGCGGCTGATGACGGATTGGACTGTGTGTCGACTGGATGGGCTTCATAGGCTTCACGTTGTACACGAGGATTGACCTTACCAGTTGAGGAGAACTGCACAGTCACCATTTCGCGCCACATCTCCCGTGAACGAGTCTGAAAAAGTGGGCCAGTCGGCGCAGTTCGCTACTTGAGGGGAAGAGGGAAAACGAAGAAAGCAACCAGTTCTCACCTTGCAGAAGTCGACCTCATTCTGCATATAGGACTGAATCGACTGCACGTGATTGTAGACCAGAGGAAGACTGATAATGCAGGACAGTACGCTAACTGTAGCTAGTGCCACTGACGCGAAAGCTAGGGGTCGGAGCGACTTCCGGCCCTCACAGCCTTGTTCCATGATCTGAAACAGGAACGCTGAGTCGGCAGAGCTATAATTCGTCTTGCACTGACTCGATGGACGTAGGCGAGCAAGAGAAATCAGGTAGTGAACTACAGCAACAAACCACATCTGCAGCACGCCGCGGGTAGGAATTATCCGTTCATTATGCTACAAATGATGAAGGAAAATAACAGACCAAATGTGATCGAAGGAAGAATGAGAGGATTCGGTGACTGAATGGGGCTCTATTAATCGGAAACGGGGCAGTGTCCCGTGGAGGGGGTGTTCGCGTACGGAGATGTCATCGCGGGGCGAGAATGATATGATCGCCTCTTATATGGCCACTCTCTCTTCTCCGTCGCACTTGACCTAAATCGACTCTTTAACCTACATATGTACGCTTTGAATTGCCGAGATGAAAAACTCACTAAGGACTTTACAATCGCGCACGGCCGTTAATGAAACCGAATGACCAGTTGACGAGTTTCTCACGCGACATGATCACATGTATAAGACCAAGTTAAGAGCGGTAGAGGGTAGAAGCGCTGAGAAGAATCCTCCAGATTTGAGGAGTAAAAAGGCACGCTTGTTTGGCCTATACAATGACTTGCGACGGCACGTCAGTGTTTGTGGTTTCGAACGTAGTCCGGCAGAAGTCATCAGCGATGGAGGACTTGGTTGGCCTGGTGGAACTAAAACCGTGAACCTCAACTCGAAGGGAACACAAGGGCTGGCTGCAACATCATGCTACATGCTGCTGCTGAGGTTATGCTAATCCCTTTTATATTTGCAGGATACTTATTAGGTAGCTCAGAAGGGTTCCACATTACATACATAGACCTAAATTAAAATGATCACTATTCCTTTCATAATTATTCTTTCTAGCTATGAAAGAGCTTCTTCCTTTCCCCTTTCCTTTAAAAAAATTCTGAAGAGTTTCCGTTTGGAAGTAAGCTCCTGAAATGTCAGAGGTGCTTTTTACACGATCTTCTAATGTCCTTCTGGAAGCTAAAGAAAAGTCCGAAAAAATCGCTATGAAGATGATATGAATGCAGGCTACGCAGGCTGATGTAGAACTTTAAAATTCCAATTTGTGTGTCAACTTCACGACGTGTTAGAGTTGGAGTTGACGCTCGAGTGGGTGAAAATTTCCTTTCCTATGGGAAGTATTTACAATAGATTTTCGCAAATCGCCTTTGTCAATAGTGTCTGCTGTTTTCGAATAACTTGTGAACTTCGCAAATGTTATGTTAATTGAATAGAATATCACATAGGGATTGCTTTCAACCGTTCCTTTGCACGACCAAATGATATGATGGAGACCTTCTATCACTATTTTCTACCTATTATCACTTCAGTTCTGTACCATCCCTTCAAAAGGTCCGGTCTTTCAGTATGTGACTACTAATTCGTAGGCAGTTCCTTCGCGAGACGGTCCTCAAATGTAGGAAACATCAAATTTCAACACATTGTCTCCGAGATTTACCTCCGTGTTCTATTATGCAAAAAATCGCAGTTTTTACTGTCGCGAAAAGTGGTTTAGGATCATCCGTTTCTAGGAGTCTTGCATGTCTTTGAAACTTTCCAAGCTGTTCACCGATAAGGAACATTAGAGTATGTGACTGAATTTACAACATCGAAACGGCAAAACCCTTCGGTGCAACCTCAAGTCATGAAGCTTCACTTGCAGCTAGCATGCTGTGATCACAGCATGCTACAAGTGACGCGATAGCCGAATTTTGTAGGTGTACATACATCATTACTCAGCTCATCGACAGGGAAAATTTAGTACAGCAGATGTACCCAATGCAGACTTTAAAAAATCCAGATTTCCTTCATCCTGCAAAGCATAGTGCTGACATATTTGGCGATATCATGATTATGTGCAAATAAGAAAATCGGTTTAAATCAAGACTTCTTCATAAAAGGGAATTTGGCGGGAGATCAGAGTCGTAATTCAAGAAGCGGAAGAGGAATTTCAGGACCCATATGGGGTTTGAAACCTTTGCCTAGGCTCCACAACGGCATATCTGCTGGGGTATCTGTCCACATTGAACTAGAGAAGCTAAATGTGCAGCTCTGACATGGTAAGCCCGCGGGAGAATAGCTGATACAGTCGATGCATTGGGGTATTAAGTTGGGTCAGGGTAACTGTTTATTGAATTTCATTCTATTTCAAACACTAAGATACGAAAGGTTCACTAGTCTTGAGCAGTTGTGGAGAGATAGTGTAGACAACCATTCAGATGAACAATGATATGCGCTCTGATCAGAAACTCCTCGACACTGAAGTAACTTGCGCTGACAGCTACTAGTTCAATTGGAAGACCGAAAATGACGAAAGTTTCTATATCCTTTTTGACTTTCTATGCACAGCCCGTTGCAGCTCGGAGCTGCCCACACCACCAGGGAACATCATGTTTCCTCAAACTTGGGTAATTAAACCATGGTTTTAATTAAATACCCAATTTAACCATGGGCAATGAAAGGTTAAAGGGTGAAGGACGGCGTTAATCAACTCCTATTTTGCGCCACGCACTTCTACGGGATGTTGTCGAGACAATTTGAATGCGTTTTAGCCTATACATTAAATTGCTGTAGTAAGAACAAGTTGGTGTTTTACTCATCCCGGACAAGTCTGGTACTAATTCACCGACCCCAGATGGATGGAAGGCTTAGCTCGCCTTGGCGGGAACTGAACCAGAAACTTGGAATCGGGGTGCTCGCGTCAGCCGGCGCTCTCTCGAGAGCGTGTGATGATTACGTTGTTACACGCTGTCAAGAGCAATACAGGATTGTAATCACACTCTGAAATGATGTGTCCCAAGCCACAAAAACCTTTCCAGCTTTGTTTAACAGCTCGAAACACCAGAACTGAACCAGGAAGGGTTGGTTAGTCCGGAAGAAGACTTAGTGGAAACGATATACTGCGGAACAGTCTAACGCCGCAAAAGGTTTGAAGACTGTCTGAATAAAGAATCTATTATAAGTCCTGAACAGTGGCAGGCATATCTTTATTATCTCTACTACTCCTTGGTGTGACTCGGACCATCAATTATAGCTCAGAGTTCTACAAGTAGTCTAAGGGTGCTAACAATGGTCTCCATACGGGTCATTCAATAAGACCGCTTAAGTGTTATGGCTGGCGATATCTATGGCACCGTAGTCGTCAGGATATGGTAGCTGCACTGCGTTTAAATTATTTTCTTTCTACCTGCAGAAAGGTTTTGAATAAACGTTGACTTGTTACATTAGCTATATCTATCTATAGTTATATCCCTTAAAAAGTGATTCTAATAATGATACAAGGACCTTTTATTGTTATATGTTGTTGGGGAGGAGTGGCTTGCTGCTTATCCTGCTTTCTGAATTCCTGAAGGCTATTTTAGTTTTATGGCCACTGTTTTGAATACATTTATGAAAAATTGCGCGAAGTAATAGAGTTTTGAGTTATTTCCGCTTCTGTGCTTCGAATTCTGGTTTCCACCCATTTTGAGTTCTAGCGTTTCGCATTCGGGTTGCGTTTTTTTTTCGAAGAGATTTCCGCACATCTCTGGTGACCTCTGACTTCTTTAACCAGGGTGTGATTCAGGGCCCTGATCCTTTATGGCATCTCATCATCTCATATTAAATCGGCGCAGTGCGCTTGCTAGAAGCACCTCACCCCGTGATACCCACTGAACTGTTTTATTACCCTAAAATGGTCTCGACACAGGCAATACCAATTTTAGGGTAATAAATAAACTAAGACATGGTTAGTGGTAGATCCACATTTAAAACTTTGAAGTGAGAAAGATATGCATTCTGTGCGGCATAGAGAATAATCCAAAATGACAGAAATTCGACCCATTTTTTAGATGAGGTTTGTATTTTAGCTAAAGTAGCACCAAATTAATCGTGTGCTTTTGAAAGCCTCTACTTTATTTTTGGATCAGCCCAGTACATATGATTGGCTCATAAGGAATGAATTGGTGGAAACCTGCATATACAAAATTTATTCGGTACATAATTATATGTACGTGCAGAAGTATATTGCATTGAGTGATTCCTTCATATATTAACAAACTATTCACTGCTAATACTATAACATACAAACTCTATACAATATGAAGCATAATGAATAACATTATTGAAGCGAATAGAAATTTTTGTATCACATTCGTTCACGATGAAAGACACATTAGCGACGATGAAAGGCATGTGAATGATCGAAAGCAAGAACAATGGTGAAAGAATGACGATGTACATACAGGCGAATACTGAGGCAAACAGAGGAATTATAAGGCTCGAGATCATTAGAGCGACCGCAAATCAGTGAGAACGATGACAACATTTTGTGCTATGAACAGAATTTCTTCGATTTTCAACTTCATCTTCAGGCAAGTTACAAATAAAACGTTTTCGGCAAGATTACATGAAAACGAATGTTTTTCCATCGGAAGCGTGCAGAAAATTTCGAACAAGCTATGAGACCGGAACATTTGTCGAACATGAATGAGTGGATGTTGGAATTTCCGCACAACTCCGCTCTTCATAGAAGGTGGTACGTATACGCAATGGAACGTTATAGCAACTGGTATTACTAGCGTTTTTATCCATGTGATGTGACGCCTTGTGTGATGCATGTGTACGACGTCGTCTTCGTATTTTTCCTCGATTTAAGCTGAGAGAGATAGGCGTCCGGATGTCCTTCACGTGGAGAGCGCGAACTCACCGATCATTCAGTCTTTTTTCTTCTTTTGATGTCCAGTTTCGTTCGAAGTATGCTGTAACGTGTTGGTTCTAGCGTATAAGCTAAACAATGACTGCTAACTTGGTTGCCAGAACCTGATTTTAACCTTAGCAGTTACTGGAACTAGAAACAGGTCGCAGTCATTACTTTTCCCATATCTGAAGACCTAAGAAAGTAGCTATTAGACTACAAAGGAAGTTCTATCAATTTTCACATGTTATATTCTGTTAACCACACGTTGGCTTGGAAGGCACCCTTTTATTCAACCTAAAATCATTCTATTTGAAACATTCCTTTGGAACATTTGGAACATTTGGAAATTAGGTAATACCATCAACGAGTTACACTTTCCAGTACATGTCGCGAAGATGCACCACAGTGGTGCGGAAACCTGCAGCGGGGTGCGGGAGCGCGCCGTTGCTACCGGCGCGGCAGCCAATCATGTGCCCTGGCTCTGCGACTGGGCCGGCACCTTGTCTGCAGCGGTTACAATAGGAGCAACGTCGCGTTGCCACAACCCTGCCGCGCGTCTTCGCGACATGTGCTCACTTTCCTTAAATTCTGCAGCTTTGTAGTGAATCTATTTAGAGAAGCCGATACCAAACGATAGTATCAAACTATGTCATGTTGTGAGAAAAGTACTACTCAGACCTTTCCTCCATTAACATCGTTGGAAATAATCGCAAGCTAATAAGTACGAAATCTTTCCAGCATTCGAGAGCATTCGATTAGGAAACTTATATTAGTAAAGGAAACAGCTTGAAGAAAACTAACTGGTTGATGGACGATCTGCTCGGTGCCGTCTCCCTCGTGCATATGCCATCTTTGATGAGCTGCTCACGAATTTCGCCCTGACGACTCATTCCAAGCCTCGTCCTGAATTTGGACGTGACTCTTCCTCACGAAGAACTGTAGCAGCCTTTGTATCTTTCCTTTAGAGGCTTTGGTAACTATCAGGGATGTGAGCTAACCTCCAGGCATTATTTTTTTAAAGTTTTTTTTTCTGACGAATGATTTTGGCTAAACTTCCGTTAAATCGTTACATTTCGTTACAGTTGTCTGTGTACGTGTGTTTCAATTTGAACAAAGTTTGCTTTGGGAAAATGAAAACACATCTTAGATCTCAGTGATTAATTATACTTTCTTGAAGATTGTAATACGGTTGCTTGCAAAACGTCAATGCAGGGTTTGAGTCATCATATATTGCTCTGGTCATTTGGCTTTAAAAATGGTCTTGAATTTTTAAGGTGCAAAAACCAGCAATTTTTAAGTGTGCTTCAATAACAGATCGAGCCTGCTTCTATCTATATAGGTGCGACTTTCATTTCATTTTTAGCGAAAATTCTGCTTGTCTGGGGTTACGTTCTGGTCAGAAAAACGGAAAAATTGTATAAAACACAAAACACGTCTTCACTTTGCATCTTCAAATATGGAGCAATTACAGTATCAATCAAATAAACAACGCAGACAGGTGCATGGTGCGATATCTTTTTGCATTACACTAAAAATTGCTGCCTTCTCACACTTTGGAACAAGTCTAAACAGTATTCTACGTTAAAAAATAAAAGTTGAAGAAAAGTTATTACTTCACTGTGTTCACTTTTCGTCACAGATAAACTATCAAATTTTAAAGCATATCACATCATTTTTTTAATCGATGATTTGTGGTAGTATTTTTAGAGAGGGTCGTATTATGTAACTCTGGAAGGCTCCCCTTTCAATCTGAAAGGTGTTCAACTTGATTTCGAAAATGTCCAGTTCATTATTTTTCATTACTTTTTGAAAATTTGGAAACATAATTGTTTGATTTTAACTCCATTCCTCTCCTAAATTTGTTCCTAGGAGTGCCTTATGGTATTGAGAGGTTTGAGCAATTTCAGGAAAGGGTGACCGCGTACGGGAGGGCAGAGCGTCACGTGCAGAGCCTCCACTCAAATTGAAAAACATCTTCAGAAGCCCCCAAGTCCAACTGTTTTGAGCAGCGTGATATATTTTAGAGAAATTAAAAAAATTCCCTTCTTATATTGCCAGATTAAGAAAAGCAGATTCATATATGGATCTTCGATACGAAGCGACTTCCAAAAACTTCTGCTAAAAATTCCGTCAAATGGTGAAGCCAGATTCTAACGAAAATGCCGTTAATTCATTAGAATTCTTAAGTCGTTGACCGTTAAATTGACACCCTAGTACATATCGATGCTCAAATGTGCTCTATTCTGTATCAGCGGTGCTTCCAAGAGGAGCATTACAGGAGGGATGCGTCGAGTACTTCTTGCGGTCTAAGCAGCATTGAAGCCCATCCGAGAAAATGCTATATACATGTCGTTTACGATCTAAACCACATCGCAAAGCTGGGAAAAGATGCTCACACTACATAGAGTGATGGTGTCAGTTCACGGATACTGGACAAACCATAATCAGTATCTGATTCGGCGACATTTACGAATAAAATTTCACCTGCCCATCATAATTAGATGTGGGAACACCTGTGCTTATGAGTCACGTAGACCTCTAGGCAAGTGTTTATTTACTTTTTATAGCTGTAGCTTAACTTTTCAAAAAAAACTTCAAATAAAACGATAAGTTCTACGATTGGTTTTCTATTGTGCAGTCTTGCAATTGTGCCATTGGCAATATGCATTTGTTCGTGCAGAACATAAAATTAGCAGTTCCAGGCTGCACATATAATCGAAGCATGCACTGTGTTCTCGTGCCTCATGAATATGGCTATACAAAGTTGAGTCTGAACCTACCGATAATCCCTAACCGCCGTTACCAACGGTGATTCCGTCCGACCCTCTTTGGCGTCCTTCGGTCGTACAGAGCCTGTCTGACGATATCTAAAGTTCGCAAATCGTCGGTGGGTCGAACTAGATCGCTGGCCACAATCAGCCTGCTCACTGCAATTCGTACCTGTTCAGGATCTTGCTCACGCAACTATGAGTGACGCATAGACGCTTGGAAATATCGCAGATTTTCCATCCAGCCTGGAACATTTGGTTGTTGGAACGAGGTGAGTTTGTGCACTTTCGGGTTGATGTTCGTTCGTACCGTGCGTATTTTGCTGGTGTTGACCATCTATGCTTTGCTGAAGACACAAAGGCAACTTGCATCGCAGTGCGACGGAGAGGAGCATTTTGAGTGGTGCAAGTCTTGTCGCATCAAGTCTACGAAGTCACGCTCCTGTCTTTTGGTACAGGGCGGAATAAACGTTACAAACCCCGCATTCTCATAACTCCCTTCAAAGTGGCATATTCAAAAAAAATGTCACCATCCGAATCCAGTGTGGATGATCTACCCAATGATGTAGGTGTCATGCTGTAGTTTCAGAAAGATATAGTTTTAGTGACCTATGAAACCTGGACTCTGTCGCTGCATTTTTCTCGAGCGATAGGAGGAGGGTCACCGTCGTAAGGTTTACAGGTCACAAAAACGAGTCTAAAGTTCAAAAATCAGACTATAATGAATGTTCAAAAAGAAAAAGTGATCAAACTGTTCTAGTTGTCACACAATTCCTTCTCGTCTGTACAAAAACGCTCTTTGGTACAGTTCAGAAGGTTTAGAACTTCAGGTGTGCCATACGATAGGAATGTGCCATGTGCTTACTCATTGGGCGATGCCTCTTGGATTTTTTGTGCAAATGCTGTTTTCGTCCAGTTGGTCTGTGATGAAATGATTTTTTTTTGGTTTTGGATAGAACGATTTTTATTGGTTTTAACTCTGGCTTGTTGACGTTGTTTCTTCAAAGCCATAGTTTTACATACAAGCTAAAGGCTGGCCATTATGATGCACATTTTTTGGTCGTCCAAGCAGTGCAAGCTTTTGTTTGCGCGCCGTGTATAGGTGTCCTAGTAGATAGCGTTTTTGAACAAGTAGTTTATTTTGATTGTCCTAAAAAGTGTCCAACTCGATCTGAAAGATGCTAATTGGTTTTAGTGGCTTTCAGTTTAATCAGAAATGTGTCCAGCTCGAACAGAAAACGACTCAATAAAACATTTCTTTCCCTTCCCTTAGTCTTAACATATTAGAAGATAACCTGGGTATTCAGATGCACTACAAGTCAGGCACCTCTTACGATTTACGATTTACGACGATTTTTTCGTAATTACGATTTACGATTTACGAAATTTCGGATTTCATTTACGAACACCCCTGGTCTATACACGGAATGCCAAACTAATTGAAATGGCTGCCAAATTAATGGCTTGTATGTTTGCTTAACGAACGGGAGACAGAGCTATCAAGGAGCGCTGAGCTGCCATCCCGTGAGCCCCAATTAGATGTATCGGTCAGTATGCTTCCGAAGGCTTTCATCTCTACCAAAAATCGTTCTGTAAATTCCGCTTCATCCCTGTACAACCATGTTGTATGCTTTTCGGACACTTCTTCTTCGCTTTTTCACGTGGCTAGCTGGAATGCGAGAGAGACTGGTCTTGATTGATGAGCAACGAATCTGCTTGAGATCCGGCCACGGTGAGTCAGTTCACTCGACTCAATTTCCTAGCCCGCACCTGATTCGGGCAATACTCATAAATTTCGCGAAATCACTGGCTGTGTACTTAGCGTAACGACTGTTCTTCATGGTCGAACGGAACGCCATTCGGAAGGAAGCAATAAATTGCGAATCGTTTCCGTATCAGGGTGGTAGAACAATTCCATCAAACCGACTCATGTCGGTTTGATGGAACTGCAGCTTTTCACTCCTTGATGAGGCATTTGTAGTAATAAAGAATAGTGGCTGTCAAGGAAGAACAAGGAAGAGCGACACGCCTGGAAATGTGGGAAGTGGTTGTTCGTTCAACTCCGTGTCCAGCTACGCTCTAGTTTTCAGAACAATTCAGGGGTTCCCCAATTCAGTGATTTCGTCGTTTCAGATGGCACATTTCGAATGATTATGGTGTACGTTTCCCCCTCACAATCTGTTATGCCACGCGGCCAACTCTTCCAAAATGTTCACTTCGCTTCATGCCCCTTTCTCATAGTATAGGTCACCAGACATGTGAAGGGACCCTCTCAGCACTCGATTGCACTTATCGAATATCGATATCAACTCACTCTCATGGATTTCGTTATATGACCATAAATCCTTAACCACGTTGTTTTTTTTTACAGAGGAAGAGAGCCGAATCCCTCGGAAAGAACGATCGTTCGTTGTGAAACAGTGCTTATCCTTAGACTCCTAGCAACTGGTGAGGTAACCAGCAAAAATCGCAAGTGATTCGTGTGCAAAACGTTTGAAGCGCGAAAAGCTGAGAAGGTTTTTTTGCGAAGTGCAAGTAGAGGTCAAAAGGTGTTGAAGAGGGATTTCCGTCAGTATGACTTAAAATGAGGGTGCTTGTTGGATTTCTGCCGACCGGGTGCACGGGCGCAACACGAAGGGTGCCAAAGGCTGCACCACCTAAACACTTCGCACACCACTGCCCATTAGCTAATGAAACGTCCAAATAGACTAAGGGCGAGCCAATACCGTGCCCACTAGAAATCAGCGTCTCCTTCTAGCCTCGCCGCATGTACGTCAGGCCAAATAGAAACAGAAAATAGTTTTTGCTGAAGGAAGAGCTTTATAGCTGTGAGGAGGGCGAGTGTAGTACGTGTTTCCACCAAGAAAAGTGCCCTCTGGAGGAAACGGAAGAAAAAATGCAAATTTAGTGGCAAAAAGTGACTACTCAGCTTTTTGAAAATGAATAACCTCATTCGAGAGTTCATGTAATCACTGATCCTTATTCAACTCCACGAGTTTGAGCAACATTCACAGCAGCGGATTCTTACGTCGGGTTAGCTAATGATGATGATGATGATGATTTACGGCTCATGTTGGTATTCAATAACCAGGAGCGATGGCATATCGAGTTGTGGAGCAGTTGGCAGGGGGAGGAGGCAGTGATTGGAGTGTCGCAAATTCACTTAACACATTCGCTTCGTGCCTATATAAAGCAAGCATTCCATCCCTACTGGTTATAGAGTTCAGATATGTCAAGGAAGTAAAAAGCACATGACTGCTAGTAGGTAGTTGTGAGTTAATGCGTAGGCTGAATACCTATCCATCAAGATAATATGAAGGCACCCCGATTTGTGTGCGTGGCGTATCCCAATAGTACAGGCTGAGCGGCTCCTACCTTCACTCTTTTCTCGTGTTAGAGAGCTTGTCGGTGAGCAATATGAGGCCAAAAATCTAACAAACCTGAAATAACTTGACGATTTCCTCCCTTTCGCACATTGACAATGGCAGACCTGGGCTGTACGTTCGTCCAAGTTGATTTCGGCCTAAAATAGCAATGAAACCTTACGCGATGTGGTGCGGCTTAAGCATCTGCTAGTAACGCTTGCGATCCTTGAAGTGCGGCTGTTGTTTGACCTGAACTTCGGACTTGATCTCGTTCTGAATGCGGCGCTGGTGTGTCTTCAAGCGAGGTGGACGACAGGGACGACGGGCTGTCACCCAACGAGCTTTCCAGGTAGCAGATCTGAAAACTGAAACTCAGAAACTGAATGCAAGAGCCACAAGGAAGGATGCAGCCACTTCGGATTGGCGCTTTTCTCAAAAACTACATTTTTGGAATAGGTAAGAGAGAGAAATCCTTGGAATGTGGTCTCGTGGGCAGACATGCGCATGTCTAAATCGCGGCTTATTCGAACATCTGATGGCTCTATGTTACGAATCATACCCTGCTCTGCAAATCGTTCAGTCACGCCATTAGATTAAAAAACCCCCTGTTGGCGAAAGGGCAGGCAATGGACACAACGTCACCTTGCGCTAATCCTGTCATTAAGTATTCAACATCCAGCCAGGAAATTTCTCTTTACAATAGCTTCGACTATACCAAGCGTTAACTAATTTTAATTTGTTCTTGAGACTTTTCTAGGTTAATTGCCGCTTTTTTCCTTTTACGTGATAGAGACTGTTGAACCGAATTAAAATGAAGTACGCTTTTCCCTTAAACGACAACTGGGATGCGCTAAAGCCGCTATCATATATCAAACAACGCAGAGACTGTACTGTATGAACCTAGAGACTGTGCAAAAAATTTCAAGACAATAGGAGAGGCAAAGCCTGAATAAAGTGTGAGTTGCATGCGCATGCACGCTTTACAAACGAGATTTGTAGCTCTTGTGAGCGAACGGGATCAGTAAGGACCATGGGAGACCATACATCGTACCACACGTGGAGTCAGAGAGAATTTATTGTTAAATCTGCATCAATCGTTTGGAAGCCTTGTCAATTGCGACCACAACTAGGAAAAATACCGTCCTGGAAACTTGTTCTGCAGCGTGCAATTCTGCCAAGATGCAGATGGGACTAAAGGTGAATGAATGGAACTAGTTGGGACAGATGTGAGAACGATAGACACACGAGGAGACAGTTCAAGGGCTATCCTACAATAGGCGTAAGTTTTATGTTTCAATCAAAGTTGATAAACAACGTCAACTCTTGAGAGCAATTGACTGGCTGGAAATATGTATGCTGCCAAATATTCCATACAGTCTCACGTCTCCCACAATTCTTAATACAAACTACTCCACATACTAGAAGTGAGAAGAGTGGAAAAGATGAAGCAACTTTGCATGCAGCTTTCTGCAACACGAAAAATAGCGCTTCTTACGAAAATTTCTTCCGTGCTGCTTTAAAGAGGAATTGTTACTTGAGTCCTGGTTTCATTTGATTTCCTTTCCTTTATTCTAATCCACGTGTATTTTATGACACGTCTTTGAATAAATAAATAAATAAATTGTGGTCAAAGATTTGTCCTAGGAAAAAACCGTTTGCTTAGGAAGTGTACCCCTAATGAATTTCCTCCTTACTTTTTGATGTTGTATAACTTCTATCTCGTAGATTGCCCTGCACCATATTTTGATGATTAGTGGATACTTAGAGAGATATGTACTTCCCTTCTTAATACATCTTTCTCGGCGGTATATTATATAATATGGTGGGATAATGTATGAAGATACATATATTCATCACAGCGTTCAGTTCCCCCTGATTCTTATACTTCCACATGTGAATTCTGTTGCGAAACAGGCGCGTGAATACTATGGTTAGATAGGACCGAAAGCTTTCGTCATTTTCATTCTTTAAGTTTAAGTGATCGTAACTTAGTTCAAAGTTCGCCGTTTTTATATTAAACTACCAAAGCTATTACAACTATCTACTGTTATATCTCGGCCAGTGAGGGCTACTGGCAGGAGTTTTCAAGTTATGAATAGTCGGACAGTTAAAACTTATGAGCAAGCGGAGAAAGTTCTTGACATCCTATTGCACATGATCAGATTTATTGTAAGATTCTTAGAAAATAGAAAATAACGATGGCGATATGTTTTTTGGAGTTGACGCTCAATGGATAAGTAGTCGTTTTTCATTTATGTAAGCACGAGAATTTTGTAACAATCTACCATAGATTGCCTTTATTAGCATCTTAAACTCCAATTGGTGTTTTTCCACCTATTAGACTGATAGCAGAGCACCGTGTTCCAAAAATGATCCTCTGAAAATGGTCTGCTGTTATATCTCGGCCAGTTCTGAGGCGGCTCGAGGTGGCGGGTCCTTCCTTACAATTTTGGCACTTTCTTTTAACCCTTGATTGCTTTAACTTGTTTCCTACTATCCAAGCTTTGTAATGCCCAATTTACATTTTAAGCAAATGTCCGTTACGTTTCCAAAAAGCAATGGAATAAATAAATAAATAAATAAATAAATAAATAAATAAATAAGTAAATAAACGGAACAGGAGGTTGCTTTAGGGCAATGCCAAGCCGCGGGATCATTTACTTTGACTTTATTTGTCCCTCTGAACGATCGTCTATCCCAAGCAAGGATTTCCATCGTTTTAAGATTTTGTATCGTTCAACTAAATTGTCTCACGTCGGCGCTTTACTTTTCTGTTTTTAGAGCATGACTTAACAAAGTACCACCTAAACTTCGATTCAGTCCTGACATGGCTTTAACGAGATTTAATCATAAGGTTCCATGAGACGAAAACTGCTTTTTTCAGCCATCAAAGAACAGGTCGAACTCTCAAGAGATCATATATCATTTATATCTCGTGGTTTTCTGCAAAATAATACCCATATTACTGTGGCCTTAAAAACAGTAGTAAGGTCGGCAGCATAGGAGAAAATAAAAAGATAAACAGGAAATATTCCAAGTTCCGACCTAATACATGTCCAATGCGTAAAAGACTTTCAAAGGACCCCTACCCCCCTCCCAACGTATTTTTAGATGGTCACCACTTGGCGACGTGGAGACTGTAGAAGCATGGTGACAGGACTTGAAGAAACCGATGATAGCTGTTCATTTTGAACGAAGGGTCATAATACTCAGCTAAAACTTTTGATCGTTACCTTTACGTGTCTCTTATTCCATTTGTCTGAAAGGCCTTTTTCAAATCATTTACCTAAGGGTTAGTAAATATTACACAGGTGCATCAAAATGTAACAGCAGCAATATACAAGCACGCATTCGCTTGTATAACTATTTTTCCATGGGAGTTGGACGAGAAAGGTTTACTTAGTATTTTCCTGTTGGATATGGGAAGTAGACAAGGACAAGCATGAGCACTGATATCTACGGGTTTTCAACAGATTAAACGAAACACGTGTCAAACCTAACCTGCCTAGCAAAGATGAATGCGCTCATGAGTCTCATAATCCTAAGTGATGGTAAGTGCTATCTCCACGACTTGACCAAAGGCTTAGAAACTTCAACGCCTATCTCAGGCTTCTAGAGAAGTTGCTGAACAGGATAGTAAAAATGGGAATCACACTGACCTCCTTGTTCTCCGAGTAGCTCCTGGAACCCATCGACGACTCAATCGGTGGCAGGGTGATACAGATGCGGGATGGCTGAGGCTCGAAATATTGCGATCCCTCCATCTGGGTATGCAAAATCAATTCTGATATTTGACAAAGACCGCACTTTGGTAACTCAGTAAAATTCTCGATTTTAGACCCGATTTGAGTTTATGATTTTATGCGTACACTTTAACGTATTCGTTGTGAAGCTGGATCGACTCGCCTCTGACACTGTTCTGTTCACCGATGCTCTTTTGGATGGTAATTGAGCGAATGGAAGAACCTGGTAGTTCTTCAACAATACGGCCCAGCTCTGTATTAGAGCTAAAATTATTGCATCTATCCACTAAATGAACGAGCAAGGAAAACCCCTGAGTCCAATTCAGGAAATCCATTACGCATTCAGAAATTTCGAAGTGGTTACTACCTGGATTTCCCGCTTGTAGTTACTGTTTTACTTTGGGTCTGGGGATCGAAGGGGGCATGGATCCCTAAGAGAGTGCTTACGGTTCGGAACCACGCCTAAGCCAGCCAAACTCTCCACTCCCGCGAGGTCAATGAATATGTACCGGATTGTCCCAAAAGGGTAAAACACATTGTTCTTTGGATGGCTACTGCAAGCCACCGCGTAGGCCAAACACGTTTTCAAATTCTCTCCACGAGGAGCATGGTTGGAAGAAGAATGTAGAAGTTCTGAGAAAAGAGGCGTCACCGTACTGGCTAGGAAATTGCAAGGAAATGTCCTGTCGTAGGCAGGTTCGCTGTGTAACAGCTCATCTCCAATTTGGTCGCCGTTATGAAGCAGAGTGGAGTCCCATGCTTCTCGTAACGTTCTTTGTGAAGTTAATAACATATAGAAAGCAGAACAATTTCAACATCATCAAGTATAAACAAAAATCACTTCTTAACAACGACTGACGCAGCTCAGAAGAAGCACGCTCCGTAAGCAGCCCAGAAAGGATGACCTTTGAACTCCTTTCATCAACGCCGAAATCTACGTTTGACACAAGCAATGCGAGCGCTGCTTGAGCGCTGGAACAGAGTTGGCTGTGACTTCCGACCACCGCTTATCAGATTTTTCTTCTCCAAAGGAAAATACATGGATGGCAACAAAGTCTTTGACACTCAAAATACACAGCCTGACTTTCCGCGACGAACTGGAAATGCGTGGCGGATTCATAGAGAATTGACTAATGGCCAGCACTACGCCAACCATATCAGATCCGTTTTAGGCAACTTCTCTTCTATACACATTGACAGCATCAAGCCCCGTAATCGTTAGTGAACATAGATATTACGAAGCATTATAAGGTCTCTTTTTCCTTCCTCGTGGGTAGTTATGCCCTATTTGTGAAATGCCAACCTGCCTTTCATAAAAAAACAACCGTTGCGGGAGTAACGACGATGCAGCCCCATTATCCTACTGCATAACTCTCAAGCGCTTCAATGCTCTGCAGCAAGGCAAGTGGGCATAATCGTCATTCGAGATCGAGCTAATGCAACTGTTGAATATCCCACGATGCACAAGGTCCTTTTTGATAGCGATAAATAGAGGAATTTCCAGTTAAAGGTCTCATCGCTGCACTGGGATAGTCACATTTCGACGCTTCATTTTAAGTTTCCCTCTAGACAGCTTAGAGGTTTTAGCGAAAGTGTTAAGCTCAGGCGTTTCCAACTGCTTTTATTTCTTCTAACAGGCCCTATATATGTGTTGGATATGTAGAAACAAAATGTTTAGTGTGCTAATGCCTGCTTGATATTAGGTGATATTTCTCTTTGAACAACAACAAACAATGCCTCCCTTTGATCTTTGCTTCTTTTCCGCACCACCTCATAGGTCAGACTGGATCTGGCTAAAGCATGGGCCTTTTATACTAGCTACAAAGATTCTGCCAAATTGCGATGTTGAATGCATAAAGCTGAGACTGATTTCATGACGTTGGCGATTATCAGTGCAGTATAGGCAGCTTTGATCTTCATTCCATTTGTGTTGCTCATATCGCACCGCTTAAGCATGTTTGATTGGAAATTAAGTGGAGCTCTGAGAAGCACTGCTTGCTCTTCTCATTGAATGCGGTCAGATCCTTACCCGCATGAAACTCGGAAGTGTAACAGGTGGTGTTGCCGCTCTAAGAAGGAGACGAAAACTCAAGATCACACTTCAATTAGACTTCAGTTCACGTCTTGTTTGCAATTGTGTCAGATTTTGAAAAATTCATTGAATGATCGATATCTTGGGTGGATTATACCTCCATGACTTATTAAGTAGTGTATCCCCGAAACATCCGACGTGGTTTTGCTTAAAAATTCGGACTGCGTAAGCTGCTGTAATGAATTTAGGATGAAGAACATACACTTCTTCATTACTCTAGCGGGCCAACAGCTCGTCTAGGAGGTGTATTTAGCATAAAGGTTACAAGAAAATAAAATGAATTTTTACGGGTGCTGGGATTTTAAGAACCTCGCGTATCATCATGTCACGCAAAATTTGAAAGCTGTTGAAGTTACTCCACAATGGCTGGTAGACGGATAGCTGTCTGAACTGAACAAGTGCTTTAAAATAGTGAGAAATTCAGCCGAATGCATTTGCTTTGCTGCCGGAAGCCGACAGTTAGTGACTGCCCGTGCTGTATGTCGGTCCACAGGACGCTACTATCTTTTATTAACGCGCTGGTTAACTGGTTTACCATACTCCCTACTCTTTAGATTGTAACGATTTAGAAAAAGACTACTACAAGGGATGGATTGTTGCGGTGTTGACCATACTGGCTGGTGGCGGGGCATGAAGGATAGACGTTGGCCTTTTCTCTTGGGATTCTGCTTAGAAAGTAGGTGTGGTGGAGGCATTTTGAATTCGTGTTCTGCTTATGCAATGACTAGAAGTTGAACAAATGGACAGGTGCTTTAGTCTTCAGGAATGTCTGCTACTATCTCATTGATCCAAGAAGATAAACGCCTTGGTAACCCTATGCATAAGCCTAACCCAAACGAACGCTTTGTGCCGCAGACAAGAACCGGCGGCTCATACCGACTGCTCCATACGCTCTTTACAATTACTAAACAACAAATTTGGACAGGAGTGTGCGTAATTACGTTTTACGATTCTACGATTTCTGGCGATTTTTGAGGAATCGTTAAGGGTTTACAATTTACGACAATTTTCAAAAATGTCATCTGTCGAAGACGTCATCGAAAATGTCACCACCAGAGACATATCAAGTGTGTTCTAGTTTGAGTATGCGTATCCAAATTTTTACAATAGTTACACCTCCCCGCAGGCACTCAAAATTTGACTGTCTTTTTTGTTAGGTTTTTGGGGAGCAGACGAGCGGAAGTGGAGATATGTGGTTGAACCACACAGAGTTGGATAAGGTCTACTTCAATCATCCATAGGTCATTTAATGCCAAGTTTGCTTGCAACGGATGAACGACTAACATGTGCTTAAGTAGCGCTGTAAATGCATTACGAACGGCATGGAAATACATGTAATGGTAAGTGTAGGAAAGTGAGAATTGCACGGCTCGTCTTGAATCGTCGATTGCTACCTTGTGACGAATCCGTGAAAATTCTACAAAGAACTGCACGAAGCCAGCTCTAAAACGTTCGAAAATTTAGTGGCGACTGAAGGGGTATTACTCCAGGGCTCGTGTAAAGTTAGCATAACGTTGAAGATATGACCATTACAAAACAGGTTGCAAGTACAGTTATTTGAGATACTATTATCGCTGTGCTATTCAAGATAATCTATCGCAGTGCAGATCCTGAAGCGGTTTGAGATAAGAAACATATGTTTCAATCGAAAAGTTGCCAATCTAGAGAATTTTTACTTTTTGCCTAGATCCTCATATTGGTAGGCAGTCATCGGAAGAATGTTGCCCTTCTGCTTTAATGTAAACTTTAGGGCAGTGATAAAATTTTTGGGACATTCTGCAATTTCAGATTAGAATAGAAAAAGAGAAAAAAAAGAAAAAGAAGAGAAGAGATTCTGGGAATTGCAGTGAAAAGATGCATTGTGGTCTAGAAAAAAATGACCACAATGCATCTTTTCACTGCACTTCCCATAATCAAATCTTTTTGCTGCCCAGAACGCTGAACTGACTGCAACTGTTCATTTACTTTCTGCGGACTCCACTGAATTTTGGTTGAGCAGGGCGAGTAGTGGTTGAAGCAGGAAAGGGGAAAGTCTCAGGATAACACCTCCGTTATGTGGAATAACAATCCCCGCTTCATCCTTTTTGTGGTGCGCTAAGTATTCTATGTAGCCACCTATGATTCTTATACTTCGCAAGGTTAATCAATAAGCGACACTTTCTTCTCTGGAAGCCATACTGTCAATTCATACGCCCAAGGGAAACGTATCTATTTGTTTGCTGCGAAGCACGAAAACAACAGCTCTTGCAGACATGGGCGCGCAACACCTGGATCGTTTTCTCTGGGACCCTCTTTGATTCTCCAATCTTGTTGCGACTTAGGACTTACGATGATAGTGCCCTGATTGCGATTTACCATCCACGAAAATCAGCATTTCGTGTACCCCTGGTGATGATGACAAATTATGGAAAAATCGTTCACAAAAACAAACGATTATTTTGCATCGAGACTACCGTGTGTGTGTAACCTGTGCAAATGTAGGAAAAAGGAGAGGTACTGGCATGAAAGGGCGGCAGAGGGAGCTGGGAACGTTCTGCATAGATGGGAGATTTGTATTTCGAAAATTCTGATTCTGAAAACTTTAGCAAACTTCAGAGCCCGAGACGAAACTGTGAGCAGTGGCTCCCCTAGCGGGGTTCGTTCTTCCAAGTGCGGCAGAACACAAGGACGTTCTGCCTCATTTTCTCCTCCGACTCCCTACTGACAGCGGGTGGTGTTCGATTTCGGCTAGTCACGCAGACCACATCCCGCTACCCCTAGCATTCAAGCATCAGAGTACTGGTAGCGCGGACACGAATTAGGCGCTTCGGCTCGTTATGCCCCCTCATGCTCTCCTTCTCCCGCCGACCGTCTCCAAGCATCGGAACCAGTTTCATTTTCTATGTGTTTTTCCTTATCTAGCACACCGCGTACATTTAACCATGCGTAGAAGTCCCGTTCCAGACTTTCTGGAGTAGACGTGTCGATGACGAACGGAGAGGCGAACTCCATTCTGAAAAGAGCGTTCTTCATGCGGGAAAAAACTCTGCGAAAAGGCAACGACGTGATCACTACGATCCCTACAGAACGAGAGAGCAGCTAGCGCCGAAAAAGAACCTGAATTGCGAAAAGCCATGGATGGGTTCCGAGGGAAAAGGTCTTAGATTAGCTGACAGGCTGTTAGCAACGAGAAATCACTCGCTCTCCCAGGAAAAGGTGCGAGCGGCGCTTGAAGAAAAAAGCTGAACCTGTCGCGGCTCCCTGATGAGGGGCTGCTAAAAAATGGATAGAGTTCAGGCAGCTTTCAAGAAGAGTTGTGAATGGGAGAAGCAGATGACGATGTATGTGGATGTAAGTGAGATCTGACAGCGTAACGCTTTCAAGATGTTATAAAATCATTCGTGGTTTTCTTCGTAGTCAGCCTACCAACAAAGGTGTATGTTCAGGTTTATACCATTTGACATCAACTTTTAAAATCAAGGGGAATACGCTTCTAACCAAGCTTGACGATTTTTTTTGTAAACTGAACATTTTCAAAGTCAAAACAAGCTTTTTCACATTAAAATTTAGACATCATAAGGCGATTAGAATAGTTTTTTGATAAGGAAAAGTGTAGTATAACTTTCTTTGAAATATTCTTATTCATCTGCTCTAACGAGTAAACGCTCTGTTTGAAATTATACATGTTTTGTGACCTTTTCAAGGGAAGTAACGATTTGAATATGGTTTTAAACATCAGAAAGATAGGAATCATTTATTTGGTATATTTATGTAAGAGATTGCCTCATACACTCGGCTAGATTGTCGCGATTTTAATCTAACAGATAGAGAGAGAATCTAGCGTGGAGTAACAGAGGTGTGGACGGTGCAACAAGAACAGTTATAAAAAACACAGATTTCCTCACATCAAGTACGCAGCATTTACACTATCAAGGAAATGAAAATCGTGACAATTCGGTCGAGTGGCGTGACGTCATCTATTATTTTAAACATTAAATCACTGTTGTCTTTTTGTGCTATAAAACAAAATTTCATTTGTCGTTTCTCCTTAATAGGTAAAAATTTATAAAATTTCAAATAGTTATTTATTTTTCACTTGTTGAGGCAGCTGAATAAAAAATATGAAAGAAGTCATACTACATTTCCCTTGAAAAAAGGTTACTCAAATCGTTTTGGAGAAGCTCTATTTTAAAATGGAAAAACATGATTTTGATTTGGAAGAAGTTCAGTTTCATTCCAAAACCGTCAAACTTGCTTAGAGGTGTGTCCGACTTGATCTGAGAAGTGTCCAACTCGATTTGGAAAGTCTACAGTTTGATGTGATGCTGTACATATGACGCGATTTGAATTGCAAGCGTAATCAGGTGGCGTGTATTGTGTGATCCAGACCTACTATAACTCGAAGCCGTCATTCCTGCTCCAGTGTCATAGTTCATCTGTATTCCCGCAGCTAAGCATACGCCTAGTACGACAACACGAATAAAGAAGACGGCATAATATGAGAAGTTAGCTGATCCGAAGAAGAAATGGTGCTCTCACTGAATCACAGGCACCATGGTGAAGGGGCTGGAGAGAAAATAGTGCCCATTAATTGACTCGAATTCACCGGCAAATGAGAGGAAGTTTAGGAAGAGTAATGAAGAACTGAGAGGAGTGTTGAGCAGACAACACGGGCGTGAACTGTGCTGCAATGACTTCAAGCCAAATGCGTTCCTGTGAGCAATTTTGGAATGACGAGATTTGAGAAAACCTTTGTAAATTCCGGAGAAGATAAGGTATTAGGAGTTTGATTGATTAGCAGTCTTCAGAAACTATTGATTCAGTACAGTTCGAAATTGCCAGTCCATTTTACGAACGAGGGAATCTGCAATTTTCAAGTTCATGAAATGGGGCCATGAAAAAGACATACATCATTCGTCCAGAACTATCTGAAGAAACCTAAAAAGTCGAACCCACTCACATGCTAGTCGAAGCTTTTCCTTTTCTTGCGTCGCAACGTCATAGAAGGAATCGAGAATTCGTTTGCTGTATCGTCTTATAGCGAGACAGTCTAGAGTCACTCTCCAGTTGAGATGGGCGTTTCCGATCTTCCATCCAATGTTGGGGATGACAAGCACTCTACAGCTGGGAAGCACGTTCTGTCAGAAGGATTTAGCTCGATATGCTCTTA
The DNA here is from genome assembly GCA_947396885.1 of Heligmosomoides polygyrus polygyrus. Lineage (NCBI taxonomy): Eukaryota > Metazoa > Nematoda > Chromadorea > Rhabditida > Heligmosomidae > Heligmosomoides > Heligmosomoides polygyrus. The sequence continues at coordinate 74,730,043 of OX377206.1, read as the reverse complement.
AAACCGTTTACAAAGGGCAAAACATGATCACAGCGGTCACGGGCAGCTCAACGGAAACGGAATCCTTTCATTATTTCAACACTTCTTTGTTGGTATAGATTCACGTTCCATCGTTTAAAAGTATGAAAAGCAGGGAAAAATTTACTTAGAGTTAAAGCAGGTGCTGCGCTTTTGAGTCGCGGAGATCTTTCCTCTACCTGTACATATAACGCGGAAATCTGGAAGGTAAAAAAGAGAAGCGACGGAGGTAACCAGACAGTGTCTGGTATGCGCCACGCATTCTTGCTCTACGGGTGGTAGTCAGCTCTTGTTTTGCTTTGAATGCTACGTCTATATCGTGGCATCAATTTCAATGGGAGCTTGACCTATGCAATGATTTGCTATGTGTAGCCAGTGAACAAGTCGGTGTTTTTACCCTCATAGAAAGTTCCACATACAATCATCGACTTCGGAAAACGTTGTAGGTCTAGGCAGGACTTAAGCCAAGAACCTCGATTCGGGGTGCACGCGATAGCTGACGCTTCCTCCGAATTCACTGCCATTCACCCGTGCACGTAAGTCATGTTAAAAATAAAATCAGATCGCACATTAAACGCGATTTAATTGAAGTTTCTAACTACACTTTTTGAAGACCTAGATTTTTCAGGGGAAAAAGGTCTGTGAAATAGTTAGTTGTCGACCTCCCCCCTTATAATTCGATCGCTCCTGCTTGTTGTGAATCCTATATCTCCAAGTTAATGGCAATCATAGCTACATTTGACGTTGACGAAATTGTAGCAAACTGAGCAGATAATTCTGTGTGCAGAAAAGCAGCATTTGAGACTTTCTTTTCCAAGAGGAGAAGCACTACGGTAGTCACTGAAATAGAGAAGGTGAATTTATTTAATGGCAAACCGCTGAAGGGACTCATTAGCACGTTGACGACAATGCGTCCCAAATTGGGGCGCACCTCTAATAAAATTATCGAAACCACCGATTTGGCTCAAACTTCGCCTAGGAGAGTTTTTGGGATACCAAACACGAATCCTACGCCCGTTTCATCGAATACGGCCGGAGACTACCCATATCGACAACTAGGGTGGCCGGCTCAGAATCACCGATTTGGCTCAAACTTCTAGGGTTTTTTTTGGATGCTGAACACAAATCCGACGCCCGTTTTACCTAATGCGGCGCGCTGCGGTAGGTACAGGTAAATGAGGGTGATCAGTTGCCTCATTCTCGAAATAACAGGTAATAATTAAAGTGCACTCATACCAACATTCTGATTTTTATAATGGCGTCCAGCACAAAATTTTATGGGTGGTAATACCTGTTCAACAACACAAAAATAATGGATCGTTTGTTACTGATTAATTTTGAGGATTGAGGATCAATTGTTACTGGTTAACTTTAGGGCTCGATGTCGTATCTCACTTTCTCGCGAGCGCTATCACGTGGTCCATGCGAGATTTCCACATGCAAGGCACGCATGTCATTAATGATAAAGACAGTCTTCTCTGAAGACAGTCTTCTTACCTATAATCAACACTCTAAGCGGCCACGTTAGGCGAAGTCTGAGCCAAGTCGGCGATTTTGACCCGACCACCTCAGTTGTCGATATGGGTGGCCTTTGGCTGTACTCGGTGAAACGAACCTCGGATTCGTGTTCGGCATCCCAAATAACCCTTCAGCTGACGTTTGGGTCGCGGGATGTCGCGACGTGAGGGGCTGGTCCCACACGACAGATGCGCGAAAACAGCTCTGCTCGTTAACATGTTAAAAAGGTCCGTCGTTTTTGAAAATGATCCCGAAGATAAGAGAACCAAAATTTAACAGCATTGCTTCAAAAACAAACCGCAACGTCCTGATTATTCCCAACGCAGAGGTCATGAGCGATGTGAACGTTAAACGCTGGAAAGCACTGATAAATGGGGTGCTTGCTTGGAAGCACATGCCCCCGTTGCCTTAATGAAACATCAATTTTTTCTCGCACCAAAGCCAGTTATTGTAATGGGTTTCCGAACATATGTCACAATCTCTTGTTGAACACAGAACAAAACTTTTCTTTTTAATCAATCAGGCAGTGGAAGTAGTTGAAAGGGATAACTCACAATTGGATACCGTTTCGAGGATAGGCTTCTTAGCTGTCATGCCATCAGTTTCGCGTTGTTCATTACTCAATACTCTACAACGTAGAAAAGGATCAACAGTAAACCACCACTGTTGATCCTTTTCTACGTTGTAGAGTATTGAGTAATGAATGAAGGATGGCATTAATGGATTCACTATGGGCGCCATGCATTCTATTTCTACGGCACATGCTCCTATAGGATACCTCATAATTCAGTTGGAAGAGAAGCCAGCACTCGAAATAGACTCATGGTTCGATGTTCCCTTCAGTCCAACCATGACTTCCATTACTGTGGGGATGGTACATGGCTATCAGACTTGTCAAGGAAGTTTAAAACACCATCCAGTCGATCAGCTAACCAGTCTATTTTGCTGACAAAATACGTATTCAAATTCGCTCCACAACACTCGTATAAATTTTCTTGAATATTCAGCAGAAATAACAGTAGAAGTAAATTCCAATGGTTCGTTTCGCCACCTCTCTTCAGACGAACCTTGCTCATTATGACACTCCTCATAATGTGGGTCATCAAGAAAGGAGGTGCTACAATGTTCACACGTTTTAATTTTTAATTTTCAATTTTTATTTATTTATTACATATTATTTCTTGTCATTTTTTATTTTGTTTTTGTTTATTCATTTTTATTTATTGTTTGTTTTATTTATTTTTGTTCTTTCTTTCATTTCGTTTATTTTACTCTCTGCTCTCCTATTTTTATTTTTATTTTCATTTTTTCTACCTTTTTTATTTTTATGTTTAGTTTTATTATCAATATTTAAAATTTGTTAAATTCAGCTAACTTACGTACTGTTCCTTGTGCCCACCGTCCCGTATAAGCTACAACCACCCTTAATGAAACGATAGTTAAGGGAAAAAAGACAAATATTATGTAAATTCTGCGTTTGACGAGTACCGGATATAAGTTCCAAAACAGCAATTTCACTGAATCCCTCCGAGTCCAGTCCCATCGAGTGAAAAAGGAACGCAGACAGAGCACTCTGCTCTACCCCAGAGCAGTTCATTGTTGATTTCGTTCAATTTTGTTCTATTGCTCATCATTAGGTTTTAAGAGATAGAACTTACATATGCACTGCGAAGTCCGATTTATAAAGTCCTGCTTGAGACTGGGGTTTTTTATTGGATAGTCAGAACGTCTTGTGTAGGCTACCAGTGTAAAAAACCTTACATATTTCAACAACAGAAATGTTGGGACGTTAACCACTTTGTTTTGAATTTTTGATAGGACGAAAAAGTTTATGCCCTTTCAAAAATTCAAAGCATACTAGTCGCTGCAGTGGATGAAACAGTCTACAACTATATGAGTTTGCCCACATCTATTTAGCACTATTGAGGCGGTACAGCGTATGTCATCTGGTTTTTTGAGAAGTTCACTCAAAACGGTTATCACTGGCTTAGGACCATGAGCGGAAGAAATCAGTCCTACAAGGGGATTCTTCATCTTTTAGGTACTGCAAACAGCGTGGAAGAGAGACAGTGCCTCAAGAGGGTGGCGCTGCTGAGCATCCCTATTGAGCTGAAAGAACTATGTGAGCAGCTGAAGATGTAGCCGATCTCATGGGGGACAGGTGTATGAGATGCTGCTGCTACCCTGTGCTGATAATGAGCACGTCAGTCGTAGTGGTTAGCAAGATACTCCAACAAGCGGTAGTGTTGAGGCATTCTACTTTTATCTGTTTTAAAGGATACCCTTATAATATAAGTGTATGAGTTGATCAAGAAAATGATAGTACTATAGACTGGCAATGCGACCAAGCGCTGATACGCCGGTTTGAGCGTACATAGAACCGGGGGGAAACGGCAGAGACTGTCACCTACAGGTTCAGCCTACCATGCTCTGCTTCTGCTGATGAACACCGAAGGTATTCATGTGCTCTTACATGCAATTTGTTATTTCAAAAACCTTGAAAATCGCTGAGAATTGGTGACTAGTGCCATATATCGCGTTTAAGCAGTGCTAGCATTCAGCGGTCGAGCTCATAGCCGTGGTTTTGTCAAAGCGCTAATCACCATCTTCGTTTTCAATGGTGGTTTAAATGAGGATCTACCACTCTTTGGTGATTATGGTTGCCTTATTGCTTTTACATCGGCTCCTACGCTCGCAAGTTTAGGTGCAAACCGGCGAGACACTTGGCTACACAGAAGTACAGTGGCTCGTCCTTGATTTAGTAAGACAAGAAATATTAGACTTGCAAGTGATTCACCACCACACGTTGTGGAAGAAGAAGTGAGGCCGCCAAACTGAGCGAAAATCTCTTAGGAATCGGCAAGCCACATTGAAAACGTCCTCACACACAACCGCCGAGGGCTCAAAAGTCGGGAGCCTTTTGCTTCTTTCATGTGCTGTGTCTACAAGGCAGTAAAAACGGCAATTCTTTTGGACAGAAGGAAGACTTGCTAATGGCCGAAAATACACAAAAAGTAGCAGCTTTTTAATTATGCTGGAACGATGTGCGTTTACTGATCACATTCAAATATGTTCGTCAAAGAGATGCACCACGTTATCAAACAAGGGATAAATGACTGTGGTCATAGTTGGTTAATCTCTTTGCGGGCATTCTACGTGGACGTGATGTCGTGGAGGTAATGTGAACTCATATTGGGCCTAAACAATGACTTGTGATGAACAATAGATAAACAAATTAGTGGTTTATCGTTTCCAGACAGGTATTCAGAAAGTTCAGCGACCTTTGGCCGGAAGGCCTCCTTGACGTGGGCAGGACCCAAACCAAGAACCTCGATTCGGGGTGCGCATGACAACCAGCTTCTCTTTTAACGGCCCATATTATTCAACATGCGATAGGAGTTACAACTGGTAGACGTAAAACTGTATTTCTACGTCACACATCATCTGCTTCGCGAACGCTTCTGACGTGGTTAGCAACACTGATGAATACGGCATGAGTCGGGTCTAATTTTAAACGCAGACTAGAGGCACATGAAGGTAAGAAATTCATTGAAGGAGTCACCACAATATGAACCGCGCCGAGCGATTAGAATGCGTGGCGCATTCCAGGCGTGCTTGATAAGGTTTACTTCTTACAATTCGTTTCTACAAATTTATGAAGCAAAGAAAAAGTTTTGTGATAAAATCATTGTGCCGCCTTCCAAAGCGAATATTTTGTTTCTCAGGAGTAGTATACAAACGAGAGCTACTTTCACACATATATGGGTAACATATACGTCGCTGTCAGATACCTAGCACATAACGTCAGTTATGAGGGTCTTTGGCAAAATAGTCGATAAAAATAGAACTAGTGAGATTTGTAAAAGATGTAAAGGGTAGAAGGTGAAGGTCGGCTGGAATGTTCAGTGTCTTCCCTAAAATCGTGTGGACAATTTGCTTGTTTAGCCTACATCCAATGTCTTGTGATTGGCAGCCGATGCCTGTATCACTATGTTAACTTTCTCTAAGCGTCCTGTGCTAATTTGGGGACCCGGAAGGAAGAAAGTTTGCCTAGACGAGATCCGAACCTATAGATATCAGATGCTGACGTATCACGGGACCAGCTCTCTCCAAAGGTTGACCTGGTTCAATGTAACTGTGCAATCAATTGCATAGTAGGGAGTAATAGTGAGTGCAAGGGCAATGCAGTCACCCTCTAAATGTTGTTTGTCGAATTTCCTGGGAATGTAGGGGGAATGTGTAAAAGCAAAGCACCTTCATGGCGTTGCTGGGCAATCTGGTGATCCGTTCATGCAGCTCCAACAAGCAAACAGCTAGCAGAGTACAAACGGCAAGCAGCTAGCAGAGAACGAGGGCAACTGGTGACAACGCCAACGGCAGATCTCTTCGTCATATTAAGGCACGCTGCATCTCTTGCAAATAAAGGAACAACTCAGCAAAATGCAAGGGCACCGTCACCGACGGCATCAGCGCACGGTGCAAATTGCTCAGTATCCTCGAAGGCGAGGGAGGACAAATGGATGGCAGGGAGTTCGGAAAGGCGAAGCCATCGGTGGCGTGCTGGCTGCTTCACGACCGAAAGTGAACGCGCCTTGGAATTCCACGTATGGGAAGAATAGCCTGTTATGCTTGGAGTTTCACTCGGGTACTCGTTTCTTATGACTCTCATTATGTCGTCGTGTATGTGAGGCTATTCCCGCAAACTGAATAGTACGTAGTTTCACAAAGTTCTGGTTTTCATGGAGCTCATGAATGTATCGCCGACACTATCACATAAGTTTTCGCTTTGCGAGTTCGTTCACACACGTTGGACATGGCTGTAAAGCAGAAAACGAGTCATAATCGCAGGCCTCTACAGGAAGGACAACTCGTACATACAGCGAATACAGTTGACTGAACCCGGCAGTCTAAAGAAGTGGAAACGCGGCAATTGTACGACCTCCTTCCTAGCCTAACGATCCGTGCAGAGTTCGGAAGGTCTCAAAGTACTCGGGTGTACCTCGATATAGTTTCATCAAAGGAAATATACAATGCCGCACATACTGATAAGTGGCAACTCGGAGTGGTACCTCGCTAGTACACCGTAGCTAACAATTTGACTACTCGTCGGACTTGGCAGCAAATAAGAACACTTCGGCATCATAGGAAGCGGTGGAAAATTGATCAGTTACAATGCACGGGGCGCGCAAAAATACGAGCACAACATTTCCTCATGGTGCTGAAGTGCTAAAAACGAAGCTGAGAAAGGATTTCTTACCAACATCTTATGGACATCATACCATTACAAAGTGTGTGGTAAAACAAACCACTATTACCTCAAAGTGTTGTTTTTCTGATTGCTGTATCCATGCATATATCTTCAACTGCTTTGGCCCACAAAGAATAAGTAAGTAAATATATTTATAGAGCTAAGTCTTATCATGCGAGTACCTCTTCATCCATACTCATTCTTTTTAGTTACTTTGTTTCAGCAATGTCTGATCTCAGCGTTTACAGCAGAGAAGGCAGCTTACAGTCAATACGAAAATATAGAGGCGCGGATGCTATATCAAACGTGACAGTTTCAGAATTGATATCGGTTGACCGGCTTCATTTGGAATTACGTTACGTCTTAGAAAAAGTTTGACTTATGACCTGCGATCTTTATGTCCAATGTACTATATTAGATAAAAATACGTTGAAACTGGAACAAAATCAACGTCAAACGAAGGCTCGATTGCCGAGATCGTTGCTACATACTTTACAGTAGAATTACAAAAATGTCGAACTAAATTCTTTATTGTCCAGGAGCTGAAGGAAGCCTTGGCAACGAGGAGTTACCTTTGACGGACCAGACGTGACCTAGTGGGCTAGTCCAACTTGTCAGTTCAAAGCAGTGGGTGCACTGTGCTTTCGGGACAGCGTAAACGTGAGGGGCAGCTGTTCCAGGTAGGCGGAAGCATACTCCCGCTAAGGAGGCACTATCCTGCAACTTGCAATATTTTCGACCCAGTAAACAGAAGTGGCAACAAAACATCGATAGCGGAAATACAGCAGCAACCTCCAGTGATGACCCAGTCAACAACAGAGCAACGTTCGGACTTCTGCCTCAGCACTTCTTATGCGATGGTACCCCACGACAACTAAGACTAAGCGTAATATAATGCATCCCAAGAATGGACTGATTTTTCCCACACTTGATCTTTTTAAAACTCCAAAAGTATACGGCGTACTTCGCGAAATCTAGTAACACCTTTTCAGTGTACACTGGACAGCTTATTACCTTCACCACCTGAAGAACTAACAGCTAGAAGACCATTCAGCAACAGATTATTTCCTCTTCCTATTTAATACACGGTAAGAAAGACAAAAAAACAAACAGACGTCGCGGCTATGGTTATGTGTTAGCAGATGTTTACGCGAATTATAAGGATTGCAGTGTGCTACTAATCATTGTTACAACGCAAAATAAAATTTAAAGCAAAAATAACTGAATAATGAATTGGTTTGCTTTACTCTTCTACACTCCTTCCGTACTACCGCTTTATCGTCTACCGTTTTTGCTAAATTGTTCGCACACTATGCTGCTGTCAAGATGATAGCACGGAACAAGTTTTTCTGAGAGACTACCAGTTTCCCGTTAACTTTCGCAGCTTTGCCTGTCAAGTAGTCCCCAGCGATCCTTGAAGATGCTAGCCTGCATTGACTTCTGAACATAGACAGTACTGTAGTGCTGGATGGCTCACTTGCATGTTTTGGACTAGTGAAATACGTTGCAATCACATTACCAACTAGTTTAGGTTTACTGCTTGTACGCGCAGTAAATACGCGCGCAACCCGTTCACATTACATCGCTCTAATCTTATCACAAATTGCTTCACCCCGTCTCCGTAACACAGTATAGAGTTCTGTTTGTTGAAGGGGTCACGTAGGATCGAGCTAATTTGGTGGAAGAGGTTTTGGTTAAATGAAAGCCCCCCCCCCACATTAACAAGTACGGTACGGAACCGGTTACATCCGCGACGTGTAGTTCCCGTGAAAACTTGGTGCTAATGCTTGTATCTGCTCAGATGAAGCCGACATATAGGATAAGTCACGGTAAAGGATAAGAACTGGAACAGGCTTATAATTGACCAGAAATATACATACGTAAACCTAGAAAGTGGCAATCCAACCAGTAAATGGCCTAAAAAACAAATATCAAGCAACTCGAGCACATTTCTGGTGTGCTAGCGTAATATGGAGACTCATCTGTGAGAGGCTTTAGCGCATAAAAAAGTGCTACGAATAGTGAAAGTAGCGGGGACGTTGGCGAAGGCAACGCACATCCTGGTTCAAGGTGGCAACGGACAAGGCTACTTGAATGGAGAGTCTGATTGGGACTAATGTTTTACGGGTAGCAGCACTATGCCATTTCTTTACGAACACTATATGAGCTTACGTAGAGATCCGCCGCTCAGCGAGAACTTGGCGGTTAGTTGCTTTACAAAATGGAAACTGATCGACTGCACTCGAATAACGCGCCTTATGCCACTGCGCCACATATTCACACTAGCAAAATATTTTTTCATGATGGTAAGCAAACAAGAAGGACGAGAATACTCGCATTTTTACGAGAAACTGCAAACGATAACGGGTAGTGTGAAGGATATGGAGACGAAACAGATGCGCGAAGCCAAGGTTCTATGGAGCCAAAGTGAACGAGCGATTTGCGAGAGGCGTGGTATTTTGCGAAGAAACCGCCTCAAATGCGAAGCAGATACAGAAGAAGTGACCGCTAAGGCGACATCCTCACATACGTGATCGCTGATTAGTTCTGACGAGTCATTCAGGAGACGGTGACGATCTCGCGCAGTTCAGCTCTCGCTCCATTGCACGAAAAAAGAAGGCCATGGCTGATATCCTGCTTTGGAACGAGACTGATTGCCATGAACTATTAGCAGCAGCAGGTCAGAGCGAGGCCTATTCACGGCTTTTTCGGAACACAGTCGGCGAATGCGCAGAGAAGGCCGATGGGATGGGTGCTGAGCCTGGCGGTGATCACCGCCACGCATACCCCTGAATGGCACGAGCGGGGCAGTGACTCGAGGAGCGGCAGGCTGATAGTTTGAGTTGATCGAGCAGCCTGCGGTCGGTTTGTGGGTGGCAATCACACCGTAAAAACTGCAAGCATCATCATCAGAGTACAGTTAGAACAAGTTAGTTACTGATCAAAACACACACAACAACAAACGTGAACCAACGGCGGTTGATACGATGACATATTGCTATCAAAACAAGCCGGACGCCTGAACAAAAGGGGCACTTGCTGAGTGCGAGATTGGCCCACGCACGACGGCGATGTCGGCTGCGATTCAGGTGGCGTTTTCGGTTTCGACTCGGCGGCGTTCAGAAGCGAAGCGCCTGCTTCGGCGACGTTCGCCAGAAAGTGCGGAATGACCGCGTGCGTGGGCGAGCGCCGGCGGGCTTCGACACGGGACGACGAACGCGATCGAGTGAAGTTAGCAGCGCTATGATCCAACATCTCGATTCACTCGACTCGACGCCGCTATGGCTGCGCGGCCGCACGGGCGGCGTCATCGCCGAGGAGATGCTATCGTCAGGCGCAGCCATCAGCGAGCTGGTCAACTGCTTCGGCCAGTGATGCTGATCACCGTGCCTCTGCTGGGACCCCACGCATGGCTGCGACACATTGCCTGAGTTCCACACGAGGTTCTGCAGATATTCACCGGCCCGCATCGCCTACCTCAGAGTCTGAAGAGATGTACCAAGTGAAACTGTGGGAAGCCCTTTGTTGAAGTGAACGATAAGTGCCATTGCAACGCCTTCGATGCAGAGGTTCATAGAGACTCGCACCTGGCAACCATATGTTTGAATTGAAAAGGAATCGACAGAATACGGATAGCATGGAGGCACAAACAAAAGTACGAGGTCGTTTCCAAAACTGTTCCGGAAAGACTTCAACCTACAACTAAGGTTAAAGAGACCTTTACAGGTCATAGATATATTCAGCCTTCTATCGGTACTTCTATACCTCTAAAGAATCAGAATGGGTGCTAGACCTATAAGACGGTAGCTGGATCAAGAACCTCGGCTTGGGACAACTCACGCCTTACGCATTTGCCTTCTCTTCCAAGGTGTATAACGTGCAAAGTGTGCCTGACGATGAACGCCTTTCGTGAATGGTGAAATCCACGAGGAGGTCATGCTGAGTATCTGATCTGAGGAGTTAATCGAATATGCCATTTCCAACTGCCACCTGAGAATACGACGGTTACTGTAGAGTCCTACTCTATTATATGCACTAAATGGCAGAGACGGGCCGACAAAATCTGCAAGGAACCGTCAACGTGGGCCCTCTCATCGCAAAGAAGACTTCCCAGAAATTCTGGAACTTAGGTAGGAAGCTCTGTAGTGTCCACTGTACAGCCCGAACCTGGCATTAAACGACCACTACCTGTTCCGATCGCTTCAGCACCTAGAGCGCGATGATTGTGACCAACACAGAAATGACTTTCGGGCTTTTTACGCCTCCATTTCGCCGGAGTTCTACGCCAAAGGAATTCGAGGTCTTGTCGTTGGCGGGTAGTAGCCGATGCTGATGGAAATTATTTCGTTGAATAGTAGAACGTTGTCAGGAAGTTGCGTTGTTTTGAAGTTTTGCCACAGTCGGCAGGTACTTCCCGAACGCCCTATTATCAAATTCTTAGAAGATGATATCTGATTAAAGCCCAACCTTTCGTCCCTCACGAAGGTGACCTGAAGGATCAGTGCATCTCTGCTAAGCAGTAGAACTTTGCTCCCCTACTAAAACTGTAACACCAAAATGTGCAGCGCATTACGAAGAAGGCGTGGAGTAAGATATACCCTATCCGTTTTCAACTGTGCAATTAGTATGCAACAAACGTTTTGCCAGTTTTCGTGGCTTCACCATCTAAATTGTAAGGCTTATTACCCGGCCAATAAGGGAAAATAATTCTGGTTCCCAAGCATGCATATTTCCAAAGAATTCTTAACATCATCGAATTGCTCAAGTGTTCTTCTCTCAGTAATCTCGTGCATACTACGGTTTTTCGCGCATCTAGCCTTCCATGTACACAAGTTACAATGTTTTCGAAAATTAAGGAAGGCTGAAATTGGAGGGCAAAAAGGACGAAAAACTGCATCCAAGATTGCTGAGCTTCTAGGAGGACGAGAAATGTTGCAAAACAAAAGTTTCAAACAGTTGAGTAGTTGACCAGAGCTGTTTATTATAACTAAGATTTGTTTACTACACGATCATAATCGTGCGTTATAGCAATGACAAAAAGCAGCAGAAGAAAACAGTAAAACAATGACAAACCACAGAATGCGCTAAGAATTACTGGAGAATAGAATGTAGCTAACCTACAGGCAACGTCTAAGGCAGTCTTGAAGTAAATGGTTTGTAGAAAGCAGACGCAAATTGCTAAAGGCAGCTGAAGGAGCGTACGGTTTAAGCAATACATATAATTTGTCCCGCTAAGGGACCGCTTAATTGAGCATAGGCCTGACGAAAATCGCGACAACAGAGTGACGACTTACTCTACTAAAGGACAGCAGCTGACACGCGCGAATAGTGATGGTCCTTCAGGACGAGTTGTGCGGGGACGAGTTGTGCGGAACTGCCCTTTCCTCGAACTGCTTTTTTGACGAAGAAGACTACATCAGAGCACGCGAATACACTCTGGCTAACGGCTTCCTACCCACACCTATAGAGGCCTTTTTGAAGCCTGGCTCGCGCAAACAGAAGTCAGCCAAAGCTGTGTGGAGATTCACAGCCAGCTTGATCTCTTATTCCATTATGGAGTCAACTTAAGTCACTGTAGTGTAATTGTATCGGATAGCTAGAAGAAAACTGAAACTGATTCGGTAGAATTTGAGGTGTACGAGCTTTATGTTTGCTGTATTCAGTGCTTCTTGTCTTACCAGTCTTACCAGTACTTCTTGTCTTCTACGCACCTATCAAGGATCGTCACTCGAAAGTTGAGCTAACACCAAAATAGAGGTCCTTGTCGCACTGTGGCACGCAGCGTTAAGCCTTAAACTTCAGCGGCAGCTAAATTTGGCTCTTGCAAAAGGTGTGCCCGTCATGTGGCATCAGGAAGGGAAACATGAGAGATTTTTCTATTTTCCTGCACATCACGGAAGCCAAGACCCTCAGGCGTTCTTAGTTCACTGGAGCTGAGTGAAACTACAAAGCCTAGGGAAGGCTCTGTACTATCATACCATAATTGACGGTTATAGGCTTACGGAGAGGTGTACTGCCACCTTTTAGCTGAAGATGAGTGGTAAGAAAGGCCAACCATGCCTTTGTGTGCAGAGCTTTTACAATAACCTTTCCTGATACTCATTTCGTTAACGGGGTTCTAGAGGTCATAGTTATGAGAGTGGTGGAAGTAAAATAATCTTCCTCCTCTTCCAAATCGCGTTTAGAATATCTCAGATCTTTCATAGAATAGGCGCATACAATCACTTAAACAGAGTTTAACCTTTGCAAATCGAAGGAAAAAGTGAAATCAGGGCAAATCGACCATGCGGTCAAGGTCGCTCTGCATATGCACTTCTATTTCCACCTTCGCTTTTATCACTCCCAATCCTGCGTGGCATCAAACTACCGACTTGACAAAGGGCGGAAGGCTTGGCTAGTCTGTGTGCGCATAGAGCCCCAGAGTGATTTAGAATATGGGCGAATATCACCGCTTCCGACCGACCGCACAACCTATGCGTCCATGTTGTCATCTTACATATATACCTAACGAATTTGTGTCCTATTTATCAAACAACAAGTGAGCGCGGTAAAGGGTCCTATAGACATCAGCCAAGCTTTAAACCCTAACGAGGCTGATTCGAATCAGAGTGGTCTGGAAACGACAATACACTGAGGTGATCGTTGAAAATACTGTATAGGTCAATTACACGCTCAAATTGCCTATGTAATGCAATTTCAAATAGGCTGGGTGGAGGATTCCGAAAAGGGTTAAGCAACACCAACCTTTATGTCTCATTCCCTTTTGTCTGGCATAATGAAAACATCAGAACGCCCTCACACCTAGGATAGTTCTAAACAAGACATAAGTGCTCGAGTCTTCCCAAGCGGGAAGTAGTCAATAGATGGCGTGGCCTATGGAAAATTTAGCGGCGCCTGGCCATGTAAGCACCTAGAAAATGTAGGAAGAGGATAGTTGTAAGACGGAAGACGCGATTGTGAAACACTTATAAGGTGATACAAATAAAAATAACCGAAATATGAAAAAAAGAGAGTGTAGAGCAACTGCGGCCCGTCTTCAGCTTACACTTTGAGGTGCAACGTAGATACTAACGTACTAGACCTGAAGGTATACATCAGGTAGAGTCAACGCTATGTAGTAAAAGTCGGAAAAAGGCTAGGACCTTGAATACGGAGTTCTGTTCGATTGTGCTGAGAGGCTCGCTGCATTTCAAGAACAGCGCAAGGGGGACTGAAGAGGCATTGAAGAGCTGAGCCCACTTCCTTCTCCGAGGATTACGAGTAGAAAGGTTAGAAGTGCACGCGCATCGTTGGTGATGTCGTGTTAGTGATAATCCTCATGTAGTGCATCCTCCTCTTCCTCTTCTTCGCTTGCGACCGCTATCAAATGAAAGAAAAGAGTGCCAGTGACACATTAGAGGAAGTGCTCTTGAGCTTGGAGGTGGTGGAGGTTTTTTCAGGGTCATTCTTGCAAAGGGTTGCCTGGCGTTATCACCTGAGGACATCGGGTGTCTTCGTTCATCCCGATTATAGGCCTTTTCGCAAATTTTTGTGCTTCATTTATTTATCCCTTTATAGGGTTCTCAGGCACCGCTGCAGTGTTTGAAAAAGCAAGCGTGTCGTGAAGCACATAAACCACCTTGTCGTTTATCGAAACTACAGTATATTCTTAATTTGCCTCATTTCTTCTTAATGTAAAAAAAACTACAACCGGTTCTCCTTCGTACAAGACAATGCTAGGTTCACAGCAAATAAATATTAAGTAGTCACTGAGCCAATTCAGCACTGGAAGTAGTATTTTATAGGCTTATATAATTCGGGAGAGGAAACTTTGAGTGGTTGTTGAGAAGCAACTTGTCGCCACTGTTTGTCAAGGCTGATCCCCGGTTTTGCTTTCTGCCATTATCGTTCGCCGTTACAAGAAGTAACCGAGAATACTAGCAAAAGAAATCACTTCTAGCAGGAAACGAGGACACCCACGTTAGACCTCCACCGCGGCAACCCCTATGACCAATACCACCATCGAAGGTGATGCGAAGGATAATTCTACATAATTTCGCCACTCACGTTTAAGCCTCAACCCCTGTGCCTTCTCAAACTCCCATCTAGGAGAATCTGCTCTATTTCAATCTGCCAGTAACAAAGTCTGAACGGTCTTACTATTCCCACTTGTTGTGGTCTGGAGCGTGACAGGATGCGTTAGGGATCGCAACTGAATGCGTTCATCGAGTCCAACACGTAAGAAATGGGCGGATGAGCCGATGAACCACAAAACATAAGATGATAACTAGAAGTCGTGGTCACGCTTGACTTAATATGAAACGCTGTGCTTAAATTTATTTTTCGACGATACATGTGGAGTGTTGAAGAAGGTCTCAGCTTTCAACCAGGGCTCAACAGTTTCCCCGTCTATTACATCTTCACTTATGCAGCAGTGCTGCTGTTTAGTTCTCAACGTGAGGGGTAATCCATCGTGTGAAAACCAAACAAAAGTAAAAACAAAACCAATGCAAGCCCAAAATAGCGACAATGAGAAATGAGGATGGCGGGAACGTGCGTAACCTCAATTCTCGGCTAAAACGACGTATTCAGAACATAACTATTTGAAGCAGGCTGTTAATGGGCCGAGTATTGTACCAACTTAGGCCGCGTCTAGCGCAGCCGGAGGAGGCGCCGACTGTCGCCTGCACCCGATACCAGCTTCCTGATTCGGATTTCCCGCTCGGGCCAACCAAGCCTTCCATCGCTACGGAGTCGGTGAATTGGTACCAGACTTGTCTGGGAAGCATGGAGCGCTGACTTGTTCATCGGCTGGCCACCGCAAGTCAATGTATGGCCAAATACGCATTCAAATCGCCTCCACGAGCTCCCGTAGATGTAGAATGCGTGGCGCATCTCAAAAGGGATTGAGTAGCGCCGTCCTTTATCCTTTTATTGTACCAACACCGCAAAACGCATGCGGTGCTTTTTGAACTTCAAAACAGAGTTTTCACAGTAGAACAAACGCCTTGCGGAGTTCATAGATGAATCATGATTTGTTCATCTACAAAACCGATGAAAGGTAACAGCAAGCGGAGTGACAAAAAGCGCGACACGATAGAGATAAGAACCTGTCTCTAAGCAATCAGAGCCAAGGAGGAGGAATAAGAACCGTTACTGTGTACGAATGTCCAGATTAGTTTTCTTATAGTTGGCTTTTATAGCACGTATCTAGTTGTTGTTTTGCGGGAGGTAGAACAGCTAAGTACGAAAAAATAAAGATAGCGCGATAACCCTCTAGAGCTTGGCCTCATTTAAAACGTGAAACTGTGAGCGAAACGATGAGCTACTTGTTTCAGCAGGGAGTTTGTCAAAGATATAATTTTGATAGGTGGATCACCTAGTTTCTCAGCGCTAGTTCCTGGCATTCTTGTTCATTTTCTTTGAGTTGAGCGGTTTTTGATAAAATGGACTGTGTAACATTCATTACACGACCATTGTTAGCAAGGCATCTGCCTCACGAAATACCCTGCGTTTTGCTCAACCGGCCGTCTGCTACAAAAATTTTGTGGAAGAAGAGACCAGCCAGGCACGGCTCCGGATGCAGATTATCCAAGAGACGCCAAGGTGTTCGCTTATTGAAGCGATTATGGGATTTGTTCGAGAAATGATGGATGAAGCTTTCAGTCAACGCTGCAGTGGTGAAAAACTAGCGGGCGATTTTTTAAATCCTCGAAGTCGGCTTCAGTTCGTGAAGGCGGAATAGCAGTGTGAGAGAGGAATCTCGTACCGAAAAAAGCTCTCCTTCAGAACGCTGGCGGACGGGGAAAGTGGAGAGAGAGCTGTCAGAGGAATTATGTACGGTAGCATCACGGGCGGCCGGACGGTCAGTGGCTGGGAGCTGAGCGGATGAGGGTCTGTCAAATTGGTTGAGGACTCGGTGGCTGAGATGCACGGTGCGCCGAGGCACAAGGGGATTAGGAGTTGCGGCGACGAGGATTGGCCCACATCCTCGGAACCCTTTCCCGGATGCATGGCGACGTCGGACGTCATCCAGCACCTCATCCAGTCACGGTGCTGCTTTCGGCCGATTCTGGCCAGCTCGACCAAACGGAATGACTCGACTTTCACCGTCCAAGCACTGAGCGCTGCCGGTTGGCGCTGTTCCGAAATTCCTGTGGTCTGACCGCGTCTGGCGTTTGCGAAGTCGGCTGCGGCGACGGGGTGGCGGGCGGCCGAGAGGAGAACGGCTGGACGGACGGGGTTTCTTCGATTGCTGCAACGACAAGCCAGATTGACGAGATTAAAAGTTTGAGATTACGGACGATCTTGTTTTGCTCAGCCGAACTGGTGAGAAGGCGCGGATTCATTTTAAATCCTTTTTGATCATTGAAACAATGTTTTGACTGATCTAGACCGTCAGCGCGTTGAAGCGTGACCAAGACAAGAAAAACGAGATTCGACCGTTCGTTTCCTGCTACCTCAACGAGGATTTTTCCAGCGCTAGATGCGGGTTCGAGGATGAGTCAGTTGCTTCTGGGTTTTTTGTTTCAACCGTTGTTCTTGATCTCTGCTGTGCAGTTACATTCCCACGGTGAGTCACCTTCTGGTTTCTGCTTATCATAGAGACATGACATTTTAGAAGTCCAGAATTCCCATTACACCTGAAGGTATGAGGTGCTTAGACTAATCCACGAGATAGAAGGTTGGAGTGGAAGCAATCGGATTTCGCTCAACTCCGTGTTGACGGCCATGGAAGCTAGTTTTGCTCACGGATAAAACAGAAACGTTACAAATCAGGTTTACTAAAATAAGGTCAATATATTGTAGACATGTTTTGGTCAGACCTCTCTCTTCAACCGCTCAGACTTTTTAAAATACTTTTCAACAAAAAGGAACCAATAGGCGAATTTGGTAAAAGCTTCAAATAAGAAAGAAAATAGAAAATAGTTTACTCAGAATTCATTGACAGAGAGAACCACGATGCTGTTTTTTTTCTTCAAATTTTGTGATCCCAAAATGAACTCGTCCAGCGGTTTTTTCGCTTGCACTTGACAAGTCCAAACCATGAAAGATGTCGGAATGACATTGGGCTGTTCAGGAAAGAAGTTTCATGATAAATAGAGGCTTCAATTTTATAGGTCGCCAGGATGTCATGAATTACGCCACCGCTAAGCGACCAGCCTCGCGTCTACCGTTTTTCTTACCTTCGACACCATGTGTTTGGTACCAAGGCGGCATTTGGTGGGCTCGAAGTTGTTAAGAAACCCTGGGGAATCAAGACTAGACAGTCCAAAGCTTCCACGTAGCTCAATAAAGGAACGTTTGCAAGGATTGAAAACCTTCAGGCAAATGGCATTTGCACTCTCATTCAAATAAACATCGTGAAACGCTGGACATGTGCTTGCGTGGCACAGTTTCACCGTTTAACCAACCGAAAGATCTTTCATTACTCTGCATTTCAAAATAGGCTATAACGCTTTTTGTTAGCTAAGGAGGCGGGAATGATAGGACTACTCGAACGGCGTATAGATTTTTGAAAACGTCATATGTACATGACATATAGAATGCGTCGAAGACGCTATCGTCTAACTTAGGTATTTAGGAGGTGGAATCATGTTGCAAATGAAAAGAAAACGACAAAGGGTCCAAAATGAATAAAATGTGTTCCATCTACGCAGGGTAAATTGTGTCAGAATTTCTTTCGTTCATTCTTCCTTTTTCTTTTCCTCTCTCTATCTCTCTTTGGCTAAGCGAATACCTGTCAGTAATGAAAACGTAAAAACCTACTCTCCCCCCCCCCCGAACTCTGAGCTGGCATTTGAAATTTGGGGTCAATGTCTCGCCCAATACCGCTTCTAAAGGATATGATGAAACACAAGATGTTGTTCACCAGCCGAGGCCAATTTGTAGTCGTTAAAATTTCACACAATTTCCTTGAGCTGTGCAGCTCGTCCGCTAGACTAACTCACTTCTGCCTATTTCAAAGCGCAAACTAACACTTTTTGCTGAATGGCGCTGGTTTATTATGGCTACTGCTTGAAAACCTGCTCAGATTTAGAGGTAGCATAATGCAGATCGAATAACATTGTTCGTAGACAAGTTGATTTGAAATTATGCTTCAAAGGGACGCGTAAAGAAATGAGTGAGATGAAAACCAACCACGAATACGTGTGTTATTTAACACTTTTTAACGCTTCTCTCACTTAAAAGCTTAAATGCTCAAATTTCGTGTAGCAATAATTCTCCACAAATTTTACTAAAATAAAACAGACGTCAATCGTGGCTTCCATCCTACCGCAGATCACGCTGTATTAGCATGGCGATTAATGCTGCGTATAATAGTTGTGGCGGAATTGATGACTGCATATTTCTAAGAACGGAAGATGCTTGTTGTATTGCAGTTTTATTTCACTAGTGTCTTCTACAGAGTATTTCAATAAGTAAAAAAATAAAAAATGTTCGAGTTAAGGAACCCCTTTCAGGAACGAACTAACGAATGAAGGTGTCGTCCAAGCCAGAGTCTCATAGGATCAAAAGAAACTGCGAAAGGTGCACAAAACTGAAATTTCAACAAAGCTGAGGGCATAGATCCGCTCAGTTCTTCATGGAAACACTTCAGATAAGCGATGTCTACACTAAAAGTCAAGTGAACATCGTGAGACGCTGTACCATCAGTCTCATCGACTAAGCCACCTCTGGATTAACGCTTTCCCTCCCTTTATAAGCCGTATATTTAGCTTTACATCTGCAAAAAGAGCAGGAGCTTTATGATTATTCAAACAATGAGCATATTGTTTTGAGACACCCTGTATTTTTAATGTGTATGCTAGCTAGCCATTACTGTTTGTGAATCAGTAGTCATGACCTGTTAATAGTATTAGGATATAAATGCGCAAAAACAGGAGCACTTACGCTTTCAAACGTCAATATGAGGGATGAAAATGCCACTACGTCCAACATAGCAAGTCAGCTAAATATTGCTTCTCGTCCGAAGTAAAGATTTCAAACTGAGTATGCGAGTCGTTTCACAGCCTTCAACTTCGTATAAGGGCTATTTCCAACTACCGACTGAAGCCGCATTTATGATATTCTAAACTCGCCAGAGCCTTCAACAATGTCCGAATCCTAGGTGATTTCGACGCGTTTGAAGCTTTCAAACTGAAACTGCCTTTGGAAACCTGTTTATAGGCGCGAGAACCGAGAAAACCTATTTGTTCCCACTAAAAATCGGAGAGGGGAGTTATTATCAATGGCTTTTTCGATAGTCGTTTTTGAGCTGTAGCGACTGCCTGGAACGGCCAGTGAAAGCGTCATAATAATTAGTTTATCTGCATTCATAGCTTACGTCAAAAAAGTACCCTATGCTGTGTACTAATTGAGCGCTTAGTGTAAGCATGTGGCACTTTCGTTTCATAACTCTTTGTCGAATGACAATCTACATACTTTGTTAAAGAACATACAGCAAAGGACAAAAAAAAATATTTCCAAAAATTACAAAAGCCGAAGCGAGGTGCTGAGCACTCGAACGTTTGAGGCGCGGGTTCTATTGAGGCTGCGATTTGCACAATAGGAGTGGAAAAGGAATATGCTCTGCGTCATGATTATTTTCTTCAGTGGCATATAATCTGTCATACGAGAGCCAGTCATATTAATCAACCAATGCAGTCAGAGCTTCTTTTAGATGGATAGTTGGTTTCCATGGCCATCGTGATAAACTTCCTACCTGTGACAAAACAGAAAAAATAGCTTCACAAAAGTGAGTTATCTGGCCTTTCTTGTATCTATTGATTTTTAGAATGCGATCCCAATTTTCTGCAGAGATTTTTGCAGTAACCTTGGAAAAAGACGACTAAAAAGAAATGCATAGGGAAGAGAAATTTACGAAAAATCTAGTGCTTGTTATTAATCAATCTTTTCTCTTTTTCTTTTTTCTTTTTTTTGGGATGATGATAAGCACTTTGATCATCTAACATTTCAAACGAATTCAGACTTACTCTCTCATGCTAGTATGTACTGATAAAAGCTTATAGCGCCCTTCGCATACGAATAATTCCCTAGAACACGTCTGCAAAGAGTGCGAGCCACGGATGCTATAGGCTTTTGTCACTACCAATAGCTGGTGTCGAAAGCTGAGAAGTTGAAACGAAGCTTGTCCGCTATGCAATGGCGTGTTCCTTGTGCGAACGTGGTGCAAGCTTGAGCATGCTTAGCAGTGCTCTCCGCATACCAAGGAGGAGATCTAGAAGTCCTGAACGACACTTGCCTGATACGTCCTTACACGTCAATTTGCAGATAACCGAGATTTAACCTAATCAAGAATTTGATCGCGAAAACTGTCGTCAGCTCATCGAAAAAGTGGAACCCGTCATGAAGCGGGATCAACGCTGAAGAATAATGAGATGAGGACGAAGGAGATCTTTTCGTTGCATGACTAATTTATTAGGTGTTCATTCAAATAGAATCCACAAGTTAATATCTACAACTGTAGAGCCTGGAACAGTGCCACGTAGAAAAAATAGGTTTAATGTAAAAGAATAACGAAGATCAATCTAACTATGAAGAACGATGTTGAGCTTTGGTGAGTGTTCAAGAAAACGTTATCAAAGAGCTTATGATAATATACTTTTAATAGCTTGCGGTTGCATGGCAGAACTTCGCAGAACCATAATGGTTTGTGTCTACAGTTGTCGTCTACAATCTGTTCATTAATCAGTATGATATTTTTGAAGGGAAGCTGATGAGGTCTATTGTAGGAAAACTCAAAAACTATGGGAAAAGGGAAAAGTGACACTTTGAATTTCAGCTGCTGAATCAAGAGTCAGGTCAGTCTTCCTAGCATGGCGAATTCTCTGCAACTGCAGTGCTAAGCTGGCATGACGAGGCTACGCAGGCTGGTGGAGGACCTACTACCGTCGGATTCTAACGTCCATTATAGTTAGTGACCTTAGGTTAGTGAGCGAGTATATGAATTTGTTTACCCCCTCTTAATTATATGACAGCTTGGCATATGTATATCGCGAAGCCGCAGGGAGGTAGCAAACCACCAGCCAATCATAGCAAAGCAGAGCGCCGACCGAGCACATGCCAGCCAACCAGAGGCCGGATTCATCAACGACTAATCCACGGGTATAGGGGGTAGAGATACCCACGATGAAGCCTGCGTTTCTGACTCTTACCTTATCTCTATCTGTCTCTTATCTTATCTGTACCCTTTATACCAAGCATACCCATGGGTATGCGCGTTGATGAATCCGGCCACAGGATCCTTCGGTGTACACCTTACCTGAATGACTCGTCCATTCGATGCGACCTGATTGACCCACCTCCCACTGCTGCGCCTATTTTATAGTTTTGCAATTTAATTGTTTTATAATTTGCCATTTTGCTCTGTATTTTCATAGCTCACCCTATCTTCACTGATTGGCCACCGAGAAGAGGCTATCAGAGACGGCTCGCATGATGTCATTAACAAATAGTTGGGTTTTACTTTTATTTAGTTCCACTTTGGGTTGTTTTTCTTGAGCACTACTAACTTGAAATAGATGAAGCTCTATGTACATATGTCATAGAAATGATTCACATTGACATTCATGTGCATGTGGTAAGGCCTTTTTCTGGCTTACTTATTCATGCACAAATTCCATTTTTGTATTCTAAGGCATCTCACATTAGGCTCCATAATGGTGCAAAAATGTCGAGGGTCTACATCTGAGTTAAGAATATCGGATTGAAGAGTGCTCTATACTGAGTACCTCCAGACATGCTCGTTGATTGCAGGTGATATTTCTTCTGGTTCAGTCGTCTCGTAGATGCGGTTCTTGCGCACGTCGATGACCTCCTTTGCGGTCCAACGAGGCATACATGCTACGCGGCAAGAGAGTCTAATACACTTTTACACATCGAAGCGAAGCCACTGCTTCTGTGACACTATCTGCTTGTCTGGTAAGATGCCTGGAATGTCATCGAGAACCTAGAGTTTCAATGACTGTGTACGCAGAAAAATCCTACTCGCCAATTGCTTGTACGCCATCACGCATTTTAAAAATGAATGAAAATTCTTCGTGTCTTATTAGCTTACCAAACCTTGATAGAAAACGTGTTACCTACAGGCTGCTGCACAAGTTAAAGTGGTATAGGTGTATGAATTGCTACAGTTGGCAGACCACTGTTGGTTTTTGGCGATTGTTCCATTCAAGGGTGCTTGCTGAAATTCAAACGAACTCGAATGCAAGCTGTCATAGTGATGCTTTGAAGCGAAAAAAAAACCTAGTGCCGTGCGGGACTCGAACTCGCACCCCTGATTACCGACAGCATGCCCCTCGCCATTACATTTGCGACAATTCTCGGCAACAGCCACTTGAGACTTAAAGAACATGGCCTGAGTCTTAATCCATTTTTTGAAGCCTGGAGTGCCGAGCTTACCCAGGGGTTAACAAACGTGTTAAAATTGTTACCAGTAAGGACCTCAGCTCAGCCGGTTCCATGCTGATATCAGCGTTCGGCCAATCCGAATATCACTGGTGAGTGCTGAGCGCATCGATGATATCGCGGATGTTACGTGCGGTCAAACAGCGCCGGTATGTAAGGCGCAGCGCGGAAAGCAGAAGGTGCGGGTTCGAGCCCGCCTGGTGCAAGGGCTTTGACCCCAACAAAAGATCCTATAACAACACGTGTCACTTGAGCCATTCATCGGATGTGTATTAGGCCGCAGCTTGAAATGCCTCACCGATTGAAATCGCCTAACCTCCCGCTCCTCGAAAGGAATCCTATACCAAAGAAGTGTTGAACAAGACTCACCTAACACCCAACGGCATCTCTTGCGCCCGCATGCTCCGAGGAATGATTGTACACAGAATAATTTGTCTTACACATGCGATATAAGTGTGATGCTCGTGCTCAAAAACATTATCCCTGGAGCAACCAAGAAATAAGGTTTACTGAAGATGCTCTTATGTGTAGTGTTGTCCCTCTTCCTAGATTTGAGACCGATCTTCTTAGCAACCAAGAAGAACGCGATATGCAGTCGCATATAAGAAAAGAAGGTCTGCTACCAGCCTCTTCGGGGAACACGGCCACCCGTTATTTATATCGAGGTGTCACTCTATCGAGAAAGAAACTGATGTCGCTTTCGTTGTTGTTTAGCGCCTCCACGGACTCCATGTCCTGTGCTTCCTTGCAGTGAGTTATTCCTTTAAAGTTCTTGCCAATAGTCTCCTTCTTTAGTTCTGTCTACTGGCTAGATCATAAACTGTCGTTTTCGTGGCTGTGGACTCTTCTCTGCTGCCTTATCAGTTCAGAAAAAGTCGCTCATGATAAATATCAATGGATCAACGGAACGATGTGCGCAATTGTTTCGAGGTTATAGCTAATCGTTTGTTAGCAACCATATAGTGGTAGAAAAACGACCTAAAATTGGTTGTGGTGCCAAATCGAACCAAAAACATTCGATATGTGACAACAAGAAACATCTTCCGCCTGTGCTACATGTGCTCTCACTCCCAAGACAATGACATTACGAAGAACCCAAAGACATTGCCTATAGAAAGCCTTCTGTAGTGAATCCAATAACCAACCAACTTCACAACAATGATGTCTTCCACCTAGAATTAAACAGCATGAAACATGAGACACCAGAAACATTGTCTAACACTGTGGCTAATTATATACTCTCACAGCTCAAGCTTGGTTGCTATCGAATTTGCCTCTGAAGTGTGCACCCAGGTCGTCTAAGATCCTATATTTGCATGAATCTTAATTGGTAGCACGTCATCTTAGAGGAATTATTGAGAACGTCCAGACGACAACGTTTTTGGTGAAACTTTACAAATTCAAAGGTCTGCCAATGATTCCAGGAAGTATTAGGATAACACTTAACAAGGCCTTTGAAGTCCCAAAAGTATAAGCTCTTCACTTTATGGGACCTTCTAACGACCTCTGCTCTCCTAGGGCATCAACCAAGCTGGTGACTTTTTTGTTTGACAAAAGCAAGGATGCAGGAACGAAGCGGGAACGCCTAGTTGCATGCATCGCTTTATGTAACGCAGCTCGTCTTCATCATCATCATCATCATCATCATCGTCGTCGTCGTCATCGTCGTCGTCGTCGTAGGGGCGGCGATGAGAAGGGAACGGGAGAGCGAGTGGGAGGCGACGATGAGCGCTCATGAATGAAGCCGACTCGACTGGTTTTCTCCTGACGCAAGCGGCGCGTGATTGCGTCATTGAGAATGTGGCTGAAAGCTCATAGCTCACCCTCTCTGGATCCCCGCAATCGAGCCATGTGTGTGAGCCAGGTGGTGGCATTGGTATGTGCTTCCACGATCTAAGGCATATAGTTGTGCTCGATCGAATACATTGGAATAATTACTCGAATAGTCGAATTCGTTATTTTTAGAATTTCGAATATTCATTCGAATTCGAACATGTAATGGGAGCCCCAATCTCGAATGCTATTTGAAGATCGATTATTTCAACGTTATTCGAACACTTTATTCGAATATCGAATAAAATTTAACCTTAGCGCCTAGAACCGGATGTGAACAAACCGTTCGACATTTCGAGTATTCGAATAAACGAGAAATGGTGCTTATTCAATTTTCGGTCAACCGAAAAAAATGATGAGCAAATAAATTCGTTTATTCATTCGCTCGAAAATTTTCGACATTGAATGAATCCATCACTCATTCGTTCGATGAAGTTTCTCAAAAGCAGAACTATTATATATAAGGCATCACATGAACTATTTGAAGCGCAGCGCTGATCCACTCATCCAGCGCCCAGTAGAGCCCTCCTCGATGCCAAGAGTTTGCTGGGGAGGCATTTCCCCAAGGGCAGACATTCATTCGGGGACGAACTAATGTGGCATCTGACGCTGAAGCAAGCTATTGTGCTAGAAGGACGAAACGATGTGGTGTAATTTTAGCCGTAGGGGAAAAGAGCAACCCAGATGTTCAAGCAAGCAGGATTGCTGAGGTGCCAGGTAAAGCGCGAATGCTCTGTCGTGTTCCTACAGAGCGAGCTTGGTTCAATGACATGCGAAGATTTAAGGAAGACAAGTTAGCACTGTGACACAGTCTACAAACATCATTCTATTAGGTGCTCCGAAAAGTTCTTACCGTTTTGGTTGCTATCTTTCGTTTGTCTATTATTAAGTAAAAGTTCAAATTGCATCATTAATGCCTTTCTGTACAGAATTTTTTAGTCCATCTGACTAAATTATTTCTGTTTCAACGTTGTTGTATATTTCTGTTCTTGAAGGGCTTATCGAAGTATATCGGAGGAATTCTGAACGATATGATATTTTAACTCCAAATTGGGACAATCTGCAGCTGAGATAGCTCTAGCTCGGTAAATCAATCAATTATGGGGATCTAATAGTGTTGGAGAAAGCACTGTGCTCCAGTGGTTCAGTAAATATCGGACCGGAAATTTCAGCCTCGAAAACGAACCCAGTAGCGGTCGAACTAGAGCAATCCTGGACGACCAGTTGAAAGAATTGATTGAAGCTGAACCATCCCAAACAGTTCGCAAGATCACGGAAGAGTAAGACTGCTGTTGCGGACGCGTTGAAACGCTTTGGGAAGGTGAAAAAGCTCGAAGAGTGGGTGCCCCACGAGTTGAGTGAGCGGCAAAAACTATCCCGTATCGAGATTTGTTCTCCTCTACCTCTACTCAACGAGACTGACCCGGGGCCGGAATCATCAACGACTTACCCGCGGGTATAAGGGGTAGAGATCCCCACGATGAAGCCTGCGTCTCTGACTATTGCCTTATCTCTATCTCACTCTTACTTTATCTCTACCCCTACACCCAGCATACCCACGGGTTTAATGGTTGGTGAATCCGACCCCCGTTTTCGGATCGAATCATCACTTGTGATGAAGAGTGATTCTGTATGATAACAGGAGACGTTCCGGACAGTGGCTGGACGCCAACAATTTCCCTGGCCATTTTCCAAAGGCGAACCTCCACCAAAAAAGGAATGGTCACTTTCTGGTGGTCGGCGGCCAGTGTGATCCATTACAACTTTTTGGTAGCAGGCCACAGCATAGTCCTACTGCAAGAAAATCGACGAAGTACACCGAAAATTGCGTCAACTCCAGCCGACATTCGTCAACAGAAGAGGCCCGTTTCTTAGGCACGATAACGCCCGCCCACATGTTTCACAAATCACTATTCGAAAATTGAACGAATTAACGGTTGAACTCCTGTATCACCCGCCATATTCTCCAGACCTCTCACTAACCGATTACCACCTTTTCAAACACTCTCAAAACTTTGCTAAAACTGGTAGAACCTTCACCAAACAGGGCCAAGCCAAAGCAGCATTCGTGGATTTTGTCGAATCTCAACCACCTAGTTTTTTTGCTGATGGAATAAGTCAACAAATTTCTCGTTGGCAAAAATATGCTGATTCGAACGGCGCTTACTTCGACTAAATCCGATAAGATTGGAAAAAGCTATGGTAGTTCAAAGTGAAGCACTCAAAACGCTGAGAAATTTTCGGACAACCTAAGAAGTACAGCTTCCGCGCCTAGTTCATTTTCATGTTTTCAAATTTATTTCAGTGTTGGGGAGGTTTATTTGAACGTAAAAAGCTCACACCCAGTCAAACAGAAAAGGAACTGTGTAATGGCGTAGAGCATTTCTGCCCGAGTTAGGAGGCGGTACGGGTTCGAGTACCGCCCAGCGCTAGAGCTTTGATCGTAACAATACATCGATGTGAGAGGTGGAATACGCGGCGGATCAAGCGCAGTTTCATATAACATCTACTAAATCTGAACGATCATGCTGCACACCTGCTAGCCCAAAGGATTCTCGGAATCTGAGCTGTTACAGTGGCTGACAAAGTTATGGTTCCTATTTAGGAGTTTGTACGAGGCGTTTGCACTGAAATCGATTCAGATTGATTTCAAATGAGAATCGCAGTCAACCAAGCTCTCCAACATTCACCTGCCATTTAAATGAGAATATTTTGCGTAGAACTGAAGCACTGATTTACTTACGAAATAGCCGTTACTGCTTGCTGGGCAGATGAAGTGAATAAGTGTACCGAAAATTCTAACTAGAAGAGGATTGCGCTGCGCATTCTTAGGAGGCACACGTGTTGGTACTCATCTTCTATCTTTTTCTTAAATTTATAATCATCGTGCGGTTAGGCCACCAACGAGATAAGAAATAAATAATAATAATAATAATAATAATAATAATAATAATAATAATAATAATAATAATAATAATAAAATGAAGCAAAAGGAGTACAACAACGTGTGTTACAAAGCCCGACAATATTCTCATGATTCTATTTTTTAAGAATTTATTCAATAAAACAGTTGTCTTAATTAAAATGACAACCGATGAACGGGTAATATTATGAAAAAGTGTTGGTAGAACTGGAAGTGAATGGCAACTATTATACATAGGAGAGCTGTTTTTTTAGGAAAAAGACGAAATTACAACCACTTGTAAAAAATCAAGAATACCCTCCTCCAATCAGAGTTCTCAATTCCTTGAACCCCCGCGACACTGGATATTCGTAATAGTTGCAGTTAGGAATATTGCAAGCTACTCCAAGCTATTTATTTCACAAAACAAGATATGCATCCCGAACAGACAGCTGCGAGATCCCTTGCTCTGATTGGTTGGCAGATAAATGCAGTCATGTGTAATTTAAGAAAACGGTTTGTATTCAAGCGAGTAAGCAGAAGAGTAGATTGCAAGGACAAGATGTCGACGTGTTGTGAACTTGAACTAGCAACTGTCTGTTCAACATTTCAATATTTTTGCACTAAGATAAGAGAACTTCACAGAATACTTACACGTAATGGATATAGCACAGAATTTATTGCCGAAAATGTAAGAAAGTGTCTGAATAAAAACAGGCAAATACTGTAAAAGTACAGCATGTTAGACAACTAGAATAAAGCAATAAACTTTATAAAAACCCTCAAATAGTTCGAAGTAGTCTTCCATCTCCTTCCATTGATCTTATTAAATTTATTTTGAACAAACAAATAAATAAATAAACATCGTAATTGCGTTGAAAAAAGCAGTACTGTTCTAACAGAATCACTTGGAAGTAGCACCTCCATTCCCAGTGTGTGAAGAATAAAATGAATACCGTAATGATAACATGTATCACAATATCTATATCTGATACCGTACAATAGAGCACAGTATGAATTACTTTATATGGAAAGAAGAAGGAGAGTGGCCGTAGCAACAAAGTCTTGTAAGTTTATTATTTTTCACTAACAATCTTTAGCAAAAAATTGTTCTAAAATTGTTTCAAATTTAAACAAATTGTAATAAATTCTTGTCTAAAATTATATATATATACACATCAATAAATATCTTTGTTTCAACATTTTATATTAAAGAATTTTAAAAAATAATACTGGCAAAAAATTATAATAAATAAATAAATAGTAAAAAATATAAAAAATAAAAATATAAAATAATTATACTAACAATAAATAAATAAATATAATATTAAAATTATAACACCTCCTTCTTCACTGATGAGCCACCGGGGAGGTGTTATAATTTACAAGGTTCGTCTGAACGGAGGTGGCGAAACGAACCATAAAAGTTATTGTCTTGCTTCTTCAAATTACTAAAGTGTATTTGAAGTAATTCGGATGAATGTGCGTAAAGGAGCATGAGGTAGTCGAAGTGCTTGGTAACCATCAAAGAACTGCTCCCTAGTGGTATCTGACAACGCCTACAGTTTCTGTTGTCATGATCTCATCAAAACCCATATTATTAAACGGTAGTTTAAAACAATTTTCAACTAGGATACAGACGAAAAATTTCGAAAAAATAATTAATACATATCTTCCCTTTAAAATTGCTTGATATAAATTCTCTTCTCATACTCAAAAGCTTACGTGAGAAAGGAGACTGGCGCTTTATTCGAAGGACACAGGCGGTGAAAGTTTGCGCAGCCACTCTAGGGTCTTCAGTAGAAGGGTCTCGGAAAAAGAAAAAGAAAAGGACAAGTGCCCCTGACGGAGGATGGAAGCCCACTTCGGACCAGCTCATGATCGCACGCGGCGATTCAATTCACCAAAAAGCTATAATCTGCTGTCGTAAATCCACTCTGATTTCACTGCTTCTCGGCGATTTTCCAGGTGATTAGACGAAACAAGACATTTAGCGGCTTCGGAGACGAGGGGAACGAGGTGGCGACAGTCGGGGGAAGGGATCGGTGCGCGTGTTATCTATCTTTCTCTCTTTTTTCGCCCGATGCTAGATCCTGACGCAATAGGGAAGTAGTGAACGAGAAAAAGCAAAGACTCAAGTCACATGAGTAAGCCTTGAAAACGGCGAGAGTGGTAGAGCTCAGGAGAGCGATTAAATTCGTTTTCATTTAGAGGATGAGGTGGTGAGTCCTCGTTAACGGTCGGATGGAAGGCGACCGGTAAATTTTGGGGCAAATTAGGACCCTCCGACGAGGTGGTGAGGCAGATCTGGACTCGTCGCCGAAGTGGATGGAATAGACGGCCAGTGGCTGGGTCGGTCGGTCGGACATAAGCAGCGGTCGACGGGGAGCATGGGCGAAACAAAAGTACATGGGAAGCGAGGTGGCGGAGTTGGCGCCGCGGCCAGCCGGGGCTGCTTTGGCGCTGGTGGTGGTTCGCGCTCTCCTCGTCATAATTGGTGGAGAAGAGGTTGGCGAGGAGGGAGAACGAGGATGAACGTACGCCAACAGGCAAAGAGGCCTCGGCCGGTCTCTGGGTGCGAATTAGCCGAAAAGGACCGCATTCCAGGGTGACGTAATGCGAATTAGTCGTAAAGGACCCAGATTCGGCAAATTTCACTCGTCTGCTTGACACTTTCGACGGAAACCGCCCCTTTATGGATCATCATCCACGTAATAGAGCCGACACAGTCCTCTCTCTAGCTGTTTCCTTCACGAACGATCTTCATGCCAGCCGGCGGCATAGTGCATCAGTGAAGCTTCCAAATGGGTCCAAGCATAGCATGTATTTGAGCGACACTCTTGGTCATTGCCCTTTGGACGCGACTTGTTTGGAGATCACCCATAAAGAAGAAGCTACGGCCCAACCCTGAATGGTCACTATATGTGAGGGTGATTGTGCCTTCTCGCTTCTATTAGATATTTGCAAAATCCCACGTTTTAGCAATGGTTAAAGTTCCAAACCTCTTGATGGATGATTTCTAAGCACGACAAGGGTATTCCGGTCGTCAGTTTTGCATTATCAACCCGCACTGAAGCGCTACTGTTTTCTGCCATTTTTGGCTTAACCACAGGTCCGCAGGAAATTGGAAAACCACTACGGCGCATCCCAAGTAACGTTCTAAATACTACATATGTAGGTTGCTTTGAGAATCTCTACGGTCACCTCGCTGACCTTCCTCGTAAGTTAAAATCGGTGCAGGCTTAGAGAGATCGCAACCCTCCGTCCCTTGTGTCATGTAAAAACTTTTTCTTCCCATATCACTGCCAACTTTAGTACGCGACGAATCCAGCAATAAACGGTATTCACGCGACAATCCATTGAAGTTCGCCACACGTCTAGCTTGCGTCAAAGATCAGATGCTTCTTCTTATTGTTCAAATCAAAGACAGTCGCAGTCTTGGAAAAGAGCAAAAAACCGGAGCAACTGTGAAACCAAGAAAATTACGGCTAGCAAAAAAAAAAATCCAGGTGTGGAAATGACTGCAGACGCGGTACTGGTACATGTGCATGATGGAAAAGGTTGGCATGTTTGTAATATTTCCGAGTGTTGAGCGTTGTAAAACAACGCACGAGTCAAACCTAACAATAACGATAACAAGATAGAGCGATGCAAAAGAAAGAAAGTCAAAAAATAAGCCGAATCAGATGAGAGTTCTCAGCACAAAGTAAAACAGAAAAAGGAACTGAGCGGTAGTAACCAAAGTGCAAACAGTGAAGCTAGAAGATACGGCCCCTTTAGAGCGCTTATAGCATTCCCTGAGCTAATGTATAGAAGCTTGGACTCTGCACCTTTTCAGCATGGTGAGCGTCTAGTTTCCTCTGACGTCTGAAGTGGCTGAGGAGGAAGTTCGCTTATGCGCATACAGAACCCGTGTAATAGAGGCAGAGCTAGTGTTTACTACTCAGCTTCATGACGAAGTCCAGTAGATGTACTTCTTCCAAGAAGTCGATATAGCCTGTGTAGCTGACTTGTAGATGAACTCCCATCAACGAAAACTTTAAAATATTTTTAAAGAGAAGAACATTATAAAGGATGAAAATGAAGAAGATGAAGGTCGGCGTTAATTAATCCTTTTGTGAAACGCGCCCATATTCTAATTCTACTGAATCTCGGAAGGCGATTTGAATGCGTATATGAACCGTTAGTGCGTGGTTAGCGCAGTCAAAGGAGCCCACGTCGACCGCATGCAGCTTGAATCGAGTTTCTTGGTTTGCAGTTCTAGCCCAAGCAAAGCAAGCCTTCGATCACTCTGAGGTCAGTGAAAACATATCGGACATGTCTGGAAAGGGACAAGACACTGGCATATTCACCGTACATATGTCGTTGCACAGACCTAATGTGCAGCGAAATTGCTTCTACGACGTCCCATAGAAGTGGAGTGCGTGTCGCATCCAACAAAGTCATGGCATCCTCAATCCTTCTATCCTTATGTGACGTGTACAGCCTCTTTTGGTGGCTAATTGATGAACAAGCTGGTGTTTTATCCTTCACAGACAATTCTAGTAGCGATTCGCTACCGCTGGAGATATGAAAGGCCTGGTTGGTCTAGGCTGGATCCGATCCACGGGTCGGTTCGTGGTGCCTGTGGAAATTGGCACCTCCCTCTAGTGCACAATTTTGCACGGAGTCCTTTCAATTTCAT
Source organism: Heligmosomoides polygyrus polygyrus (assembly GCA_947396885.1). Taxonomy (NCBI): domain Eukaryota; kingdom Metazoa; phylum Nematoda; class Chromadorea; order Rhabditida; family Heligmosomidae; genus Heligmosomoides; species Heligmosomoides polygyrus. The sequence continues at coordinate 74,697,451 of OX377206.1, read as the reverse complement.
ATGTGAGCTCGTTTTTCTACCCCGATAAATTTTTTGCTATATTTATAGTATTAATTAATCATTTGAAGCTTGTGGAAGCGCAGTCGGCGTAGGCGCCTGTTGTCGCGTGCACACGTAGTAGTCGCTATTGGTTCGGGTCCAGTCTAGGCCATCCAAACATTCGATTCCACCGGGTCGGTGAAGCGGTATCGCACTTGTCTTAAAGAGACAAAATACTGACTAATCTATTGGCTTGCTTGCTGCATAGCCTAAGTAGAGGATATATGGTGAAAGTGACGTTTATTACGCCATGTACTTCTACGGGATGTCGTGGAGACAAATGCGCGTTTTTGAATGAATGCGCATTTGGACAGTACTTTCGGTGGACACTAGTTGAACAAGTTAGTGCTTCTCCTTCCCAGACAAGTTTGGTAGCAATCATTCTTTTGATTATCCACCTGACCAATTTATCGGATCCTACAGCCTACTCCGCCGTCACGGAAATCTTCAAAATTTTTAAGCGCAGGAAGTCAAGTTCGCTTGCGGGCAAAAGATGAGGGATCCTTGTGCTTAAAAAGAGAGCGAAGTGGTAAGAAGAACTGCAGTTATTTAATGCTCAAGCTGGTAGAACGCTGAGTGGCAAAACAAGGGTGCTGACGTAACAAGCGGTCAAATTCCATCTACACGTGTGTCGGGGTGTTAGTGGGGCTAGTGGGCGGTCGTACGCCACAGTTATGGCTAGCGGATGCGACCGTGGTGTCGTCGTCGGGCAGCCGAGAGAGATGATTTATGGGACAGAGGAGAGCCAGTTAGCCGCAGCTTATCAAAACATTGCAAGTAGAACCCGTTCCGAACCTGAAACGAGACCACAGGTGACGATGGGGCGCCATCGGTCAAGAACCAACGAGATAACACCGTGTCGACGCCGAGCTGACGAAGAGGTAACGAGGCGACGACGAGGCTTAGATGAGTAAAAGTGAGGAAGATGGGAGTTGTTTTCACGTTAGCACGTTAGAGGGCTATCAGCCATCCAACCTCGAAATACCACTGCTCTACTCTACCCAAAAATAGATAAAGATAGAAATAGTTGTTAACAGGGTTGAGCGCATGGCTTGGGCTTGAAAGTTTGTTCTTAAGCGTTCATGAGGAGACAGTTTGAAGGAGTCAATAGGTTTGCAAACTTTTTAGTTTTTTGAAATACGATAGCGTGAGGATAGAGCTAAGCCTGCTACGGTACCCACAGGATAACGGTCGAGCCGATCTGTTCAGGGGATGCGCCGCGCCTTCTGCTTCCATGGGTGGCATGGAAGCAATATTGAATGCGTACATATTTGGTCGTGCAATATTATACTAGTCGATGTGCAAGTGAGTGCATTGCCCTTCCGCGGCAATCGGGGCAGCAGGAAAGTGACCCCGGAGGGATGTGAGGCTTGGATGGCCTGGACGGGACAGAATGAAGACTTTCGAATCGGACTGCAGACAACAGCCAGCGCCTCCTTCCGCTGCCCTTCTACGCGTGCGCATTTGCCATAGCAACAGCAACACTACCAACAACGTAAAAAAACAATCATTAAAATTCAAACTTGAAAGAACTGCATGCATCCAAGAATGTGAAAAACGGTTGAAAGAACTACATAGTTCATGGTAGTAGACCTTTAAGTTTACGTATACTCTAGACTTCCTTTATTAATTCTTTAGCTCACGGTTAATAAAAATCGTTAAGATAAGGCTAGAAGAATACGAAAGCTAGCAGAACATACATTCCAGGGAAATACCGAAACAGTCCTGTATTCAAGGTACGGCGCTGTCCTAGTTCTCTCATTCCAGGTGGCGCTAGCATGTATTTCATGGATTAAATCACAATTAAGTTTGAGTAATAAAAGCAGACAGGAAACCGTTGCACTTGGTGAGCTAGTCCGTGCAGGGTGCTAGCAAAGTAAGTAGAGTGTTTTTCCAGTCTTTAGTTTTTTGGAGTTAAGAAATGGTCTTTCGCACGATCTCTACATATATTTGTCAAAAAATAAAAAATAAAAACATCAACTACAGGCTGGGAAATGGTGGAACAGAAAATCACAGTATAGAAGTTTCGCTAAACCTATTAAGCATTGCCTACTCAGGGCGTAAGTAATCAACCAAAATTACTCTAATATACCAGACTAACAAAGCTGTCGTCAAACCAAATGAGCCTCCGTACTGCTAGAAGAAGAAAGAAGAATTACTGGGGTACCTCAATAGTCAAATCCATCACGCAGAGAATTTCCCAGATAAAGGGCAAGGAGCAGCATCTGTAGAATCCACCAGCTTAACCGGTCCACAGTCGATCTGGGCTGACCGGCTTATTCCGCTGTCACGGGTGAGCGTTGATAAGCTTCGGTAAGTGATGCCATAGCCGATAAGAGAAGGAAGGGCGAAAGCCTCGGTGGCGTAACTGTCCGGAAGGGAGATTTCGAATCCAATTCATTTTCTTTCAAGGATCAGAGGTAGTGAAGTCAATTTCTGGGTCGTCGATGCACTCATAACTTATACGTACAATAAGACTATTTTCATGCTCTTGTCAACGTATTTGGTTGATGACACAAGGTAAGCTAACCTTTATTCTTTAAAGTTTGCTCAGGTTCATATTTCCAGTTGCTGAGTTATGACCGTCTTCGGGGCACCCCAAAGAGCGTTCAGTCTGGATTGTCTGAGATGATGCCGTTATGTCACGTCGGACCTGTCGATGGTGCTGGTTTTGCTCGCTAGGGAGAGCATAGGGAGAGTTGCTAGGCCAGGATAAAGCCCATCAGGGAAATATGCTAGCTGGATATACTAATTTGTGCGTTTACCAGGGAGCATAACAATCTCATTAGAAATGGGGGAGGGGTATTTCTTTCCGCTGTTTTTTCTTCGACAAGCCCCTATAAAGTCACTACATAAGTAGTCGTTGGTTCACGCAACATGTTAAACGCATTGTATATGTCGATCACTCTGGAAATCATTAGGCAAAATGCAATTAAAAAACAAGATGGGCCTTCGTTATGTCTCACAGCATGCGTCGTTGGTCCCACTCCTAATAACGCCGTGCATTTTGTGTGTTATTTCATCGCGAGAGTACGAAAAACGATCATCATCATAAGTTGAAATGGTTTTTTATAGTAATCTTCCCATATTGGACACCTCACGGCGCAGTCGGAGGAGGGGCCAACTGTCTCCTGAACTTCGTGGTTCGACTTCGCCCGGGCATAGCAACCCTTAAGTCTCCACTGGGTTGGAAAATTGGTGCCAGACTTGTATGGAAGTGTAAAACGTTGATGTATCCATCGCTTGGACACCGCAAGCTACTGCATTAGCCGAATGCGGACTCGAACTTCACGATTTCCCCTAGCACCAGAATACAACGCAAATTTCAAACAGCGAGGAATTAACGCCGTCCTCTATCTATTCGATCGTCTCTACCGCAGCAATATACAAAGAGATGGGAGGTTTGGTTAGGCTGGGCACTACATGGACCTCACACCATGCGGTGCTAAAGGTTGAAGCACAAAGCACAACTAGCATCAAAGCCTTAACGTGAAAATAACCGGTCACTACCATGGAATACAGCTAAAGATTTCAACACATATAAATGATAATCTTTGAGCGATTATAAGATCCAAAAGCTGGTAATGGATCCTTCATGTAAACTCAATTTTGTCTGTTTTCCTATCAGCTCTTATTAAGTGTAATAAATGAACAGATGTTTCCAGATTGTTTTTTAAATGATACTGTTTCCTGAAAGTTGTCTATCCAGTTCCCGCTTTGATTATCCATTTTAAGGCTCTAGAAGTTTATTAGGCTGATATGAACCGTGCTGTTTTAAAGTATAATAATTAAGGCAAGGCCCTACGAACTGGGCTCGGTGTTCGGACGGGTTTCTCTTCTAGTTGATGGCAGTAAGCCTTGAAAAAGTATCTAATAAACCGACACGATACTTGGTTAACGTTGACCACAACGACGACCCGAGGGTATTGTTGAAGAAGCTCATTCAAATGTATTCCTTAGGGAGTGCTAACACCTTCGTATTGCTGGGGTATTACTTCGATGATGCTTCATGTGGGCAGTATGTGTTTATCAGAGCCAGTGCGGAATGCGGAACTGGATTAGGGCGTGAGTTGGTTTCACCGATCCCGTCTGATGTACGGAAGAGGGTTAATCGGTCTGTACTTCCGCATGTCCTTCCATTCCTCTATCGCAATGGCACGATTGCCAACAAAGCGCTCCACATGTCGTTCGGAACTGTTGACATACCACTTTTCACGTCAAGCTGGACAATCTTCCAAGCAGGCTTCACGCTTTCGAATTTTCTTTTATTTTTAAGAAAAATTTAAAAAATATTTTTGAATCGCATAAAGGCAACAAACATTTAATGTACCGAAAGAAGAAATTGGGTAGATACTTTCAACACTAGTGTGGGGATACGTGCATTTTTGTAGGTGTTCTTGTTATAATGTTTACATCTACGCGTGACTCCACGCAAATAAATTTTGCCATCGAATAAAAATCGCGATGATCTAGTCGAGTGCATGCCGTGATTTCTTCTTTTAAACACACTAAAAGATTGATGCTTTCCTGCGCTTTAAAACAAAATTTAATTCACTGGTTTGTGCTAAAAATTAAATTTTATTTTAATTTTTATAACAAATCAGTGTGCTCACTTATTAGGGCAGAAAGTTATACAAACTTTTCCTTAGGCAGACCGCGTTGGAGAGTAACTAATTCGTCTAGAGGATGGGGTCCGGACGGATCAGCAGAGCAAGCAAATATTATCTGTTGATTAATTACTCTTGGTAGAGTTTGTGGATTTCTGACCAGTTTTATGTAGATTTGACCGCCTGAGGTAAGACGCACAAGTGAACTGGGAGCTGTTTTTGAAGTGGACCTCGCGAGCAATCGGCCGGTTAAGAGAACCAGAAGCTGATCGACTCGTTTTTTTCCTTAGATCACTGACCTTTCCAAACTTGGGAAAACAAGTGTTCAATTTTGAGCCGGTTGAAAAAATAAAATAAGAGAGATGGTCGTGGCAGTGTTGAAGGCAGAGGTTGACAATGTATAGGAATAGTACGAATGGCGCACACCCGGTGCAGAATTGATGAAGTGGAGCCCTGTCTGGTGACACATTCTTCAGCTTGACCAGCTTGTAGTCCATCAGCTTACCATATTATCTCGCAACCACACGGCCACCTGTGAGCCGCGCTGCTTCCAATGGATCAAGTTGATATGATCGCAGGCCATATCGCTGGTCATCGGAAAAGACCAGCGTCGCCGATTGCGTAAATCTCCCCTCCGCAGCTCTCAGTAGATGCCGATTTTAGAAAGTCGTCATGGCCGTGCTTGAGTCGCACCGAAACGGGTTTTTCCGTGTCTATTATTTCGCGGCAATAATCGCATCATCGCCCTAAACACACACTTTTTGCATAGCTATGTCCCCGCGATGATGAAGTCGAACAGCGGAAATGTTCCAGCCTGGCGATTGAAATCCTGTTCAAATGTCAACGTCCGCAGCAAAAAACGTTAAAATAATAGAGATTGAAAAACCCGCTTTGTTCAGATTCCAGCATTGGGCGTTGGATCTTGAAGGACGCCCACGTCTTTGAAGCATTTAGTAGCAAAAGTCGAGAGACCTTTCCGACATACCACTGAAAAGCAGCGTTAGATTTCCAGTTGTTATAGCCAAGCGACTTCAACTATCGGTTGCAGCTCACAAGCAATCTGAGAAAACGAACCACAATCTTGTAGTCCACACCACTAAACAATGATTTCCTTTGGGTTTGTTACAGAATTGCTTAGAGCACTAGAGTCAAAAGCAGAGACCATTTCGAGTCAGTACTGATGAAATGTTAAACAATAAAACCGACGAAGTAGAATATGTAGATGTTCTGCTTAGCTGAAAGTTCAGCACAGCATCCCTAATACGCTCTAGAAAGACACCCTGTTGGTTTATGTTGTATCACGTCCAATTTACCACTCGCATTTTTAATTTCTGCATGTGAAAATACTGTTTAAAACAATAAGATATCCAACTCCTCTCCTCCCGGAACGTCGGCATCACTTTGGTACTTGATGGCTTCGTGCCGAAAGTGGTTTTAGGTAAATCCAGCTTTTTCCGACTCCAGAAGTTTGGCTGGCAAAATACGTTGCGTTCGGAACATTTCGTACGCGTCTTACAGATATTATGCGATCTCTGAAGGAATTCAGCGCTAAACTCCACCCCATCTTTTCTGGTCGCGCTATCCCCCGCTCATCGGTCAGCAATTTTTCGGCCGTCGGGGAACCGATCATAAATTATGCTTGCTCTGGAAACCGCTTTCGAAATGCAGCTTCTTGAATGGTCAGGTGTCACGGAATTGAGCCGAATATAACAGCTACGTTTACCGTAGCTAACGCGAAAATGTGCGCTGATTAATTTGCCTCTTGACGCCGACTCGAGGGTGGCTCCTGCTGCGATCTGTTCCGCGTAGTTTCTTTGCGTTTTCGAATATCTACATGAGAACAGTATATGTAATTGCAACTCTAGGCAGGAGAAACGCCTTCTGCTTATACTGTACAGCATGTCGCCAATTTCACAAAAATTGGCACACAGTGATTGGAGACAGCCCGTCGATCAACAGATGTTTTCCATCCTTCTCACCACCAGGCGAGTTCGGTAGTAAATCACCGATTTTATTTATTTTTATTTTTATTTGCACAATACTGTGCGCAATGAGCAGTAGATAAGCAACATGGACACGGCGTTAACAAACAGTGGAGATGACTAAAAAAAAGAAAAAAAAAAGCTAAAAAGCTAAACTCCTCAACAACACAACATAGCGATTCGTGATGATAGTTGGTGTGAGCAAAATTAAATTAACAACAAGAGGAACGATTAAAAAAAACGAAGGAAGAAATAGAAGCCTGAGGGTTTATGGGGATTGATGAAGTGGATAATTTAATGGGAAACGAGCAGTGGCCCGCCAACACTGCAAGTCGCGAGAGGTAACGGCTCCGGATACCATCTTAGTAGGTCCGCCGCTCCCATTAAATCCACACTACAGCAGCTGGGATGTGGTAGGAAAGGGTCGAAAGGAAAGTTTACAAGTGGCAGCAAGTCGAACAAATAACAACAAAAGAATTAAGAAAACAAGGGTAAAATGCTGGAATGTTAGGCGAACAAGCGAACAACAATGTTGAGTATGGAACATTAACAAAGAGCATAATACTAAGCTAAACAAGAAGGAAACGACGACGTAAAGCATGTCAAAAAAAGGTAAACCAATGCTGCATGAACCTATGTAATGTCCTCTAAGTGCAGCATTGAGAGTAAGTCTATTTTCCTCAACCTTCTACGAAAAACATTGGCGTTTGGAGCTTCTAGTAAACTTGCAGGTAACATTTGCAACCAGCGAGCTCCACGATAAAATAAGGAATTGAAAACTCTTCCGCGATTTTTCTTCTTCACTTTAGGATAGTGGAAACGAAAATGATTACGGTGACCTGTCGTTGGCAAGAAAACCCAATATTTGCTAGCTGTAAGTTTTGATTCGCCTTTTAGGATTTTAAAACAAAAAACTAGGTCAGAGAATACACGTCTATAGAAAAGGCTTTTGAGGTTGAAATGTCTAAGCCTTTCTTCGTAACTAGGAGTTACTCTTGTTTCACTTGGAGTACGATTACACCTGTAGAATAGAATTTTTGTAAAAGTTTTCTGCACCTTTTCAATTTTGGATTGTGATTTTTTTGTGAAAGGACTCCAAACATGAGAACAGTACTCTAGTATTGGGATGACATATGTCTTATATAAACTAATAAGTATAGTGCTATCATCACACTTGATGTTTCTGCAAATCATGAAAAGAGTGCTAAAAGCTTTCCGTACAATGGTATCGATGTGATACTCAAAGGTTAACCTACGATCTAGAAAGACTCCAAGATCTCGAACCTCGGATACGGAGGTAATAACGCAGCTATTGAAACTGTATTCGTTATTATCTGAGTTTCCAATATGGAAAACTGATGTCTTCGAAAGATTTACAGGTAACTGCCAAGTGTTAGCCCACTCCATCATATTGTTGATGGATTGTGATAAAGCCTGGCAGACTTGCGACTTATTTTTATCATTGTAAGCCCCGTAAATCTTTATATCGTCAGCATACATTTGCACCTTGACAAGAGGGTCAGTAACTAGATAAAAAGGAAGATCGCAGGTGTACACTAGGAACAAAATCGGGGATAATACACCCCCCTGGGGCACTCCGCTTGTACAATCATAGCAACTTGAGAAGGAATGCCTTACTTTGACACGCATGCGCCTCCCACTCAAATAAGAGTTGATCCAAGCTAGAAGGGATCCCCTAATGCCCATTTGATAAAGCTTTGCTAGCAGTTTGCTATGGCAAACTTTGTCAAAAGCTTTTGACAAATCGAAGTAAATGATATCCACAGAGTCTCCATTATTTGTTGCAAGATTCCAGTCAAAAATGCAGTCCGACAGTTGAGTAGACGTGGAAGCACCAGCAATAAAGCCATGTTGTTGGGCAGGAATAGATCTGTTTTCGTATAGACGTGAGATTAGTTTCTCCCGCAGAATTTTTTCCATGATCTTTATTGGGGTAGGAGTTATACTTATCGGCCGGAAGGAAGAAAGTAAAACGGACTTCGGACTTTTTGGAATTGCAGTTATAATGGACTCCTTCCACATTTCAGGAACTTCGCCATAGATCAGAGAAATGTTGAAAATGATTGACAAAGGCTTATAAAGGGACTGCGCGCATTTCTTGAAAACAATTTGAGGAATGCCATCGAATGGCACTGATGTGGAGCATTTTAGTCCTTTCATTACTCTTAGCACGTCTTCTGTCTGGATGGTTATCTCGTCTATGCTATACGCCAACAATTCATCAGCCATTTCTGATTGCTCAAAGAACCTATTAGAATTTGCCCCTTCTTCCGAATTTGAAGTAAAAACTGAAGCAAAATAGCTGGCAAGTGCTTCAGCTTTTTGAACATCATCTGCATAAAGAACTCCAGAGTCATCTTTAAGAACAGGTAATTCTGAATGTGCTTTTAGCTTATACCGCATAAGAGAAAACAACGCCTTTTTGTTGTATGTTCTAGAAGCAAGCTTTTCCTTGTAGGCTAAGAATTTTTTCAAATGATGATCCAATTCTTGACATACTTTTTTATATCTTGGGTGTAAAAGAGGATTTTGTAAAGAGCTAAACAGACGTGCCTTTTGGGCTATAAGATTGGAAATCTGTTTTGGATAGCGCCTTGTTGGAGTTTTCTTAGTATCAAAAGGCACAAACTTGGATAATCCAGAATAAACAACACGGCAGAATCTTTTGTACAGGTCATCAGTGTTTTGATAACATTGGAAAACTGTCCACCAATCAATGGAATTGAAGTATAGCGCTAGAGCGGAATAGTCGGCGCGGATAAAGTTCGGGAGAGGTAAATCTCTTTGATTCTGCAGAGACATGTGAATATCAAAACTGACTATATTGTGATCAGATGATGCAAAAGGGGGTAAAACAGAAATGTTTTTTATAATTGGTGTTGAAGACAAAACTATGTCAAGAATTGCGTCACCACGTGTAGGTTTCTTTACTCTCTGCGCTAAACTGCAACATTCAAAAAACTCCTTAAACTTTGTCATGTTCTTGCTGGAAGTGCTGAGGCAATGAGCCCAATCAATGTCAAGGTTGAAGTCGCCCAAAACTATCAAATGATTGTCTGAAAGGCACAGTTCTAACAGTGAGTCTATAAGACCATCATCTTCACATGGGCTTGAGTTTGGAGGGCGATAAACCAAAACTACTCTGAAAGATACCAAATGTGTAAAATCAAAGACATCGAGACAAAGGATATCAGACTTGAGGCAGGTAGGGGTATTAACAGCAATCAAACTAAGCGTGTTTTTGGCTAAGCAACATATACCGCCACCTTTGCGATCTTTACGATCATTTCGAAATAGTTTGTAAGGGGAATCAGCAAAAACTTCAGAATCTGATATTTTGTTGGAGAGCCAAGTTTCTGTTACAAACAGCAGATCTGGTTCGTAATTCGACAAAAATAGATGGAGATAGTGAAGTTTATTTACTAGGCTACGGGCATTCAACAAAAAGCATTTCAAGGCTGTAGTAGGTACACCGTGTCCAGTCAGACGTTTCCCGAAACTCTCCGTTTAGGGAGTTCGTCGATCCGTCTTAACTCTCCACGGTATACCACCCAGACACGGTCGTTTGACTGCTTGTTTCTTTCCCTACACTCCTGCCTCAACTCATATTCTCGTTGCCGCTCCTCGGCTGACATGCTACGGCGAACGCGTACCTTTTCGAAAGTAGCTGACCCACGAAGCCTCCAAGAATTAGAAAGGGCTGCTGCCCAGTGAGACTTCGAAGGTAAAACTACCTTCACCTTACGGGTACGGCCGCGTTCCTGCTTGCCCATGCGATACACTTCCAAGGGATTGCGAGAGACAGAACGCTTTTATTTTTCCATGGCGGGACCAGAACCATGGGCTAGTTAAGGATACATGTACACGAGAAAGGCAACCTCCGTCTGCGATGCAAGCGCAGACTGCGTGATTCCGATTTGGTTGAGAGTGCGCAGCAGTGCTACCAATTGTTTTTCCCTCTACTAGCTGTACCGTGCAAGGTTTCGAAGGATTGGCCGATTTCTTCTTGAATATGTCCTCGCTTTTCCGTGATGTATCTTGGAACAACTTGGAAAATGAGGCCATCGTGTTTTTTCTGAATTAGAGCGGCACTCAGTTTTGCATCGAAAAAGAACTCCACGTGCAACAGCTCGCAAAAACGCTGTGAGAAATGAGGCGGGAACGCTTGCAGCGGGACCTAGCGCATGCTCAATACTGTACAGGTACACAGTACGTAGCAAGATGTGTTGAGAGCATCTAAAAGCCTGGTTTCGGAAAGCTTGCTGAGCATTCGAATCGTTGCGTAGGCGACATATCCTTTCACTTGCGAGGGAGAGTGGCGCAATGGCGAGAGGCCGCTTGGGCGTGCCCGTATTCGGTTACGATTCCCCTTCTAGCCAGCTTCCAACGATTACTTCCGGGTATCACACTTTTAGTGAATAGACGACTGGCTGGATTCTTTGTGCGCTGGCTGCCACCACGTCGTCAATGTGGAAGTCAAGGACGCAATAAGACGGCTTCATCATAACACTTTGGAGTGTAATACAAATGATGCGAAGAAGCCAATGGATGCTGCCGAGACCCAATGCCTAGATTTTTCTTACAGATCTTTGACTACCCAATTCTAAGATTGTTGTAGTGAATTAGCTTCAATGATTGGGCACACACAAGTGAATTGGTGTCAGACGCGATTGAGGAGGACACTGACCGTTCCATCGGATGACCGTCGCAGGTCATTGAATGGACATAATGAAAGATTGATAATCTCTTCATGAGATGCGCCACGGGTGCTACTTCTGCGGGATATCATTGACGCGGTTGAAATGCGAACACGGCCCATACAATGAGTTGCCGTGGGTAGCCGATGGAGTCAGATGTCGAAAGGACGTTTAGTTGCGAATAAAACTCCTACAGGAGCGAGACTCGAACCCTCTGCTTTCCCGGCAGGATGTTACGAGTTACTCCACTAGTAAGAGTTTTCGCAACTGAACATCAACGACTTATGACCTCTATGAGAGCCGTTCTAGACTTCAACCAACATGTGCAACAGGGACAAATCAGTGCTTACCTCTCCCAATTAAGTCTGTTTCCAATTCACCGAGCATGAAGGTCCGGATGACATGGTTCGCCCAGGGTCCGAACTGAGACTCTCGTATCGGGGTGCCCACAGCAGGCGCCTCCGACTGCGCTACCACGCGCTGCGAAAGTTATTCATAAACGTTTCTCCTCCTATATAGGCCACTTCATTCTTCTTATGCAGTCACGTTCAACTGCGGTTACTGACGAGAGCGTATTCGAACAAACGGGCACCCATTTCAGTTCGAGTCCGATTTTCGAGAGATCTTCTGGAAAATCCAAGTTGTTACGCTTTCATTTCACACAAACAGTCTCCCTTAGTGTTTTTTTTTCGCTCCGCGTGTTCGCTTCCGTGTAAACTCGACGCCAAGCAATTTTCCGTGATTTCTCTATAGGATTCATACAAGCGCTGCATCTAGCCGCTTAGGTGAACCCTATCACCGCCTATATGTAAAAGAGTTTGTCCGTCGAGTGATCTAATCTAAGTGAAATACGCCACATAATCTACAGCGAGGGCAGTCGAGTGATTTAACCTGAGTGAGATACGTCGCATCATCCACCGCGAGGGCGGTCTAGTGATTTAACCTGTGTGAGATACGCCTCATCATCGACAGCGCAGGAAAAATTTGCTATTGAACGTGGGATGCTGCTGTAGCAGAGTAAGCGCAGCCTTTTACAACTTAACACAACAGCACCTACGTGCGTTTCTAAGCATCCAGATTCAAAAGCCGTGCTGCCGATTTTGTGCTATGAGCATAGGAGGAACACTAAAGGGGTAAGAGTAGAAGGGGGACTTCGACAGCGGCCAGGAAGGAGCGACCTGGAGGAGGCATCGGGTTGGGGGGTCGATAGGGGGAACAATGAAGCGGGCCAGGAGGTGGTACCAAGAAGGGTTTAGGCAATAAGGAGGGATCAGGAGGGAGTTACCTATAAGGGGGGGGGGGCAGCAAGGAGGACCAGCAAGGGAGACCGGATTTAGAAGATGTGACACCGATATCGCGCAATTGACGTTCGGTTGCCGTCGTCGTGCCATGAGCGTGCGAGAGCTACTTAATTGGGTACAGTAGTAAGGGGGATCACGAGAGAGGGAGGGATCGACTGGAAGAATTGACCTGGAAGCGGGACCAGGACATTGAACCAGCAAGACGGGAGCCGTAAGGTAATTCATATGCGGAACAAGGAATCTGCCACCTGTGCAGCCCCTTTAAGCTCAGCACAGCGGCAACTGCGCGCGCTTCTGAGCTTCCGGATTCGGAAGACGGATCTTCTGAGTTCTGGTTTTAAAAGAGGGCCATTTACGTCGCGCTAGAAGCATCTAGGTAATGAAAATGTGGCTCTGGCGTCGCGCGGCGAGCGTAGACTTTAGAAGTCAACATGGGATGCAGCTGCTAAGAAGGACCAGCTAGGGGGTGGAGTAGTAAGGGATACAAAGCGTGCGGGTTTAGGCGATGTGACAGACGTCGCGCTATGGGCGTCCGCTCACCGTCGTCGTGTCATGCGCGTGGGAGGGCAACTTTATGAGGTGACCAGGAAGGAGGGACTTGGAGGTTGAACCAGGGGTCGGATTCATCAGTGATTCACATAACTTTAACAAACAATTCACAGCAGTAAGCTCAGATAACGCGACTTATCGCCCACTATATCGCTTGATGAGGCCCGCTATCAGGGGTTTCGGTCGTAATTTTCTCTGTTAATTTGCTGTAAGTCGTTAAGGAATCCGGTCCCACGACGGGGAACCAGCAAGAAGGAAGCTGTAGGGGGAATTGATACAGAGAACAAAAAACATACCATCTGTGTGACCTCTTCCTGCCTGACACAGCGGCAAATGCGCTTCTGGATTCAGTGGAAGTGTCTCCTTCGTCGTTCAAGGAGAGTATAGGCTCAGAAGACGGGTCCTCTTCGTCACGTAACAAGGGTCTGAATTCATGGGAACGGCTGCAGAGGAGCAACCTGAGGGACAGAAGTACTAAGCAGCACAAACCAATGACGTTACTGGACGGTCCGGTAAGAATTCCTATGACGAAAGTAGTCAACGGGTGCACGCCGATAATGTACGCAGCAAGACCTAGATGTTAGCGAATTTTATGTTTCACAGATATTGCTTTTCGTAGGTCGGTGCAAGGCCGAAGCGCGCAAGTGCGAGATACGCACTCACTCATATGTCGACACTCATATGTCGGAGCACTTGTTTCCTCTAATAATTGCGTGAAGACTGAATTCATAATCAGGTGGCGCAGTATCTGCGCTTGTCTCTATCTACTACCATGTATACGCAAACGTTCCAAAAATTTGATCCTGTTCGGCAACGTCGTTCAAGGGCATGGCACAATATTAGCCTCTAGGATTAAACAACACTGCGACATTTCTGCCATACAAGGAATCTTTTCTCCTTCTCCTTCCTCTTTTTCTTCTGATCGACAAAAAAAACCGGGAAGGTGGTCGACAAAGTGCTATGAGTAGCGCAATTTTAGTGCAGAATTCACTTCAGCTACGGAAATGATATTCAGCAAGGAGCGTTTAAAAGTAATGCATGGCTTATGAAGAGTCACTCATCTGTGACACAGGAGAGCACGCAGAAAAGGTTGCCATATGTCATCGGTGTCAAAATTCGAGGAAGGATTATTTCGTTTGCATCATCGCTGATATACTAACCTATGTATCATGTATGTAGCTTTTCAGATGGGATAGACAAGGGAAAAGCATCCCTGTGATGGGTCCTGGATAGTATTTCCGTGGAGTGACTAGCCGCTGTGCACTTTGGATCTGGAACCGACGACTCAGGCACGTTTGCCTCTCTTCACACAGGCAGATATGTATATGTACTTCCCAAGTACACCTCGATAGCGTGCGTGTTCCATATTACGTAGTGACAGTAAATATTATCTAGGAATGGGGCGGTTTCAACTAATTGGAAACGAAAGGACTATACGATATGTGGCGTAGTCTGTACACTACACAGCATTGTTCGAGAACCAATAAAAGGAAACCGAAACCTATAGAAATCGCTTCCGCATACAGCTAGCTCTTCAACTACTCTTATTGTTGGGTATTATCCCCCTACATACATATATCCCATCATACACATCGTCCACACCCCATACATACATATCCCATCACCATATTTAAACAATATCCAGTACGTTCTGTGGGCCTAGTGTCAGAAACCCTCCTCTACTGCATAGAACTTTACTTCCAAATCCGTCTGATAGGAAACCTACTCATCAGTTCGCATTTGTTTGCTCTTTTGGAGCAGCAGTAGAGCAGCCGCTTATTACAAGCGAATGTCGAAGAACCCATCTCGCATTATATGAAGATTACACTAGGAATTATGGGTGAAGAATGGTGCTCTTGAGCTCCTAAAGGAGCAGGATTTTATAATCGCTTACCCTGTCAGAAGCGAATAGCCTACGAAAGATCTAAATTGCTATCTGGCTTCTAAAAATGTCCACTTTCACTTGCACCAAAACTCAATTGCCATATTCTCGTCCTGTGCAAAACCAAGTTTCTTATCAATTTCATCCACTTAAATGAAGACGTGAAGTGCTGAGTAAGTGATCTGAGGACCATGGACGACATCCTCAAGAAGCGCTGGAAGTATTGCTTTCTTTTTCGCTTTTCAGACTGCAATGATCGTTTTCCTGTTCGCACTCGTGCTCGTCACTGTCAACGCCCAACAAGATAACTCCGGTAAGACTTTTCCGTTACATTTGTCCCAAACTTAAGAGATATGCAAGCATTGCCTCAACCGCGCACATGTGCGCACGATTGACAGTCGCTAAGTTTAGGCCCCGTTTATACTTCCGGCACCGAGCGACGCGACGGCATGTAAAGTGGCCAAATTGATCGATCGCGTCGCCCAATCAATATGGCCACTATATGTGGCGTCGCGTCGCTTGGCGTCGAACTATAAACAGGGCCTTCCACTTGCGCCGCTGCGCGGCGCGGCACGATGGTCGGGATGGATATCGACCGGGCGGCGCGAAAAATCGATATCTATGGCGATCGTGGTGCAAGTATAAACTAGGGCTAAGGGACACACACACCCGAATCGATTTGTAGGTTGGGTTCCCAATTAAGCCGAGCAAACCTTCTCTCATCCCTCTGGCGTTGGTGGACTGAAAGCATACGTG
The DNA here is from genome assembly GCA_947396885.1 of Heligmosomoides polygyrus polygyrus. Taxonomy (NCBI): domain Eukaryota; kingdom Metazoa; phylum Nematoda; class Chromadorea; order Rhabditida; family Heligmosomidae; genus Heligmosomoides; species Heligmosomoides polygyrus. The sequence continues at coordinate 74,681,617 of OX377206.1, read as the reverse complement.
TTTGGAGAAATAGTAAATTGAATTGTTTACAAACCCAGCCTCCTCAAGAATTAGTCAAAGACACAACTGGAGTTAACTAGAAGTCTATATCACATACAACACAGCTCCATATGCAGTTGCGGAATGAGTGTCGCATTCTAAAAGGCATCAGTTATCACCGACCTTTTTTCCTCGCACATTGGGACGCTCTGCCCATTTAACGTAACTCGGTGGGCGATGAAGTTGAGCGGGTTATCTCGCTTAGCGTTGTGCGATCTGTCCGTAAAACCAAAATTTCTACCCGTTTTATGACATGGAAGCAATGGTACGATAAAATACTTTCAGACTACTGCACCACACCGAAGGCGACGATAGATCTTCAAGATATGGGCTATAGCCAAATTTCGTATCCTCGGAAATATCAGCCTGGAGACAAAATCACAGCCACATGTCGCAGAAACGGGCAAACAGGTATCTGATTTTGTTGCACTAGCCACGTTGAACTGAAGTGCAAATGCAAAAACCTTCCTCTTGAGGAAGTTCGTTCAAGCTAGTAACTTTAATTAAGCTATGTTATACCACACTATACTATATTATACTCTAGTTGAAGTATTCGTGACACATACATTTTCCATAACTTGAGCTGAATCTGCTGATCGCAACTAGTCTTACTAAGCTGCACAGTGCTTTAGTATCCTTCTTCATGTGATGCTAGTTCAAAAGTCTATAAAATTGTGAAGTGTTGTCTGGACACATTTTTTACTTTACAGAGACTCACGTTCTGGCGTGCGAATGCAATATGTGGATACCAGAAGATCCCGCTAAATTCAAGTGCGAGTGAAGAAGCAGTATGTAGTGATGTTTCGAATAAAATTTAACTCCGAACAGGAGCTCTTCTCAAATGTGTTAAGCCTCCAGATACACTTCTTCACATCACAACAAGTTACCGGAAAAGTTGAATGCGTGATATATGACTGTGACAATCGCATTCAAAACATCCCACCCTAGATATTACTTAGAAATCTCCAGAGCATCTGTATGGAGCATCATTCATACATAGTCAGCATGCCTTCAACTTCAGATCACTAGGTCCAAGATAGCCTTGCTCTCGGCTCTACCTTAGACAGTTAGCACAAGGATTTGGGTGGTCGCAGTAATTATGCTACACGCACTAATTTCTCAGCTTTCACATCAGATGTCAATGTTATACCAGTCAATCGTTTCCGATCGCTTATTTGATACTTACCACTTGGTAAGAAGCTCATCTAGCCGTCAACTCATTGTCATTTCTATATCTCAAAGAACAAAATTAGGAGGAACAAATTTCACACTGTCGTTCGATATTATCGATCGGTGTTGTTTTTTGCAAACAAAGCCGGCTCGAGGCCATCGCGTATTTTTGATATGGACCTGGCTTTCAGCCGAACATTCTCGGAGCATGAGTAGCACCACCAAGGTAAGAGTGTTCAAGACGTTTCAGAGAACTTTGTTAGTGGGTACATTCTTCTTTGAGTCGAAATTTTGTTCCCAACAAGGTACGACATAGAAGAACAATGCTGTGCCAGGAAAGGAAGCTACTTCGTACAGGCAGTTCATCGCTGGTTCATCTTCTTCAGTGTGAAAAGTAATAGCTCAGCGCTTTCGTGTGTTCCTCGAAACCTGCAAACTGCAGTCAAAATGTTCCCATTTCGGAATGCTTCACGAATGTCATCCTTGCGCAGGGGCCACATCATTTCCCGCTTTTTTCCTTCTGATTCAACGGAAAGGATCGATTTTGAGTTCATCAATTTCTCATCGCTAGTTGCAAAAAAAGAGTTCTACGAAGAAATGGGAATCACAATTCTGTCTGGGTATGTAGTATGAAAAGAAGATCTGCTAGCACAGCACACATGAAACCCTACCTTCGTTCAAGGTCTTGTTCATTCGTCTGATATTTGAGCGGAATGCTTTACTAGAACTGTGTTGAGGAAAGATTAGAAATTACTACTATGAGCAACTCGAACTACTAGGTGACAGATTCCTATGACTTCTCCACTTTATTTGACAAAGGGGACCCGTTATTCTAAAATTCACGCAAACTAAACAGGACGATTCGAGATTCGAAACCATCTAATATTTTTTGCGCAGCGCTGGTGCGGTTGCTTCAAAATAATTAATGTTCACTCTATTCATTACAATCCTGGTAGTCAAGATACGTACTCAAGTGTTAATGCTAACCTGATGCTTAAGAATTCGCTTCTAGTCCTATATGAGACTGAGTTCGTAGTACCAGAATTTATTTACAACCTCTACTGATCTGATAAAGGGTAGTAAATGTAGACACAATCAAACAAACGCCTTTCAAGGTTCATTTGATTGTGTTTAAGGGCTTTTTTAAGAGCCTTATCATAGAATTGCAAGATAAATACTTGTTTTAATCCCTCAAGTCTGACACGGCGATAACTAATTAGGCTCCACATTCAACTCCACGGCAGCTCTGTTCGTCGAGGAAAACCAATTAGAAATCTGGCACTTTCAATGGGTTTGTCTGAATAATATGCCAGAGCGACCGAAATCAGTCTTGAGGAAATGTTAGTCATCCCTCAAGCATTAATACTACCCACGAGTGGGTGAACTACGACAGAACCAAACATTCTCAATTAAGAGATCTTGCTCAAAATACTGAACCTCGAGGAACATGAGTACGCTGGAATTTATCAGAACAGATATTATGTGAAAATCCGCATAATTGGCTGAACGAGGGAAATTTAACAAAATTCTCTCGCGAAGACTACATGTGACGGAGTTGTCGACCTCGATAGATGACTAAAATGGAAATGAGCTACCACCAGTGCTGAAGCATCACTCAACGTCTCTTCCTAAATGTTTCAGTGAACGAATGTGTTTGCTCAGACTGCTAACCCTTTCTCAAGTTACACTTCGTCACAAGAAGGCGGTCCATGTCCTACAGCAAGGAATCAAGTAAGATACGCCTTAGAACTGTCGAAGCACCTCTGTGAGATGAAAACTAAAAGGCGACCAAAAGTGATAGAGCACAACCCTCACCTTGCTGGTGCGTATAAAACCCTAGCACATGGGAATAAGGAGTCCGATCGTCAACGAAGTTAGAGTGGGCCTTACACAGAACATTGGGCAGGGCAATAATGTACGCTCGATTTGAGGTGAAGAAGGAAGAGTTGTGTAAAGTTTGTAAGCAAATGTCAAAACGTTTGTATTTCTGCCTGCTGCAAAGGAAAACCTGGCTCTTGGGTCAGAAAAAAGACAACGAAGAGAAGAGCATGGCCGGCGCAAAGAGAAGGAATTTAGATTTAAGTAGGAAGGCATTGGAATTTTGAAAGAATTTTGAAATGGCATTGGAACATCAGTTGCGCAAACGGTTTGGAGAGAGCGGCACTGGAGATCGGCTTCATGGAACCAGCCGAGCTTCGGCGGTTTCTCTCCAGACGCATGCGAATTTCCCTCGGCTGGGCAGCGACGGCGGTCCGGTCAGCGGCGACGGCGGCGGCTAGTGGTAGCCGAGGGACGAGGCGATGAGTGGCTGCGCACAGATGTACGTTCGTCTGAGAGCTCCATAAATAGAGGCATGAAACCAGCTAAGGAACAGTCGCTTATTGTGTATGTGTGTCGGGCAACGCAAGCAGCCAGCAGGGATGTGTCCGCTGGCTGAAGCTGATGGACGACGGAGAAACCAGAGTCGACCGACAACCGCTGGTCGCACGTCTCCTGCTGTGTCGGTGTGGTTGAAATGAGCAAACCAAACGAGATCGTCCACATCTACCCGTAATGCTACTAGCAACAAACACTTCGCACACAGTACTGTAATTGCGCCGTCGGATCTGTCGGGGAGCGACATGCGCGGCCGCCTCTTCCACGAGGCGCAGCTATATCACCTCCTGCAAAGGAACAGAGCATTTAGTTGTGAGGCTTGGGAAGTCCCGTGAATTTCTGCCTCCTAATCAACACCGAGGATTTAGACGTGACTGTCTTGTGAAGTGACATGTGTGACGAAAGAGCTCGATTTGATCTGTTTTGTTTAGCTCCCCGAAGCGCACTGTTCAACTCAACTACTACGCCGAAACACTCTGCACGTCACAACGTTGACCTAAACTGCCTCGCTCTGCCTGAAAATTGACTCAGTAGTGCCTCAAGTTGCAGAAGCTGATTTGATCGGCATGTGTTCATATCGTGTAGCAGTCATTTTGAAGCTGGGAGAAAATGAACTCGCCCCTGAGATTGAGTGGCACAACTCACAGGTTTTATGTTAGGTCCGTTTCTAAAAATTTCTAAAAAGAGGCTAGTAATACAATAGTAATAAGCGATGCTGTGTCCACTTTATTCTCTAATCTTCTTTTTGGGGTGCCTCGACTTTAATTCAAATAGATGTGTTGTTGCAGTGCAAGTTGGGTATATTTATAGTATTCACACCTAATTCGTGTTTTTTTTTTGTTCCTCATTGTCGAGTTTTCTTGCGTTCCTTTTGTTTTCTAGCATAGCTACATTTCTGTTCGGTCTATGTATCTATTGTCATCCTCATGTTCTTCCTTCCTTCTACGGCGGCAGTTAATAGAATCCGGAACCGATTTCGATTGCGAATTACAGCGTTTGGAGGACTACTGTTTTCTCATTCAATTGCCCCATTATCCATACCACCAGCCGGGTTTTCCTTTCATCAAATTATTTTGCGGCTTCTTATCTTCCCCAGCAAATATGCCCTCAAATAATACATAATCCCTCGTTTGGCTCGTTTTGCGCCTCAATATTTATTTATTTATTTATTGCACATGTTTGTGCGCTATACAAAAAAGGATCGTAATTAGAGAAACACGTAACGTTTAACGGGCTTAATTGTATCTTGATTTGTATGTAATATGCCGGGTCCATGAAATTCTTATGTTTTGTTTGTGCCCACAATTACGTTCAGTTGAATAAATACAACCTAATAGACTCCGAGTAATGGAATGGCCAGCTTGCTCACCTGACTGCAACCCAATGGAGAACATGTGAGGTATCTTGGTCCGGCAGGTCAACTTGAATAACAGGCAGTTCAACAATGTTGGGGAGCTGAAAACCGCTATTTTGACTGCCTGGATAACATCGCTGACGAAGTGATCCAGAAACTTGTTAGTAGCATGCGTAGCAGGGTATTTGATGTAATAAGAAATAACGGTGGTCCAATTGACTATTAATTTTTAACAAAAATCGTATTTTTTGAGGGTGGCTACATACTTTTGAAACCAACAAAAAATTCAAAAACGCCTAGTGTTTGCCGGAGATCAAGCTTTTTTTCTGGAAAGAGCAATCTAACTATTTTCGTCTACGGGGAATCCAATGCTGCTAACTCCAGTTCGTAGAAACGAAAGCGAAACGAGAAAATTTTGAATTTAAGGTGGCTACATACTTTTGAAACGCACTGTATTATAAGTAGATCAATCAATTACAGATGGCTGTCACCCCGACAAAGAGTTCTACAACGGAGGAAATTTCCAGATGAGAAGAAATTAGGCATAAAAAAAAACAAAATTAGTGAATGAAGCTGAAGGGGGAACCGGACATAATGGACATGCAAAACGTGGTCTCTTCATCGTAGGTGTCATTTTTTCTTTGGAGGTGTCTCCGAAGAGCGCCGTCGTTCAAGATGTTGGATCTCCCTGCTACGACGTCTACACTGTTCTCGCCTGGTTAGTAGCACATCCCAAGAGACCTATTTTAAAATATTACACAGATCATCGGAGAAGGTCTACATCCCTCTAAACTCCCGTTGCATTTGTGCAAGTGAGGAGTTAACCAAGTTTTTGTGGCAATATGTAGTTACGGTCATCCTGTACATATGCTCCTTTGCACTTCGTATGCAGAACTGAAACGAATGCCTCTGAAAGTAAATGCGCTCCACGAATTTAGTCTGCAGAGCAATTGATAGGATAAGATTGGCTGGGATCTCTTCATGATTTGTGCCACGCATTCTACACTGTATTTACGGGACATCGCATGGACTATTTGAATGCGTGTTTGTCCCATGCAATGTATTCGTTGAACAAGCTAGGCAAGTCTGGTATCCTGGTGACAATTCACCGACCACAGAAAGGTTAAACACTCCGTTTCCTGGGCTTGATCCGAACCGATTACCTCGTTTTTGGGATGCGAGCGTCAGGCGCCTACTCCGACTGCGCTACTACGCACTAAGACTCAGAGATACAGAAAAGCAATTAATCTTATTCAATTGTAGATTTTTTGCCTTAATTTTCGACCACATTTTTAATTTGTTCTCCTGGTGGTCTGCGTGCGAACAAAAACGGGCTTAAGTTGAAGCTAAGGCCACTAGAATCACATGAGTATCCATCATTGCAGTTCTATATTTGCGACGTCTACAGACCACCTATTAATGTCCTGTTGTAAAAATATTCAATTCTACACAGGGCACATTCGTATGAAGAGGAAAGCGTTTTGGCTTTTTGGGAAGTCGCGCCTTTTTCAGGCTTACCGTTTTAAAGACTATGCAAGGAATGAATTTAATGAAATAAAAAAGCAGGCCTAAAGACCACAATTAATCGCTGAATGTCTGTCCGCAAAATAATTAATTGTAAAAATGCACAGCAATTAGTTCCTCTAGATGACTTGATAGATTCGACATATCGAACAAGCATCCTACGCTGAGGTCCTTTCTGTAGGTAATCTGCCGGACACCAATGCAATAAGGACACGGTACATATTTGCTTCACCATTTAAAACACGTGCTTCAAGTTTAAAAATAGAAGAAATGGGTGACCTGAACGCAGAACCACTGATCTGGCGCCGTCGTTCAGTGCCTTATCTCGCATCCTCGGGGAAGAAGCAACAGCGAGACAAACGCATTTTTGGTAGGAGCAGATGAAAAATGCATACACATCCATGTCAAAATCGACGTTCTTCAGAGCAAACTGGACACTATTGTATTCAAGCCTAATACCAGGAATACCCCAACGGTCGTCTTCCAAATTAAATTTTACATAATCTGAAGAAGCCAAAACTTTTTTCCATAAAAATATAACTGTTACTTTCTTGGAAATTGTATAATTCTCGTGCTGTAAAAAATTAGTGCAGAGCACAGTTGAGTTTCTATAATATTGCTGCTTTCCCAAATAAAATAATACGAAAACACAACTAGTTACACTAAACATAATAGGAATATCAAACCGAATTAAAAACAAAAGGGCTTGCCACCGTTTCGTTCCTGCCCTTAGACGATTGCAAGCTAAAAGAGTTACATGAAAGAATAAGGACCTCCCCGGAACTCCTCAGTAAGGAGGGAGGTCCTTAAAGAAACAAGGAAGAAAACAACTTACCGAAATTGCTTCATCGAAGAAAGTCACCAATGCCGCGTTGTTGAAAAGGAATACCATGCAGTCAGAGAACAAGTAGAAAATATAAAAGAATCCAGCCTAAAATGAATCTGTAACATAATGAATAGTGATTGAACGAATCAAATAAGCATTGGGATTAATGTCATGTTTCGGCTGAGTTTCAACTGAAGAAAAACAACATTTTTTGGTGTGTCAGAAGGAGGTAGTGCCATGAAGTGTGTCATGCACGTGTCCAGGAAGCAAGGCTTCATTTGATTCTTAACGAAAATTCTGTTTACGCCGAGTTAAAAACTGATCAATGGCGCACAGAGTTAATTACGCAAAACACTCATATGCACCTTAACTGCTCAGCTTCAAGAAAGTGGCTCCACCAATCAGGCAAACAAAGTGACGTGCTGGGCGAATGCGTGGCGTGCTTTCTTCTTGTAATGTTTCAAAGGTTGGTGCTATTTCGCACTCTATAGTAAGCTTAGAGCCATCATTGAGTGCAAAAATGTTAACTTTATGAAATTTCAAGCAACTCTATACGTTTTCGTGAAGGTCAGCCATAAATTTTCAAGAAAAGTCTTTGAAATTTCTAAGTTGTAAGATTTATCTTTACCTTTTCGCTTAATTTGGAAGGGTCTTGTTCTCATTAAAAGGATATTGACTTCAGAAGTGCCCAGTTTCTAGATAAGTGTACTTTTTGTTATGAAAGTGGTATATTAATGTATGTGGAAGAGACGTATGCACATATATGGCTGGTTAAGTGATTCCTGATTTTGGACAAACGTATGCCAGAGCGGGATCTTGACAGAAATCAGGATTTCTTTTTGTAAGTCCAAGGCCAAAGCACGCCCTCTATATGAAGCTCGTGGCGAAGTCTGGGCGACCAAAGTTGTAGTACCGCAATCTATGAATGATCCCATTAGACGTGTTTGAGATTGATGCCGACAGTTCAGCAGCTTCAGGAGGTCGTGAATAATCCACTCAGTGTGAATGTTCTCGAAGCTCTTATGGGTACATCGTCCAATAAGGCAGAACGCTGTTGTATGCAGTCACGTGGCTGATGTTTTCCAAGAAAAGAGCTCTACGTGTAACTGTGATAAGTTGGTTACTATAGTGATGTTGAGTAGCGGAGGGAAACCTGTCCAGTCTCCACTCCTCGTCGTCGCCCGTATTCTGCGTCTGATACCTCATTAAAGCCGTATTTCTACACGAGGTCCCACTTCCTCATTGCCACTCTTGAGGTGAGGTGTTCAAAAATGGAGAGCGTCATCAATTAGTTGAAAGCAATTTCCTTCTAGGTGCTCCTGTCGACGCGTCGCGCTTTTTCATCGAAACTGCTCAGACCCACCTCATTTTCGACGATTTTTTTACAACTCCTGCGCAATGTCGGGTAGGAGTTTTTCTGTCATCAATTAAGCGAACGTCTTTAGTCGTTCGTTCGTTAAAGTGAGCGCAATTTCCCTTTTCCCAGACCTCATCACCACCACCGCCTGAGATGATCTGCTCAAGAAGGGACTTAAAGACAATCCGGACTTAATTGACTTGCAATCGGATCAAAATTGGTAGAGAGCTAACCATAAGAGGACAGAGATTCGATTTTATTCATCGTGATCATAGACATGCTTCATAAATAGAAGCTGTGCCTCAGCATTTGGATTTCTCCGTACATAATTTTAAATCTCTATTAGAGACACTGGCTGCCCTCGCAACAAAACGTGGAGGAGCATTCACTTTTATTTTCAGAACTTCTCAGCTTAGCATAGAGTTACGATGTGTTTGCTTACTTTTATTGAAGTCAAAGTTTTGAGTTAAATTTTGAAGGAAATCGGTAGCGCTTCAATGATCTATGTACTCAGAGATCACCCAATTCCGTAACTAATCGCATTCTCCGTTCTGCTAGGTCACAAGCAGAGTAAAGACAGTTGCTGAGGACTTGAAAGTGTAGAGATTTATGTCAAATCTTCTGCACTGGAAGCACAATGGGAAAGTTTTGAGAAGAGACGCGCTACATACATATGCAGTACTCACCGTTTCCGACCTGTATCTAACTCATTTCTTGCGCTCATTTTTCTACGCTTTTTTTACTTTTTGTAAACTTCTGCAATATACGACAAACACGCTGCTAAGATAAAAAGTGTAGGAGCTGCTACGTATATAACTTTTGAAAGACAGACAACCGGCAATAGAAACATATGGTTCCTCATTCCCTGTTTCAATTCAACACTTCTTCAGCCAGTTATGGGGTTAGCATGCCATATAGACTAACGCTGGCTGTGATAAATTTCAGAATTCAGAAATAACAAAGGGTAAGGTATCTGCAGAATTCGAATGCTGGTTGGGATCCTACGTAGGCCGTCCAGCCTTCTATTCTCTTGGGGTCGGTGAGCTGGTATCAGGCCTATCCGGTAGGACCGAAAAACGTTGCCTTGTAGAAGTAGAACGCATGGCGCACCTCCACCCCCCCCCCCCCCCAAACGGTTCACTAACACCGTCTCTCATCGTCTAGCCCTTATCCTCCTACAATGTAGGCAAGAAAGCCAAGTCAGAAATAAAGCGTCTGCATTCCAGAAGGCGTGGCAGAAACGTTTCTGGAAAATCGTAGGCTTAAGGCAAATCGGACTAAGGAATCTTCAATGGGATGAAAAGTCATTGCAGTCCGCCCACAATAATATTATAACAAATTATAACCTGCCAACGCATGACCACGTTTATAACTAGTTATTCTTAGCGTTTCAGAAAAAGTCGTCGACAATAATCCGATGAGCGAGACGAATCTACGCAAGAGGTCAGTGGTTTAAAGGTTTTTTGTGACTGTCGCTATCCTTATAAATGTGAGAATATATCCAGCGTCCATGATAAGCTCTTCATGAGCTCTTTTTTGTCGATTTGTCGCACGTGCTGTAATCCTTATGCTTTAGCGCAGAAACAATCTGTAGTTATAGAAATTGAAATACTTGAATATCTAAAAAAGCGCAGCTCGATGGCCTTCACTTCTTGTAACTCCTCATCTACACATCAAACACATCATGGAATTACATTAGGGTTATCGACGTGTCACACGAGATAGCCCTCAGTTATAAGCAACACCGAGAAAAACATCTGAACAAAGAGCAGTAACAAAGAATGTAGTCGCTGTGATTCAATGGCAAAGGCCAATGCGATTCAGAAGAAGAACACACAATCCAGTTCTCGTTACGCACGCATTTCCATTGAGGAATAACGCCACTTATGTAGATGCTCCGGTGAGTAACTCCGTCGAAATAAGTTCAACGTAGCACTGCTAAAATAATGTTGGAATATTGGGGCCTATACGGCGAGAATGGAAGAAGAAAATGGCTCCAATACACATTTTTCTTTTGAAGCGGCCATCGATATCACAGGAGTAATGCGAGTGCAAATTGGAAAATCATTAAAAGGGTACTGACCTCAAAAGTGTCCAGTTTTCTAGATAACTGTACTTTTTGTTGTGAAAGTAATATATTAATGTATGTGGAGGAGACATATGTACATATACGGCTGGATAAGTGACTCCTGATTTTGACGATTGGCAAACTTTTAATGCAAATGTCTGGTGCAGTCTGCGAACTGCAGCAGCGAGGCTCCACACTTCGTATAATAATAGGTGATAATAGGGGTCCACAGTTTGAGGCCTGGTGAGTTGTGCATGCTCGGGAAAAGCCACTGTAAACGGCAAAGCCCGATCAAGGCACCTCTCACTTGTCAGATACGTGAAACAAGTGAGATGCATCAAGAAATAGATACGCTAACGTCGCTGCTCCTCACACCTAGATTTTTGTGAATGAAATCTCAGCATTCCTGACTATACGTCCAACATGTCTCTTTGAAAACCTATTTTGCAGATAGACTCTTTTCAACACGCTTGTCCTTCGGATAGTGACGTCATTTTCAGAAACTTAAAATCGGCCTGGTCCATTTAGTCGAACTCACCGCTCAAGCACCTGCCAGGAGTTTTATTTTTTACATATAAACAGTTTTGCATTAAGGGTGAAAAATATAATGGGCAGCTCGTATTCACGGTACATGGATGGATGCAGAGTTTCGCTACGCACTGGTACCTATATATGTCATAAAAAGCAGAAAAAGTTTGAGAAAAATTCGCGAGCTGCAGAAGAAGCAAGGCACTATTTAAATTTTCAATTCTCAATCGCTCCTTGATTTTCGGCATCAGTTTACAATTTCTCATCCACGACAAAAGCGCGGTCATTGATGAACTCAATCTGAAGGAGTCGGATAGCCCCAATTTATTTCTATCCATATGCGAGTCTAACGCATGTCTTCCACAGAAGTGAGTGCTACTCTTCACTAGCTTTCCTAGTTGTCTGCTATTGTTATTATTGTTATTACTATTTTGATAATTGTAGCATAGCATAGCATTATTAATTAGCCTAATGCGCACTCGTGTACATATCACTAAGCATTTCTATTATTTGAGCCTTATTCACTACTATATGTATATTTGAGGTTGTACAAAGCTAACCGATAAAGGGAAAGTTTCTTTGCTTTCCAACTGATTAGTTCAGGGAGGCTTTGCGTGAGGAGGTATCACTTCGCTGGTAAGCCTACGTTTCCACTTTAATCCACCACTGTATAATTGACCTTATCCGTAGCTTTCAATCAAGTTCTTTTGGAAGCTTCTGCGTAAGCCAGTCGGTAGCTCTCGCAAGGATGGCAATGAGCGATTATCACTGAACATTATAAGAGCCTGTTTATCTCTGAACTCTGAATTTCGAAGTACGGTGGATATGTACGTTCACAAGCGCGTCCACACCGCAGAAGATGTATTCGAGAGCACTGTGAAAGTAACTGCACTACTAAGTAGTTTTCGATAAAAGCTTCTGAAGAGTAGTTCTAAGCAACCAAGTCGAAAGGTATGGGAAGGCACTAACGTTTCGAAAACGCGCGTATAGCCAACTGTAACGAGAGGGTGGCTGCTAAGCATTTCAAAGGAGCAGCTCTTACCGAGCAAGCTGGACACGAAAGGACGAGTGTCGAATAACGTGGAAAAGTGGGTCTCTATGGAACGGTATATACAAATATCGGGCGACAGCATGCTTGACTACGTTGAGAAGGGACTTATTATTTTTCAAATGTGACTACACGTGGTGCTCTCTCGGATACTGTATGGGTAGAGGTAGGTAAATTTTAGGATTAGGCTCCAATAGAGCCCACCATCAGAGCTGTTTACGCTTACAACCTCAATAGCAGCCACTTGATCATCATCATTTTCATTAGCGTCTGCCCCGCTTGGTGGCGGGGTCCGCTCTTCTGATGTGGTGACGCCAATTCTCCCGATCAAATGCTTGATCAGGGTGCACACCAGCCATCTCTAAGTCCAAACGCAACGTATCTAGCCAACGTTGCTTCGGGCGTCCTCTGGGCCGCTTTCCAGGGACCACAAGATTCAGGCCAATCTTACACACGGTGTCGTCGTTAGCGCGAAGGACGTGGCCGTACCATCGAAGACGAGCTTCGCGCAGCTTCTCGGATATCGGGGCGACACCGAACCTCTGTCGTATGCTGTCGTTACGAACGCGGTCCAAACGCGTAACTCCAGCCGTCCACCGTAGCATCTTCGTCTCCATTACACTGAGGCGGCTTTCAACTTCCTTCGTCACGAGCCAGCACTCAGCGCCGTACGTGATTTGGACCAGGCTGCACTCACACGCTACTGGGCGGACTACTGTTCTATAAACCTTCGATTTGAGGTGCTCAGGTATTGTCCTGTCGCAAAGCACCCCAGTCAGCGAGCGCCATTTGGACCAGGCTGCACTCACACGCGCATTCACCTCCATCTTTAAGCTGCCATCGGACGTGACTGTTGACCCAAGATACTTGAAAGATGTCACTCGTGAGAGCTCAGTACCATCGATCTTAATAGATCCGTGCTCATTCACACCCGTCGTCAAGTATTCCGTCTTTTTGACGTTTAGCTTGAGACCGAACAATGCCAAACGATCGCACCACGCCTGTGCCTGTCGCTCGAGTTCAATAGCAGCCACTTGATGTTTAAAGAAAGTGAATTGAAAGAGCAAACTGCTCACTAAGCATCCGCGAAGCCGAATACTGTTAGGTGTGTCGGAACACTTTCTACACATACATATCTGAGGCGCTATACGGGTCGAAAGCCAAGTTCAAACCGCTGAAACGGTGTTCACGACGACAACGAGTGAACATGTACAATTGAGCGACTTCAAGGAGGATATCTGAGCGAACGATTAGCACGAAACCGATCTCCTTTGAGAGCTTCTCCACGTTTTAGCTCTACCACTTAATTGACAAGATAGGAAAGAAATGCGCTGCTGAACTGTTTGAAGGAGAGCCTAATAGTGAACAAGCTGAAGACACTGGAGATGTTGGAGAGTGTAAGGATTCGACGGAACGGTGTTGTGCAGCTCGATGAAGGAATAGCGCGCGGGCTCTGAATATGGAATTGTGGCGGCGTGATAGCATTGCAGTCTTAAGAACGTGGTAATGTCAGAAGAAACAGCCAACTCTTGGAGCTCTGTGGATCCGTGAAGGGCGAGACCCGCTGCTATTCGTGCCAGAGCATCTGTTACCTCTGATATAACAAGGGACCTTATGCAAGCAACACCAAAATGTTCAGTGGGTTGTGGAGTTACCGAGATTGGAGTCATGTATTATGTAGTCATACTGAATTTGATCGCATAAAAGGAGAACACGATGGATTGATAAGGAAGCCATGCACAGAATATTTTCGTTCCCACACTTACGCCTAATTTCTAACCTTATTAAAAAGCGAGAATTCTTGAAAGGTTCATCAGCTGATAAACCATAAAAAATAAAATGTGAAAAATGTGGAAAAGAATTTGCACTGTCCAAGCCTTGTCGACAATTCTAAAAATGAATGAAACGAGTGCTATGAAGTGCGCACTGAAATGAATGTATTGAACGTTAATGAAATTCTCATTCAGCCAAGCGCCCTTCAGATCGTTTTGTCACGTCATCGATTTCAGGCTTCCTTTAAAGCTTAACGAAGGAAATATTTCTGGTCATTTTGAATATAAGAACCAGTTCCGCTCTTTTTACTTTGCTCTTTTACAACATCCTGCGTAGATGCCAGCTGCACATTGAACATTAGCGTGTAGAGAAAGCACACGAAGAAAACTACGTTGCCGGTTCTCCACAAAACGTTGTGTTCAGCTGTTGCGATTATATGATTATAGCTTCTCACAGAATTTGATGGACATGGGTTTCTAGGACCCTAAACATGCACACTTATGTAGTGTTATCCATCGTCAACTACAAACACACTAAGGAGTGACTTCTCTTGAAATACGCTACGAGCTCCGGTAGATGCCAATCAAAGCTTGTCTTAAGTTTGTTGTTGTCGGGCTGTATAAATATTTATTTCATAAACGAAGTGACTTCCTAGAATCCCCGATAGATCAGTGGTTGAATACTCTATTAGGGTGGGCCAAAAGTAATGAGACAAATTCAACAAATTTCTTGATCTCTTTATAACTCAATTACAACTCAACGGTGCTGAGGAATGTATTCGCCATTGAGGTCAATGACCTTGCTGCTATCGATCAGCCAACTTCCTGATCCCAGGCTTCCAGAACTGCTTAGACATGGTGCTGATCCACTGCTCATTATGGCTGTCGAGGTTTGCTTGGGTCCTTGTGTCCCTTCCGACCATGAAGTGCTGTAGGCTCAAGAAGTAGTGGTAGTCGCATGGAGAGGTGTCCGGCGAAGACGGAGGGTGAGGCATGTGAACGTAGCGCAGCTGAACAAGCTTATCCGTGGTCACTTTTGCCCGATGGGGTGCGGCGTTGTCGAAGAGGAGGACTTTCTTGAAGCGCTGAGACCGAATAAGCGCGAGTCGCCGGTCCATCTCTTCTACTTCGTTCACCATCGCCTTAGAGTCGTCGTGCTTTTGGAAAACAGCTTCCAGTATGCCGGTCCATGGGCGCAGACTCAAAAATTCAGAAGGTGCTTCTCGCCGTGAACATCCCTCCGAACGAAGATCGGTAACAGGTCACCAGGCCTCACCCAAACTCGCTGCTTGGCAGGGTTAAGGTAGAAGACGTACTTCTCATCCTGCGTGAAGATTGAGTCCAGGCTGCTCGGGGTTGGAATTGAGTATGATTTGCGCGACACAGTCGACTCGTCAGACTGGGGTTTTGGCATGCTCCCAGAAAAGGAGAAAGTGGTCACTTCTCAGGTGGCCTTCAATAAGTAGCAACAAACATAAAAATACGGGAAGCACGAAATCGGAATCCAGTCACAACATATATTGGCACGGCATAGACTCTCGTCTCATTACTTTGGCCCACCCTAATATTTGTCTGTCATTGCGAATCCAGCAAAATGGTGGGATATGCACGCACCAGTTCCAAAGCATTATACCTTTTCCTAGAATGTACCACAGTTTAGCAGCGTTAGCTGGACTTGTTTTTTTTTCGAAAGCGACCCAACTTTAGGCCGTAACTTTTTTAGCTTCTTTTTTGTTTTTCTCCTTCTCTTTATCTGATTGAACCCATTGTTGAATTAACCATGTGAATTGAATCTCGAAAACTCGTTTCTGCATATTTTCCGAAACGTACAAAGAGGCTTAGTGAAACAGATATATATTCGCCTTCGTACAGCGTTAAGCGACCAGTACAAAGACGTCTTCTTTGTTGCCGTTCGTATGACGAACCTCTATCCCTTAGTCATCGTGACGCTTACGCGAAGACGCCGTTAGCAATGATCAGGAGAAACCCGTTCCCATCGGTCTCCGAGGACGTTAACCCGGCACAGCCCCATTCTTCTGCTTAATTCGCTTACATTTTTCCTTTCCCAGCCTACACCTGTTCCATTCAGAATGTATGACAGTGCCTCCTCTTAGGCGCTTGGCGTTTGAACATTGTAGCCAACAGTGCGTTTGCGCGTCGGCCAATAACGTGACGCAGTCCTGTCGAAGAGTTTACGACGCGATAATTGGCTGACCGTGGTCCCTCCTAACTGGTACAACGCCACTAGCCTCAATTCGGAAATTATGTCGGCGTCTACGCTGTCGGCGCAGTGGTTCTCACCGTCTGACCGTGACGTCCTTGGCGTTCCTTGTTCGCTTTCGCTCATCGCTCCTGCAACCATTTCCACACGCCGCGCTGCCACCCATTTCAGTATACCGCTGAAACTGGTGGCGAATTTCGGACAGTTGAACTCTGGTGTGGTACCCCCTATGATGCCGCTCTAATTTGTTTCAGAATCGCGTTTCCAAATAATTACTCTTTTTAGGGAACAGTGAAACCAGTTAGCCGAAACCGGTTAGCTGACCTGTCAGACTGCCAATTCTTCTCCTCATCTAGTGCACGCGCTTCAGTCTAGATCTTGCTCACTGTACACACTACGAAGAGCACATTAGCGAGAGCTGCTCATGTTGCTTTACGCTTGTCAGAACTGTTTGGTTAACGTCACGGCATTAGTTAGAGCCGCCCCGTCGTTATCTGCACAAGGCGAGACGGAACTCGAATGGGGCAGAATGTTGAGTACAAGTTCTCTTTGGCGCTCCACTTCCCCCTTCGATGAGACTGAGACCGCCTTACCTTCTACTCTAATAATAGGTGAAGTGTTTTCCTTGCAGAAGTCCACGTGGTGCTCTCTTAGGGCTGGTTGTGGCTTCCCATCCCATACTTGCTTTCGCTTTTCACTGGTCGTTTGTGTTCATTTACGGCTTCGTCATCAGCAACACCACTGGTAGTTCTGCTACTGCACAGCTTCTCCTGCTGAACAACGTGCTTAAGCTGTTCTGGTTCATTAAGTCGTGTTAACTAATGATGAAATCCACCAGGTTGTTCTAGTTATAGCCCATCCGGAGTATTCATTAGCACCTCGCTAACGACATCTTATAAGACTCACTTACCTCGAAATCATCACGTCAGTTCGGTGTTAACAGTTTGGTGATTTAGATGCGCTGCTCATGCTCATGAGGACCTCCATCTGTTACTTTCTGAGGCTCCCTGTTTTCCATAATCTGTCACGTGTTATTGGCACTTTATGGGGTTACCTCGTTAGGCGATTCCACACTCTAGCAATTCAACTTCCTCTTGCTTTGGTGTCTCTGTGCTAACTGGTTATTATGTTCCTACTTTAAAAAACCGATTTGATTTCGTATACACGAAGGGGTTTTCTGATGAATTAGTTTCTCAATTTGCAATTTAATCTCCATGTTTTCGATGCTATGTGGAGTCTATTTAGCGTTTGTTTCACTCCTAGTTGTTGTTATGTGTCGCGTGGGCATGACCAACGCCTCTAAAGGTTTATGGCTCAACTTTAAAACTTGATTTTTTTGAAGTTAAAAAACTCATTTCAAAAAACAGAAAAAAACACTGCGACTAATAGCTGTCACTGCCATGTTTCTACTGCTGCATCATTTTGATTTCCGATTCTATGACGCTGTATTAATGTACAGCTGTGGCCCGTAGCTGCGAAATTTATGCTAAGCTCACTGCAATGACATAGTGCAGACTCCTCGAAAATAAACGAGAAAGGATTCGCCGAATCACCTCCACTTCCTCCGCTCAAATTCTTAGAAGGCAGTGTCCAGTCTGCTTCTCAACCACCATTCATCAAATCCATTAATCATTCCGTCACGTATATAGGTGAAGCAGCCAGATGTTGATAGACGCAGACTGCCTTACCTTGTCTAGGTAGTAATTACTGGTAATTCAAACCCACCTGAATTGGCCACGTCGTTTTTCGCCCCCGCACGTAATCTGCATTAAAATCTGGCGCAACAGATCGATACGTACATGTCGAGGAATCGATCGCTCCAGCGTGAAGGATTCGTTTCAAATTCTGGTTTCAACCCTCAATTCATCTGGCTGGTTCATGACCGTTACACAGCAATTAGATCAACAGCGAAAAAACTGGACGAGACATTTTGAAAGTGACCCCGCTCACCTGTTCAGTACTGGAATTTAGTTGTTACGTATTTAGTGGCTATCCTTCATGTCTGCAGCTATAATGTACAATGTAAAAAATACGATTTGGTTTCTAGAAACTAGTCGTGTATGGCTTACCTACTTCCAAACGGCAGTCACCTACATTTACCGACATTGCTTCATATGGTTATAGGAATAGAAACAAACAATGCCTTCCATGAAGCATGAGTGGACAGTTGAAATAAGCAACCGCCTTCGACCTACATACGTACGGGAAGTCAGGGGCCCTCGACTTTCGAACGGGGGGGGGGGTGTGGGGGTGGAAGCACCACTAGAAAAATGGATGAAATCCAATCAGGGTCGGCGTTTTCCCAGCGAAATCATTGCAAACAATATACATATATACAAGGTACGACATATACGGTTTACCTTCTTTGTGTGTAGCGCAGTCGGAGAAGTGCCAGCTGTCGCGTGCACCCGATACCAGACCTTCTGGTTGTTCGGACTTCCCGCCCACGCCAACAAAACCTTCCATCCCTCCGGCGTTGGCGAATTAGTATCAGCTTGTCTGGGAAGGATAAAGCTCTGACTTCTTCATCGGCTGGCCACCACAGATCATTGCATAGTCAAACACAGATCACCTCCATGATATCCCGTAAAAGAAGAATGCGTGGCCCATCCCAAAACGGATTGAATAACGCCGCTGTTTATCCTTTTATCATTTTTTTATCATTTTTCTAAAATGGATCACGTTCAACTTACCGTTGCTCTTGAAAAGACTGCGCGATGTACCATCCCTTCCCAATATCTGCTTAGCTATAAAAATTGTGAAAATTGGTTAGCTATCAAGATTATGGCTTACAGACTACTGCAGTCTAAATGCAGTGTCCGCTCTTTCATAACAACGGTGTGTTCAACATATTCACTTATTCACGACCTCGTATAGAAATTTTGGTGTGCGACCATTCTCTCAAAATAACGCGCTCAGCTTGTTTTTTCGTCTCAGGTCACGAATTACATAAAATCACTACGATTCTCCTACAGAGCGTACCTGTTCTCCTGAATTTCTTTTGAACCTATGACAGCTCGTCTAACAATTACTACCCCTCTACTTTAAGCGCACTATCTACCGAACCGTAAAACCTACATTTAAGATGTGGACGACATTAACGACCACCTAGTCGCGGATTATGCACGCAACCATCCATAGCAAACACATATACGCCATACATTCCCCAGGTAAATTATCTCCTTTCTTCCTGGATAAGGCCTGTTATCGCTGCTGTTCTGCCAGCATTATTGACTTTCGCTAATAGTTTTCGTCTCTGCTTCTGCGTTTTGTGCAGCTGATTTGCCAATCAGAGATGAGCGAAATTTCTGTTTTCCGATTTTCTGGCCATGTTGGGGCAATTTTTTTGTTTTCTGGGAAAATGCCCAAAAATTGGCCAGAAGACAGAAAATGTAGCTGCCAACAAAAGTATACTATAATAGAAACCCAATAAAAAGAATCCAAAAAGCACCACAGAATCATGCGTTTCCTTCCAAAATAATGTTTCTGGAGCATTTTAAAATGTGAGAATGTGGCGTTTTTGGATGTGCTCGTGTAGATATTGCGCCAAGTACTCATGAGCTATGCCACATTGTTTACTTGTTTGTTTTTGTAAGTGCTGCTGACATGGAGCCCCTTCATACGACAGTTCTGAACTTTCATAATTTGGCTTCGTATTCCTTGCGCTTTCAACAGTAGTTTGGACCTTCTACGATTACTTACAACTTTATATTAAGGCTACAAAACTGGTGTCCTGATGGTATTTAATTTTCTTGTCGTGGAGTAATTCCGGGTAGGATTACTCTACTATTCTCCACCTCAACCTTTCAAAATTGAACATTGGTAATCGGTCAGACCCAATGATCGCTCCTTGCAGAACCTTTAGAGAAGCTGATTTTCTAACCCTGAACCTTGCTGTTTTTTGGTTGTAAAAAATTAGCAAGAGACAGAAAAGTTTTAAGCACCCTTGATTTGGCCGATGTAGTGACACAGTAGTGACACATGAAATTTTTTGCGTAATAATAATAATATGATGGAGAGTGCATACGTTTGATCCCCATTGTATAGTGTCTACACATTCGAGAAAACACTTTCACCCAAAAATTGTTGTGCTGACAACCCTTTCAGTCACAATCTCGTGTTGTTCTGTGAAATATCAAACCAGTCCACAACATCTTTGGTCTGCTATGGAGTAACTACTAGGTGTTGTAAGAAACACTGGTGAGTTGACCTGAAAACTTTCAGCTACGCACAAACCCCGGGTCACTTACTAGGAAAGGTATTCTCAAAGAATGAGGCGAACTAGGAACATAGATTCTAGCGCAGTCAGCAATACTCAATGGATCTCTGCACAGCTTTAGATATGTTGCGAGAGTGTCTATAAACTCAATTAATGGAGTTGAAAAACCCGTAGTGTTAGTGTTGCATACCTCTGGTCTCTCTTCTGGTGACAAGCGCAGTACTAATCTGGGATTGCTCCAAAGTATTCAGTTACCTTCATAAGTAATTATCATATTAGGTTGTCCCATAAGTCTTCGCCGTTTTCTTCAACGATTCACTGCAGATTTCGCCGGCCGGTCTCTTGCATAGCGCTGCATAGATTTCGAAAGAGAATGATTTACTCAATCAGAATATTTATTGGATTTCTTTTTCATCATGAAATTTGACAATTTTTAGGTCGTTGAAGTGAAAAGTGAAAAAGTGAAAAAGTAGCCATTTGCGCACTTGTTCTCTCCGCTTAGGTTTGTAATTTTTTGCGCAGTTTTTTATGGCATTTGGAAGACAATGTTCTGTACTACAAGAAAATGTTTTAGTGCTATTTGCTGATTTGTCCTTTATTGATTTTTAGGTCATCAAATTGGGACGTCCGAAGGAGGATGGTTATTTTTGCCGACAGCTCCTGCTCTGTGGTTGGACTTTTTGGGTTGGCTTTATATGTCATTCGAAAGAGAATGTCTAGGTCTATAAGAATGTGTGTCGCATCTGTTGATTTCTATTGAATATCAACAAATTGAATATCAGCCAAAAAGAGAAAAATCGTTTTCACCAAGAACTCCATCTTCTTCTTCAGTTGTTGATATTCGACAGAAATCAGCCTGAGCCAATAAACGCAACACAAATTCTTACTGAGCAAGGCATCCTCTTCCAAACGACGTATACCACCAAGCAAAAAAAAGTCCAACCACAGAACCGGAGTTTTGGTAAAAATTCGGACGGAAAAGTCGGAATTCCCAATTTGATGGCCTAAAAATCAATAAAGGGCAAGTGAGAAAACAGGACCAACACATATTCTCGTAGTACAGAACATTGCCTTCCAAGTGCAATAAAAACTGCGCAAAAAATTACAAACCTAAGCGGAGAGAACAAGCGCGCAAATGGCTACCTTTTCACTTTTCACTTCTACGACCTAAAAATTGACAAATTTCATGATGAAAAAGAAATGCAATACACGGTCTGATAGAGCAAATCATTCTCTTTCGAAAGCTATGCAGCGTTATGCAAGAGACTGACGGCGAAATCTGCAGTGAATCGTTGAAAAAACGGCGAAGACTTATGGGACAACCTAATATTATCCAACGCTTGTGATTCTTTCATTGTAATGCAGTGTCTAAGGTGTGAAAACCTATGAATCCGATCCATTAGGTCTACTTTCATCCGGTGCCTAGTGCCTGCAGTCCACTATCGGTCCCGGTTTGACAGTGAGAAGATGTTGGAATACCGTCTTCCTCTTTGTGAGCTAGACTTCACACTCAAGGAGCGTTCGTTTGGGTAGCTTGTGTGGTTATAATGGGAATGCTGGCTCAGTGTTCCATAAAAGGTCGTCTTGAATATGTAGGTCAGTTGGGAATATGATAAAGTGATTAGTGGTTATACAGTATCGTTGCTACTACACACTATTCATTCGATACGATCGAAAGTCTTCGGATAATTGGATGAGTCGAATAAGGGCAATTTTGCGAACCCGGATTTTTAGATGATTCGGATAAGGGCGAATTTGCGGACCCCGGATTTTTGGATGATTCGGATAACGGCAATTTCGCGGACCCCTGGTTTCGGATATCCGAATCGGGTATCTGACTCATTGACGCAAAATGCAGTTTATCAGAATACTACCGTTCCTTGAATAGAAACCCATCCTTTAACAACAACAACAACAACAACAACAACAACAACAACAGTGCATGTATCGAAAGCCTCTAACTTCTCGTCAAGGAAGGAAACATCGAAGAGCTGGATCATTCCAAATATAGATGTGCGAAATTTCCGCTCCCTGTTCCGAATTCCGGTTTTCGGCCGTTCTTTTGTTCCTTTGCGCGATCCTTTCCTTCGGACCGGAAGTCGGAACGGAAATAGAGACTCATCACTCATTCATTGCTTGGCACTGCCTTCATTCACCTCTTGAACATAAACGAAAGGCTGAAGAAGGAGATTAACAATGCGTTTGTGATTGTGTTGCTTTCAAACCGGTGGTGCATCCTGATGTAGAAACACTAACCCAATTGGATTTTTTTCTTTTCTTGAAACGATGTACTATCGAATAGTGTAGGTCCACAAAGGCTTCATGAGTGTTTGCGTACAGAACCAAATTCCTTATCCGGAGCATGCTTGTCTTTTTCCCTAATAATCTTAGGTCTGGCCTGGGGCACCAAATCTAGATCAGTGTTCTATAAGCACTCTTAGGCTACTAACAATGCGCTTCATAGGGACATTGGGCCTATCCTAGTCGAAGGAGGGCATGCGGTGTCTTGCGTCTCCAATCCCCTCCTCTGAATTTGTTTCAGAGCTTTAGCTAATGCCCAAGGATACAAAGGTACCCATGCGAACTCTGTGAGTGGGTGTCGTATCGAGGGTGCTGAACGCAACTGTAACCTTAACGCTGCCCCCTCCCCATTAAAGTAGATCTGGGACATTCAATAAGACCGATTAAGTGTTATTAGTGGCGAAATCTCTGGCAACGTACTTGTCATCTGGGTTCATTGCGTTCAAATTATACTTTCTTCTTATTTACGGAGAGATTTTGCACAAACTTCGATTTGTTACACTAGTAATGTTTGAAAATTCATCTTACTAATAATACGATTGCAAGGATTTTTTTAATTGTTGTGTGTTGCTGAAGAAGAGTCGCATGCTGCCTTGCTCGCTATCTAACTTCGTTAACGGCAAATCAGTTATTTCTAGCATTATGGATATTTATTTATTTATTTATGAAAAATTAAACGAAGTAATAATTTTTAAGTTAATTCCGTTTCCGTGTTCCGTATTCCGATTTCCACTTTTTTCGAAGAAGAAAATCCGCAATCTGTGGTTAAATTATTACAAGATCCGGAATTTCCAAAACGCCATTATCAAACGGCGCAAATTGGGTCGGGAGGAGGGGGGCGGTCATATTGTATTCAGTGGTTTCCCTCCTTCATAAGAAGGCACATGAATGTCGAATTACATCAGAAATGGTCTAGAGAGCTCTCCAAATGGTAGACACACAAGTATTGAATAACACTTAATTCCATACAGCATAAAGTGCGGTATGGGGCTGCTCTACATGGTGACCCCTCCCCCTCCCCCGACCCAATTCTATACAATGTGAAATAGCGAAGTGCCGATCGGAGTACGTCCTTAGTCCCTTATCTCCCGTCATCCCCGTCCTTCCTGTTCCCCGACAGCGCAACATCATGAAGATAAAGGATAAAGGACGGTGTTACTCAATCCCTTCTGGGATGCTCCAGCGCATTCTACTTCTACGGGATGTCGTGGAGGCGACATGAATGCCGTACAATGACTTGCGTTGGCCAGCCGATGAACAAGTCAGCGCTTTATCCTTCCCAGACAAGTCTGGTATCAATTGAACGACCCCGGAGGGATGGAGGGCTTGGTTGGCCTGGGCGGGAAATCCGAACCAGGATGCGCCCACTGCGCTATACGCGCCCGCGCAACATCATATTTGAAGAAAAAGATGACGAGATCGACGTAACGCTCAACAGCCTGCCAAACGTATGCAACGTCATTACGACACTATTTCACAGTGGAGTGCGAAAAAGTATGACTGAGCAGCGTGCCCGCCCGCAAAATTTGGTTTGAATGTGCTTTTATCCAAGGTTCGCAATTTCAAAATGGACCGAGGAAATTGAACGGGTTATCCGAATTTATCCGATTTTATCCGAATCATTCAGGGTCCGGATAATTGGATGATTCGGATAATGGGAATTTCGCGGACCCCGGTTTGGATGATTCGGATAAAGGCGATTTTGCGGACACCGGATTTTACGATGATTCGGATAAGGGCGATTTTAAGGACCGGATAATTGGACGATTCGGATCGGGATATCCGAATTGAGTATTCGAAAATGATTCATTCGGATCCAATGTATACTCCACACTTACACCTATCGTTGCTTGTAAAGCTCCTCAAAGTCCTGTTTAGTTCTATTTTCCTTTTTTAAGGCCTATTGCTGTCTTCCTCCTTCCAAGAGGGCCTATTGTGTGCAAATGTGCGCCACTGTAGGAAACACGTCTAATGTATCACGAGGAACACGTAAGAAGTTATTAGTTGAACACCGGAGTCGGATTCAAGTTATGGCTGAATCTATGGTTTCAAAACATCCCCTTTATATCGTGAAACTACGGTTGATGTTTAAGAACACTGTCTCTCCTCAACCACGACATATTGCATCCTCGCCATTGTTGCAAGTCGGAATCCAAAAAGAGGTAGTGGAAAAGGTGCCGAGTAATCTTCACGCACCAGAGAGTAGGGTCGCTTCACTTGTGTCGAAGTGGACGACGACCGTATGGAGCAGAGGGAGATCTACACGAACTGAACCCCTTAACCGGCGAAGCTCATAGGCCACCTACTGAGGATGTTCCCTTACTTAACCCTCAGATATTCTATGTAGCGATTGCCATTACTTCTCACTTGTCTCTCTATTTATGACCACTTCCCGAGCTCTACTGAGAACCAAGAAAAGACTGTCTGAGGGAAGCACTTCGACCTTGACTGAGCTTTTCTGAAAGCACAAAAGCGCTAAAGAGAAACGGTACCGGCCGAAAGAGCTGTAATCTCAACGAGGAACCTGTTCGAACACTTTGGTCCACTTTGACTTCTGTACTTTAACGCTGGTGAGGTCATAAAAACTGCGAGTCGGGCTCGGCGCTGTGCGCAGGTTCCAGCCGCGGCCGACGTCCGTCCCGTCTCGCTTACCTGCGTTGGCCGTCGGTCCGTCCGCTGTCGCATGACGCAGTCCGTCGGCGGACCGGTCTGTCCATTTTCGGGCAGGGTCCGCCGAGCCGGGCCAAGCAGGGCTCGCTGCTTTCCGTTTGTTTTCCTGTGCTGCTGCTGTTGCGCAGCGGTCACTCGCTCCCCACTCCCCGGCCTGACTCATGTTTATTTGCTGGAGGTTGAGGCTCTCGATTTGCGCGCCTCTATGTTCATTCGGGTTCCATTGTTTGCGATTTTCGCCCGTCTACGGTCGTGTGACATCAAATTAGCGTCGTAATCTTCAAATGCTTATTTTAGAGGCAAACCTGGTGTGTACACCTCTGCATGTTAGGTGCAGTTTTTGGAAGAGATATTCTCCCTTGTAGGCGTTCAGTTTTCTTTCCTTGTGGTGTGGTGCTATACTCCACGAAGTTCACTCGATGTCATTCGCAGTACAATGGAAAATGAGCTGCCAGCATGTACTTGTGCTGATCAAGTTCGCTTGTCTACACGACAAAGGAAAAGAACTTCAGCAGCAAACACTTGAGAGCGACATCAAAACTGCCACGTCTTCCGCACAAACAGGCTCTTCACTCTTACTGCCAGAACACCCTGCAATGTAGCTCACGGCTCCACACTGTTTTTGCTGTGCTTGTTTGTGTTCTCGTGAAAAGTGAAAGCCATTGAGTTCTCCACTATCCTTTTTTATATTTCTTTTTCTGTGTGTTGAATCTGTGCGAGTGATCATCATCACTGCTCCTTTAATAATTTTTGCTGAAATTTTTGTCAGCTTTGCTCTCGGTGAATAATATCTTGCAATTCGTTTGCCGTTGAAGTACTATAATGATAATAAGATAGATAGGCGTCTCGCTAAACTTTAAGACCATAAAATTGTGCCATTTACTCTACATGGACTAGTGGAGGTCTCAAATGGAGTCTCTCGTTTCAATGTGGCAGTACACCTTGTCGCCCCTCGTCTTCTATACCCGCCTCGTGCAGATGGTGCAGATGGTTCTACACGCTAGTCACAAATAATGCTCTTCCATTCGAATGCGTTGTATAAGGTGAGGGGGAGGTTTAGTGATGGCAAAGCCTGGCGTAATCACTCCCTTGTTCCTACGGGCGTGTGGTAGCGCAATCGGAGGAAGCGCCGGCTGTCGCGTGCACCCCGAATGGCGGTCAGTCGAGCTTCCCGCCTAGGGCAACCAAGCCTTCCGCCCACCCGAGGTCGCCGAATTAGTACGAGATTGTCCGGGAACGATAAAACGCTGACCTGCTCATTAGCTGGCCACCAAAAGTCATTGTACAGATCAAGTACCCAATCCAATTTCCTCCACCATATCTCGCTGAAGGAGAATGCATGGCTCATCCTACGTAGGGATTGATTAACATCTTCCTTTATCCATTATCTTGATTTAGTCTGTGTAATAAGCCTTCATCCTAACTTAGTGGTCTATATACAAAAACTGCAACGGCCATCAATACACCTGGTCTGTGCTCTATCGTCCACCAACACGTATGGCCCTAACTCACTGGACCTAGAGGGAGAAAGGGTTTGGATGGATCGAGTTAGACCACCAACGTTGAATCGATTCGGGATGCAGGTGACAGTCGACGCTCATGCTCTGTGTCTCTCAATAGGGACACTAAGCAAATCGGTGGAATTCAGTCTAGTATGGATGCGTCCACGCCTTCAGTTTCTGCGCGAGAACCTGCAGGCAGCTTCTTTGAGCTCAAGGCAACTGCTAGTCTAGTGTAGTATTCCCTCCAAGCAGACGCAATGTCAGTTTACGGAATCTGGATGGGTGAAAGTCTCGGCTGCTTAGGTGCAAACACGACATCATTCCGCGCATGTGCGAGCGGTAAGCGCCTCCCTCCGGTGGGGACGTGCGCTTATTTTATATGTTGTTGAACAAGCGCTCACATTTCCAGCAGGCAGCAACCGAGATTAGTATAACATAGGCTTTCCTGAAAGCGCTTGCCGGAATGAAAGACAACTCCTTGAGGAAAAGGAAAGCTTTGCCTTCGGAGCTGCTCGGCACACGGAGAATTATAGTAATACGATAGGAAGCACTTGTAAACTTTTCTCTGTGGTCATTACAACACAAAATTTGCATCCCATCAGATTTTATAGGCCTCATCGTTTCCATTTTAAATAACCCATGAGTGTTATATAGGTTCTGCAAATTTTACCTCTCAACCTCTACCTCAGCGAATTGTCTTGCTTTAACGCTTTCATTTGCACGAAGCACGCTCTTAATGGTCTGTGTTGCCGTTCATCGCGCTTTCAAATGTTTTTCTTAAACAGCGTATTAAATTATTTTTATTTTATGTTACTATTAATGAACTTCTCGATCTTTGTAGCTACAGCCGTTTTTAATTGAACGTCGTTGTCTCGTTCAGTTTCTTCAAAAGTGATTGCTCTGAGCATCATCCATCTACACCTCGTGTTCTCATGCTCATTGCTTCCGGGCCTCATTCCTCCAAATTCTGTGAACCATGCGGTTGCTGTTCGCTAAGAATTTTTGGCTTGGAAGCTCGATTCACAGGGAGCGGTCATTATTTCCGCGCCTCAGGTCTAGAACGTGCTGCCACCTTGCCTCTGTTTGTGGAAAGACAGATCCTTCATCCTCAGCAGCAACAGCTCATTCGTTAACGATCTCCTTGCCATCGTAGGTGTAACCAAAAATCGCTCGGGAGTTCACTGCTAATTACCGCTCAAGGGTAGCCACTGAAAAACGAATGAGTCACTTCAAATGGCTCGTCGAAAACCACTAAAACAGCACCATTCCATGGCTACCATTGAGCAGATTCTTGTCGCTGGCAAAGATCGAACGCGTTCGTGTTTTGTTTCCCCCTTCGACGCGATGATTCAAGTAGGCGACTGCTGCCAACTTCCTCTTCCACTTCAGATGCGTCCATGAAGCGAAACGGCGTCGTGCCCACTGCTCCACCGCCAGAAGCCTACTATGAGGCTCCGCCACTGCCCCGACATCCTCCGCCGCGATACCGCCCGACGTCACCTGCCACGTCGCAGCCAGCTCCTGCGTGGCAGCGGCCGACCTCCCCGCGCAGCTATCCCTCTCCCCCACCTGGATGGAATATCCCTGGCCCTGCACTTCCGCCCAAGGCGAAGGCGGCTCCAGTTTCGGAGCTCCGGTATGAGGTCATAGAAGAGCCGCGAAAAACTCAGCTGGAGAATGTGTCCCGATTTAACGTGAAGCCCGGGAAGCCGAGAAGGAAATTCAACCCACAGCTTCACACCGAAAGGTATGCAAACGTCGAAATTCAGTTGTTTGGCCTGACTTCCTTAAGGGTGCTAAAACCCTGTCATGATTTCGAAGATTTATATCTTTGAAACAATGATTGCACGAAAACGAGTTCAGGAGGCTTTCGAGGAAGTTGCTATCCGCAACATAAAGGCTCTTAATAGTTAGCAGGAACGTCCTTAATCTCGTTCTCTGAAGTTTTAGCACTTCTTCAGAATCTTATCACTCAGAAGAGCCTAAACTCACTGCTACAATACCATAACAAAACGTCTTGAGGAATGATAATTTAATACACAGCTCCTATCACCGCAGAACTAAAGTTCTTATGATTGAAATTGCTTCCCTTATTTATGTTTCTCATATGTTTCCCTTACTGTAGTTTGAGAGTGTGGACTCCGCGAAAAGCATCTCCACCTAGCCCACCAAGGGCCCCTTTTCCGATTGCTCTTCAAGTTCAACGACGATCCCATCCTTAGTGAATTGTTTTTTTTCAATACTTTACAACATTTAGCTAACAGATCTAATGTGAACGCAAGATCCTAACTCATATGTTACTATACATCCATAACAGACAGCTCAGAATTAGAAATGGGATGTGAAATGTGAAGTCAGAAGTCAAAAGTCGGTCTCACCAGGATACTATCTCAACGGTAGGTCGGAACGGCGCAAATGTTGTATATGGGCAGAACCGCCTCTCTCTGGGAAGTAACAAACTGCAGGTATCTCGACCCCAATACAACTCTGCGCAGAGTTAGGGGCGACGGAAGTCGCGGGTTGGCGCCCTGTTGATTCACGTGCTCCACAGCTGACGGGCGCGCGCGGGATGAGGGCTCGTATCGTTGCCGAGCGCAGTGCACAGGTGGCGTAGTAGGGAAGAGCTCGGGCTCGTAAACGCGTGGTCGGTGGTTTGGATCCCGCAGACTGCGTTCGTTTTGCACTTTTGCAAAATCCATGTTTATCATATAGGTAATCCACCTAGGGGTATTATAGTGTGTTATAGAGCATGTTTATAACATATGCTTCAAACTACAGATTAGCTAAAATGTTCACTTCTGTGTGTCACTTATTTTAAGCCTATTTTGTGTGAAGCTGTAGTTATGTAACGATAGATATTTTGTGGCACTAGTAAAAAGTTCCGATTCCACCGTCAAAAAAATTTTTTCGCTGAAACTTTGTCTAGGGGGGGGGGATTATTTGGGGTGCTGATCACGAATCTGACATCCGTTTTTTCACGATGCGGTCGGACGCCACCCATACCGTTAACCAGGGTGGTCCAGGCAGGGTCACCGATTTCGCTGAAACTTTGTCTAGGGGGGGGTTATTTGGGGTGCTGATCACGAATCTGACATCCGTTTTTCACGATTCGGCTGAATAATATAGATACAGGATGGCACAGGATTACATTCTTAAAGTTTCTGCCGATGACGGCAGGTAGAGACAGAATCGTGAAAAACGAATGTCAGATTCGTGATCAGCACCCCAAATAACCCCCTAGACAAAGTTTCAGCGAAATCGGTGACCCTGCCTGGACCACCCTTGTTAACGGTGTGGTGGCCTTCGACCAAATCGTGAAAAACGGATATCAGATTCGTGGTCAACACCTCAAATAACCCCCCCCCCCCTAGACAAAGCTTCAGCGAAAATTTTTTTTTGACGGTGGAGTCGGAACTTTTTACTAGTGCCACAAAATATCTATCGTTATATAACTACAGCTTCAGACAAAATAGGCTTAAAATAAGTGACACACAGAAGTGACATTTTAGCTAATCTGTAGTTTGAAGCATATGTTATATGTAAACATGCTCTATAACACACTATAATACCCCTAGGTGGATTACCTATATGATAAACATGGATTTTGCAAAAGTGTAAGACGAAAGCAGCCTGCGGGATCCAAACCCCCGACCCCGCGTTTACGAGCCCGAGCTCTACCCTGCTACGCCACCCGTGCACTGCGCTTGGCAACGATACGAGCCCTCATCCCGCGCGCGCCCGTCAGCTGTGGAGCACGTGAATCAACAGGGCGCCAACCCGCGACTTCCGTCACCCCTAACTCTGCGCGGAGTTGTATTGGGGTCGAGATACCTGCAGTTTGTTACTTCCCAGAGAGAGGCGGTTCTGCCCATATACAACATTTGCGCCGTTCCGACCTACCGTTGAGATAGTATCCTGGTCAGGCCTATGTTATACTCCCGCGGGAGCATCCGCGGAAGGGCGGGAATCGCGCCGAGACTCCTCACCTGGCCAATCGCCGCGCATAGCCACGCCCGCCTCCGCCGTGCTCCATTGGTCCGCGGACGTTCCGCGGATGCTCCCGCGGGAGTATAACAGAGGCCTCACCCGATCCTTTTCTGCCGTGTCACGGATCCCAGCGTCACACGATGCAAGGGAAACTATCCGAATGTGCGACTGGCCCTCTAAGCAAGCTGCAAAGCAGAGTTTATGAGCACGTTCGTCTTCTGTTGCTCCAAGGAAACTTTACGCTATTTCATGTGGAAGGAAGTCCATAGTTTTGTTGGCTTCAGTGCCGAGAATCAAGATCAATTTGCGAGTGCGCAAAGCAGTAGCCAATTTCTGCTGTTCCATGCACCGCAACATATGTAAGACAACATATACAATTTTCACGTTGAACTTAACACTTTTCAAATATAACTGACCATTTTTCAAATCAAATCGGACACTCTTCTAAGCTAGCTTAAGAACTTTGAATCAAAGCGAGCTCTTCCAAGTTGAAATGAGCTTCTTCCACATTAAACTATAGACTCTTCAAAAGGTTAGTGTAATCTTTTGTACAAGGAAAATTTTAGCATAACTGATAGTTTTAATTTATATACCCAACGAATGAACACATTAGTTGAAAATCTATCAATTTTTGAGGAAAAATAATGATTTAAAGTCTATTTTAAAGAGAAGGAAGGCATCCTTTTTGTAGTGCCGCGAAACGGATTGCACCATGCCTCCTCTCAAGACGTCGCGATTCTTATATGACTGATAGCAGAATTTCTTTTTGCATGGAATTTGGTGCATGTTGACGTTGCAGTCAAAGCAACTGTAAATAACCCAAATATCCTTACCTTGGTGGTTCATGTAAAGGGCATTTACACTGTCAATCAAATAAAAGTCGAACCTTTTGGGTGCATTTCGCGATTTGATCGTCTAATACGCTGTATGTTTTTTTCTTTGCCGTGCTTTAAGAAGAAATTCAGTTTATTATTGTTTCTTCAAAATAAAATTTCTGTAAAATTATCAAATTTATTGGGGCAGGATAAACTTTCAAAAAAACTTCAAAGAATGTTATGCTAAATTTTCCTTGAACAATAAATTTTTCTAACCATGTTATGGAGTTTGCCGTTTAGCCGGTCTGAAGGTCGTTTCGATTTGGAAGAGTTCGCTTTAATTTCAAAAGTCTTAAAGCTAGCTTGGAAGAGTGTCCACTTTGATTTGAAAAGTGTCGACGTGAAAATGGTAAACATAGTAGGTGATATGCGAGAGTGCTGAAACGATGATAGTAGGAGAATCTTTGTGTCATTGTATGCGTTCGCAATCATCTAAGCCCTTTGACGTTGAAATGAAAAATCTTTGGAGTTCACGTACGCGCAACCCTCTAGAGCATAGTTTTCAAAGAAGTAGTGCAGTGAAAGTAGTTGCTCATATTATTTTGAAACTTGCCCTAATGAAAATTGTTTTAGAGGATGTACCGACGTCTTCTGCTGCTTTCTATTCCTTGTGTTCACAGTTGGTTGGGGAGTTGTGGCCGGCATTGGTGAGTGAAGGCTGAACTACTTTTAGTGTGCAGCGCTAGACCGGTTAGAGTCGTCGACGGAGCGCAAAAAACTTCGAGGCTAATGCACTTAAGAAGAGAGGTGAAATTGTCATGACACGTGCATCAGAAGAAGTCCGAAAGGTTTTTGCCTCTTTATGTTGCTCCGGTTTGGGACCTGGAGACCCGTCTCTTTCCATGGTAGCTCGAAAAGTGAATCTTTTGTTGCGAAGCCTCTCGAGATACCAAAACACTGCCACCTAACTTGAATTTTTACTCCCCATTTTCGCGCGATACTAATTTAGGCGCTATAGTATTCAGCTTAACCTGTTAGGTGGGTTCATCTGATGAGTCCGACTGCTGTCGTTACAGGTGGCGTTACGCTACGTCAACAAAGAGGCATGATGGGTTGGGCCAAATAAGGATGTTGGCATGTTGTCGTGTATTTTAGCCGAAAAGCAAAAGCAGCTGGTTCGTATCCCGACTACAATGACGTAGACATTCCTGGAGGACAGCACAAGGAGGGGGCAGCCGTAAAGCACTAATTGCGTAAGTCGTGCTATCCCACACAATATCTCCTGAATTTGAATGAAATGCATTGCACCATGGGACGGAATCCGAAGTTCTCGTGGAAACTCAAGCTTGGGAATGGAGACCACCATACGCCCTCCCCCCAACATGATAAATTCTAAGTTATTGTTCAACTCGCTTGCTCTCGCGTACTATGAAAGTCTCTTAGCGAACTGTGGGTGAACGTATTCGGGATACGATCCAGTTTCCCACCAACCAATGCGGCTTCGTAGCCGGCTGTGCCACCAAGGATGCCGTGCCACTGGCTGGTAGACGAACATCGCGAAATGTAGCTGCCATTGCGCCTTTGCTAATCTGGAGGACGCACCCGATCGAGTACCGCCTGAGATCATATAGTGCGAATTACGACAGCGCGGTGGTCCAAGTGAGCTTGTTGAGTGGGTGCGCATACTCTACTCTTGCCCTAAGGCCTATGTTATACTTCGGCGACGCGTCGCCGACGCTGCGACCCGTCACCGACAGCCCGTCACCGACGTCGCCCACGCTGACGTCACCACCGACGTCGCCGATGTCGCCACAGACGCGTGGTCGACGTCGGCGACGTCGTCAACAAATTCTGTGGCGGCGTCGGGGACGACGTTGACAGGAGAGCATCGAAGCGCATTTTTGGCAGCGGGTTTTCGGAGCGGGATTTCAATGTCATCATTTGGTAACCAGTCTGCCCATAGAAAGACTAAGTGATCACATCTGCCTCGAATTTGCATACATTTTGAGCTTTTCTTAATCTTCAAAAGAAATTTTAATTCTTAATTCTTCTTAATGCTTCAAGACTTGATGATGATTTTTTGTTCTATATGTACGGTAGTCTGCTCAACCATTGTTGATCTGCCGAATTTTCTCTTACTAACCAAATTTGGCTTTTAGAAGGATGGATAAGTGTTCAAAGGTTTCACTAGCAGCAATGTTAGTTTCACTACTATGATAACGAAGATATAAACATGAAGCTCAGGGAAACAACTGTCCTAAGAAAAATGTTAGAACCATTCAAAAGTACCTGTATTTTTAGGATACCCTGCATTTTTCGCAAGGCATAGTGTGTTTTTACGTTTTAAACTTTAAAAGAAGCACAAATCAATCGATACCGTCACTTTGTAAAGAGATTATAGGAGGTATTCAAGCGAAACACTATCAATAGATTGTAAAATGCAAAATAACAGACGAGTGCATGGCGCAGTCTATCCCGATCATACGTCAAAAAAGCGTCGGTTTAGCAAAGACCTTTTTCGTTAAATCGTATTTAGCTTAAATTTACGGGGAATTCTCGAAGTTCAAAGGAAAATTTAACTCTTAATTAGTAAGAATTTTATCTCGAAAAAGCTATTCGCAGAGGTCTGCATTACTATTTGAGAAAGCGAGGAAACACTACTTATTTTCTACACAGTTTCATTTTTTCTAGGCCTATTTGCTCTACAAGGAAGCAAACAGGCCTAGAAAATGCGAACAGAACGGCTGAGAAGGACACAAAAAGGAAAAGTGACAAATTGAAGGACAGCTAAGGTTTAGGGTCCCACTCCCTCCCAAACACGTGTTCTAATGAATTGTGCTTTTTGTGTTGGCAAGACGGTGTCTTTTGCACTTCTCGATTTCGTAATTCGAAGTACAGTGGTAATGATGGCAGTTCCGGGAACGAAGAACCAACCCACAATCATAACACTCCATCGGAGCGCATTTTCTGCTACCCTTGGATGACGTCGGCGACGCTGACGTCGTCGGCCCGTCTGTGGCGACGTCGGCGTCGGCGGCGGAAGTATAACACCCCCTGCGGAGCTCTCGGCGACGTCGCCGGCGACGCTGTGATGTGCGGGCTGCTACGCAGTGCGTGTCGCCGAAGTATAACATAGGCCTAAGAGTCGAGTATAGGTGCCAGCAGAGAAATCGGCTATTACAAAGGCTTCGTGCGTTCCCCATCTCTTTTTATTATCGAAGTGGATTCCATTTGGGGAGAGTAAAATCTACTTCTCTATACAGATGACGTAATGCTTGCCTGCCAGAAGCTCGTGCACAACGCTAGGCTATGTAAAACAATGCGAGCGCTTGACGACACGCGTGAATTAGACCGGATCAGCTGAGATCAGTGGCACTGCGAGTGCAGTAACAGCGGCAGACCTTCAGTATATTGTGGTTGCAGTCGCGTCTGAGGGTAGTCTAACGTAGCGAGGTGAGCTCAGGCGTGAGCAGAGCGTGGCCCAAAAGGCGCTCAACTGCAGGTGTTCTATGCGTCAGGAAGATAGCGGAACAGCCAAAAATCGAACATCTCCAGGCCGTCGTCCGACCAGTAGATTGGCCTAGACGACCCCGGAAAACTGTTCAAAAGATGGCCAACTGCGCTGGCTTGGTACGTTACACATGATCTTAGAGGAAGCCTGCGTCAACACCGACTAAGCATTTCATCGCGGACAATTACGTCACCACACCAGCAAAGCGCACCACTTCGTCGGACAGACGTTGAAGAAGAGAAGGAAGAAGAAGGAGAAGAAGAAAAAGAAGAAAAAGAAAAAACTAACCCATAACACTAGGCCTATAGATTTGTGTTTCTTCACAGGCTTCATCTCCCTTGCTTATCCATTTTTTGAGGCAACTCTTCAAATTTTGAAATGATGAAATGCAACAAAAGGAAAAAGGACGGTGATAATCAATATTTGCTTGGTTTGCGCCACGTATTCAATTCCTATGTGACAGCAGATTTATATGTGTATTTGACCTGTACAATGACAAGTGGTGGCCGGTCAATGGACAAATTACTGCTTCATCCTTCCCAGACAAGTCTGGTACCAATTGGCCGATCAGTGCAAGTCATTGCAGCAATTGCCTAGGTCAATTACGCATTCAGGTGGCCTTGACCGATAATTCATAGAAGTACATAGAATACTAGACGCATTCGAAACATGGATTGATTATCGCCGACCCCTTACCTAGTCTTAACCTCTAACGGCCATAAAAACTTACTTCATCATAAGGCGGCTATTCAATTTTTAGGTGTGCGCCGATAAACTGATTTTACTCTCGAATTTAATAAGTTCTAAATTTTAAATAAAATTCTAGAGAAAACAAATCGCTCTTCAATAGGTTTGTCAAATGCTCAACTATCTGCAAACATACACGATTTCAAATTGAAATCATCAGCCAACTATTAGGTTGTAACGAAATAAATGGCACTGACCCAATGTAAATTTAAACAGATAATATCTCGGCTTGTAGGCAAGTTTATTAATCGAGATAAAAACAACCTGATTCTACATATCTTTGCCAACGTGACACAAGCCACGACCTTCATGTTCTTCCAAGCTCTCATCTCCATTCCGGAACTTCTGATATCAACGATACGCTATCCGAATTGTGGAACATCCTTGACCGAATGCGGCGTTGATCTTCTCGTCCACCTCCTTAGCTGTAGTGCCCAGCTTGAATTCATACAAGTAAATGCCTCGGATTATCCTTTTGTCCATCTGCAAAAAAGTCAATAAAACTCTAAAATTTTCCCACTTTTACATAGAAATTTGGTACTCTCCGGTAGAGCAAAGTTTGCGCTTCTAAATGATATGCCACATGTTACGGTTTGTTCTCGATCAAACGCGTAAAGACGCGCCAAAAAATGGCGCGAGCCAGTGCCATTTAATTCGTTACAACCTAATACATATTAGATAACACAGTACACCAGTCTTCAACTTTGCCAAAGCTCGAAACAAGTGAAAGACCTTTCTCTTTCTCGCGCTAGAGGAGTAAGAGATATATGAGCATTCAAACAG
This sequence comes from Heligmosomoides polygyrus polygyrus, assembly GCA_947396885.1. Lineage (NCBI taxonomy): Eukaryota > Metazoa > Nematoda > Chromadorea > Rhabditida > Heligmosomidae > Heligmosomoides > Heligmosomoides polygyrus. The sequence continues at coordinate 74,644,799 of OX377206.1, read as the reverse complement.
TGTATCCATTTTTGGGGGCGCTTTTTTGAACTAATTCCTTATCATTAGGTGGCCCCCATCCTTCCCTCCTTGTGTAGAAAATGCGATTGGGCTTGTTCACGAGAAATGCGCTGGTTGCGAGCACTTGAAAGTGCTCTTCGCTACAATTAGACTGTTCCAGCCTACCTTTCTGATCTTGCTCCTTCCATTCTCGACAGAGCTTGACCGACCTAAAACCTTCGTACTATTGCTTCAAGCAGTAATGAGTTGTTCGGTGTTCAGGTTTTCTATGGGGCGATGCCGAGCGACTTATACTCCCGACGGACACAGCCGGGCGGCTCTGCGGGGGGTCTCGTGGTCAATCGTACAACCTCACGTAAGTTCGCTCCGTTCCGTGTCTTGAACAACCCACTTAGTGGAGGGCAAACGTCTGCCACGTTCTTCATTTTTGCTCGAAATTTAGCAACCAGCCCTATTTGTACTACTTCGACATCACAAAATGTATATCGTACTCGACAGCATTGGGAGGATGTCAGACACCTCAGGTTTGTGAGCTGTGCTTGGTTAGACTTATGGCCCAAATTCTGTCACTTCCGTCAGCAGATCACGACAAAATATATAAGAGAGAGTGCAGATAGCGCTAGCCTCTGCCAGAGACCACCGAGAACGCGAAGATGCATACAGCGGAAGGAAACGATACAGAACGCACGAAAATCCAAAATTGTGAATTGTAAACCAAAATGTTTGTAAGGTGCTCAACGTTGCCACTTCGAACAGCGTATTGTTCTAGGTGTTTGGCATGCATGCTACAAGATATGCGCCGTAGATGAGCGTTACTTGTTCAATGGTAATTCGAACACTACCATGACCGAGTCGAATTAGTCAGACGCTGAGTGCAACGCTCTTGTTTCCAAATGGGGTGGTTTAAAACGATTAATTTAAACTGGTGCATGTAGTGAATCGTGGTGCGTCTTTGCAGCAATTTATGATATTTCCAACTTAAGCTAGACACTTTTCACATCGCAGCGCTTTAAAAGTAGTTCCCAGTCTTTTTGTTAAATATCTTTCTATACAGAATATGCCAAGAACGCTGCTTGCATAACCATGAGTTCATACTCCTTCTCTTTTTTAGAAAAAAAATTAAAAGGTATGTGCCTTGAAACGTGCCCAGTTCGAATTGGCAGTTGTTCACTTCGGTTTGGAAAGAGACATATAATTGTGACGCTATCAAAATTCGTTCTGATAAGAGTTTAGGAAAATCTAGTGCGAAACTTTGGTCCGAATATATAATTGTTAGGTTGTCCCATAAGTCCTTGCAGTTTTTTTCATTCACTGCAAATTTCGCCGGCGGTCTCTTGCATAGCGCTGCACAGCTTTCGAAAGAAAATGATTTGCTCTATCCGAAAATGTATTGCATTTCTTTCTTCATCATGAATTTTGTCAATTTTTAGGTCGTTGAAGTGAAAAGTGAAAAATTGAAAAAGTAGCCATTTGCGCACTTCCGCTTAGGCTTGTAATTTTTTGCGCAGTTTTTATAGCATTTGGAAGGCAATGTTCTGTACTACAAGAATGTGTGTTAGTGCTGTTTTCTCATTTGTCCTTTATTGATTTTTAGGTCATCAAAGTGGGACGTCCAAAGGAGGATGGTTATTTTTGCCGAGAGCTCCTGCTCTGTGGTTGGACTTTTTGGGTAGGCCTTATATGTCATTCGAAAGAGAATGTCTTGCTCGATAGGAATATGTGTCGCGTTTATTGATTTCTTTTGAATATCAACAAAATGCCAAAAAGAGAAGAGTCGTCTTCACCAACAACTCCTTCTCCTTCTTCAGTTGTTGATATTCGACAGAAATTAGCGTGAGCCAATAAACGCGACACAAATTCTTAATGAGCAAGACATCCTCTTCCAAAAGACATATGACACCAAGCAAAAAAGTCCAACCACAGAACCGGAGTTTTGGTAAAAATTCGGACGGGAAAGTCGGAATCCCCAATTTGATGGCCTAAAAATCAATAAACGGCAAGTGAGAAAATAGGAACAACACAAGTTCTTGTAGCACAGAACATTCTCTTCTAAGTGCTATAAGAAACTGCGCAAAAATTACAAACTTAAGCGGAGAGAACAAGTGCGCAAATGGCTACTTTTTCACTTTTTCACTTTTCATTTCAACGACCTAAAAATTGACAAAATTCATGATGAAAAAAGAAATGCAATATACGTTCTGATAGAGCAAATCATTCTCTTTCGAAAGCTGTATAGCGCTATGCAAGAGACCGCCGAAGGAATCTGCAGTGAATCGTTGAAAGAAACTGCAAGGACTTATGGGACAACCTAATATGATACGTACTGTAGTCTGCTTAAACCCCGTTATCGGTAATGAGTCTTGAGAAATAAAAGCTAGTCTTTATTCAGATGTGCGTGTCCAGCTGCCCGAACAAGTACTTCTCCTACTTGCAACTACAAAGTCCTACAGTCTCAGCGAACGACTTTCGTGATGCAGTAGGGATTATCACTGTGTTCATCTCCTGTGTCGCCGGTGCTGACTGAACCAAAGAACTGATGTGAATTCCAGGTGATGTCGTCATTGTACTGCACAGATGACGTAAACAAGAGCACGATCGCATCATTTGCGGTGCTCCGAAGTCTGGTCCAGCAGCAGAAGTGCGCGTCGTATACGGTTAAGTCTGCTCCAGGTGTGTGATCAGTGACCGATTAACCAGCTTCATCTCTGGACTGTTTTTGTAGAAATAAACGTTCAAACCCTTCTTACCAACTGCCCTTTCCTTATTGAATTATTAAGCGTCTATGGTACTTTCCGGTAGGAAGGGCAGCACCGTTGTGAGGTCAGACCTTCCTGACCAAAGGTGGCTTTCTCCTCTTCTCCGAAATCACCAAGGAGAGCAGATATCAGGGCAAACAAGGAGTCTCTATGGTTGATTACTGCCGCTTGTGTAGTCTTCACCCCCGACGGCGTTGGCCGTCACGGAATGTATGGGATTTCTACATATATGCACTTACAAGGGGGACTGATTTCGGAATCAAATAGGCGAACGGATCGTCAAAGTAACGTTTTACTCTTCGCACGGAGTACTGTAAGCCAACTCAGTTGCCAGATTAAGGTGTTGATTGGTGATGGTGATTGGTAGGGACGCAGACGGATCGCTTTCTACCTTAACTAGCAATGCTCACAAACTATGGGACAGCTCTCCCTTCACGAGGAGACGAAATAGTTCTTTGGGGGCAGCATTTCATGTTTTGTAGTGTCACTGCACTCTGAGACTCACAATACATTTTCCGGCACCTTCGGCTGCCAAGATTAGTGCTTCTTTGTGTTAAGCTATGATTGTTGATTAGGTTCCGAATTTTGTCCTGGTGGTATGTTCTAATGAAACAGTAGAAGTTCTCTCTTGCAGTTCTGGGCCGATGCGTGCCGGAGATTCTGATTGGAGCCGTTAATTCCGCGAACAAGGTCCAACCAGGAGGCGCATCGCTGGACACTCTGAAGACCATGTTCGGCGACGATGGCTCGATACCGCCGGATCGTGCAGTGAACGAAAGTGAAAAGTAGGTCTTGCAGTAATGACAGGCGAACCTAAACTATCGAGTGCACAGACGACATTGCCCAGATGATATAGCGCCAAACATGAATGCATTATAATCTCCATACGAAGAAATTTTTGGACGAACATTTTCCAAAGGAACGAGGCGAACAAAACTGGACTGCAAACTTTTTCTGCATGTGCCAAGTATTCGCCTGCCACATTATTGTACTCGGTCGCACGTCTGAATGTGTGTACGGTTTGTGCAATAGCTAAAAGGATTGGCTCTGAAAAGGCTAACCTTTCTATGTAGCTCGGCCCTAACGTTTTCGCCGTTTTCGGCTTCTGATATCCATGCTTTTAAATGATCATAATTTTGTTCAAAGTTAACCGTTTTAAGTGATGTAAGAGCTATTACATCTGAGAATCTTTATCGAGAACAGCCACTGGTAGGTCCAAAAAGTCCATTCGTGATCGGGTGTTGAGTTGAGTTAGAGCTCATGAACTGTAGAAGCACTCTTTTGACATCCGCTTGTGCTTGATAAGAGTTCTCGTCTGTGAGCTTCCTGAGAGTTAAATAAAGGATAAAGGATAGAGGACGGCGTTACTCAATCCCTTTTAGGATACGCCAGCGCATTCTACTTCTACGGGATGTCGTGGAGGCGATATGAATGCGTATTTGGCCATACAATGACTTGCGGTGGCCAGCCGATGAAAAAGTCAGCGCTTTATCCTTCCCAGACACGTCTGGTACCAATTCACCTACCCCGGAGGGATGGAAGGCTTGGTTGGCTTGGGCGGAAAATCCGAACCAGGAACCTGGTATCGGGCGCACGCGACCGTCGGCGCCTCCTCCGAGTGCGCTACACGCGCCTTTCCTGAGAGTTACGGGAAAATAACACAACGAAAGCAACTTGTGTGGAATTTATATAGACTAGAAATAGAACCTTAAACTTTAAATCCTACACTATTTGTATGGATTGTTTTGAAGATTATTAATTAATGCTGGCGTTCAGATGGGTAAAAATTTTCTACTTTCTCGTGTCGGACTGATCACTGTGGTAATATATAAGCTAAATTCCATAAATGATCTTTTAAGTGACCTGAAAATATTGCCATGCCACAAGTATGTAAATTCTGGCCATTACTTTTCAAAATTTTTATACGTATTGTTGCGCATGGTCCCATAATACCGAAATATTTTTGAAGTTTATTTTAAAAAGTGAAATAAAATTTGGTATGTCATCTGTGAGGAGAGAAAGTAGGGGTTGCCTTTGTTGCACCATTTATCGAGTTGCCTGACCCATAAAGTCAATAGTATGTAAAATATTGCACCTGCGAAAGACTAGCTGTGAAATTCCTGAATCTTTAGATTTTCAATTTTTGTTTATTAACCATCTTAAAGAAAACGTCTAGCTCTATAAATCCGGGATAAACTACTGTTCAATATCTTCTTTGGAACGAATAAGAAACAAAAATCCGTACGAGGTGCTGCGGCGCGAGCTGCAAAGCAACCCACACGATCTGAAGGCTCTTATCAATCCAGGAGTGGTCCCTTATGAATAGTACCGCTCCACCATAATTCACGAACAACGGGCAAACATTGTCTAAAAGTGTACCAAATTCGGTGCATTCTCAGCCTTTTTATACGCCTATGTTTTTGATATAGTACTTATGGGCCACCCTGTATAGTTCAGAGGGTCTCATGTCAGTACTTTGATTCCCACTGTTTAAACAACTCCTTCTTGAGATAACCACTAACCTTGAAAAAAGCATTTCCAAGAATGAAGCAGTGAAGCTCCATAACAAAAAAAATCGTTTTTTCTTCGTCACGAAAATTGCTTTGAGCGCTTCAGTTTTAGGGACATATACATATAGTACGTATGTATATATACGCGCATACTTTTTATTAGTATGCAAACCGTTTATGCACGCTCGGAGCGCAGAAACGGCGGAAACTTTCGGTCCGATCTAATACAATCACCTATGGAATGCAGCTAAGATGTGCTAACCTTCGTAGGTAAGTTCGGTGTGGGTTATGAACCTCAGGTGGGTGGAGTACCTTACTGCCTTAGTAGTGAAAACGAATCGTGTCGAATGCGAGCAGTTCCGAACGCCTCCAGTGACTGTGCCACGAGTGCTCAACAAATACCTTTATGAAAAAATGTCCTAGCTCGGGCACAACACCGTTCGCCGTTAGCCGCGGTCGATCTTGACTTAGATCATCTACCAACTGCAACTCCTAACAGGATTAGTAGCTGCTCAACATCCACAAGCTTTGGAGATTGGAAACTAATACAGGAAGCCGTGCCAGTGAATGATAAGGCGAACAACGTTGAACAAATTCTTGTCTGCTATGCCTAGATTGTAGATGTGGGCATGTTCAAACAGCTTTGATCAAATATGTGCGCATTCTTTTGCAGGTACATTGGAACAGTGATCAACTCTGAGAGCTTCATCACGAAGATCGTCCACGACCTTTCTAAATCTTGGTGGCAGGTAAGGCACTTCTGACAATTCAGAATGTCAAGAAATAATGCGCAATAGTGTAATCGTGAATCTTCGATGATAGCTCCTGTAGCTATTGCTCCATTCACTCTTCCGCTGGAGCTCATGGGTCCGTTTTGGCGATATGAAGAGTTTCTGTGAATGTTCTTTGAAAAGGTGAGCCTCTCAACGGGGAGGAGTACAATCCTGACGGTTAAGGAAGGTGAAAGGCTCGTTCAGCTAGGATCTAGGTCACATAAATTTATGCCTTGACAAGCTCGATTCACTTGTCGCTGTGCAGCTGCTTGTTTCGTGCTCCATTTGTGAGCACAAAGTAACTGGTCTGTTCGAATTAAGTAGGTAGTAGCCTATTCTCGGAAACCACATATTTGGTTGCTCGGGAACTTCTCAGCGTCTTGTGTTACTATTTTTCGTTCGTCTATTATTAAGTGGGCGCGTGTAGCGCAGTCGGAGGAGGCGCGACTGCCGCGTGCACCCGATACCAGGTTCCTGGTTCGGATTTCCCGCCCAGGCCAACCAAGCCTTCCATCCCTCCGGGGTCGGTGAATTAGTACCAGACTTGTCTGGGAAGGATAAAGCGCTGACTTGTTCATCGGCTGGCCACCGCAAGTCATTGTATGGCCAAATACGCATTCATGTCGCCTCCACGACATCCCGTAGAAGTAGAATGCGCTGGCGCATCCCAGAAGGGATTGAGTAACGCCGTCCTTTATCCTTTATCCTTTATCCTATTATTAAGTAAAAATTCCATTTCCACTGCGCATTAATGCTACTTTCTGTACAGAATTTTTCACTCTATCTGACTAAATAATTTATGTTTCAACGTTGTTTTATATTTCTGTTCTTGAAGGGATTATTGAAGTGTGTCGAAGGAGCAGTTCCGAACGATATTTTATTTTAACTTCAACTTGGGACAAACCGCAGCCGAGACAGCTCGACAAATCAATCAAGCGTGTGGGCCTTATAGTGTTGGAGAAAGCACTCTACGACAGTGGTTCAGTAAATTTCGGACCGGAGATTTCAGCCTCGAAGTTGACCTCCGTAGCGGTCGACATGGAGCAATCCTGGACGAGGAGTTGAAGGAATTGGTGGAAGCTGAATTATCCCAAACAGTTCGCGGATCGTCGAAGAGCAAGACGTCAGTAAAACTGCTGTTGCGGATGTTTTGGGAAGATGAAAAAGCTCGAAAAGTGGGTGCCCCATGAGTTGAGTGAGCGGGAAAAATTGTCACGTTTCGAGATTTGTTCTCCTCTACTTTTACGCAACAAAACTGACCCGTTTTTGGATCGATTCATCACTTGTGATGAAAAGTGGATTCTGTATGATAACAGGAAACGTTCCGGACAGTGGTTGGACGTCGATGGGCCCAAGAAACCCCTAGGCCCAAAACGAACCTACACTGTGTGGGGGTCGGCGACTGGTGTGATCCACATCTTTTTGGCACCAGCCCACACGACCACAGCAGAGTCCTTCTGTGAGGAAGTCGGAAAACGCACCGAAAATTGCGTCAATTTCAGTCAGCATTGGTCAACAGAAGAGGCCCGATTCTCTTGTACGATAACGCCCGCTCACACGTTTCACAAAGCACTATTCGAAAGTTGAACGAATTAAGGGTTGAACTCCTGTATCAACCGCCATATTCTCCAGACCCCTCACTAACCGACCACCTCCTTTTCATAGACTTTCAGAACTTTCTCGCTGGTAAAACCTTCATCAATCAGGACCAAGCCAAAACAGCTTTCGTGGATTTTGTCGAATCTTGACCACCTAATTTTTTCGCTGATGGAGTTTGTCGACAGTCGGCCCGTTGGCAAAGGTGTACTGATTCGAGCGGTGCTTATTTCGACTAAATCCGATAAGATTTGAGAAAGTTATGATAGTTCAAAGTGAAGCACTCAAAACGCTGAGAACTTTTCGGACAACCTAATAACTCTCAACGGAAAGCTGAGACGGTTTCAAATTTCATTCAGATGAGCCATGTTCATTCCTTGTAATAATCTTACATAACCTATACTAACGGCAGCATTTATTATATAAATGAATTCTTCTATTAGGTTGAGTCATAAATTTTGCAACATCTCTGTTTTTCTTCTGGAATTCAAAGCAAACCCGCTGAAGTGTTATATTCTGTTTGAAAGCTTGTTTCGTAGCGATCATTTTGAGCTGTGAATCATTAATTTTCCTTGCGCTGTTGAAACGTTTTATTCACTAGAACGATGGCCACTCAAAGTGTGTGATTTCATTACCAATTAGTTCAAGATCAGCAGCACCCCAGCCATGGGGTCGAGCACATTCAGGAAGTCACCTGCAAGTTGACTCCTAACCGAATGAATTATTGGAAATGGTATCAGAAGTTTCCTTCCGCCCAGAAGGGCAACAAAGACAAGCTACTCCCGGGAAGATCAATTGCTGTAAACAAAAAGCGCCTGCGCCAATCCATCAAGTCGAATTCATCTCAAACCATACTATTAGGGGGGGGGGGGCAAAAGTAATGAGACACCCCATGCCGTGTCCATATATCTCGTGGCTGGAGTCTGGTTTCGTGCTTGTCGTATTTGTGTTTGTATGCTACTTACTGAAGCCCATCTGAGAAGTTACCACTTCCGCCCTTTCCGGAAGCATGCCAAAACCCCAGCCTGTCTCATGCCGAAAACCCAGTCTGACGAGTCGACCTGTGTCGCGCAAATCTAGCCCAATTCCCAACGCCAAGCAGCCTGGGCTCAATATTCACGCAAGATGAGAAGTGCATCTTCTACCTTAACCCTGCCAAGCAGCGAGTCTGGGTGAGGCCTGGTGAGCTGTTACCGACCTTTGTTCGGCGAGATGTTCACGGCGAGAAGCATCTTTGGAGCTTTTGGGTCTGCGCCCATGGATCGATTTACCGGAAGCTGTTTCCCAAGAGCACCACGATGAACTCCAAGGCCATGGTGAACGAAATAGAAGAGAAGGGCCGGCGACCCGCTCTTATTCATTCGCAGCGCTTCAAGAAGGTCCTCCTCTTCGACAACGCCGCACTCCATCGGGAACAAGTAAGCACGGATAAGCTTGGCCAGCTGAGCTACGTTCACATGCCTTACCCACCGTATTCGCTGGACATCTCTCCATGCGACTACCACTACTACTTAAGCCTACAGGACTTCCTAGTCGGAAGGGACACAAGAACCCAAGCAGTCCTTGACAACCATATCGAGCAGTTTATCAACACCAGGCTCAAGCAGTTCTGGAAGGATGGGATCAGGAAGTTGGCTGAGCGATGGCAGCAAGGTCCTTGCCCTTAATGGCAAATACATTCCTCAGCATCGTTGAGTTGTAATTGAGTTATAAGGAGATAAAGATTTTTTTCATTTTGTCTCATTACTTTCCCCCCCCCCCCTAATAATACTGACCACCGGTCTCTACACCTCCCAGTGAACTACCGCTCATCGGCTGCAGAAGATTGGTTGGTCGCCAAAATCGCCTTCGCCAGTGCCTCATGCGTTCACGGAAACCCAAGTATCGCTGTGCTTCCGACTGGGGAGAGCTCCGGCACCGGATCAGGCGAGGGGGCCTGGATCGAATCCTTACCAGCGATGAAAAGCGGATGCCTTATCGCAACTGCAAAGCAGGAAAGCAATAGCTGGAACGCAACGAGCTGGGGATTCTGACGTCAAAACCGGAGCGCCACCGAAAGAAGACGCTGCTATGCGTTTGGTGGTTCTGTAGTGGTCCGGTGCACCAGGAGCTGCTCCACGTAGTCAAGCCGTCCTCGTCGTTCACTTTGGCCAACAACTCGATTCGTTCCTGCAAAAACTAGTCGAGAAGGAATTCGATACGAGCCAATGTTTCATCCACCAGGGCAACAGCCGGCCGCTCACGGCACTTCAGACACCGGCAAAAGCTAGGAATTGGGCTGGACCAAAATCAAGCAACCACCATACACCGCGGACATTGCGTCGTCTGACTGCCATCTGCTTCGGTCGACGGAGCACCTCCTCCGTGTTGGCCGAAGTCGATGAGATCATGGCAGTGGTACATGACTTCTTCAGATCGAAACCGACCAAATTCTACAGAGATGTAATCCACCTGGTGGATGGAAAGCGGAAGAAACTCATTGAGAATGACGGCAATTACTTCGTTGAAGTCGATCATTTTTCTTTTGTGGTATAATCTTATTTTTGCTGGAAGGCAAATTTAGTTGCAAAACCTATGGCTCAACCTAATAGAAAATGAAGCCTGTGCTGAGATATACTAGAGCTTGTGCTTAGATATACTAGAGCCTACGTTCAGGCGCCAAGTCGTTTTACCCCGAGAGAAGATTATACCTACATATTTTAAGTGTAACGCTTTCAGATTCTGACCCTTGTCGGAGCAGCAGGTGTGCTGGCGTTCTTATGGACGGTGATTCTGCGCATCCTTGGTGGCTTCATGATTTGGACGTCACTGTTCGCCATAGTCGGTGTTCTAGGAGCCGGTGAGAAACGCATTCTTTGGAGGCCCATGCATTCACGACATTTATTTGCAATCCACCGTCATAGGGTCTGGATACAGCTGGTTCAAATGGACGACGCTCGTGAAGGCTGGAGCAATTGACGACTACTCGTTCCAGCCGATCTTCAGCGTCTACTTCGAAATGCCTACCACCTGGCTCGTTGTCGGTGAGCTCTGTAACTACATACATAACTAGATAAATAATGAAGGGACAGGCACAATGATCTCGGTCTTGCATGTTCCATACTCGGAAAAGTCCTCGATATTACCTCTTATCGCTTTTCTCATCATATGCAGACATGATCACTGGATCCGTCCACGGATGAGCACTACAATAATGATTTCAGTGAGGGTATCTAAAGAGGGTTACACTTTAAAGAAAAAACTGAGAACTGTCGCAACGGCGAGGATCAAATCTGCATGTTTTCTCTACCCGCCGGTTTCCTACGGACGCTGCTTACCCAGTTAAGCATCTTGTACGAAAACATAGCACATTCTTAGTGGGCAGCAAAGCACATCCCAATAAGTCTGCGATTAAACGGCAATATATTTAGAAGACTTTTGGTTTGGAGAGACTGTCTCGTTTTCGACGTCAACTGACCCTTGTGACTAGGGAATGACAAATGTGACACAGTGTTAGCTTAGGAAATGCTTGAAGCTGAACTTCAACCAGGCGGTATATGTCACTGCCTTGCCGCCATTCCAACTTGCAGGACGTTCCCTAATCGTTGTTACAGATTTGACTATCTTTTTAACAGAACTTTTTTGAGTTTTTTTTTAACAATACGGAGGCGCATTCTTCATTCTGCTGTGCATTTGGTTATCATTACGATCATAGTCCTTCATTCTAACTAGTAATGAACTTTCATTAAAATTTGGCTGTTCTCTTCTATTCCACGCAGTCATGTTTGAATCTACCCAGCCATCCCCTGTATGCACATGCTCCAATATGGGCGATCGGAAAGTGAGAGAGCAGTGACCTCTTATCGTTATTATCTCGCATGTTTACTAAACTCTGTCGGAACGCGTTTAAGACGCCTTGTAGACGTTACAAACTGAGTGGTCATTACCAATCACTTGTTATCCTATTCCCTTACTTACTGACCTCACTTGACCACTTTACAGAGTGAAAGAAAGCTGTACAGGTTGCTCTTCAGCAAGCAAGATAAGGGCAGCCGGTAGTATTTGACAATGTAGCCTCTATGAAGAGGCGCCAACGATCCAGCCAATCAAAGTGGGTGTCGATGACATCATCTCATCTGAAAACGGTGCTCTGGTTGATCGGATTGCTCCTGTTGTTCACTGGAAATCACACTGCCGGTCGGCCCCGCTCGACAGCTCAAAAATTTAAGAAAATAAGATTCACTGTAGGGTGATAAACTTTGCTCTTGGTTTCGTCTTCACTCTCAACATGATAATAGCCTTTTGATTTTAATCCAATTTTTAACTTTTGCCGAAACAGAAACTAAGATTTTTGTAATCCTGTGTGAAAAATAGCTACTTTGGCTGATTCTTCACACAGGTCGATCACCTGATGTTTAGTACTGTTGTTCAATTGTCAGGGAAGGGTGCCGTCGTTTTTCCAGACTCGTATGGTTATAAGGTCTGGTGTTTATTGCGAACTGCTTCTTAAAGTGTCCGTCAGCAACTCCTTTCTTTTACTCCATCCAGTGCTAGTGCGTACAAAGTGGACGCCTTCACGTAAACCTCGACTTGGCCGCTTACAAGTTCTCTTCGGTAGTTTTCCTCACCCTACCATTTTATTCTCGAGCACGACTTAAGCGATGTTGACAAGGTTGGGAAATTGCCAGTATGCTTCCAACTTGCGATAGACGCGCATGATAAATCTCAAACGAACAACCACCTGCCATGCGATACACCTTTTAAATGGCACCTAATTGGTAGCTACGGACAAACTCAATTATTTATATACACAGTGATAGGTAGACTATCTTAATGTGCACTCTGTTCACGATTTCGGTTCTTTCAGCGATTATTGTGAGCGTGGCCCTACTCATTGTGCTTCTCGTTCTGCTCTTCGTTCGAAAACGGATAGCCATCGCTGTGGCGCTCATCGAGGAGTCTAGCAAGTACGATTTTGCATTATGTCCACAACGTGTTGCATTCAGTTCAGATTTTGGTAGAAGGGTCCTGCTTTACGTGGAGCTACAAAAGTAAGGCATCTGTAAGACTTTTTACTGTATCTGTTCAGTAGCGTTGCTTGTAACTCCGTAAACATCTGAAGTAGTGATCTAGCATTTTGAAGACATTCTTCCAAATCCGCCGAAATACCTCTGCACCTTTTTTTAAGGATCATCTAACAACATGTTTACTCGATGCGACAACATTTGCTACCTTTTAATCCTCTACTGTTAGCGGCTAACGTTTATCTGTCACCAGATTTCGGAAAGCCGCACTTCCATAATATGAGCACATTGAACGTTATATGTGCCATCGTTAGCCTATCGTTTTGATAATGTAACCTGGCTGCTATCAATTTTAAGACAAGGTTGAGTATAGTTTGCTTTAAAACACGAAAAATTGGTTGAAACATTGGTTTATATGGAAAGTCCGTACGTGGCACATCGTCGCCTATTCCAGAGCTATTGGTCACATGATGTCCACACTACTCTTCCCCATCTTTCCGTTCGCTCTTCATCTCCTGGTAAGCACCTCCACTTCCCACAGTTCTGCCAGATGAAGACTGTAGCTGTTCTGCTGATAGGTGATCGCCCTGTGGGGAACGATAGCGATATGGCTCGCGTCGTCCGGTGTGGAGATGTGTCGACGAAACGACGGGCGCAACTCGACATGCGACTGCTCCACCAGTGCACAGGTGATCTCTTTGAAACTAGTGAACTGATTCTCTTCCGAAGCAAAATGGGCTAACGGAATCAGTTGGCCTCGCGAGAGCCGAGGCTTCTAAAAACAAATCTAGGAGGAAGATGGTAGGTCCAGAAGAGAGCCTTCGGCAAAGTAGGAATCTCGATTTGTGGACTATTAGGTTGAGTCATGCGTTTTGCAACAATATTTGTCTTTCAGCAAAAGAAACTTTTTGACAAAAGTAAAATGACCGGCTTAAACGAATTGATGTAAACTACAATATTCCCTTTTCACGTTGAATTGGACACTTTTCACATCAAATTGGACACTCTTCGAAGCTAGCCTTAGTCTTTTGAAGGCAAAGCGAACCCTTCCATATCGAAACGAGGTTCTTACAGGAATATCCACAGAATTTCCAAGATGGCTAGAATAATTTTTTGTTCAAGGAAAATTTGGTATCTCTTTTTTCAAAATTTCAAGCTCAGCGAACGAACAAACGTATTAAATAATTGAATAGAATTTTTTGAAAAAATAATAAAATAAATTTAGCTTCAAGGTTCAACAAGGCAACAATCATATAGCACATTTAAAGAACAAGTCGCGCCATGCACTAGAATAGCTCGCCGCTATTCTTATTTGTTTGTAGTGTAAATGCTGCTTACATGAAGCACTAAAATGAGAATATGCGTTCTTTACAATGATTTTCGTTGTCTCGTTTACCAGTGCTAAACTCCATGCAGACAGAATTTTGCTATTGGTCGAATAAAAATCACGTGGTCTTGGACGAGAGCGTGGTGCTATCCCTTTTTAGCACTAAAAATTCTGTTTTTCTGCCTTTTAAAACAAACTTTAAATCATTACTTTTCCTAAAAAAAATGAGATTTTCATAAAAATTTCGAACAATGTGTTCACGAAAAACTTCCATGAAATCATACAAAAACATTTCTTGAAAAAAAATATTGTAACCCTTTTGGAGAGCATGTAGTCCAATGTAGAAGAACCCCATTTTGATTCGCTTGAATTTTAAACATCTTAGGCTGGCCTAGACGCGTGTCCAATTTGATTTGAAAAATATCTAGCTTGACAAGAAAAGTGCCCAATTTAATTCGAAAAGTGTCCAGTTTGACGTAAAAATATGCAGTTCGACGTAAGTCTATATATAAGTATATGGATAGCAATCGTTAGTTATTTCGACTCGGTGTAACGGATCCTACGTTTATTTCAAGACAAAGCGAAAATAAGGAAATTGTACAACAAATATAGTTGCGGTGCCATGAATAGAAAACAGCCATAGAAAACAGAGGAGTACTCGTTCTGTCCCACTGTGTTGGAAATATTGTCCATATCGTGGCATCCTTGTGGTCTATCTGGTGGCGTACTAATTATTGTTGTAAACGTCCTGCATATTGTAGAAACAAAGGGAGTTTAATCAATCACGGATTTCTGGTTGAAGTCAAAGTCGTTTTCTTAAACACCAGCTGGCTCCTAACTACCACTCGCAACTACCTTCACTTTGGTCATGACCGTCTTTCTAAAACTTCCAAGAAATTTTTATTTTGTGACATATTTGTCAGGTCATTCCTCCTAACGGCATTTTTCATCGCTACGTAATCTTCGCTTTAAGGATCCGACTTGTGTCTTCGTCGGCCTTGTCAAGCAAGAGACGACAATATTCTGGCTGCAACTCTATAATCTGTTCGCGTTCTTCTGGATGACGTGCTTCGTTTCGTCACTCGGTTTGTGATTTTTTTGTCATTTGGAAAGGACCGGTACGTGCCAGTTCGCTGCTGAAGGTGCAGCTCAACCTGATCTGGAAAATGGTAGCAGTTAACAACAGCTGAAGGAGGACCCTAAATAGAACGCACCTCTGACCAGACGTCTACTTTGCTCGGCTTTCAGGCGATATCGCTTTGGCTGGTGCCTTTGCTAGTTATTATTGGGCGAAGAACAAGCCCAAAGACGTGCCATCGTTTCCGGTGTTGCGAGCTCTCGGTAGAGCTGTTAGGTAGGCTGTTCTTAATATAGCAAATGTTTCTATCTAAATGCTTCGCATAATTAAACAATTCAATAATACTAAATTTCTGGGCGTAGTAGGGGGCGTCCTAAACATGTAGGCGCTGTTTGAAACGTGATAACTTTGCTATCAGTAAAGAAACTGAAGAAGGTGAGAGCTCATATCAAAGCACAAGGAAATATAAATTTTATGACACTTGACCGGTTGGAATTGTATCACATACTTCTTTGAATTCTTGACTTCTACAGTCGATTGTGGTTCACTCAAATACTTGTCATAAGTTCTTCATAAAGTGATCGTATCAATTGATTTGTGCTACCTTACTACAGTGCGTTTCAAAAGTATGTATCCACTACAAAAATTCTCCACATCTCGTTTCGAGTTTGTTTTTGCAGGTCCGCACTAGCTCCGCAAGATTCCACGTAATCGAAAATAGGCGTCCACTCGCTTTCAGGAATTTTTTTCGTCTCACACGAGAATCAGACATTTTTGAAGTAAATTGGTGAAAATTGGCGTTTCAAAAGTGTGTATCCACTTGTGACAAACAAACTTCTTACTAAATTCAAAAGTCGATCGGACCACCATTATTTCTTATTACATCATGCGTCGTATTATTCATGCTACTGACAAGGATCTGAATGATTTTGTCTTCGCTGGTGTTCCTTGTAATCAAAATTGCCACCACGTCATTGAACTGTCGGTTACTCGCGTAGACTCGTCGAACCACGATCGCCCATTCTCTATTCCGTCGCTGTCAGGAGAACAGGCCGGCCAGTCCGTTACTTGAATGATGTGACGGTGGAGCCAATCTTTGGTCAACCTAGACACATGGATTGCAGCGCTGCCCTGCTGCAGAACATGTGTCCGATGTCTTCTGCCTCTCAAGAAAGGCAGAAGGATAGAGTCCAGCACACCTTGACCCTACAGACTGTCCATGCGACACGACGGAAGCCTAAGCTTCAGCATTCCGCTGCTGAAGAAGCCCACCACTGTCACTTAATGAACCGCCTCCAAACCGCCTCCAAGCCAAGGTTGCGACGACGGTGGCTTCTCGTAGGTCTCTCCAATAATGTCGGCATCCGTGTGAGAACATTCAGACTAATTTCTTCCATCTTTAGCAACGGGAAAAATCTAATCTGGATGGCCCTGATGGATACCGATATTACTGGAGAGACCTGTGAGAAACACCCGGCGTCGCAAGTTTGGAGGCGATTCATCATTGACATGAGTCGGCTTCTGTAACAGCGGAAAGTTAAAGCTTGGTCTTCCGTTGTGCTCCGTTGTGTCGCATGGTCAATCTGGAGTGTCAAGGTGTACTGGAGTCTAGCCCTCTGCTTTCCTTGAGTGGCAGAAGGAAGAGGAATCTACGAGGAATCTAGTGAAACTAGTGCGGGCCTGCAGAAATAAACGCGAAACGAAATATGGGCAAGCTTTGGAGTGGATACATACTTTTGAAACGAACTGTACCTTCTTCTGCCCATTTATAAGGATACCCTGTATTTTGCCGCAAGCTGTAGTGTGTTTTTAAGTTTCAA
>OX377206.1:74579564-74627736 GCA_947396885.1 Heligmosomoides polygyrus polygyrus | reverse complement strand
ACTTTAAAAGAATCATAAATAAATCGATAGGCCACTTATGAAGAAATTGTTGAGTGTAACATGCAAGAATAGGTGGACAGTTCCGTACCGATCAAATGTTAGGAATTTCCATTTTTCTGCGTTTTCATGTGAGCTCTTAGTTTCTTCACTGCCTTTACTGGTAGCAAAGTTATCACCTTTCAAAGAGTGCTTCCATTGTTTGGGACATCCTGTTTGCATTTTGATAAACGATCCTTCTTTCTCCTTTCAGGTACAATTTGGGTTCGCTGGCATTCGGTTCTTTGATCATCGCCATCGTGAAGATCATTCGTGTCATACTGGACTATTTGGATAAGAAGCTTTCAGCAACGAACAGCTCGATACTCAAAATAATCTTTACGTGGGTGCTCCCGTCTGTTGTTTTATTGTAGTTCCTAGTACAATAGATAGAACTAGCCCTCCTAACGCAGTAGCAGCCGTCGCCAACTGCTCCATCATGAGTTCTGTGGTAGAACATACTTGCTGCGATGGACAAGGCATAGCAGCAACAAAAAGCCATCGTGTCGGTTTTCCTGCAAATTCTATCAGTTATTTTAGAGCATTGAAGTGCTGTTTCTGGTGCATGGAAGTGTTCTTCAAGTTCCTCACGAAGAACGCCTTTATCATGGTTGGTGTTGTAAAATATTATATTATTATACCATCTCCTCTAATGGTGGAAGCAATGTTTTCCATTCTCGTCGAAGCGACACTGGCTTGTTTAGATGGCAATTTACGGAAAGAACTTCTACACGTCGGCGAAGGACAGCTTCATGCTCCTTGTCAGGAACTGTGTTCGAGCAGCCGTTGTCAATCAAGTGGCCGGAATTCTACTTTTCCTCGGCAAAGCGCTGATCACCTTGGGCATGGGTTCGTTTTCGTACTTTTCCTAGTTTCCCTTGTTGTTTCCCTTCATACACTCCTATCCCTCCGCAAGTCCTCCCTTAAAGAATTTCATTGCACTGCCTTGCCATTACTCGATCTCAACTAAATTAATTAGCTGTTAGTTAACTCGCAATTTGTAGTGTCATCTAGCAAGTAAGCACGTCGTTAAATTGTTTTCACAATACGCTGTAGAAAAAGAACGCATGGCACTCTGAGCTTCTTAGTTAACCAACCCATCTTTTCTTTTTTAATGAGGCCGAGCCTCCTATTTTTGCCTAACCATCTTTTGCTGATAACTAGCTGATGTCCTTCATTGCTTCTGAACATAAAAATAATCTTACTTTTTGAATTGAATTTTGCAGGTGTCGTCGCATTCTTCTATTTTTCCGGCCAATGGGTGGTCGATGGTATTCCACGGGTCGACTTGTACTTCTACTTTGTACCAATTATACTTGTACTGATAGGTAAGATTTTACTGCAAAACCTGATTTTTACGACTTTCCACGTTGCATCCAACGTCTCAAATGCATGAGTGCCGGTGGTGTGCACAAAAAAAAACGCTTCTTACTGTAATTTTTCTATGTTTCTGTTGCAGTTGCTTACTATTTTCTCTATCGAATTTTTCGTTAGGCACAGCTATTCACTCAGATACTTATTCATATGTAAATGTGAAATTTTGAAATTCTTGAAACTTTGAAATTTGAGAACAAAAATTATTTATTGGTGTATCCAGTCCTGGTAGATATCAGTGCTACAAATCAGTATCATCATTAATACGTTATTATCATTATCATCACATCAATAAGAACAGTGATGATATCGGAATTCTTGAACTTCTTGATATTCTGTTATTTACTTGGTGTCTTGCGAAGTCTTACAAAGTATATTAAAGTTGGTCTTCTGAAATAAAGCAGCAACCAACACAGGATTTGTTCGTGAAAGCTGATCGTTTTACGCGAGTCACTAAAGGACCGTTTGTTCGTCGGTGATCGCAATTCTGTCTGGTATCCATCCTACCTCAAATGATGGGTATTGCTAGAGCCGCATAAATCACCAGTGACCTCATCCTTGCATATTACCGAGCGACATGGGCAAATAATAATATAAATACATATGCCCTTGATAAGTATGCCGGTGGCCTCATGGCACAGCTAAGCCCAATTGTTTCCAGGCAGCTACTTCGTAGCAGATTTGTTTTTTGACGTCTACGAAATGGCTGTTGATACGACGTTCATTTGCTTCTGTGAGTTTCATAAACGCTTTGTGAAGATATTGACTGATTCAAAACCATATCGATTGCTGCCTCCTTCATATAACGAACTCGCTTTTTCAGTGGAAGATTCGGAACAGAATGACGGCAGCCCTGAGAAGCCGTTCTACATGTCGAAAAATCTTCAAAACATTCTTGATAAAAAGAATGAAACATAATGCAGTGACTGTTCTTATATCGTATCTAACACCACGCAGATTCTTCACGCGTGATTTCTCTGTGACTTTAACGACATTGTTGTTGGGTAAGCAGGACGTTAGTCAATGAAACGTGTTCAGCGCGCGATGCCGCGTATCGATCGGTCGCGGTGGCCTGTCACCGCTAATCAATTGGATGTCTGCTTTCCCACTGCTCCGAATTTCTACAAGAACACCGTTTGTCCAAAAGTGCCTTTACAGCTGTGGCTGAAAATCTTCGTGTCATCTCAGTCAACTAACCGTTTGTCTCCACTCGCTCATGAAACACATGTGATCTAACGTGTACAGTGTATATTGTTGAATCTCTTCGTTGTTTAACTTCCTAGTAGTTGACTTGTCTATGGCGAAGCAAGACTTGTGCAGATGCAGACCAACGGTGTGCGACAGCTCGCGTTTGTGGAGTGTTTCGGCTGACCAACTTCGGGCACGTACCTGCAGGTGTGTATTTGCACAAACCTCCGCTAAATGTGTGAAATGTGACCTACTGTACGTTATGTGGTATAAACAAAAAACAAATCATTCCACGGAGTCTATCTACATAGCTGCAGCACTTTGCTCTTTTCCCTTGTGTTTAAGGAAACAAAGTTGTGCGCGACCACAGCGGAGGAACTTTGCGTTGGTTTTTCATCATAAATAAATGTCGGATGGATGTGTCATAGTTCGTGTGCAGCCGAAACATCGGAAGCACTCCACGATGAAAAACGACGTCCGATGACTGAACTATCTGCACGGATGTCCACACATTCCATCCGTTTGCGAGATGCGCTGCTCCGATAGTCCAGACTCTAAACGTCCGGAGCGGAGCTACAAAGCGCAGAGCCGCTGTCAAGCATCGTTTGACTCATGGATCTAGGATTACATGTAAATGATCACACTTAGTGAGGCGCAAATTCGGAACTGTTCAACTTTTGCCGCACCATAAGAAATGCTGCTGAAACTTATCGTTAGAAAAACGCCGAAACCTGGACCACTTAGATTGTGTTCTTTTTTGTTGAAAAACAGTATCAGCTGTACCGCAGCGGCCCTGACAAAGTAGGAGGCTCATCTTCTTCTGCAAAGGGAATGGATGTGGCTTTCTGGACATGAACTGGATGTATCTGTGACGAGTTTTGAAGCGACAGTTTCACTGTGAAAAGGATCCGGATTGAAGTAGGGCGTCTATATATCCGCAAACGATAAAATGAAACAAATACATTCAGATAGTGCTAGCATAAGGCTAAAAGATAGTTAAAAAATGGGATCACATTGCTGATACGCTTCAAGTCTGAGGTTGCTTCCCCGTAACCATAGAAGATTTCATAAGAGGCATGTCGAGTTCCCATCAATCCCATTGTGGGTAGTACGCAATAGAATGGGTTTGAACTTAACGCAAGAATATTCTGATGATTACCTTAAATTTAGCCAACTTTGAATGCAAATTAATGTATGAATAAGCTCCCATCGTAGAGAAAATCCTCAAGAAAATCATCAATCATATGACACGGAGACGTCATACGTCAGTCTGACGTTTCGACAATTTCGTCGTTTTCAAATGCCTGAAAGAAGTTCGAAGCCTAAGATCAGGCACTCATCTCGGCAAAGACTTAGTATTCCAACTCAGTCAGTTTCAACGAATTCCCTAGAGTGCCAAGGTGAATCCCACTGACGCAAATTCAACTCACCGTCGTTCCACCAACGCTGAGTGAAATCTCAGTTATAGGACTACCATAGAGCAAATGTTACCCACCAAGTGCAAATCTACAGTGATGCTAAGCTATTGAAGTACTGTTCTTGGTCTCATACAACGTAATAATCAGCAAAAAGTCACTGGTATCGAAATGCACTCGTTTCGGTTGTTCATCGCTGGCTTACGTTCTCGAATCCGAAAAGCCTCTAGAGTCTTTCTGGCTCCACTTCCACATAGCAACACACCGCTCTTTATACTAAACCCGTCGCCTCCACCGCGGGCTCCCTCTCGATGTTTACCGAGTGGGATTAGTAAGAATTTCGATCAACAGTGACTTTTTACCGCTCATTCCGTTGTGTTGGGTATGAGACCAAGAACAAGTACTTCTATAGCTTCGCATCACTATAGATTTATACTTGGTGGATCATACTTGCTCTATGGTAATCCTATAACTGAGCTTTCACTCAGCGCTGGTGGAACGACGTTGAGTTCGGTTTGCTTCAGTAGGATTCGCCTTGGCACTCTTGGGAATTCGTTGAAACTGGTCAAGTTAGAAACCTAGGTCTGCCGAGATGAGTGCCTGATCTTAGGCTTCGAACTTCTTTGAAGCCTTTGAAAAAGACGAATTTGTCGAAACGTCAGGCCGAAATAAAGCGTTCCATCGAACCTACGTGGGACAGAAATATTCAATCTCTTGTAAATTTTGAGAGGGCTTCGACGTTCTATTAGAAAAATAACACACTTTCTACGAGAGAGGCTCTTTCCCTTAGTTTTTGGCAGTTTGTGGCCGCATACAACAGGGAAATTCATGTAGCGCTCCGCCGATAGGTGGTCCTGGAGGAAGAAATCCGACCTTGATCGGCTTCCTGTCACGAACAATACTTGAGACCTTGCGTCATAGAATTTGATCTTAACAGGCAGAAAGCATTCTGGGTAACTCAACTTGCCCTGATCGTATAATCGCTGATCGCTGAGTCGAGGAATCGCTAAATTCCTCGATTTTTCAGAAAAATATTGGGTCACCATAGGTGAACGGCTACGAGCAAAAAACGTTTCTAAAACGACGAAACAGAGGCAGGTTACTGGCGCTTATGATCATGATGCACTACGCATCACAAACATTTAGACTACGCTGTGTGCAATCTGGGAGGGGGACACCGGATACAAGGGAGTGTGAAGAACGTAACACCATTCGTAATGAAACTGCAATATGAACGGATCAAGTAATCACTGATGGAAAGGATTTATAGTTGTATCGCCTTTTCATATGTTTGCACTCTCTCAAGTGCATGCTGATGTATGCTAATGCATGCTTATGCAGCGCATTCTGAACTTTTTCTGTACACTATCGAATCTATTCATATGAGAAATGGTTGTGAGGCACTGAAGGCATGGTGTGGACGGAATAGGAATAAGAGTGCACACTTAGTAGTGCGATCTATGGATCGATGAAGCGACCGTGTTTACGCAGCAGTAGCCCTTCAAATTCAAGTAATTCAGTCTGCTGGAGGGATCTAAAGTTCACTTGCGATGTCATAGCGGTGATCCTATTGTTGCTAGAGCCGGATTTGAGAAAGAACCCGGCGTCCGTGCTTACACCGTGCGGCAGAAGTGTTCCCCCCCCCCCCTAACTTCATAGCTCTGTGTTTTCCATAATACTCAAACAACGAAGAAACACAGGCCCTCATCGGTAGGGAAGAGGCATTTGCTTTCACCACCAATAGACCGTTGGGATTCAACGCCTTGTGCGACGCTCCTAGTGTTCGTAAATTGCTTTATGTTTAGAACGGCTACTTACTGATAAAGCTTAAAATTTTTGCCACATCTCTGCAGAAGTTTTTAGCTTTATCAGCAGTGATCTGTGCCTCTAAAATAGCGCGTCTTAAATTAGTATTTTCTTGAAAAAAGTGGTTAGAACTAGAGGGAGGCATTCGGTTTCCGGATGTTCACGTCTTTTCTTGAACTCCCGAAGAAGTCTCACTTACCATTAGTTGGCAACAATATGTATAGTCTCTCCGGGAAAGGTACAGCTAGCATCCTAGGAGGCGCTTTGATAAACTATGAAAGTGCTGCAAAAATCGACAACATTAGGCTCAAGGTGACCATTGCAGGATTTCGGTGGAAATTAATGTTCAGTCAATGAGATGAACTTCATTTTAATTATTTATTTGGGTGTTTCGTATATGGATCAGTTTCTAGCTGAACAAGTCTTTGGTCTTATGTGTCTACAACTGAATAACTTTTCATGCGCCTTCGTTGATTTCGGACCGAGGTTATTGCTAGCTGTTAGCTTATTAGTTAAAATGCCTTGAGTACAGAGACCATTTCCTGAGGGTCCAGACCTAGACGTTTTGGAATCTTTCGACGTCTCTATGATACTGGGAAAGAATTAAGTTTGCAGTTCCTTCACGTGATTAATCCTGCCGCTCGCCGCTTGTACTATTCTTCGACAAGGCATCTTAAAATGTTCGACACTATTCAGCATATATATCAGGGGTGCACACGAAATTCTGTGCGTTAAATTTTTTAACGAAATTTTTTGACGGAAAATTTTTCGTTAAATTTCCGGTAAATCGATAAATTTCGTTAAAAATACAACTGCTGCAAATCATTATTTCAAGTGAAAAAATTAAAGAGAACCTGATACGTTTCAACTTCAAGAGGTCAAAAGCTAAAGTTCAAGGAATGAAGTGTAACACTGAAATGTAAAATGAACTGTTCAACATCAACAAACACGGAAGAATTAACAATCGTTCAGCAACAAATCATCTACAGACTGCGGAACTAGAACAGGAGTGGAATTATCATTCAAGATGATCATCGACAAGGCATCTTAAAATGTTGGATCAGTACCCGGAGGTACCCGGAGCTTCCCCCTTTCCTAGATCTTTTGTCCGACTGTTCTACGAGCATATACAATCTTGTGGGCACCAGCCCATTAAGTACAGAGAGAACTAATAAAGATGCAATTAGAAGCCTATCAGTGGAATGTTAACGCGTTGTCGAAAGCACGAATTTTGAGTGCCTGATGTGTGAGACCAATCCACGGTTCCACACTGCCGAAAGTTGTTACACGTGTTAACGTTCAGGAAAAATAGTTTTTCTAATTTTCGTTATTAGCGTTTTTAAAAAATCGTTTAAAATACGCCCAGCGTCCGGAAACATTCCCTCCTCTTCAACTGTTCCAGATGGCGGACAAAGTATTCTGGGACAAGCAGCGCCAGATGAGGAGAGGCATATCCAACGAGGAGGTTAGGACAGTATCTTTGTGGAATCGTTGACGTGCCAGGAGAATTTCTATCTCCAAAATGCATTAACCCTTTCACGACACGCGCGATTTTCAACTGAGTACCGCATGGGACAGCAAGCATTTTTCCCGCGCACTGATAATTTGAATTATTTTATTTGTATTGTTTATTAAACATGAAAAAACAGTAACAAAAGAAGTTTCACATGGACTATCTTGACCGTAGATATTAGTGGACTCAGCGATTAATACTGTACCTTGATAATATTCCCTGAACTATTTTTATGGTGGTGTTCGACGACGTCGTTGGACAATGTCGTGAAAGGGTTAAAGGATAAGGACAAAGGATGGCCTCATTCCATCCTTTATCCTTATCATTTAATACGTGGCAAATTCAATCTCTTTTAGGAGCACGGCCCATTCTAGTTCTGCGTGATATCCTGGAGGTGTTTTGGGTGCGTATTTGGCCATACAATGACTTGCTGTGGCCAGTAGATGATGAACTCAGCGTTCCCCTTTCCAGACAAGTCTAGTACCAATTCACCGAGCCCAGAGAAGTTGAAGGTTTGGTTGGCCTGGGAGGAAAATCCATAAGAAAGACCAGAACCTTGGTACAGGTTGTACGCGATAGCAGGCACCTCCTCCGACTGCGCTACACACACACCCCTAAAATGTATTATTTCCAAAAAATTTTAGAACAAATTCATGAAAACATTAAAATATTCATGCAGATTTTAATATTTTTTAGAAGCAATCCTAATCGGGAGGATGAGACCTGCAACATTAAAGGATGCTAAGAGTAAATGTGATAAACTCACTGAAAAAAGTTCGTTTAAAATTCCGTTAGATTTCTAAAAATTTCCGTTAAGTCGCTAAGCCAGATTTTAACGAAAAATGCCGTTAATTCGTTAAATCGTTGAATCGTTAACCGTTAAATGTGCACCCATGATATATATGTAGAGTTGGCGTCTGTCAGTCTTTCCGAGGCGTCTCACAGACGTCGAACAATAGGCGTCCGGATTCGGAAGTCGTGTCATCGACGACGTGACATGAGCGCATAAGGAGCAGTTAGGATGGACCAGAAATGCAGTAGGTAAACACGACTTCGAGCGTAAAAATATCACATGAATCGTCAACAGATTATACATTTCATTATATGCAACAGAAATTAGAATCTCTTAGTGATTCGATCAGTGATTCGATTCTCTCGGTGATTTTATTTGCTGCACTGCCATTTTCATATCATTTTCATTGAGACATGTGGTACAAGCACATGTAAAGCGATCCGCGTGAGAACGCTCACCATAGCACCGAGAAAGAGTGTCAATAAAATCAATTAGATAACGAACGGAACAAAAGAGTGAATCAACAAATAGCGAAAAATAGTAAACTTAAAAAAGGTAAGAAACACAGCGAGAAGAAAGGATTAACAAAAACCGCTACAGAAAGCAGGGGGAAACAAGATTTAATACCTGAGAGTTACTGGGACAGTTCAAAGGTATTTCTCTAAAATTCTTCTAGAACCCGCAAGGCTGGCAGGTATAGCAAAGCAGCACCCCTCGTTATTGAATCACACGTCACGAAAAATCTAAATTCCACTCACATGGACAAGACCGTGCAGCGCTTTGGGAATGATAAGATCGAACTTCTTCCGCCGTGTGGATAGAGATTCCAACCCTAGCTGCAGATTCCGCACATCATGGTTCGAAATAGAACGGTAGTTTATATGCCTTGACCCGAAGAATAGTTTTCTAGTGAAGTTGTTCTGGACCCTTTCTAAAGCGTTAATATTTTCGATTTTATTTGGACTAGAAACATGAGTGCCATACTCGAGAACAGGACGGACGTAAATTTTGTATTGCACAGAGTGTGTCTGTTTATTTTGTTTTTATTTTCGACAATTGGAAGACGTGTCACCGACCTTTCTTAGCGGGTATCTGTATATCAATTGATTATCTGTTATCAACAACCACAATGTGTCAATTTTGGACAAAGTCGATATTGCCGATGAATATTGGACGGATCAATTTTGCCAATATGTTGTTGTGTACGCCGATCGACCTTTCACCCTCTATCACTGATTTAAAATATAAAATTTAGGCTAAAGTGAGATACACAAAATGTAGAACGGTTACAGCTAGAGGTTCTACATTCTTTCAGCGTACGGGGCGAAGCCCCACCACCAAACGCTTGGTGGCCGATTGGCAGCTGAATGTGTGGTAATGCAATATTTCCCAATCATTTCAGGGATTTATCCCAATGAGGGAAGACACCCAGTCTGAATGTTTGACATTGGAGGCAAGACTGAAACTAAACTATTTAACAGAGACAACACCCAAACTCAAGTGAAGCATAGGGAATAACCTTTCCTTAAAACTTTCCTCCCAGGGAGAGGCGACACTATTTGTTTGCTTCGTTTTTTTTTTACCAGTCCTTCACCCCCCCCCCCCCACCGACCGCGATAGATATCACTCCGGTGAGGATTCGAATTTATTTTCTTTCATGCAACAGCAGAAAAGAAATTATGTACCACTTTTGAAGTAGCCAAGACAAAGAGCTTGCAGCTGACCTTCTGTTCCCGTTTGAGTTGTGTTTGAGCTACTATGTCAGCATGATGTCTTGCAACAATATATAGCTTCACACTTCACATTAGTGGTCACCAATGGGTATGAAATGGGATTTCGGAGTAAAAACTCGGAATATATCCAGTTAAACGTACAGGCTCGGTGAAAATAAAATTTGCCGTTTCTTTGACAGTTTCGTATTCGTGGATCCCTTAGATCAAGTTTTTCCATATTAACGCCTGTGGTTTCTGGACCTGATTGTTTATAATTTACGTCAACCCCCTCAC
Organism: Heligmosomoides polygyrus polygyrus; assembly: GCA_947396885.1. NCBI lineage: Eukaryota > Metazoa > Nematoda > Chromadorea > Rhabditida > Heligmosomidae > Heligmosomoides > Heligmosomoides polygyrus. Next base: position 74,617,605 of record OX377206.1, on the reverse strand, counting down.
TACCAACAGCCTTCACTCCTAACAGTTATCTATAGAGCTCTTAACCAAATGTACACAAGCCACCCAAGGATTAAGTGGCCACGTTTTTTTTTCTTTTTTTTGCAAGAAAGAAAACAAAAACCCTCGAATTTTGCAGGCAATATGTACCCATGATTTAGAGTTGGGAAATCATCAGCATATCCGTTTGCTACATACACCGACCTTCATTCCCACTGTTGAACTGCTATTAAGAGGATTGAGTAGGACCAGTTACGGATATCATATCACTGTGTAATCTACTCTACTGTCCCCAATTCATGGTAGTAGTTTCACTCAAGAATAAAAGGCAAATGATTTCTTCCTGAATTAAGAAGTAACTTGACTTTCCGTCAAGCGGCGGCTGTGGCCTATATCTTGCAAATAATTTTAAGTAGTCGAATGAGATCGTAAAAACAAGGAAGAAAGACAAAGGCAGACACAGAAGAGCATTCTCTTCTACTGAAAAACTCCGTGTAAATGACACGTATGTACATATCAATCAAGTTTACACGGCGATTTGGTGGGGGAGCATGTCGAACAGTTCATGGAGCGAATCTGTGATGGTTCGATGTAATTGGAATAATTTCGCGTATGCGTACTAAGCGATGAGATTCTTATGACCAAGCCTTGGAAATTTCGGAATTCTTGGAACAGACTATGTTCTCGATGCTGTTTATTAGCATTGTTTGGTTTTGTTAAACGACGCGCCTTAGAGGAAGCAGTCCTCGAAACGGTTTGAGGCTCTGGCGAGTTATTAGAATCCTCTTCAAACAGATATTTAACTAGCTACGAATGACTGAGGACTGGACGGTCCATTTTGCCTGGATGAGGAATCGAGCTCGGCTTTTGTTCGCTTTTAGTCTTCGTGATCAGACACTGCGTCATGTTGGTCGGTCAAAAAATAGCGAAGAAGCCAAATTGGACTTATTTCAACTTGATTTCAAGCGAATACAAGTCCTTCTAAGGCCCCTGTTATACTCCTGCGGGAGCATCCGCGGAACGTCCGCGGACCAATGGTGCACAGCGGAGACGGGCGTGGCGAGGCGCGGCGATTGGCCAGGTGAGGAGTCTCGGCGCGATTCCCGTCCTTCCGCGGATGCTCCCGCGGGAGTATAACAGAGGCCTAAGGCCGGCAGCAGAGTCTTGCGGGTGCCGCGGACCCGCCATGACAACAGCGGGTGGTGCGGCGCCGCAAGGGCTGCTGTACGCAACACTGCGGACTTTTGCCAGCAGTTACGACCTCTAAGAATGACAGAGATGAAGTAAGCAGAACGCTTTTTTTTGTAAAGAAGCGTTTTCTAAGTCAAGTTAGGAGTTGTTGAATCTAAGCCCCGAAATCTAATAGAACACTTCTTATAACTCAACAGTTCTGTGCCATTTTGCGCTTGCTCTCATTTTTGTCGATCTACATCCGCTAAAATTTCCTCGTTTGACAAGCAGCTCGAAGATAATGTGGTAGCCCTTGTGATGACCGCATTCTCTCCGATGCCTTGTTAATTTGACAGGTCCGTCCGATGCAGTTATACCTGTACTAAAAAGAACGGTCTGCTTTCTTGTTGCATTTCTGTGCAAGGGTTTTCCTTAAACTTCAGATGACTAACTTGTGACTGGAAGGTCACAGAGATTTTCCAAGCAATTAAGGTTACCTAATATCGTGCTAAGCTTTTTTTGCGTTACATTTTAAGTGCAGGATTCCATACACCTCCATTTGTCGACGCTACCGGTGATTATATTGTTGGTTGTCAAGCTCCTATATGGACAGAGATTATGCACAACCTACTATATCCCTAGCATGTAGATTCGTTTAAAGAAATGTTTAGAATAGATGAACCATAATGCACACTCATCTATCACGCCCTCCGGCGGGTCTGACCCGCAGCTCCTGGCGCTGCGGGTGAGAGCCGCCGTGAACTGCGGCAGCCCTCGGGGAGCTTTGCGTGCGGCGGCTTCGCGACAACTCGTCCGCGCCGCGGCTTCCACCACAGTGGCAGCGTGGGTCCCACTGCGGCGGGAGCGATATGGACGAGTTCTCGGGGTGCTGCCGCGAGACTCTGTAGAGGCCCTAAAACACGAGATCCTTCCGCTGTTCATGACGCTGATTCACCCCGTTGACATGCCCTGCAACGGCAACATTCCCAACGCAGCACGACATGTACCGTCCATAACATGGTCGAAAGAAATGGACACATTCATGGCCGACGTCGCATTGAGCCTACTAGAGCTCAAGGATTGGCCGGCATAAACGGCAACTGTGGCTTGACATCTAAATCTTCGTACACGAACAGTTTTGGTTTCACACCGCGTTCAATGAAAGTTGAACAGAAACTTTCTATTCAGCTAGTGGAATGAAAAGCGCGAGCACATCCGAATCACAAAAAGCTTTCAAGAATTCGTAGACTGGATAACCCCTTTACCAAATTGTCTGTGGGGTTTGAGCAATGTATTTGCCTCGCACACCCACAAAAACGAATGATATGATAAGCCCTACGGGACGTAATCCGGGCTGTAAGTAGGGCGAAAATGTACCCCGTAACTGCTGCCGCAGCGCTTGTCATTGCCGCGACGAAACAGTTCTTTATTGTGCAATGTTGTTACGGTTGCTGCGAGATATGATGGGAGCAATTTGCGATGATGTCCAACCGATGGAGCAGTCAATGTGTTTCCCTTCATAGACAAATCTGGTATCAACCCACTGACCTCGGAGGGGTAGAAGGCTTGCTTGACCTGGGCGGAGTGTGAGCCAGAAGCTTCAACTCTGTCTCCCACTTCAACCCACCTCTTCCACTCGTCGACAACAAATTAATACTGTAGTACAATGTATGTACTATAGGGCCACTTCGGCTTAAATCCTCCTGCCCACCTTGTGGTCTGACCGCGGCTACGGTGCGCATGCATACGGTGCAGCTCATCACGTTCGTGCTGATCCATAGTCTCTTGGGATAAAATGGCCACCGATGAGTTTATTTCAAGACAGCCGTGCATTTTGAGGAAGAAATAGATCAAAGAGTGAAAGTTGCGCTATAATCTCTTATGGAAGCTGACATTCACTAAAATCCCACCCCACCGCGGACAAAGTTTTAAGTGTTTATGGAATCTACAAAAACTTTTCGACCACACAAACAGCTTTGACTTCATCTCTTCCAGTTAGTCCCATATACATACATTCAGAGTGGCTGAACTAACTACTACTGGTCAAGCACACAGTGATTTTTGTCCGTACATTGCGTTATCGGTACCTTAGCCCATTTCAGCAGGTGTGTTTCAAATCATAGAAAAGAGACTTCAGAAGGACGTCTAGCAAAAATATCTCTGCTCTCTTTCTGTAACAGTTATATTAGCGAAGAGAAAGCCGTGACGGCGATGTGTCACAACATCCGTCATCAAGCATTTCCGTGAATGTTGACACAAATCATGCGTTATTTGCCACCACATCGAGCTCTTCCACACGTGTCTTCTCCGAGTGCTGGCCATTTGTTCTGAAGCGAGCCGGCGAGCACTTATTACAGGTCGTCGCATGCGCTTGCAGAGTCACAATGACCTCGCCAGTGACGGCTGGGCAATTTCTGTGTTGGCCCGCACCCCAGCGATCACTACTGAGCCGGTCCTCTTCATAATCGACACCGTGTTTTCTGCTCCTACACCTCTAGTGTTTTTTGTTCGCAGTAGTAAGAATAGGGTGCAAAAAACTCTTGCCCATGTAGTGGAACTTATTCGCTTAGTTGGACTATGAACAGACGTCCCAAAGACGTTGAAGAGACGAGTGTTGATATACTGCAGTTGTTCACCGCAAAAGTGCCTTTGCGTATGCCTCAGAAAAGCACGCTCTCGGTCAACCATACTGGTAGAGTATAGGAATGCTCTTCAGATCGAAACTATAAAAGCCAGCAGTTGTTAGCCGTAGTTTTAGACGTTTCACACAGCAACCATGTTTAACCAGGCACTAGCTATTTTTAGTTGAATTTTCTCTTCAATAGACTTTCTTGGTCATGTTAGCTAAGGAATGCGAGACAACAGTTCAATCACGAGATGCCAGCGAAAATTAGTGCAGTTTCGTCAAGCAACGATGAAATCAATCGTGTGTTGCAGTTGCATTTCGATTGAAGCCAATAGGCCCAGGTTCTGCTGACTTGCTAGCCTACTTGTTGCAATTTTTACTAGTTTTCTAGAGGGCTTATCAAGCAGTAGCAGAACCAAAACTTGCTGTCACTAACAATAGTGCGTTCAGTAGCAATAGTGTCACTAACAATAGAGCCGGTAAAGGAGCCGTCGTCGAGCCGGCCGTCGTCCGAGCGAGCGACCTGAATTTAAGTTGTTGGTTTAGCTCATCTCGCGGGTGCTAGCGAATCCTCCCTTCCATCTGTGGTCGGTGTTCATACTCCTCTAGGAAGGTTGTAGCACTGACTTCTGCAGCGGCTACTAATATCATTTTTAAATACGGTAGACACCGCTGTGTGTGCAGCGCCAGCTATCAATCTGTAACCAGCTGTTTCCATTTCACATGTTGTAGATGTTGGGGTGATGTTTTAGTTAGGGTTTTGTTTCATCTTCATTGTCATATCAACTAACAAGTTGTAAGTTGTTGCCGCATTCGACATCTCCTATATTTTGAATATTTTGAGCTAAAAGCAACCTGCACTGCTCGAAGGTATGACGACATTTTTGTATTGACAAAACCTTCGTGCAGTGCCAGAACTGAGCAGTCTTTGAAATGAGATGTGAGAACAATAACTGATGTAGCTGCACCCCAATGGAGCTTCTCGTTTTTGGCTGCGCTTATATTCTACCACATATTTCCCTATACTCCTCCGTTGTTGTTATGAATGCCATTAGGAACCAGCCCCAAGGATTTCACTTTATGAGGTGGTTCTCTCTTACGCTGATAACGATGAAATTGGGGAGAACCTGTAGGCCTGAACCTTACATAGCTGGGCTAGCGGCGACTGCTCGGATTCAAATTCGACGTGAAGAAGATCGAGTACGACGGAAGTTATTTCAAGCATTTGGAGACGCCAAAGTCATTTGGTAGCAGTCGATTCGCTGCAGTGAACTCACGTGCGAATTCACTTGCTCCAAGCTGGCGCATCCTACGACGGGAAGATAATGAACTGCCTAATGATCTATGGAACCGTCACTATACCGCTAACAAAGAATAGAGTTGAGTTGTGTTTTACGAGCAAGCAAGCTGAAACCGCCCAATGCGTCTTCAAGGCTAAAATACTTCTCTGGTAGACCAGATCATCTAATGTGGACATCAACCGAAACAATGTCATACAACAGAAGATCGGTGGTGAACTAATATCTGAATAAACTACCAAACTTTACACCGCTTCTTCAGAGCCTTCCTAATAAAAGGTAAGGATAAAGGACGGCGTTACTGAATTCCATTTGGGATTAAATTTTACCACACATTCTTTTCCTACAGGATGTCACGGAGGCAATTTGGTCATACAATGACTTTCGGTAGCCAGCCATGAACAAGTCAGCGCTTTATCCTGCCCAGACTCCAGACAGTCTGTACTAATTTACCGACCCCAAGAGGATGGAAGGCTTGGTTGGCCTGGAGTGAAAATCCTAACCAAGAACCTGGTATCGGGTGCACGCGAAGCACTTTCTCCGACTGCGCAGCACGCCCAACTAACTTCCGTGAAACCTATCGACGTGCACCAATTCTGAATTTTCTAAATTCCAATGTGTGTCGGTTCATAAGGTGGTCATAAGTGAAAAACTACTTAGGGTGGAACGTATCTGCTTCCTCATTCTGCTCAGGTGTTGAATGTACCTGTAGACATCCTTCAATAGTACCCTACACGCCCCAGACACCAGATACAGACTGCTTAGGCACATGTGGCACAGGTGGCAAGGCAGCGTGGCACCTTGATTCCTTCACAGGTTCATGTTGCCGCAGGACAAGCAAGCCTGCTGTCCCTGAAGGGATCGACGCATTGGAGTCCCCTCGCCTGACAAAGACAAAACTATTGACTATCGACACAGAACTAACCATCGACTCGTCTTTACATAGGCATGATTGCGGAGGCCAAACGCGCAATCATTCAGCCTTCCTTTCATCATCTGTGTCACCTGTCGTCCCGTTGATCATCGACTTGCTCGAGCGGGCGCCAACAGCGTCTCCAATCGTCCCTGTCGCGTGCCAGAGTGCTCCAATGGATCCTCCTCGCTCGAGGAACACGAAGAGCGTCATAGCGGTCGTTCAGGGCTTTCACGAAGAAGTCCGACCAACGCGTTCGTGGGCGTCCTGGTGTTTTCTTGACATCCCGCGGAATTCAGTCGGTGACGGCTCTCATCCAGCGGGCTCTGCGAAACGCATTACGTGGCCGGCCCACCTAATTTTCGACATCTTGGCCCACGTGACAGCGTCTCTGATCTTCGAACGTCGGCGAAGCTCGGAACTCCGGAGGCCTTCTCTCACTTGCGTGAGTCGTGTCACTCCGAGCATCGTTCTCTCGATTCCACGCTGCGCGACGCTGATCGCGTGTTCATCCTGCTTTCGTATAGCCCAGGTCTCTGAGGCGTATGTTAGGGCAGGAAGAACAGTGGAGTCGAAGAGGTGGGCACGGAGTCGGACGTTCTTCGTCTTTTTCGCGACTTCTTCGACGCTCTTGAAAGCTCCCCAAGCCGCTCGTTTCCTCCTGCTCAGCTCTGGTGCTAGGTCGTTGGCCATGTTGACTTCGCGACCCAGATACACGTAGCTGGAGCATTCGGAGATATTCGTTCCGTTGAGCGAGAATGGGGCATCAGAAACTTGTCCGTTCCTCATGAACATCGTCTTTGTAAGATTCAGTTGCAATCCAACGTTCACACATACACGATCGAAGTCGGCCAGCATTCGCTCCTCCTGACTGATGCTCGGTGTTATGAGCACGATGTCGTCAGTGAAGCGAAGATGATGTAGTTGCCGGCCGTCGACTTTCACTCCCATGTCTTCCCATTCTAATTCGCGGATGACGTTTTCGAGGGTGGCGTTGAAGAGCTTCTGGGATATGGTATCCCCTGCCAAACCCTTCTCTTTACGTCGATGAGGACGTCGTTGTAGAATGGTGAGATCTTGGTCGTGAATCCACTGTACAGCTCTCGAAGGACTCTGATATACCGAGTAGGAACGCCCTGAGTGAGCAGGGCTTCGAGGACCGCTTCAGTTTCGACAGAGTCGAATGCCTTCTTCAATGAACGTAAGGCACAGCGGCATCTTGTACTCTCGCGACACTTCGATGAGCTTCGTAATGGTGTGTATGTGGTCGATTGTGCTGAATCCTCTCCGAAATCCTGCTTGTTCGCGTGGCTGTCCTTCGTCCAGCGTTCTGCTGATCCTATTCAAGATAACTCGAGTGAACTGTGCGTAGACTACGGACAGCAGGCAGATCGGGCGATAGTTGCCAATGTCGTGGCGGGAGGTTCTTCAGGTGTTCGGGTCTGATCCTGTCGGGACCGGGTGCTGTACGTTTCTTCACCGACGAGATGGCGTGTCGGATCTCGGAAGGGAGAACAGAGGGGACGACGTATCCATCCTGCGGAAGATGGCGTTGGGGCAGGTGGACGTGGCTATCAAAGAGATCGGAGTAGAAGTCGTGGATGACCTTCTCCATGGTCCTTCTGGAAGAGGTGACGGTTCCGTCAGGACGTCGAAGAGTGGTCATCTTGGTCTTGAAGTTGGCGAATTTCCGGCGGGCATTGCAGATGCTCAAACCAGCCTCTGCAGCTTCAGCCAACACTTCCGTCCTTCTTTCCTTAAGATCCTCCTTTATCGCCGCTCTGCATAGCTTCGCAAGCTCGGACGTCAGTTAGTAGTTGCCTGACGCTCGAGCTGCTCTACGCTGGCGTAAAAGCTCGAGAGTTTCCGGAGACAGGCGTCTCTTGGTGGTCTTCAAGCTCTCGGCTCCCTTAGCATCGTGGAGATGGTGCACGAAGCGGTCGTATTCCTCGTCGATGTTGTCCATAACGGTATCTTCCCAAAGACCGGCAAGAGAGATGTAAAGGTCCCAGTTGATGGTCGTTCTGGGACTCCTCTTCTTGAACCTCACGGCCTTCTCTACTTGACGCGAAAAGCGGAACCTCGCGCGAAGGAGGCGGTGGTCCGATCCCGTGTAGAACTTGGGGACAACGGAGACGTCGGTCAGGCAATACTTGCGATTGAAGATGTTGTGGTCGATCTCGTTGTGGAACTGGCCACCGGGGGATTCCCAGGTCCATCGTAGGGAGGGAGGCTTCTGGAACTGTGAGTTTCCATGGATGGTGTTGGTCGACATGATAAACTCAGACAGCCTTTCACCTTGCTCGTTCCACTCCAAACCGTGGGTTCCGATGTAAAGTTCTTCCGGCAACCTTCGCTGTCCGATCTTGGCGTTGAAGTCGCCGACGATCACCTTGTAGAAGGTGTGGTCTTCCTTATAGAACTTCTCCAGCTTCAAGTAGAAGGCTTCGACCTCTTCGTCGTCGTAGTCGGGTGTTGGGGCATACGCGACGAATACAGTCAAAGCTGGCACAGAGCCACATCGCTTCAGTCGCAGACGTCCGATTCGGGTTGGTTGGCTTGCATCACCAGGTCATCGGGTTGTCAGAGCCTCGTACGAATCGATGTTCATGGCCAAGTGCGGGTTGACGAGGACACCAACGCCGCCTACTCCCCTGCTGTCGCATGTTCCGAGGAACAGTTTTTCTCCGGAGTCGTAGGCGGCGTGTAGGGGGTGGTGTGGGTGGTGTCTTCTCGTCTCGGTCAGTCCGACGACGTCGTACTTAATCTTCCTGGCTTGCATCATCAGGTCCTCGACGGATGGTCCGATGCAAGTGTGCGGGCGTTGTAAGTACAGATCGTCATCCTAGTCCTTCTCAATTTGCGCAGCCTGGTTAGGCCCTGAGATTTTAGCAGCCTCTCCGTACTCGTCCTTTCCATCGCTGCAGAAATGGGGGCTCTTTCGGGGTCAGGGGAATGAGGCCCTTTAGTGCTGCTATGTTTGACTGCAATACAACACGGATAGTTATTCAAGTTCTGTCGTGCGGGCGAAGAACTCCGGGCAGCCAACCAGAGTGCCCGAAGGGACGGGGCGAGACTTGAGGCGGCCTCGAATCGCCTTACACGCACTCCCAGTCGAGTGCAAGCTTTTGGCCGGGCCGACACAGTTACAATCCGCACAGCCACGGACACATCCACGCACACTATGCATGAACATGCCGTTCCCACGCACAAGGAACGCGTCGACCCGACACAGCAGGAGCAAGGAGTCCATCCCCTGCATCCGACCTGCGCCTCTGGGCAGTACGCGGTCGCATTTGGTTCGCGTTTAATCCCCCCATCCACCACCCGGGGACGCGCCACGTGGCCCTGCGACAAGCGTCCCGAGATCCCTCTTAACACGAGAGCCCGAAGGCTCTCTATCGAGGGAGATCCGTGGCTTCCTTTCATGGAGAACTAAAACACGTGACCCACTCGGCGGGGGCTTGACTAGCGTCACACCCCCTTTTTATTGGAGGGCATCTTTTGTAGCTAAGTTCAGAGGTGCAGTTCTTTTCCTCTTCATCTTCTTTTCCTTTAGCTCTTCTTCTCGTCCTCCTTCTACTACCTCTCCACCTCTACGTTGTTCAGTTTAATGCCCCTAAGTGAAATTTTCAATTGCATTATTTCATTTTTATTTATACAGTGCCAGAATGCTTTCAAAAACTGCTATTTGAGTTCTTGGTTTCATGGTTAGCCACAGCCACGTTTACTCTTGCCGTTTGCTTTGAAAAGGTGTGGGGCTCTGGTGTTCCGATTCTGAACAGATAGTTCTGAGACGGTAATAGAGCGAAGCACTAAACATCCCTTCTGTAGGGCTTCACAACGTGTACTGGCTCCCCCCTCTTTCATTCTCAGTTCTTTGGAAATTCGCTGCACCCTCAACTCTCTCGCACCCTCACCCCGTACAATTCCCCACTGCTTCCGCGGTCGTAGTGTTTTGCATTTCCCCGATCCCCCTATATAATCCTTTAAATGTCGTGCAATCATCCTTCGAACTACCCTTTCAAAAACAACAACCTACTCAGAACTGGCTCTCCTTGTCATCGAGCAATTCTACTTGCAGTTGCCAACTCCTTTCCCGGTGTTTACCTTCTATTTCAATGTCAATAATATTGCCCACACCGATTCAATGTGGCCTGCCTTCACAGAATTCCTTCTGCGTCTGAATCACATCTGAACTGGTCGGTTTGAGCCATTTAGTATTTCCATACAGTTGAATACAATTGCCTTACATGAATACCATCAAATTCGGTATCGTGCAACTTCGAAGGTGTTTGCTCTCACGGATATTTTTTGGTACAGCTCCCTGTGTTACAGCTAGATATACGTTCTGTAAGACCACTTCATTGAAGCAGTTCATATCAGTACGTGATCATCGCACCGTGGTGGGCTAGGCCACTTTGGGGACATTTCAGATTTCTTCAGAGCGTTTTCAAAAAAGCGCTGGAGGCTTTCGAGTAATTTCCGACGAATTCTCCCTGTCCACGTCCCACTTTCCAAGCTTCCTCGCATCATTAGTATCGATTTCGATCAGCCTTCCATAGGCTAGCGTTCCAGAGCTATTTCAGATGTTTGGGCTTGTGGTTTTCATACGGCTTCGGCTATTAAAAGCTATGACGACAATGCCAAACGTCTCCTTAACAGTAGGAAAGCTGGTACCGAAAATTCGACCTTGATTTTGTAAATGTTCCTAAACTTCCGTTTTGACAACAAGTCTTACATCCAGCAAACGGGTAAGGTGTGCGAACGAAGCACAAAACCCCAAGCTAAAAATAGTGCAGGGAATCTGTTGTGTATGACTTCTCCATAAATTTTTTCATACATTGTGATCTCAGTCTTCTATCTATGTATTGCGCAAGACTACGCCAGTATGCCAGGGACGGACTTTTAGGTTTTGTGAGATAATAGATGAGAGGCGCTGGTATTAATCAGTCCCTTATTGGGATGCGCCACACATTCTGCTCCTACGGGATACCGAAAAGGTAATTTGAAAGCGTACTTGGCCTTTGCAATAACCTCCGATGGCTAGCCGCCGGAGAACACAAGACAAGTTTGATGCCGACCCTGGCTGGATAGAAGAATGGGTTAGCTTGGGCGGAACCCACGCAGCGAACCTCGATTTGTGTCGCACACTATAGTCGGCGACTTCTCAGGCTGCGCTATCACCTGCCTTTGACTTGTCAAATCAGTTACTCTAAAACGTTTGAGGAAGTAGAATGTCAATGAGAACTCACACACTCTCTTCACCAGGCCAATGCTTCTTACAACAGGCAATAACATGTCCTTCGTAGTTCTAGTCTGCAGTTCCACAAAACCGCGAACGCTTGCGCTGAAGCTCAGGCCCACCATCTCTATAAACCAACAGCTACCTTAACAGTCGAGCTCAGTCACATTTGTGAGCGAAGAGTTCGCGCCTTGTGTGCGCAGCGCAACGTACACACCATCGGACGATGCCCAACGAGAAAACGATCCGAAAACGCCTCGCGAACGAATGGAAAAAGCGGCTGGCGTTCGAAATGAGGTCGTCGTCTACCGGCGGTGGCGGTGGTGGCCGGCTGTGCGGAGGGGTTGTCTATGCATGTGAAACGATCGAGACCGACCAGACCTCGCTCCTCACATCTGGCCCACTCACCTGTTCGGCCGCCGCGCCCTTAGGTGAGAACTTACGCTCCTTGGGGCTTCGTCCTTCTCCTCCCTTTTCACTGCTTGGACCTTCAATTGGTTCAGCTCCCATTCAATAGGTAGGCGTTGTTGACATTACGATTATTTTTCTGACTACTCATTGAAGAGGAACCCTATATGAGCCAGCTTTTTCTAATTTGTATCTCCTTATGCAGAGCTAGCCATTGCGTTTAAATTCAGAAACTTATAGTGCGTCTCAGAGGTATGAAGCAGTTTCGCATATTGAACTATTGCGGCTTATGTGAGAATGCAATACAGTGCGCTCTCGTTATAACGCCTTCGGATAAGACGCGACTCCCGATATAACGTAGACTTTCGCTGGCCCCGGCCAGCTTTCCTTTATGCCAATACAAATCAACTCGGCTTAAGACGCGTCGGATACAACGCTACTCCCGTTATAGCGCGGTTTTCGGAGAAGCTCTGCGTTCAAAATGACTCCCGTTATAACGCGACCCGGGCTCACCTCCGGTTACACACAGAAAACTAAGAGGTGTAGGATGCTGAGAGCGTCTACAATCAGACCTACCCTTCTATTGTCTCGTTCCTAGTCACGATCAGCACCTGTGCGACATCGAATTAGATGCATATAGATGTTTTTTGTGCTGCGAAAAGTGCTCATAGTCAGCAATATGTCGAGCACAGTATAAGAAGAATCTGCCGTAATTTGGAGTTGGCTTTCCTCTATCAGACACGGAAGAAGGTGTAGATTAAAACTCAGGTTTTCCAAAACAATATCTACACATTTGTTTTAAGCCTAGACCAGCTGTTATAGTGTCATGTGCAGTCACATGGGAGTTTATTGCGATCAGAACTCTTCCGTCGTGCAGGACTTGTACCTGTACCCCTGCTTCCCTGACAGGATTACAGCAATAGCGCTGTTCGATCACCCGCAGCATCCCGTTAACGTGGAAGAGTGCTGAGACGAGGATATGGTGGATGTGACGCGCGTTTTGACAGCGCTGGTTGCGTAATGGGCTAATATCCTGCCCGTAAGTCCGGTTTATAGTTGCGCCGCCGCGCGGCATTGCACCATAGTTGGAATAGATATCGACCGGGAGGCGCGAAAAATCGATATCTACGGCGACCGTCACGCCGCGCCGCGTGGCAGTGCATGTGTAAACCAGGCCTAAGGCAGAGTGTGTCTCGCCTGGCGCGAGTTTTAAGGCGGCAAAGAGCATTTAACATAAGTTTACACGTTTTTTGTAGATCAAGTCTAACTTTCCTCTGGTGCTCGTTATTCCTCACACATTTCTGTCATACTTATGCATATAGCGGCAGAGAGTACCTTTAAGGACAGGACCTCAACAATAATCTAAAGATGTTCTTTGCATTCACACTGTCTTCATGGTCACGTATTTTATTGGTATAGCTATATTTAGTCATTTCGTATGATTTTAGATGAATATGAGCTTAAGAGAGTGTAAAAGAGGTCAGCTCCGGTTAGGACGCGACTCCCGTTATAACGCGAATTTTCTCCGGTCCCTTCAAACGCGTTATAACGAGAGGGGACTGTATATTGGAGGAGAAGTCGATGAATAATATACATCTGACCAAATCCTCTGCAGTTACGCTTTTGCTCGTAATTTCTAGCAATGGAAAACTTATTAACTAAGACGGCCATAAGTGGCCGCGAAGGTTTGGACCTTTAAGCACTCCTGTACCTGTATCCTTTCAAATTACTTTAGAAGCTCAAAAATCCACGATTTCATCTAAGCTGTTTCACTGCAGATTCAGCTGCCTTCTATTCTTATACACTAACGGTTCTATTTTTCGTTATATTTTATTTCTGAGGGATAGGAGATCAACTTGCTCTTAGGCTGGGTGGTGCAAGTTGTCGACAGGCTGATTGCGGTCACCAGTAAGAAGTGTTTTCCTGCAAGTAAAATATTTTGAGAGTTCAACTCGCGATGACGTGCTGCTACGAATTTTAGAAAAAATGCGCTGTGAACGTTATCTCAAAATGATTTAGGGGAAACGTTCTATTGGCCTTATACGATTTAGTAATGTTCTAGCGTTAAGCTGCAACCATGTCCTTCAATCTAACTACTATTAGGTTGGATCTTATGTTTCCACTTTTTTAGTGGTTGATTGATTCCGCCTTTGTTCATACATTTTGCTGCGCAGCTCGAAAGGAGCTTTTGGATCCGTTACACACAGAGATATAGTCATTTTTATTGTCACTTTTATTTAAATGCTTATTAAATACGTAGGATACATAGTAACATTTGAAGAGTTTAATCCCATTTTCATGGGAGCGGAACTGCTCGATTTTCATCTCTTTAAATTTTGTAGTTTAAATGCATAAATATAAATCTAATTAGTTACATAATATAGAATAAAAATATAATAAAATCAATATTCTTGTCTTATGTTAGGAGAGAATTGCCTAAAATGTTAGCTCTGAGCAACTGGCAGAAGGCATTTGAAGACAAAGATAGAAGGCTTCAGAATGTTAGATAGGAGATCATAAAGAAGAATAGGTGTGAGACAGACACAGCTGATTTTTCCAAATTTACCCCAAGGTATGCGGTAACAAAAGTATTCTGCTGAGCCGCATCCTTTCATAACAAAAATGAAGAAGTTCACGCAGCCCTTATTCTGCAGCCTACTGAGCCAACGGCTATTTACCTCTGGTTTCCCTTTTCAGCGTAAAAACTATGGAAGAATGAAAAGGTAGTGCTGCATTGCAAAGAGCGGATTATTGGAATGACGTAATATAGGAGGAGGCTGGACCTATAGTGAAGAATTAGCCTACTGAAGCTTTTAGGTCCCTCTCAAGGGGTCACATTTGGTGTTTGAGGATGTATTACTGGCCTATGCAGTTTACAAAGCAATCCAGAAGCTAGGCTGTTAATTTACAGCAGAATATGAGAAGAAATGATGAAATTTTTTAAACAGTGTTGAGCTCTGGTAGGCGTGTCTGTGCTCCTTCGAACGACAACTCCAATTAACACGTTGCTGAAATCGTTCGTCCATCTGTTGCAGCGTTTTCAATTTCCCACTCAACCTGCATCTTGAAGTCTCCTCACAAACCGCTACAGCCTATATAGCGTTATTGTTCTCAGATTGATGTGAAAGGTGTCAGAGGAATAGTCTGACCGTGAATAGGAGAGGATGTCGAGAGTGACTTCGGAAAGATCATGACGTCTCATTGGCTTGTTCACAACTAGAAAATTGCACCAAATGGCTTTCAATGGTAGAGATACCTCAATTGTAATATTCTTGGATGCTACCGCAATTGTAATATTCTTGGATGCGTGAGGAGCAGTCTGAGAAGGTGCCGACTGTCGCAAGCACCTGACATCAAGTTCTTGGTTCGGATTGCTCGCTCAAGCTAGCCAAGCCCTTCATCCTTCCGGAGTCAGCGAATTGGTGACCGAACTTTCTGGGTAAGAAAAACACTCACTTGTTTATCGACTGGTCACCGCAACACATGGTGCAGGCTATGTACACATTCAACCTCTACAACATACCATACAAGTAGAATGCTTGGCGCACCCCAAAAGGGGTTGAGTAAGGCCGTGTTTTATTCTTTTCATTTAATAATTCTTTCCTTAACTGAAACTGTGAACTTATGATCGTTTGAGTTTAAAGTCGAAAACGGCGGAAGCTTTAGGTCCGACCTAATACTAGCACGGGACGACTGAAACAAGCGCATTAAAAGTAATAAGGTACGCTATTTTGTTAATGGCTTTGCTATCATTTCCGCGTTTAACCGTGCCTTGTATGCATTCTTGACACGTATGGATTGCCTTCTGCGTTCAATAAAAAACCATGTGCATAAGAAGACGGCGCCTTTGGCCTCGAAAGTGCACTCAGTGATTTCCTGTTTGTTTTTGAGACCTTGGCAGTTGCTCCTCCCTGAGGATTAGCAGTAATCTTTAGGGAGTGTGTCCATAATTTTGCAGTTGCTTACGAAGAATTTCCCGTTGTGCTTTCTATTATTCTAATATATTTACACCTACTTCTGACTTCACCACCGTGGAATAGCTGTAATAGCTGTTCATCTGAACCTGGTCAGCTGTGTAGTTAAGCGACACGTTTCGCTGATGAGCAGAAAGATAAACGAACTGTATGGCTGCGTATTTTGCGTTCAATTGAATATCAGTCGCTTCAGAAGAGCTATCCACCCACAAAGAGTAGTAGATGTCGCTGCACCTTTCCCTTTGTTTACTCTTCCACACATATCTTCGTTTTCTTTGGACTACTAGAAAATATTCTTAGGCACAGGCTGTGCTTGTCGGTACTGAATTTTCTGAGTGTCCATGGAAAACCTGAAGATATTGCACCACACAGCCTGTTGCAGTCTATTTTGCTGCTTTGCATTGACAATGTGTGTGAAGGATTTCGAAGGCGCTTTCACAATGGTATTCTTACCCGCGCTTTCCCTTGATTATGCAGGTGCAGGTTCGACTTTGTGTCTGTCCCAAGTTCGTCTGAAATCGGCAGACATAATATCCAGGTTGGAAACAGCTAAATTTCCCCTGCCCCTTTGCTCATCTCCGCGCCTAAAACTCACTTTAGCTGCATTCAGTGTACAGTGAAGTCTATTAAGTGTGAAGAATCTTCCAGAAGAATGTCTGGTTTCAGTTAATTTTCGCGATTTTTTTTTGCGAAAGTACCCTTGGGCTGATATGTTAATATCGTATGTGCTAAGCCACGAAGTCTTGAAGTCTTGCGTTTTTGTTGGATTTTTTTGGTCGACGCCGATAGATACCTAGCTGCCCCAGGCGTATCACTGCACAAAGTCCGATGTCGTCTCTTCGGAACAAATTCGAGTTTGTCCTGCAAATTGGGCAAAGGAATTGCCGGCGAAAAGTGTTACGTGGAGTATACGTAGCAGCATCGCACAATGTCAAGCTCCAGAATGCTGGACGAACTCATGCTACGCTTTCGCAAATGGAACATAACAAACATAACTGCGTGACTAGTTTTCCCCAGGAAGAGTTTCTGTGAATTTGGAGTCTGGAATTTTGTTCAACCGTTTTGCTGACTGATCAGTGTATAGGCGTCTATTCCTTCTGTGGAGTAAAGGTCTGTCCTACTACTGACTCGTTGCCTAATGTGAAAAAATATGTATGTTGATTTTTTTGAAGGCAATGGAAGCGCTGCTGAAGGTGATGCTCGACGACAAGACCTTGAGAAATTAGCAAGGGCATCTGTACCTCTCAGCTATCTCTCGGAAGGAGTTCAGTATGCGCAGTAATTTGATTAGAGCAGATAGAGTTTCATACAGAACTCTTTCCATCTGTACTCTACTCATAAGCAGCACCGGTATCTCCTCGGCTTCTGTCCAACACGTGAGCTTGATTTGAACGGCGTCCTCTGTTTGAAGTTTGACACTAGCACTCCGGACATAAGGCTTATTCTTGCTGATTACATTGTGCATCATGAGAAGTTTATGTTCTGCTTCTGTTTGAAGTCACTGCTAACTCTTTGCATTGCCTGGGCAGCACAAGAATAAGTAATAAAATAGAAAATCCGAAACATGTGAACGGTAGGGATTGTGCCATATACTTTTTCAAAGATTGACATTCTAGTTGTGATTGATTACGTATGAGCTAAATGCTCATTCCAACTTTGCCATACCAATGGCTCTATTGGTTGCTCTTGTCTCGCGCTACAGTTGTGGCCTAACCTGAATACCAACGCAGCTCCACCTGCTGCAGAATGGAGAATGAAGGAGACGTTGATAAATCCCTTTTTGGGATTGATGGAGCAGGAGTTTAACTTCTACGGTATATTGTGGAGGCAATTTGAGTGGGTGTTTAGCCTATACAATCACTGGTGTTGGCTAGCCGATGGGCAAGCGGGTCTTTCAACCTTCGCAGACAGATCTGGTACCAACTCTCCAACTCAACTTTGTCCAAAAATTTGTTGGCTAACCGCACGCATGTAGAGACTCCAAATATCAAATATCGAGAAGTCAGGTAATTAGATGCCCGAATTTCAGCTGGTTAAAGTGAAGACTTCTTTCAAAAGTGCGGCTGAGCTTCTACAGCGTTTCATGCTCAGTCTTTGCAGAATGAATGCTGGGAAGCCCAGAATTCATATTAAGTATTTTTCCGCTCAACATTTTCAACCAGTCCAGACGCCAATATTTTGAGGCACCAGATCGAGCGTCGACGTAGAGGTCTTCTTCGACCATAATTGCACTGACCTGACATGCCCTACAGAGACATTGCACTCGGCTGCATGACCAACGAATCCCTCACTTCTCTTTCTCGTAACTACGGGCGTGTTCGACCTTATGCAGCTCACCAATATCGATCCATGCTGCCAAATCTTGAGGACCTTTTGGGTTTTCCGGATTGCAGAGATCACACAGATTCTATGATTCTCAAAATTGTGTGCCTAGCCACAATGTAAAATATGTATTTCTCATTTTCACGTCGAGCTGGACACGTTTGGAATTAAATTGGAATTAAACATCTTTCAAATTAAAACGAGCTTCTTACAGGTTAAAATACAAACACTTCAAGAAGGGTAGAATAATTTTTTCTCCAAGGAAAATTTGGTATAACTTTCTCGAATTTTTTTAGGTTCAGCTGCCCGAACGAGTGTACTAATTGTTACACAAGTTTTGTTTCTTTTGAAAAAATAATAAACTAACTTTTGTCTTAAAGCGCAACAAGGTAGCAATCATTTAGTGCATCAAAGAGCAGATATTTTATTTCAACTTCAAACTGGGACAATCCGCAGCCGAGACAGCTCGACATATCGATCAAGTGTGAAGCCTAATAGAGTTGGAGAAGGCACTGTGCGCCAGTGCTTCAGTAAAATCCGGACTGGAGATTTCATCCTCAAAGATGATCCCGTAGCGGTCGATCTAGAGCAATCCTGGACGACGAGTTGAAGGAATTGGTGGAAGCCGAACCATCCCAAACAGTTCGCAGTATCGCGGAAGAGCTAGACGTCAGTAAAACTGCTGTTGCAGATGCTTCGATACGCCTTGGGAAGGTGGTTGCACGCCAATTAACTCCCTAGGCATTTTCCGAAGGCGAATCTCCACCAAAAGAGGTAATGGTCACTGTGTGGTGGTCAGCGGCTGGTGTACAACTTTTCGGTGCTAGGCTAAACGATCACAGCAAAGTCCCACTGTAAGGAATTCGACAAAATTCACCGAAAATTGCATCTACTTCAGCCGGAACTGGTCAACAGAAGAGGCCCGATCCTCCTGCACGATAGCGCCCGCCACACGTTTCGCAAATCACCACATGAACATTAAACGAACTAAGGGTTGAAATTCTGCCTCACCCGTCATATTCTCCAGGCTTCTCACCAACGGACTGCCGTTTTTTCAAATATTTCAGTACTTTCTCGCTGGTTAAACCTTCACCAGTTAACACCAAGCCAAAACAGCTTTCGTGAATGTTATCGAATCTCGACCACCTAATTCTTTCGCTGATGGAATAAGTCGATTTGTTCCCCGTTGGCAAAAGTGTGCTGACTCGAGCGGTGCTTACTTCGACTAAATCCGATAAGATTTGAGAAAGTTATGTTAGTTTAAAGTGAAGCACTTAAAAGGCGAAAACGCTGAGAACTTCCCGGGCAACCTAATATGATGTACGCAATCCGGAAAACCCAAAAGGTCCTCAAGATTTGGCAGCATGGATCGATATTGGTGAGCTGCATAAGGTCGAACAGGCCCGTAGTTACGAGAAAGAGAAGTGAGTGATTCCTTGGTCATGCAGCCGAGTGCAATGTCTCTGTAGGGCATGTCAGGTCAGTGCAATTATGGTCGAAGAAGACCTCTACGTCGACGCTCGATCTGGTGCGACAAAATATTGGCGTCTGGACTGGTTGAAAATTTCGAGCGGAAAAATACTTAATATGAATTCTGGGCTTCCCAGCATTCATTCTGCAAAGACTGAGCATGAAACGCTGTAGAAAGAAGCTCAGCCGCACTTTTGAAAGAAGTCTTCACTTTAACCAGCTGAAATTCGGGCATCTGATTACCTGGCTTCTCGATATTTGATACTTGGAGTCTCTACATTGCGTGCGGTTAGCCAACAAATTTTTGGACAAACTCATTTTCTTAGGACATAGATATTCGCAGCCAAAATCGGCGACAGGGAGTGCTCTTTACCAAGGTTCACTTGCAGTTTTGACGAATTGCAACCAACACACAAATGCCCAAAGTAAACTCGAAACGTAAATTTTCTAGGTCATTTTCCCTCCTTAAAGATGAGTAGATTGCAAGCTACAATAACACGTTTCAACTGAGGATGCTTCCGTTGAAATAAACAAAATCAGTTGAAGCAGCTGCAGGCATTTTCCTGCCAAATTTGGTACCAAATGAATTGTCGCAGCCAGGAGAAGGTCATAAACAGCAAGAAAATACAATTTAATTAGGTTTAAAAATTTTAAAATTCAACTGGGCAGCAATATTTGCGCCTGGAGACATAATTAACCGAGACTCGGCGACGTTGTTTGGTCGGGTCACAGCAATTAGGACTCTCCTTAATTGCGGCATTGGTTTTCAGGCTTCCATCCACTTTTTAATGGCGGTTGCATGCCCATTGGTAGGTAGGATGATGCTAGGAGCCCTTGTAAATTTTGGTGAGAAAGCCTTTATTTTGAACAAAGTTATCATGATGCAACGCAAAAAACGCGTTTTTGCGTCGCAAACGTCGTTTGGTTGAACGTTTAGCGGCGGTACTGTATAGGCATATGTGAACTCCACTGGTCATCAAGCACTACGTAGTATGCAGAATTTTTGTTTCTACCTTTTCATTCCTCTCTTAACTCTTGCATCTTAACTAAGGCCCCTACAGGAAGCAAAGTAACACTCGTTAGAACAGTGCTCTCTGGATGAGGCTTACGCATGTTGTTATATCTGCTTCTTTCCAAAAGTAGGAATGAACCTTAGAAGGAGCGTCATCAATCGCTTCTACTTGAATACAGAAAAAATTAAAAAATGCAAGCACTTTTTGAGCATCTGCTAGCAGCGGACAGAAAGAGGGAAGGCGAATAGCAGTAGTAGATCCCGACCAGGGGTGCGCGTAAATACGATTTACGATTTTACGATTTACGGCCATTTTTGTCGGATTTTTTACGATTTACGATTTACGACATTTTGGGTCGTAAATTTTCGTAAATGTGATCTTTAATCAACATCCAACTGGCGTTCCAATTTATGTGGTGGGCCGGATTAGGCCTATGTTATACTTCGGCGACGCTGTTGTCGACGACGTCGGCGACAGTGTTGCGCGGTTGGTTACGCACTGCGTAACACCAGCCCAACAGTTCCGCCGACGTCGCCGACAACAGCGTCGCCGAAGTATAACCTCGGCCTTACAAATATGTATGGCATACCACTGGCGACAGTGTTGCGCGGGTAGCTACGCAGTTCGTAGCTACCCGCACAGTACTGTCGCCACGATTCGTCTCCGATGGTATGTCATAGGCAGCTCATTCTTCTGGGGGCTGCCTTTGATGATCTTATGTGTTAGTGTGGCAGAAAGTTGTGCACATGCTTCTCGAATTCGACTTATCTCTTCGCCAAACTAGTTCTTCCATTTCTCTAACATTTAAGGGCTGCCGTTTGAAATCGGACCAGGTCAACAGGAAAAACAAGTACGACACAATATTTAGAAAAATGAGCTCCTGCCTAGGATGCTGAGCATCGGACAAGCGCTAGCAAGGCACATCGCATTCCTACTGTCAAATTTAGTTCCACTCTAGCCTACAGAAAGACATTGGAGACAGTTTATTATGGTTAGAGAGAGAGGGACGAGTACTCCTTAATCCATCTTCCGTTTGGCAATAGCGTCTAGTCAATTTGTTTACAACAGAATCACGCTAAACCTATCGGCAAATCCACGATCGAGCATCATTCGTGATTGGAGGTGTGGTCTAGAAAGTTGCTACACTAAGGAGATTATAATAAACCACTGATATGTCTATCGGTTTGCCTTGTACTTCATAGGGCCGAGCAAATTGATATGCTCAAAAGTGGAGTGAAACCGAGCGCGTCCTATCCTGTCTAATTCGTTCGTGATGCTGCAGACTCGCGGAGAGCAAACGTTCGTTACAGAACTGGCGAAGGTAGCCCGAGCGAGTGCGGAGAATTATTACTGGAGCAATACTTTAATGTTTCCGAAATCGGCAGGCAAACTCGCTAGGAAACCTGCGCCCTAGTTAGATATAGGTTACCGCGATAGCTGATGTTGTCGATCGATGGTTCAGAAGTTTAAAGTTACGAAATGCCCTCAATCGAAATGCAATCTCTCTACAATTAGCAGAGCAAAGTACCCTTAGCAAAATTCGAATATCTCGCTTTCGTTACTGATTGGTGCTTGTTTTTTGTTGTGGAATATCACGCATAGGCTAAAGAAAAGTTTTCGGATCTACAGTTTTTTCAACATTTTCGAAACGTGTAAAGATTGCATTGAAAAATGTTTCTTCAGCAAGAAGACGTGTAGAAGGGAAATAATTTGGTAGAAAAACTGCTCAGCTTGAGCTGAAAATAAGACAAATAAACATTGAAACACGTCTGACTAACATTAGCAGAAAAACCCATAGAAATTTAGTTGTACTGCGCTACAGGTCAGGCGACTCTTACGATTTACGGTTTACAATTGACGATTTACGACGGCTTTTTCGTAATTACGATTTCCGATTTACGAAATTTCAAATTTCATTTACGCATACCCCTGGTCCCGATGAGAAATACCGCACCTCGCCGCTGCGTACCTCTGCCACTTGCGCTGGCAAGACTGTGACGCACCTGAGCATCGCGACTCATCCGCCGCTCGCCGCAAAAGTGTGTGGGGCCTTAAGGCCATAGGATACGTTTGAACCTTGAGGGAGTATATGGAATGAATTTTTGCTACAATTTGGTCGTAAACTAGTTTTTGAATGCTTTTCCTAATGTCTGAAACACAGCACCAACGCACTACAACTTGTGATAGAACTGGAGCACAAAGATGAGTGGACTCTGCTCTGCTCAAGATACATTGCCTTCATTGCAGGCGAGGCTACAAGCAAGAGCTGGGGCTTGAGCTAAAGAGCAAGAAGTAGAAGTCATAAAATCATAGCTGCAAATAGCCATAGTCGCGCCATGCACTCCCTCAAAATTCGAACTACATAACTGATTGATTATGCAGGGTCGCAAACATCTTTCAGTTTTACAGTACACTCAACAGAGCATCCATTCATTTGATAAACTCGGTCAAAAAACATAGATCAACATCTTTCACATCAAAGTAGAGCCAAATCAACGTGTACATATCGTCGAACGTCTCCTTCCACTTACGTTACAGAACTCCATCTAACAGGCAGTTCTGCTTTAGCTGCTGCTGGAGGCCTCGGTGCAGCGCAAACGTAACATTCTGTGGCCCCTATCGTTTCTATCCTTGCTCTTTTATTCAGGTCCTAACTCTCGTTGATACAAAGTGTCTGCTTGCTGCTGCAAAGTTTTATCGCTCGATCAGTGCTCGCACAGTACGCTGCAGCTTTGTTTTCGACCTTGAGAAATACACGATTCAACAATGTGTAGTGTGGTTAGTTCGTAGCCGAACCGATACAAACATTTAATTCACACTCAACCCATCGATTTTAAAATTTAATTTCATGGACGAGAGTATGAAGCAATCCTAACAGTACACGTCGCAGAATTTTTGACCCTACGCCTTTCTATAAGGTTTTTCCTTGGCTGGCATAGGGTATCCAGAATTGTACTGCGCTGTGTCAAGCGCCCTATCCTCATATCTCAATTCTATAGGCTCTTCGCACTACTAGTATTCTTCTACAGGAAATATTATCTCTGGAAGGCAGCCTCGTATTTCATGACGTTGAAGAGCAAAAGGTTTCGTACCTTGAATGGTCAATTCGGGCAAATTCTATAAAATCTAACGACAATGATTAGCCGTCTGATATTGCTTGTTTGTTGTGAAGTACGTCCACCAAGCCACTCCACATATGAACATATTCGTGTGATTCCCACCTCTAATGGCCTACTCCGGACAAAATTCATCAAAACGATGGATGCAGCTTTTTTGTTTTGAAGCATATCCACCAGTAAGATCATACCGGTGTGATGCCCACCTCGAAAGGTTAACTATCAGTGAACCGACTTGAGTGCAGAGACTGATAGTGATAGTTATGGCGAACGGATGAACAGACATACAGACGGACGGACGGAAGGACAGACAGACAGATGGACGGATTAATCCTTTTATATATAACAGGCTGTGACAGGCCTTATGGCATACTGGCGGGAAGCAGGGAGTATAGCAAGAATTCGATTGGGTCCACTTGTCCTTGTCAACCCGCTTTTTAGCTAGCCGCCTCGATCTATTCTCATTCTACGATAAAAGCCTCTCCATCGGCTAACACCTGGAAATCGCCATGGCGCGCACCTGCGCATTCAAATTTCGCGGGGAGTAACGAGAAAAGTATGACGCGTGGCGCATCTAAGGTAATTGGTAAACTATTCCACATCAGGACCGCTAGGGGCATGAGAAAAGCAGCTGACTCAGCCATTTCTCCACCATGTCCCCTTCCATATGTTCTAATTAACCTGTGACGCCATAAGCCTTGAACTAAAAAGGAAAGAACGAATTGATCAGCCTCGACTTCGCATTGGGATGCTTCGAGGTTAACCACGCCTTTCACCCATTTGGAGTCGACTCTGTACTTATCGTTAGTGGCTGCCAGCCAGATCTGGATAGGTTAACAACCTCCCATCGTCTTGCACCTAAGCAATTCCCTAGACCGAATTTGCGGTCAAGCCCCACCGTCGATATCACGCAGAAGTTCGATGCGTGACACACCGAAGGTGGTCCTCTAACGCTGGCGGCCCCACATCGTGATCATTAGGCGCATGGAAAAAGCAGCTGATTCAGTAGCGTTCCCCTCACACTCTGCTACTCGCTATGGTTCAGTGTCTAAATACGAATAGTATGAGTCACCGAGCTCACGGAGCACGCTTCTGCAGGCTTTCGCAATGCTGTCACCAAGGTTCGTGCTCAGTAGCCGTTCTTGTAGACCGCGACGATGTGAAATCGCGCTGAGCAGAATTCCGACATGACAACTCATTACTCGCTAAAATTCCCGTCGACCGTCTACAGGAAGGACATCAGAATTCCGGATTACTATGCGGGGAGATGACGACGTCGAGATCGATGCCCAGTAGCCGGCCACCGCAGCAGTGACCGCTCTGCTGCCGCCATTCGGGAGCCGACGACGAGGGGTGGCGGGAGGGAATCGGTGTCCTTTCGTTTGATTACTCATCGAGGGCCCGCCTCTTTCCTCTTCGCCATCTCACACCTACTAGCCGATGACTAAGCTGCGCCACAAGCAGTTGGGACGGACAGTCCCGGCGGCTGACCGCGCGGCGGCGATGAACGCCTGCCCCAGGTCTGCGATCTTCGAGACGGCCGGGCGACTGCCACCGGCTTCCGACGAAGTGGCGTCAGTGCCTTCTGACCGCAGCCGCACGCTGTTATCTGCCATCTGACCTCTTCCGGATGACGGCTGCCGGTCATCGTCCGAATGCATGCCTTCATGACACTCTCAGCCTCGTCATGCTGGTATTGTCGCCAGGTACCCAACGAAAGCGCAAATAGAACCGGCGCTGACTAGTCGTCTTCTTGTGCTCCGAGCGGAACGAGTAGCACACAAGCACCCAAAGCGGTCTGCTCGATTTCGCCCATCGTGGTCCCATTTCTCGAACCGTTTCCACTCCACGTGGGATGGTGAGACGAGATTGTTTAGACTCAGCGTGCGCCGAGGTCGTTTATCCGTAGCTGACCAGCCTCACTTCGCCTCTTCCGAATTTCATTTATCGATTTTTGACCTCAAAATTGCTGTCTCGATCAGTCTTCGCAGGATCAATGTTTAATGGTTGTGATAAATTTCTGGAATAGGTAGTCATCGTACAGGCCTTCGCTGTTCTTTATTGTATGCCTTCGTGTTATAATTTCCTCGCTGCGCACTTTACCTGCACCACAGCGCTGGCCAGTGATACCGGGGCACCTCGGCACTGTGGATATTCCACATTATCTTCCTATTAGTAGCGCAGTCGGAGGAACTGCCGGCTGTCGCGTGCACCCGGTACCATGTTCCTGGTTCGGATTTCTCACCCAGGCCAACCAACCCTTCCATCACTCCGGGGTCCGTGAATTGGTACCAGACTTGTCTGGAAAGGATAAAGCGCTGAATTGTTCATCGGCTGGTCAGCGCAAGTCATTGAATGGCCAGATACGCATTCAAGTCGCCTTCACGACATCCCGTAGAAGTGGAATGTGTGGCAGATCCCAAAAGAGATTAAGTAATGCCGTCCTTTATCCGTTTATATTTCTATTATACCATGTATTACGTATGTGCCTACAGTGCTGCAACCATGCATTGCATCAGAACCTTGGTAAATCGTTGAGACTGCTGCGGAAGTGATTCCTCTCGGTGATCACTGCACGATGAGGCTCCGTTTTTCTCTTGGTGTTCGCAAGACATCTTTGAACATGATTTTGAGGGAGTAGTGGTAAAAAAAGTCTTTGTTTCTGAGCCCTTCGACCCTTATTGATCGCTTCCTGGCAAGCGCAGTTTGGTCCCGTAGTGAAAAGCAAGCTGATTACCGTACCAATCTCTGGCTTACCTGACCACCGAATTTTGGGCCAGGCCACTCTTGTTGCGGGAGTGGTCCTCGCAGCTTCAGCAGTTTCAAATTCAGCTTTTTCGGTTGATGTTGTCAAGACGTCCTTGAATATGGTTTTGAGGAGACAATGCCAATAAAACATTTTCGGATAGTCTGCCGAAAAGGGTTTCCTTATGAATGTTGTCGCGAGAACACTCGCTGATGCATGCTCTAAAATCCACCGTCTTATTTCTTCGTAATAACCAATGAGTTTTGAGCCAAACTTCCTACTGTTGGCTCGCTGCTGCTAGATTGGATCTGCTAAAAACTTACTATTTATTTACAGATATTACTTACTGATGCGATACTGCACCTTTAGGTTTCTCCCTAAAAATTGAACGGTTTCAGTCGTTTGTCAGCACAGCACAGATCCAGTGGTTGACTCAATTCTTCGCTTCTATTTTCTTCGATCTAACCTCGGTAACTGATCCCTGAATAGTCGGACGAAAATAGCCCGCTTTCCAGATTTGGCCAAGAAATCCTAGGTTTTTTGTTCGCCGCACTTTTTTCGGGTCCGAGGGCTCTTCTCAATTAATCGATCTCTATTCATGTACGTCTTCTGACTAGACGTATGCACTTCAGTGTTTCTTTCAAGCATTCTGAGAATAGTGTTCCATGTTATCTTTCTGTCGTTCTGTATTACTTACGTACTTACAGTTCTGCAACCGGTGCAATCCCAATCGGGGGGGGGGGGGGGAGGAGTCCATTTCAATATATAAAGAAATGCAACAGGCACCACAAGATTTAAATAAATACATAAATAAATATATACTTACCTTTTAAATTGCTGTCCTTCCAATACCAAAATCAGTTTTCTAAATTGCGTTTCTAGTCGGGGTGGAGGAGTAATGAAAATACTAAATTAAACAGAAACCTGGAACAATTACAACACTATAAAATCGCGAAAACTCGTTACCACTAATTGATTAAGGTAATAACGTTACCGTTGCCGTTAACGTTACTACCTTAATCAATTGGTGGATAGCGGTTTGCGATTTCTTTCCAAAGCAAATAGAGTTTCGGTTCACAATGGTTCTATGCGGTGCCCCCCGCCCTGCACTGTACCGATGAAGTCTTTTTAATATTTTAGCATAACGCACGAACATTTTTTCCAAGGGAGGGGATCGGGTAAGTTAAGGCATTCATATGTTGTATTGCATGTTTGCATGTCGTATGTATTGATGCGTAGCTGCCATCAACAATTCATAATGGACTCCCCCCCCCCCCCCCCCGATTGGGATTGCACCCTGTAACCATGCGTTACATCTGATCCCACCTTGATAAATCGTGGAGACTGTTGTGGAAGTGGTTCTTATCTGTAATCTCAGCACCTTCACGCTCAGATTTTCTCACTTGATGTTCACAAATCATCCTTGAACATGATTTTGAGAAAATCAAAAAACCTTTGTTTCCGAGCTCCACGATCCTTATTGACCGTTTCCTGGCAAGATTGGTCCCGTAGCGAAAAGCAAGCTATCTACAGTACTATAGTAGTTGACCTACTTGACAGTGGATTTTGGGCCACTGCTGCTGGCAGGTCGTCACCTCTGGTTTTTCGGCTTAGCATATTCCCGTCACTGAAGCCTATTTACGCAACATCTTCCTTCCGCGAGATCCGTGCCGTTCAGTCGTATGGAGAGTCAGACGCACTCCTGCTGATCATCGTGATCTATATTGGTCGATTTCTGTGGCACTGCTTAACCGCAGTGATTGCCGTGTCCGGTTAATAGCTGCTATCTCCTGCTTTCGCGTGGTTTTTGCTCAAATTCATGATGGACTGAAGCCGTTGTTCATCGCTTGTCTGCGTACTCCTCGTCCGGATATGCACAACAAACCCTTCAGGTGTTTCTGTTTCTGCTTGCACTGCCAACCGATCTTCGTATTTTTCTTTCCATGACGTCTCACGCTATTCGGTTCCTCGTTGTTTTATCCATTCGTTTTGTCCTTTCTCGCCTTCGATCTCGAAGTGCTCGTTCAAGTTCGTAGTTTGGTTTCGTTCGGTTTAGTTAGTTCGTTTAGCTTTCTCCGTTCTTCAACCGAAATGTCGACTGGTTGGGAGGCGTACATCACCTCGATGACCGAGTCCTCGCCGGCCATCAAGCGTGCCGCAATTGTCAGCTTGGATGGATCCATCTGGGCCCGTACCCAGGGTGCGAACGCCTTCAAGGTAGGTGCTTTCCACGGATCTGATCTCCATCTCGTAATGCGCACACGCGCGATTCGATGGCAGATGTGCCATGTCGTCTTCATCAGCATCGTTAAAGGCAGCATCCGGTCCCTGTCACGTCATTTAAGGACGTCAGAAGCACCAACGACCATCTGTTTTTGGCATTCTCGTGGTTGCTCCGCGCCATGGCGCCTTCTACGCGCTGTTCCATCGATCCTTGAGCGCAGATAATGAACCGATTGTTTGAATTATATTAACGTGGCGTGTCTGATATTTCCGTCGCGCCGAGGCCGCATGCGTGTGTAATTGGGTTCTGTCGGCCGCTGCAAAATCGGAGCCGCAGAGATCCATTCGCGCGATCTTCATTCAGCGTTGGTGCACATACTGCTATGGCAAGCCACTAGCTGCTAAGAGTTACCGCAGTCCCCATGCGCTCGCTGTCACGTTCCTCGCGGGACCCAACATACTTTTTGGTTTTGTTGCAGCGTCTATGTGCTCGATTCACTTTCTGAACCAGGGGGTATAATTTCATCTCAGTGAAGGCCAAATGTAGATTTTCTAGCCTGATTTTTCCCAGTTATTACTTTTTCACCTCTAAAGGTTGGAACGCCAAGTTCGCGTAGAGTGGTGACAATTGGATGATATATTCATCGCATTTTTATGTTACTTATTTCATTTCGTTATTTATTACTATTATTATCGAGTATCAGCAGTGTTCTTTTTCTCAGAATCAGTGAGAAAATCTTTTAGATACAACCAGTGTAGTGACGTTATTACTCAAGGGAGAGGGAAGTAACCGAACATTAAGGATGTTGAATAAAGGACGGTATTAATCAGTCCCTTTTGAGCTCCACGCATTTTACTTTTGTTGGATATCGTGGAGGCAATTTGAATGCGTAACTATGAAACATGCATTCTTTCCGACAGGGCATGAGAGATACATAGTGGAGGTTGGCGTCCCTTTTGGAATGAAACGCGCTCTACATATAGGACGACATGTGGTGTCCGACCAGTATATGGCTTATTATTTTATCGTTCCCATACAGCTTCCGTAACTAATCACCAATACCTTAGAGAGATAGACTGCTAGGCTGACCTGGGCGGGAGCCGGACGAGACCAGGGCGATGAATGGATTCGGGATGAAAGCGAGACCCGGCGGTTTTTAGTGCATAATTCTTAATGTTCATAGTTCATAATGTTCCTAAATGCAACTGATCGAAAATGAAGTCAGGACGTAGTGTAAACGACACACACAACACAAGTGAATAAGGGCCAAATCTGTGTACTTTCTCAAGCTGAGTGAGGATAACCAAGAAGTAGAGAAGGAGTGCCTTTTCTTTAGTTGGTCTCCACCTAGAAGTGTAATCATCCGGTGTAGATTCAATGTAGAATTTGACTCTGGGTGTCAACTCTAAACAGGAATATGGTGTGAGGTACCATCGGCTGTCAGCAGAGAGCTGCTGATAAGTTCATCTTTCGGATTTGTGTGATATCTATTCGTCGTTTATCTGCACAATAGGAAAGTTTCGACGGTGTACAACGCTCTATTTCCTAGATTAGTTATTTATTTCCCTGTTTACTTTCCCATATAGTTTTATTGCATAACTGTGCACGAGGGGAGTAACAGCAAAAAGGAGAGATTAACCGTAATGTCTACCCAATAGTCTGCCGTTTCTTGGACTGTTATGCAGTGACTGACATAGCAATCTAGGACTGTGAATTATTGGGTGGGAGACACCCGCCTTTTCCATTGAAATAAAATTAAAATGGAAACGTTTGTTGTAAACATCATGAATTCATTTCGCTTCTCGGTTTTTTGGCTAAGATCACAGTTTAGTTCATTTCATATCTGACTGTGTAAATTGTAGTGGACCCACTAGCGAATTGTTAGTCCAGCACGGTTGGTGACTTATTAGGCTAGGTTAGGAAATATACACGTCGCACAAGTCGTTCTTGCTAATAGGAGAGATGCCGTGGACTATCGTGTGCAGCCAAGGTTGCTCTTGAACAAGTTCAGCGGAGGAGGATGGCGATATCCTTTGGGCCGAAGCGGTGTCACGACGCTGACTTTGAGCACATTCATAGTCTGCGACAGGAGAAACTTGTCGCCGGAGGAAATCGAACGTATCGATTTTTGGTGAGCGATCACTCCGCGTCAATCAATTCCTACGCATTGGTAGAGTCGTAGAGTATGAATTGGACCTTTGACATCGTAATGCAGGTAATTTGTACAGCGATTACCACCAAGAACTTCGTGCCAGGCTTATATGGAAGAATGTCGTATGGAAGATGTTCGCTGGGCGCTTGTGTACTTAAAGAGAACCTGGCTTTTCTATAACGATAATGTTCGTGGTGAAGCGTTTTCCAATAATGTCTTCTTACACCGCAGTGTAGCACATTGGAGGAGGGCCTGGTTGCCGCGTGCGCCATTGATCGAGGGACTTGGTTCGATTCCTTCAGGCCAACTAAACTGTCCATCACTCCTGTCCTGTATCAGACTATACACGGAAGAATGAAAGACTAACTTTTCTTTCGGCTGGCTACCGTAAATCATTGTATAGGTCAACCCTTTACAGACGTTAGCTGTTCTGTTCTAATCGAATTTCTTTTTTTTGCGTCTGTGTTATACGCCGTAATAAACATCATATCATCATATCAAATGCGTATTCAAATTGCCTTCACTGTATCCCGCAGAATTAGAATACATGGCGCACCACAAATAAGTATTGATTCGTCGCACTGTACCCTCATCGTTAATGAAGTCAATATGGATTTAGCGATGCCAGCTGCCTGAAGAAGAGTGTTAGCACTTAGCACGTACTTCATTTTTCCGTAGTACATCGTCTGCCGTTCTAACTTTCAGTGCCTTTGAACCCCTTCAATAAGTTCTTCATTCTATATTCTCTTATTTAGGCATCTGAAAGCGAATTGCAAAAATTCGTCGCTCTCTTTGACAACCTCGCCAACGTGCCTTCCACTGGAGCTGATATTGAAGATGTATGCCTTCTTCCGTTTTTATATGCTTTCACTCAAATGTATCGAAATTTTTTAGGTTCATTACATTGTGCCGCGTACTGAGGAGAACCTCATTTTCGGCAAAAAGGAGAAGTGCGGATTTTTCGCGGCCAAGACAAAGAGCGGTACTATCTTGGCTCATGTTTGCAAACAGTTTTTTACAGTTTATCTTCGATGGGTATTGTCCTGAATGTTGGCATGTTGACATGCGTTTCGTGTGGTGTTTGTGTTTTTACTAGGCTTTGTGGGCTATCCGGAGATTTGCTCCAGATCTCTGATTATACAGTTATTCTGAGACCAGACTTTTTCAGCTATCCTGATCGCTATTTATGAAGGCGAAAATCAGGTGTCGGCGGAGGTGCGCACCGCCGTGGAGAAGATGGCCAAATACCTGGAGGACACTGGGTATTGAGTTACCCTCTGTTGATCACTGCGGTTGCTTCGATGCGTGTTTCTTGCTGAGATATACATGGTTGAGGCTCTTCTTTTTTGTATAAAGCACATCGAGCTTGTCGAGGTTCTCACTATAAAGAGCCTCCATCCTGTGTATCATGTACTTGTGCTTGCGGAATTTTATTCCTCCCGTTTTGTATTTGAATAGAATGAATTTTTCGACTTTTTCTTTTTTGGAAAGTGTTCAGGTGTTGTGACAGGGAATTAGGCCGTACTGCCTTGCTTGGAAGTTGCACGGGCCAGGTGTGGCGTTAGTGCAGTACAGGTACTTGTCGGATAGGGAATGCTTTGGTTGGGTTTCGTGCTTTCAGTCTGAAAACTCTAGAATACATCGATTTTCGACGCTGATGCCTTAGGTAGCCCACGTCCCGGAGTGTACGTGCCCAGGGCAACATAGTGTCGACTACCGCTGCACGCATCCCGTATGTATCTCGTCGGAGTTTTTCATAACTGTGGTAAGATTACAGCTAGTCCAGAATAGGAAGGTGTGCAGCGTGTGCAGACCTCCAGTTTTGTTTGCGCTGGCATTTCGGTGTATGCTAATGTTTCGCAAGTGTTATATGTAGTATTGCCTACCAACTATTTGCTTCCTTCGCATCTGCGCTGCGCTAAGGTGGCTCATGCAAATTCTCACTGCACCATACTAAATTCCAAGACCACGGCATTATTCAAAATAGAAGTGCTTTTTCGACATTTGAATTTCACGATCTGAATGTGAGATTACGCCAGACGTTCCTTGTCCGACCTAAAGAACTGGTGCTCGTGTTTGAGGAAATCTGCGTTGTTCCACAGTATACGTAGACGAGTCCTTATCTGGCTTCTCATCAGTTTTCCATGCCAGCCAGTAGCAAATGGTCTGCAATATAATGACGATATAAATGGTTGACGTTCCTCTCCCTTGCTGTGCCAGAATGCCTCCTTCCGAAAAGGTCTATGGGGTTCAGTCACCCGTAATATGGCTTGGCACAGATTGTCGATGAATGCCTCGGAAGTCTTTGTTACATGGCGGGCTCAATGGGAAATGTGGAAGCTGAAAGAGTCCAGGCGAATAGGAAGGGGACAGTCTTTGTTCTGGAACAACCTATTTAACTTTGCTCCCATCCTTTTGCGTGTGACGGAATCAAACTAGCCTCGGACGTTGTCCCGGTGATAGATGACCCTCACCGTCCCTATATTTTTCACCTAAACTTACGTTGTTTTGGATTGACGCAAGCTGTGATTGTCAGTCTTTCACCGAACAGCCGAGGGAAAATCATGCTGCTCGAGTTCTACAAGCACCAACATGTAAACCTACTGGAATGGAGGTCTTCGCTTGAAAGCAGCCGTCTTACTACAGCAAAAATGACTCAAGGCTTTCCTGCAATAAGATGGCTGCCTTCTGCTCTTCTGATCACTAAGTTGTGAGAAACTTACAGATCGTTGGTTGGAGGAGATGAGTGATAGATACCTGGTAGGTACGAGAACTTTTTGCATCCAAGGGAGAGGAAGACGCTCTGAGGAAGTGAGCAGCAGCTCTGATCCGTTCCCAGGACTTCCTATCATCACGGTTCTCCTGTTGGCAACCTATCAACGTCGCCTCCTGTACTTATAATTAATTGTCGCTGCCATCTAGGTCTGTTTCAGCTGCCAGAGTGGTGACTCCTAAGGCGAAGTGCCAGCCCACTACTCCATAACTTACCAAGTACTGAAGTATAGCAGTGAGTATAGCACACTGAGTATAGCACTGAAATTTCAGAGGTAGACGCCACGGCATTCTGCAACGCTGTCCGGTCTGCTCTACGTAGAACTGCTTCCTGCACTTTTTTTGCGTCCGTAAACAATTGTAAGCCTCCACGTCAAGAGATTAAGTGTGCTCCATTTTCTATTACCTGTTCCCGTAGGAGTGTGACATTGTTTTCGGATTATGTTGAGTTATTAGAGGACTCGCGCAGAAAACACCACAAGATTTCCTTCGTTATTTTCGTCCTGCAGAATCAATTGAAGACTGAATTTGGCTTCCCACACTGATCACAACTTCAGAGTCACAATTTCGAATGTACGTGAATGTTCATTGTGGCTCGCAGCTATAGGTCCACCTTAAAGCTATGGAATACCAATTTTTGTCAACTCTGGAGACCTCTCGCAACAACCGTTATGCCTGCCATGAAGATGACCTCCGTACATACATTCTGAAGAGATGTGGAACCAAGGAAATTAGGAGGCTCTTCTGCTGAAGTAAATTGGTCGTGTCATAGGTATAAAGGATAAGGATAAAGTACGGCGTTACTCAATACCTTTTGGAATGCGCCACGCATTCTACTTCTACGGGATGTCGTGAAGGCGATTTGAATGCGTATTTGGCCATGCAATGACTTGCGGTGGCCAGCCGATGAACAAGTCAGCGCTCTATCCTTCCCAGACATGTCTGATACCAATTCACCGACCCCGGAGTGAAGGAAGGCTTGGTTGGCCTGAGCGGAAAATCCGAACCAGGAACCTGGTATCGGGTGCACGCGACAGCTGGTGCCTCCTCCGACTGTGCTACACGCGTCCGTCTCATCTCATAGGTAAATGTTATAATAGGTGCTTCAAGTTGCAAATATGATAGATTAGGGGCCATTATACATACATTTTTACGGATGCGATTAAAGTGTTCCACTTGTAAACTCTTGTTTATCATTGTACCTTCAAAAGGAACTAAATGAAGTCACCGTTTGGTAAATGATTAAGTGGAGCAGTGATGCAATTGTCGAGCGTTTTACTCCAGCTGGTGAAGTGCCCACTAGTCGTATAATGGATCTGATTTTTACGTAGAGAAGGCAGATACAAGGTGAACATGAAGCCCTTTGGATCAGGCAACCGAGTTACATATTTAAAACCTCCGAGCAACCGAGTTACGTATTTAAAACCAGCTAATCAGTTCCGCTTTGGGCCTGAACAACGCGTTCTGGCAAACAGTTTTGTAGAAAATCGATGAGCAGTACAAAAAATCACAGAAATTCTAAAAGGCTAATTGTAGTGCTGTGATTCTTCCACAAGAGAGCACTTCTCAAATTTACATTCAGAAACATTGCCACCAACTGGAAAGAGTTGCGCAGTGATTATGCTTTCATTTAAAACTCTCCTAATCCTTGCACAACTACCGAACGTGAATTATGACAGTCTAAATGGTGTCTAGTGTGTTTGGCCATTCCTTCATAATGACCTGTTGTTGATCACGGCCACTTTCGATAGTGGTTCCGTAGTGGTGTTGTAGAGAGCGTTCTTTGGGTTGTTTATTTCAAGGAAAGAAGTTGATCTTGTTCAGATGAAAAGTTAATTTTTGGAACAACATAACGATGTGGAACACTTTTTTCTGCCTCAAGGCAGGAGGTATCCGTCTATCTACAAGAGTTGGTGTCCGTGTTGGATAACGCTCAAGTTCACTTCACTCACTCGACTTTTCACAGGATTTTCCCGCGAATTTTTAGACTTTCCTAAGGATTGGCCGATTTTATCCAAAAATCTGCGGGTTCTCATCTGTGAAAGAATAAAGCCATATAGCAAGCAATGTCCCTCTGCAAAAACTCGCACTAACGTTTCCCTGAATAAAGGTTTGTTCTGACAGTCTCGGAGGCTTTATTTTAATGGTGAGAACTTGCCTTTATATGGGAGATATTCGACTGGATCTGAAAACTGTTCAATTTTTATTAATAGAGATATTAACCAGAAAGTGGGACTCCTCGGAACGATAGTGGGACCATAATCAACTACAATAAACAATATGGCGAGTTATGTACAGATTGGAGTGACCTCCTCAGCTGAAGTGCCAACGGGATAGGAGAGACAAGTGACTTGGTGGTGGCAGCCTTCTTTAGCGTCCTCGGCTTCAACGCGGTCTTCTTAACGGTTGAAGCGGCTGCAGAGGTGGCGACTGCTTCTTCAGCGACTTCGACGACTTCTCCTTCTTGGCTTTCCCCGTCTTGGGCTTGGATGCTTCCTTTTTTGGCTTTGGCTCCCTGGCCTTTCTTGGCTTCCTAACAACCTTGGCCTTCGCAGCTCCTTATTATGGATCATAGCACCGTACACCGGATGCCTCGGTGTGGTCTTCGGCTTCTTGTTCCTGGCCTTGGTGGCCATGCACACAAAGGAGCATGCAGATAAATTGTTGTGGTTATATGTTTCTAGAGACTTTTTTCGCCTGATGTGTACATATCTGGTTTAAGAAGTGAATACTATAAATATCCAGGATGATTTCCGAGTTCCTCTCCAACTCTGTGGTCGTGTGAAATTAGATACTATTGAGCCCTTCTGGTTTTGGACTATTCTCATGGTCGGGTGCTGTTCAGTGCGAGATTTCTAAGACCATCTATCTAACTGTTGCGCGCAACACTTTGGACGCGCACTGTAGTCGACAACATGGCTACTTGGTTGTTAACGAAATTTTGGGTTCCGACGAACCGGCAATCTCCGGAGAGAATGGAGCGGTCGTAAACCTACCGTGGCCACTGGAGCAATACAGTAGTTCCCGGCCGACCTAAATTTCAGATCAAGAATTATCTAGAAATGCCGACATGGCTAGATAGGAAGTGCGATCGTAAGTCTAAATATGCAAACCGTTTCAAGAATGAGCCACTTTGAGCCGAGTTATTAAAAAGCGGCGCTTTCTCGCCCAAAACGGCGCAAAAGTCGCGGTTTTGCGCCAAATAGACAAAAGATAGGGCTGGTATTGTATATGGTTAGAAAGCATTCCTTCTCTATTTTTCAAAAAGCTATTGGGATTTTTGAATTTCCAAAAATGAACCAAGCTATGATCAACTTTGTGAAGAACTGCTCGTAGACCCTGATCGGCTCTGCTCCGACGACATTGAAGTGATTTCACAAAATTGATCATAACTCAGTAAGTTTTTCGAATTTTAAAAAAGCCGGTAGCTTTTTCAAAACCAAATGATAAGCGCTCTTCAATGGTTGTAAAATCGGTTTTCAACAGGGAGGTCTTCATAGGAGGCGGAGAGGGTTCGATTTCTGGTCGAGTTTCGCCAAAAATCGAAAAAAAACTCTGTCTTCTCAAGGAATGAACACGCAAGAGTGAAATCGTGCTTGGTGGAATTTTAAGTCATGAGTATTAAGTCGTCTATATCTATATCCTCTCTTTTAAAAAAGATTCATACACGGTCGGTTAGCATATTTTTTCTATTTTCAAAAAAGCTATTGGGGTTCTTGAATTTCGAAAAGCGAACCG
The DNA here is from genome assembly GCA_947396885.1 of Heligmosomoides polygyrus polygyrus. Taxonomy (NCBI): domain Eukaryota; kingdom Metazoa; phylum Nematoda; class Chromadorea; order Rhabditida; family Heligmosomidae; genus Heligmosomoides; species Heligmosomoides polygyrus. The sequence continues at coordinate 74,580,421 of OX377206.1, read as the reverse complement.
AGGTATGATCATTTTTATGAAATCACTCCAATGTCATTGCTGCAGAGTTTACGAGCAGTTCTTCACAAAATTGATCATAACTCGGTTAATTTTTGGAAAATCAAAAATCTTAATAGCTTTTAAAAAAGATGCTTTCTAACCATATAGAAACCAGTTTTCAAAAAGGAGTCTTCATACGGGGCGGGGGTTCGATTCTTTGGCATGTATTTCTGCAACAATGGACCAGAAATCGAATCCCCACCACCCCCTATGAAGACCTTCGTGTTGAAAACTAAATTTATATGGGCCAATTTATATGGCTAATAAGGCCTATAATTCCAACTGACAGAATATCTTGGTTTCTAAATAGAATCGTCAGCCAGTTGCTGGTAATGGTTCCTGCTCACCTGAGTAATACGAGAGCATTTCTTGGACAGCTCCACAATAGACGTTTTGATGAAGGTTGTATTGTGTGTGGAGTCATTTGATGTAACCGCACTTTACACGAACGTCCAAAATAATGATGCCTTGCAAGCCTTATCAGAAATGCTTGACCGGTATCATGATAATATCAACACTTTTGGACTCAATAAGGAATGCATCATGACTATGGTCAAGGAATGCTTGAATTATAATATTTTCAAATGGTCAGGTAGATATTATTCACAAACCAGAGGCCTGGCCATGGGCCAGCGATTGGCTCCTGTGCTTGCGGTATGCTTTATGAGCAAAATAGAGCAGCCGGTTCTAGATCGTCTTCCACTGATGTATTGCAGGTATATTGATGATTGTTTCATTATAACTTAAACACAATCCGAAATGGATGAGTGTTTCAATCTTCTAAATCATCAGTCGCAGTACATCAAGATGACGAGAGA
>OX377206.1:74492223-74579364 GCA_947396885.1 Heligmosomoides polygyrus polygyrus | reverse complement strand
ATTTGGGGGTGCTGATCACGAATCTGACATCGGTTTTTCACGACTCGGTCGGAGACCACCCATACCGTTAACAAGGGTGGTCCAGGCAGGGTCACAGATTTCGCTGAAACTTCGTCTAGGGGGGTTATTTGGGGTGCTGATCACGAATCTGACATCGGTTTTTCACGACTCGGTCGGAGACCACCCATACCGCTAACAAGGGTGGTCCATGCTGGGTCACCGATTTCGCTGAAACTTCGTCGAGGGGGGTTATTTGGGGGTGCTGATCACGAATCTGACATCGGTTTTTCACGACTCGGTCGGAGACCACCCATACCGTTAACAAGGGTGGTCCAGGCAGGGTCACAGATTTCGCTGAAACTTCGTCTAGGGGGGTTATTTGGGGTGCTGATCACGAATCTGACATCCGTTTTTCACGATTCGGTCGGAGACCACCCATACCGTTAACAAGGGTGATCCAGGCTGGGTCACCGATTTCGCTGAAACTTCGTTGAGGGGGGTTATTTGGGGTGCTGATCACGAATCTGACATCGGTTTTTCACGACTCGGTCGGAGACCACCCATACCGCTAACAAGGGTGGTCCAGGCTGGGTCACCGATTTCGCTGAAACTTCGTCGAGGGGGGTTATTTGGGGGTGCTGATCACGAATCTGACATCGGTTTTTCACGACTCGGTCGGAGACCACCCATACCGTTAACAAGGGTGGTCCAGGCAGGGTCACAGATTTCGCTGAAACTTCGTCTAGGGGGGTTATTTGGGGTGCTGATCACGAATCTGACATCGGTTTTTCACGACTCGGTCGGAGACCACCTATACCGTTAACAAGGGTGGTCCAGGCTGGGTCACCGATTTCGCTGAAACTTCGTCGAGGGGGGTTATTTGGGGTGCTGATCACGAATCTGACATCGGTTTTTCACGACTCGGTCGGAGACCACCCATACCGCTAACAAGGGTGGTCCAGGCTGGGTCACCGATTTCGCTGAAACTTCGTCGAGGGGGGTTATTTGGGGGTGCTGATCACGAATCTGACATCGGTTTTTCACAACTCGGTCGGAGACCACCCATACCGTTAACAAGGGTGGTCCAGGCAGGGTCACAGATTTCGCTGAAACTTCGTCTAGGGGGGTTATTTGGGGTGCTGATCACGAATCTGACATCGGTTTTTCACGACTCGGTCGGAGACCACCTATACCGTTAACAAGGGTGGTCCAGGCTGGGTCACCGATTTCGCTGAAACTTCGTCGAGGGGGGTTATTTGGGGGTGCTGATCACGAATCTGACATCGGTTTTTCACGACTCGGTCGGCGACCACCCATACCGTTAACAAGGGTGGTCCAGGCAGGGTCACCGATTTCGCTGAAACTTCGTCGAGGGGGGTTATTTGGGGTGCTGATCACGAATCTGACATCCGTTTTTCACGATTCGGTCGGAGACCACCCATACCGTTAACAAGGGTGATCCAGGCTGGGTCACCGATTTCGCTGAAACTTCGTCGAGGGGGGTTATTTGGGGTGCTGATCACGAATCTGACATCGGTTTTTCACGACTCGGTCGGAGACCACCCATACCGCTAACAAGGGTGGTCCATGCTGGGTCACCGATTTCGCTGAAACTTCGTCGAGGGGGGTTATTTGGGGGGTGCTGATCACGAATCTGACATCGGTTTTTCACGACTCGGTCGGAGACCACCCATACCGCTAACAAGGGTGGTCCATGCTGGGTCACCGATTTCGCTGAAACTTCGTCGAGGGGGGTTATTTGGGGGTGCTGATCACGAATCTGACATCGGTTTTTCACGACTCGGTCGGAGACCACCCATACCGTTAACAAGGGTGGTCCAGGCAGGGTCACAGATTTCGCTGAAACTTCGTCTAGGGGGGTTATTTGGGGTGCTGATCACGAATCTGACATCGGTTTTTCAAGACTCGGTCGGAGACCACCCATACCGTTAACAAGGGTGGTCCAGGCAGGGTCACCGATTTCGCTGAAACTTCGTCGAGGGGGGTTATTTGGGGGTGCTGATCACGAATCTGACATCGGTTTTTCACGACTCGGTCGGCGACCACCCATACCGTTAACAAGGGTGGTCCAGGCAGGGTCACCGATTTCGCTGAAACTTCGTCTAGGGGGGTTATTTGGGGTGCTGATCACGAATCTGACATCGGTTTTTCACGACTCGGTCGGAGACCACCCATACCGTTAACAAGGGTGGTCCAGGCAGGGTCACCGATTTCGCTGAAACTTCGTCGAGGGGGGTTATTTGGGGGTGCTGATCACGAATCTGACATCGGTTTTTCACGACTCGGTCGGCGACCACCCATACCGTTAACAAGGGTGGTCCAGGCAGGGTCACCGATTTCGCTGAAACTTCGTCGAGGGGGGTTATTTGGGGTGCTGATCACGAATCTGACATCGGTTTTTCACGACTCGGTCGGAGACCACCTATACCGTTACTACGACCGTTCGACCGAAGTTGTGTCTGTGGAGCCGGAACTTTTAACTGGTACCAAAGTAAAATAAAATCAAAAATCAACAAAACTTAATCAAGATAATTAAACGTATTGAAATGAACTACTTCTACACGTATAAAAAATCGACTACAACCTCTGTTCGAACCTTCCTTTAATTCCTTTAATTAGACTACTAAAGTTTACTACTGCAACAGAAAGGATACCAAGAGGTCAGGTAGGGAGAAATGTCCACCTTCGGCCATTTTCGTTCTAACTTCTTCATACAGAAGCTCTCCAATCATTTTTATCTGCGCAGATCGACGGACCCTTGCTGCCATTGCTTCCTTCTGCTCATGCTCGATCCTGCGGAGCTTTCTCAAGTGATCCTCATCTTTAAACCATCGAAATCTTGAGTTCATACTCGACAAGGAGCATGGGTGGTCTCCGACCGAATCGTGAAAAACGGATGTCAGATTCGTGATCAGCACCCCAAATAACCCCCCTCGACGAAGTTTCAGCGAAATCGGTGACCCTGCCTGGACCACCCTTGTTAACGGTATGGGTGGTCTCCGACCGAGTCGTGAAAAACCGTTGTCAGATTCGTGATCAGCACCCTAAATAACCCCCCTCGACGAAGTTTCAGCGAAAAATTTTTTTTCGACCGATGTCGTGTCGGTGGAGTCGGAACTTTTAAGTAGTGCCTTTATTTTTTATATATTATGTTCATTAAGTTTTGTTGATTTTTGATTTCATTTTTTTATTTTTGCTTTGCTTTGAATTTTTGACTTGCTTCACGTCATGAATAAAGCATTTTACCTGAAACACGTTTCCGTCTTCGAATAGACGTAAATGCAAGTCGCCATCAGCCGTTCGCTCAAAAATGTGCTAAAATGGAATTATAGGTCCTCGTCGAAGATAAGTTACAAAATGCAAAAAAGCCGTCAGCGACGGGAACCGAACCAATGACCTCAGTCCTGTGCAGCGAGCACCCTACCACTGCGCCGCCGCCGCTGCTGGCGGCGCTAATAGCCGAACCGCTGATTACCGCGCAATACTGCGCCCATTGAGCGCGCCTAACACATGGAAGACACGGCGGCTTCCGCCGGCCATAACTCGCTTAGGAGATCCATTTAGCAAATTTGGTCTATATATCTGTGATCAGCGTCTCGAGCTCTTTCACGTGATATAGGTCTCATCCCGAAGTTCCATGGGAAGCTGACGGCATTCCCTGGTAAGGGCCCCCACATACTTCTGCGGCAATCCCGCAGAAGTGCGTAGGTGAGGGCCTTAACGGATGTGGCTCGCACTTGCGCACTTCGCACTTTGCAACATCATAGACATTCTGTCCGGACGGTCCAGTAACGCCGTTGGTTTGTGCTCAGCTGTACTTCTGCCTACAGGTTGCTCCGCGACCGTTCTTAAGCCCAACAGCTTGAATAACCGGATATCGTTGACAGGTCTTCCGAATCCGGACGCTAGGTTCCCCTTCAATGCTGGATCGAATTGTTGGTCCGCCTTTACTGCTCTCCCTCCCCCCTCCCCCACCTTCCTGGTCCCAACTCCTGGCCCACTTCCTTGTTTACACTATTGACCCACCACTGGTCTCTCCTTGCTGGTTTTCCCGTCCTGGTCCCTCCTCCAGGTTGTTCCTTTCTTTCCTGGTAGCTAGAGGTTCCCTTATTTCCCTTCTCCATTACCACCTTACTGGTCCTCCCATGCTCACGGCAGACGTCGGTGAGGACGCAGAGGTGTATCTCGCGCGGATAATATCTTCCGTTCAACATGGGATAATCCTGAATTCTGGAAGGCAAACGACATCGGTGACAATTGTTTTCACTCCAGACAGTTGTTGCGCGACGTAGGGGACCCGTATTCTGGATCCAGATGCTCAGAAACGCGTACAGATGCCGCTGTGCAAAGCAGCAGGAGGCCGTGCTTTCTCGGCTGCAGCAGCATCCCATGATGAAAGGCACATTTTGTCCGCGCGGAGTTTGATAGCTCCACGTAAAGGCTAACTCAATTATATAGTTGTAGGTTCTGTTACAGCCAGCACAGTATACTTATGCTTGAATAACCCATTCGAATAGGTATTCGAATGATTTTCATTCGAATTTGAATAATCGAATTCGAATATTCAAAAAATCGGATTTTTCGAATATACTCGATTTCGAGTGCTCGAAAACCTTCGGAATTCGAAACCGTCCGAATATTCAAAATTTCCTAGGAACCCAAAATTGCTCGAGTATTCGAAGTGTCATTCGAATGCCCATCGAGAACTTGTGTAACGGCGTATTTTGAAGAGGCTTGCTAGATTTTTCAGGTACATAGGATCTTCAAAACAGTTCTATCTCTGAGTCAAAGCTCTGTTGCGATAGTGGCTCGGTGTCGGGATGCTGAGCGCCTCATTGATTCTGGTCACTTCCCGAAACTTTCACAACGTCTCACAATGTTGAACAGCACAATTTATTCCACGCAGAATCACTTCAATGATGAATGTCCGATCCGGGGACGCCTAATCGTCATCGGCAGAAAACTACGAAATGATCGACCTCTGACACGTCTTCTGATTTATTGATTCCGTCCGTGGCAGGGCTTCTGAATCCAGGCGTGCGTTGGACAACATCTGTAGCACGATTTCTGAATTGCAACGCACGCTGGATATGTTCAAAACGCCAATAATATCGATCAATGGTGATTGTCTGATTGAAAATTCCCCTCCTGTGAAACGTTTCCGTCGGCCGTCATAATCATGTTGTAGCACCTCGATCGGTTAACAAGGGAAGGGTCTGAAGCATATGTCTGAACAGGAGAGGGAGTCGCATAGGAAGAATCCCCACCCCTCAATTAGTATAAAAATGTGTTTCTTTTCTGCCAAGTCGTTAAACCCAATGAGTATGGTTTTTGAAGTTACAATGGACTCGGTGCCTCACGAGTTCGTGGGTCTTCTACGCCCGCGATGCCTCTGCTGGCAAGCGGCTCGGAGCGCAGTGGATACTGATGTTGCTTCACACGAGGGAGGTTAGGGGTTCGATCCTTCTGCGCTGCTGCACTTTTGCATTCCAACTAATTGGTTGAGATTTGAGGGATTCTGATGTCTATACCATTTTCAGACGTCTTTTGTGATTTTTTTCCACCATGCTGTGGAGAATAACTTTCTTGCGACTTGTTTACTACTGACCGGTTTTTTAACCAAAACGCAATGATAGAGCTATTTAACATAATGATGTATAAATGTTCAACATTGGTGATACACAGGCACAAAGTGCATGAAAAAGAAACACTGGTCACAATACGGACAGTGTATAAAAGCTACAGGCTTCTCACAGCTTGTTTCCCCACAAGGACCAGTGACGCCGGGAAAATTCTGCTCGGATTTTCAAAAGGGACCAAGATGTGACGTCACAGTTGGTTAAAATGTGAAACAAGGTCTGTAGATTCCGCAAGTTGACCTAAACGGCCATCGATACACTTTTATACACTTTTTCCCTCATCCTTGCCTGGCACCTTGAAATCAGAGGTCTGCTGAAGGTTTCTAAAACCTAGGCACCAACAATATCGCCGATGCTCGAATGGCGATCTATCTGCTCACGCTGAACTGTGGCCCACATTTAGACAAGGAGTCTTCGAGGGAAGAAATCAAGCTGGCCGAACGGATGGCCAGCATACTCAAGGACCTCGAAGCACGTCAACTTAAAGTTGACGAAGACGCACAGCTGGAAGCGGTGAAAAAATAAGAGGATTGGGATCGGCAAGATGAATTGATGGACGTGGAATCTTCAATTGGATTTCGTCTATGGAGCCGATGTTAATGGTCCATGTATGGAAGCAAACTGCGAGGACCCTCTAGCTTTTATAAACGCTGTTCGTATGTTGACTATTGTTTCTGTTTCATGCACCTTGTGCCTGTGATCACTGGTGTTGAACTTCTATACACTTCTATACCATCATGTTGAGTAGCTTTCTAGTTTGCCTTTTTGGATAAAAAACCAATCAGTAATGAACGATTAGGCAAGAAAGTTACTCTCCACAGCATACAGCTAGAAAATGCAGAAAAACGTCTAAAATTATACAGACATCAGAATCCCTAAATCTCAACCGATCAGTTGAAATGCAAGAGAGCAGCAGTGCAGAAGGGCCGAACTACAGACATCCATCGCATGAAGCAGCATCACTATGCACTGCGCTCAGAGCCGTTTGCAGGCAGAGGTATCGCGGGCGTACAAGACCGCCGAACTCGTGAGGTACCGATTCCATTGTAGCACCAAGGACCCCCTACTCCTTGGGTTTAACGACTTTGCAAAAAGGAACACATTTTTATACTACTTTAGGGGTGGAGATTCTTCCTACATGACTCATTCTCCCCGTTCAGACATTTGCTTCAGACCCTTCCCTTGTGAGAGGAATCCGATACCACCGATAAAAGGATCGATAACGTCTATCGACATCGATCGCCTGATCGATCTGTGACACTGCCTTCTAAATTCTGGCGCTCGAGAAGTCTGGATATTTTCCGGTACTTTGTATATCTACTTCACGTTAATTTCACCTGTTTTCTGCCAGTCGATTCTGACACAGCGGCGATCGTCAGCTCTTAGCGCATCCTTATGACATCATCCTTACTTCTTACGCATCCTTTCTTTACGCGTATGAGAGATTTTTCAGATTGTCTTAGAGTTTGAACGCAAGGGTTAGTTTGATCTGGACCATTTTTACATTCCAGTCAAGCTGTTTTAGAAGCTATTTTAGCTGTAAACGTATAAGCACAAGGGATAAAGGGCAGCAGAAGGAAGGCTAAAGGTAAATTTTTGTTTGGGAGGCGACAAGCATTCCACTTTCATTGCTGCGCCTGTGTAAAGTGGCCGAGGAAGGGTAGGAATTTTTAAATGCGGAGCATACTCGGAAATGATGACTCGGACGGTGTTTCGAACGGACGCTACTTGTCCTTCACCCTGCAGTTAGGAGTCTGAGACTATAGGCCTTCAAATGTCTGCAGGATGCACTTGAGGATCAACAGGGGTGCGCTTCAGTCTTGTGCCACGTCCGGTGTCTCCTGGTGCAGAACCGTGCCTCATGGAGTCGACCTTGCGATTTTCATTACGCTACTTGTCATGCTCTACTGCTTCTCCGTGGTCGCTGAATGCTCATGGTTTTCGTTTCTACAACAACCACAACTCCGCAAAAGCTGTGTTATAAAGTGAATGGCGGCGTCAGTCAGTCGTTTTTGAGATTCGGCACGCATTCTACGTCTACGGATGTCGTGGATGCAAGTCCAGTGTATTATGGCCTAAATATTGACTTGCGCTGACCAACCGGTAAACAAGTCCCTGCTTTATCCTTCAAAGGAAATGTGGTACCAGTTCAGGGACCCTAAAGGGATGCAAGGCTTAGCTGATCTGGGCGGGATCCGAACCAATAGCCTTTGTTTGGGGTGGACGCTACAGCCTGCATCTCCTGCGGTGCTTCCATGCGCCTGTAAACTATAACATGGACACATTTTTGTCGGGTAAAGAAAGACGTTATGGTACTTAGCGGGCTGGTTCCCGCTGCGAGATTGCACCTGGTCATGGAACACTCACATAAACATGGTTTCTGTGCTTCCCCCTCTCCCCGCTGACGCTTGCAGGACGGTGAGGTCCGCCCCCTGCTGGGGGGGGGGGGGGGGGTGTGCGATCTTCCTCTCATCCCCTTTGCTCATCCACCCCCAACACCCTAGGCTTCACCGAGAGTTTAACGGCTGCCTTACGAAACCTTTGACACGCAAAACAAAATTTTCCGGTCCGCAGAACAGCGGCTGTACCTTCTGACGCCATGCACCCCAGCGGTGGCGGGTGCATCTCCTGTCGCGTTGCCCTGACGCTTCAGCGGAGGAGAGCACAAGGGAAGGAACTCCGGATTCTGGCCGCCAGCCCACTTAGTACCGACGTTATTGTTTTCTTTCTTCTTTTACAGTGGCACAGTGCATAGACTTTTTTCGACCGGCTGTTATCGATGGACTTTATCGATTTTTACTCTGAACTGACCATTAAGAGATTGAGTCGCGTGGATATGTCGGACGTATGCCAGACTTCACAAAAGGGAGGGGTGTAGATCGACTGGCCTTTATCTAACGATCGACTTTTGTTAAGCTAACCGTTTAGACAATGTTTTGACTGGAGAATACGAAAAAGCAGATACTGTCGAACATAACGTGGGAAAAGACGGAAAATTTAGCTAAAAGCTGCTGGCTCTAGTCAGTCGGGGAGGTGCCCGCTTTGGGAGCAATTATCTCAAGGAACGGGGTGAGGCCGCCGCCGTCGAGACCATAGGTCACCGGACCAACTTTTTTAAGAATCAACGAACGCTACCTACATCACTGGATAGATCATCAACAGTGGATTCGGGTGGTTGCAATTATTTTCTGATTAAGCTACTTTGAAAGAAGTTATGGGAAAGCGGCGGAAACGGCGGTTTTTTCTGCCTATTCTGCCCAAAAACCAAAAGACAGGAGCGGTATTGTAGTTACATTCACAAGTTCATCTCAAGTAAGAAATATCTGTTTCTACCACTCACTTGAAAGAAACCAGAAAGAAATGAGATCGGCCCTCATGGCTTGCCTATTCCTAGCTACCTGTAATACATTTTGTCGTCAGTCCGTCACTAGCTGCCGTTAGGCGAAAACATTGTTTCATGAAAGTTCTTGAACACTCGGTCAGCCACCAATTCCAAAAATGATAGTTTTGAAGTGACGTCCAGGCTTACAGTGGGTGAAGCAGATTGTGTTTCCTTCAAATGTCTTGAATACCTTTCGTTTGTTCCCCGTGAGAAGCACTTCAAAACACAAAGGTGCTCTTTGGAGAAAAATTCGTGTTCCAGCAAACAAGAATTTTTGACACTTCCCTAAGCCCTTTGTTTCTATAGGTAAGTTCTCTGCCTCATTTTCACTATGCAAAAGGGGGTTATGAGAGGCCTGTCGACAAAACCTCGTGCTTAACTAGGAAAGGGTCCGCTATGTGTTGCTTCCATTTTTTCTTCTGGGCTGTCGTTATCATGCTTATCATACAGCCTGATTCTTCATTCAAGTTCGAATATTCGAAAAATCGCATTTTTCGAATGTATTCGAATTCGAATGTTCAAAAAAATCGTGTTTATCGAATATATTCGACTTCGAATGCTCGAAAATTTTCGGTATTCAAAACCATTCGAATATTCGAAACTTTTTCGTGGATTGAGTAAGGCCGTCCTTTATCATTTTATCTTTCAGTCTCTCTTGCTCTCCAACAATATGCCTCGACACAGGAAAGGTTGATATAAAAATAAGTGTACGAAAGAAATAATATACTTCTTCAAAATGTTAAGAAATGAAATGATTTCAACGTGATTAAAAAATGGCATGCTAATGTTTTTACAATGTATGTGTGTAGAGAAAAAAAAATAAATTATTTAAATATAATTTAATCAATAATAAACCAAAAACTGAAGCTGTTGTATGGAAAGGCCCAGGTTTTATGGTGGTTGATCATGAAGACTTGGGTGAGATCAATCTGACTGTTTTCTGCGTTCATTAAGCGAAGTGAGAAGGCGGTGCTGTGCCAGCCACTTCTATACGACGTTTCCTCCTTGGGTGGTATTTTATTTTGAGGAAGTGTATATGGTCTGTGTGTCTATTCCTCTTCAGATTTACCAATCAATACTCGAAAACTACTATGTACTTACTTATTAAACGAACACTGTGAACAAAATCGACCAAAATTTTCCAATAGCAGAGCAGTCCTCTTTGAAGCGTACATATGTCAGGTGTTCTCAACATACACATAGTGCTGATATTCGACTGGTTTTTTACAGCAAGTCTTTTTTCGTCAAAGACGAAGAACCTAGCAAATCTTGGTTTGCAGCTCATGTCGGCACTTCATGTCGCCTTTGCTTTCTGTTCATCGCGCTTATGTCTCAAAGCTTGGATTTTGAACAAATCGCCAAATTTCGCTCAAAAGTACCTGCTGTATTGAAGAAATATGAGTGAGGTTTATGTGTTGATCGACATTTAGCATTACTCTTCGACGATATCAACGTGGAGTAGTCAGCTAAGTGTTCATGTGGTGAGAAAATACGGAACGAAATGCATTGAAGGCACCTATTTTGGGATGTGGTGCTGTCGTGCTGTTTCTATAATATGGTTTAAATTGCATAGCTTGGTCATGCTAAATATGGCAGCATCTTTCTCTCTTAAGCAGAACTGGTAACCACTTCAAGAGCTGTAGTAAACTGCCGAAAAGGCGCACAGTACTTTAAGCGCATTACTTCTACAGGATGTCGTGGAGGTGATTTGAATGCATATTTGGCCCACAATTACTTACGGTATTGTATTGTATTGTATTGTATTTATTGACGTAGACAACGCCTACGTGGAGAACAACAAAGCAAACAAACCAAAACAAGTAAGTGGCCAGCCGATGAAGAATTCAGCACTTTGCCCTTTCCAGAAAAGTCTGGTACCAATTCACCGACCCCGGAGGGATGGAAGGCTTGGTTGGCCTGAGCGGGAAATCCGCACCAGGAAGCTGGTATCGGGTGCACGCGATAGCCGGTGCCTCCTTCGACTGCGCTACACGCGCCCCAGCTAACATTACCCAAACAGTAACCAAGGTAGACCGCTTACTGTCTGTACTGTAAAATCTTCGCACGCCTGTTGATAGCATAGTTATGGCTGTCGCCAGTGGGTTGACGACAAATGGCTTCACATTGTAAACTCTGTCGTATAGCATTATTCACAGCACACTTCTCTTTTCGTTCAGGTGCAAATGTGTCACGATTTGTTGAAGTGTTCGCCAAAGCTGTCTAACCGTAAGGTTTTTTCCTCCAGAGTTTCTCCCTGCGCGATTTATTTAATGGATAGATCTATTCTAGACAGAATGCAAATTTTCTGGATTGCGCTCACTTTGTGATCCTTGGGCACGTATTCTAAATTTTGACGCTTGCTGCATGACTCCTGGATCACCTCTTCTGATTTTAGAAATTCGGTCTACAATTTCTCGTACACGCCTCAACACTGAAACAAGCTTAAACGATGTAAGCAGCCTTAGTTTTACGGGTCCTCTGCCGACCTTTATCACGAGTTTCACTGACTCGCGCGCTCTCAATTTCCTAAAGGTAAATAAAGTCATTGAAGGCAGCCTCATTATCTAACCGATTGCTGAACTTCCTATCCATGACGGTCTCGTATATCTGATGGGCATGGTACATTCCATTGGTGTCAAGTGCTGTGAATATGCCGCAAGTGCTAGAGCCTCATTGTCGATGCGGTTTTTTTTCATGAGATGCGAGGCTTTGGCATTATCGTAATGAACGATCGGATCTTTTTCCTGACTAATATTGTGCTTGCGCGTTCTAGTTTATCGTGCATTCCGCCTTCTCGATCAGGGCGGGTTTTCGCATTTCAGACTCACCCAATTTCGTCTGCTCTTGGCATGGACCTTCTTAAAATCACTCAAACACAGTAGTACGTAGCAGTTCTTCACGGAATATTCCGGAAAGTCATCATAACGCAGCCTGTATGCTGGACCTTGGCGATTATCCATAGATTTCGATGGTTACGATTCCAGACAAAGAAGAGCTCATTGTTGCTGGTGACCGCTACACTCTGATAAGATCCTTCTGGCTACTAATTTGCCATTTTCATATCATTTTTTCGTGTTTTCCCAAATGAAAAATATTAGGTTGAAATGAACAGAAATGTGAGCACTATAGAGTATGAGATATGGTTCCAAATAATGCACAACAACATAAGTTCACAGCACAGTGCACTTCCATTCTACCCACCCACACCGCGCGTTTCACAGTTCCGTCTTTTCCCAAATGATCAGTTGCGTTCTAAAATCAACTTCAATTTAATTTGTAAACACGAAGGCATTAGACATACTTAAGTTAATCTAGGTTGTACTGACATTATCTTCTCAGTGTCATTCACTTCAGCGGGCCTTGGTGCTCAAGCATGAAGCCATCCATTGACCTTAAACCGTTGATGAATGTTGAGCTGCCAATTCTTATGGTTGCAGTGGATGGAGCGGCAATCCCTCAGAACGAATGCGAAATAACAGCATTAATTTCCAAAAATGTTGTGGATTGTAGGTAGCCACGAGATTGGCAGCTTATTTTTTTTTGTTTATTCATTCATAGAAGCGCAGTCGGAGAGAGCACCTGTGGTGATGTTCGTTCCTCCGCGTGGTGCCACTGGAAACTGCTCGCTCTGCGAACTAAGCTAATCACGGACATTCGATTGCAGGCGACAGGCCCCTGTGACAGGCCGGTCTACGAAGACCCATGTCACATCACATGGTGTTTGATGAGTCACGTTTTTCGAGATAGTGCTACGGCGTCCGCGGGAACCGATGCGCACTCACAGACCCTGCGAGTGTGAAAAGTATGCGAGGATCCCTGGTGCGAGGACGGCATCGGGGGGCAACTGAGCTAGTCCGAAAGTCCCGTAACGTAAGCAGGACCCGCGTGGCAACGTTGAATGTGGGTACGTTGACGGGCTGCTCGTGCGAGTTGGTTGAACTGGAGCGAAGGAAGATTGACTTGTGTGCGGTGCAGGAGAAGAGGTGTCTGTCTCAAGTCAAGGGACGGAATAATCGTCTCAAAACGATTTCGTAACTCGATTGTAACCATCCAACGCTTTAAGAATCGATTGATGAAGATTGTTGTCGCCGCTAAAAAGTGACTCTATCATTTCTTCTCTGCGTATGGTCCGCAGGGTGGCTGTTCCGATCAAGCCAAGGAAGAGTTTTGGAGCCTGCTTGATGAGAAGACTGCAGAGGTTCCGCCGAAAGATATCATGATAGTCGCTGATGACCTTCATGCGCACGTAGGTGCTACGAACGACGGGTACAGCTGTCAGGTTTCGGTGGTTTTGTATACAGGTCTCGTAACACCGATGGTGAGCATATTCTTGAGTATGCGGAATCGAATAATCTCACCATTCTGAACACCGTGTACCGAAGACACGACTCCAACCTCATCTCATACTATAGTGGGAGTTCCAGATTTCAGATAAACTTTGTTCTTGTGAAGGATCGCGACCGAAGCATTGTCAAAGACGCGAAGATCGGCATGTCAGAGCAGTATTACAGGGTGCGTAAAAGGTATTGACGCAATAAACGTAAACGTTAGAAATTACAACACATCGTAAAATTTAATAAGCTTACTTACAAAAAGTCAGCAATGATCTGGCGAACAGAATAGCATCACTTGCATTTTATATGGGTTTTTTTGCTGTGAATGCAGGGGCGAAGACGACGAGGAAAGGCATTGACGGTGCGCCGCAAGTAGTCCACGTCGATTTCGTTCTATGCTGTGGCCTTCAGTGGCTTGATAATTTTGTACATTCAACCCGTAAAAGTGTTACATACTCTTCCAGGATCTACAAAGTGCTAATTCTGTCGGATGGCTCGCTGCAAAGGAGGCGCATCCGGCCAGTATCATGGTTTGTGCATTCATCACAAGCGCCTCTCGTTTTCGTGGATACACGAGTGAAGATAGACCAGTAGAACTATCTGTGTTGATGTCTTAAAGAAGCAGCTGGTTCCTTGGCTCGAATCCCACTCAAGAGTAAGCCGTACGTCTTCCAGCAGAATTAGACTCCTGCGCAGAGTCGAGGATTGTTCAGGACTGGTGCCGCGCCAAATTGAAGGACTTCATTTCGGCAGAGGAATGAACCTCTGTATAGACCGGATTTGAACCCGCTGAATTACTCTATGTGGAAAGTTGTAGAGAACCAGGCTTGCCCTATTTTCCACAAAAGTATGAGGTCAGTGAGGGATGATCTGGTCAAAGCATGGAACGAAATCGACGTGGACTACTTGCGGCGCACCGTCAATGCCTTTCCTCGTCGTCTTCGCACCTGCATTCGCAGCAAAGAAGCCCAAATAAAATACAAGTGATGCTATTCTGTTCGCTAGATCATTGTTGACGTTTTGTATACAAACTTTTTAAATTTTATGATGTGTTGTTATTTCTAACGCTCACGTTTAGTGCGTTAATACTTTTTACGCACCCTGTAGACGGTCGCCCCACAGCATCGACCGCTGATCTACACCTTTAAGATAACCCCTCCGAGGGTGCAGCATGTTGAGCGATGCGGTGCAGCAAGAATCAAGTGGTGGCGAATGGGACAGAAGGAAGCAGCTGTGGTTTCTCGCGTGCGGTCCCGTCCACACGGTCACCGTGGAGGAGACAGAAGCAGCTCTGAAGAAGATGAAGCCTTGCAAGGCGGCAGGGCCGAATTATCTGGCAGCCAATGTTTGGAAGTCGAAGCTCTGGTATCCTGCTGAGCGGTTGGCTGAATTCTTTAATCAGGTTGTAGCGTAAAAAGGTGCAAGAGTGTTGGCGCCAAAGTATGAAGATTCCGATTCGGAAGACGAAAGGCAGTGCTGCAGACTGCTCCAGTTGCCGTCCGATTCGCTTGCTTTCGCACAGCATGCAGATCTTCGAGCGAATCCTCGATAGACGATTTCGTGAAATCGTCAAGCTCTTCGACAACCAGTGTGACTTTGTGTCTGATTGTAGGACTACTGATGCTATGCACGCTGCCCGCCTTCTGGTGGACAAGCATCACGAGAGACAGAGGCCGGTGCATATCGCTTTTCTGGAGAAGGCCTTCGATCGCGTACCGAGTGAGGTTATATGGTACGCCTCGCGACAACACAACATTGCTGAGGAACGCATAGAGTGGGTGCGGATGCTGCACTCTTGCCCAAAGGGTAGAGTGCTAGCAGCAGCTGGAAACTCAATGGAGTTTCCCATCTCTGTTGCCGTCCGGCGATGGAAGTATAAACCGGGCCTTACACCAGGATTCTGCACTTTCCCCACTCCTCTCTGTTGTCGTAATGGATGCCATTACGCGAGATCTTCAGAAGCCCGTCCCTTGGACGTTGCTTTATGCTGATGACGTGATGCTCGCTTGCAATGATAAAGGTGATTTCGAGCGGCAGGTGCAAACATGGTGCGACCGTCTGGCGAGGTTCGGACTCAAATTGAACGTTAATAAGAACGAGTACTGACGTGAACGAGTCCGGCTCCATTAAGATTAACGGTACTGAACTTGCACGCACTTCGGTGTTTAAATACCTGGGATCAGCATTAGCGTCTGACGGCGGTCTGATGGTTGAAGTGAACTCACGCGTGAGTGCAGCTTGGTCCAAGCGGCGTTCGCTGACTGGCCTGCTATGCGATAGGAAGACACCAGAGCACCTGAAGTCGAAGATCTACAGAGTAGTCGTGCGGCCAGTAGCGATGTGCGGCGCTGAATGTTGGCCTGCGACTAAGGAAGTTGAAACGCGCCTCAGCGTCATGGAGAAGATGCTGCGCTGGACGACCGGAGTCGCGCGCCTGGACCGCATCCGAAACGATGTTATTCGGCAGAAGTTCGGTGTCGCCCCGATAGCTGACAAGATGCGAGAAGCTCGCCTACGATGGTACGGCCCCGTTCTGCGTGGGAAAGAAGACAGCGTCCGCAAGATAGGCCTTGAGTTGGAAGTGTTAGGAAAGCGGCCTAGAGGACGCCCGAAGCAGCGTTGGTCTGATACGTTGCACACGGACATGAGAGTAACTGGCGTCCGGATTCAGAAGACGTGTTGCCGACGTCGTCCACAACGTACATCGGGATTCAGAATATGTGCCGCAGACCTCGTTCAACGTGCGGCAGGATTCAGAAGAACGAAGCGCATTATCGGGAAAGGTGGCGTCAGGACACCATAAGATCGGACCCCGCGACGAAGCGGGACAAACGCTGAAGAAGAAGAAAAAGTCGGAGAGAGTGTCGGCTGTCGCGTGCACCCGATACCAGGTTCTTGGTTCGGATTTCTCGCCCAGACCAATCAAGTCTTCCATCCCTGAGGGTCGGTAAATTGGGACCAGACTTGTCTGGGAAGGGCAAAGCACTGACTTATTTTTCTGTTGGCCACCGCAAGTTAATATATAGGCGAAACACGCCTTCATTTGCCTCCACGACATGCCCTAGGATTAGAATGCGCGGCGCATTCCAAAAGGAATTGATTAGTGCCGTCCTTTACTCTTTATATTTATTTATTTATTATGTGTTTAAGAGATATACCAACGCATTGTCCGTAAATAAGCGTCAAGACGATCAAGAAAAGGGAAAGCAAAGATCAATATGAAGGAGAGCATTGTGTTGAAGGCTCGCTGTCAAAGAAACTGAGCAGCAAAGGAGGATCGAGGATAATCCTTACTGTACGGCTTATGCTTTTTCGGCAATTTTAGATACTGCAGGGGCTTGAATCTATCGGGCACACACACTTATTCCACGTTACCCGGCGGACATCTACCCCTATATATTAATATGGGGATTCGCGGCACGCCGCCTAACTCTACCTACCTAGAAGTACCTAGATTTTTTCCCAACTGTATTTGGTGCATAACCCAACTGCTACGGTGAAACTGATGGCACGGCGAGATTTGGTTTAACCTTGGAATGTGCTAAAGATGCGCAGTAAATAATCGGAGATTTGTTGAAGAAAGTGCTATCAAATCTCCATACAGGATATAGACCAATGCGGTTGGTCCTCTTGACTAGGGCCGCAGAAGAAGTCCACTCAACGAGCTGGTGAAAAATCTGATGCCCTTCTGAAGTTAAGACTATCGTCAGCAAAGCTCAATACTTGGCCGGCCGACCTAATTTTGTTTTGTTCCAAGCGCCACGTCTCGGATCCTCGAACGTGAATGGAACCGGCACGGCTTTTCTCACTTTCAAGATTCATTTTACTTCGAGCACCGTTGGCGGCGCTTATCGCCCGCTTATCCTGGCCGTGCTGAGCGCACGCTTCTGAACTGCATATGTGGGAAAAGAGAGGAGTGAAATCTGGGTGGGGAAGGCAGGGAATCGGGTATTCGTCGCCTTCTTCACACCTAAAATCCACCTTCACTCCGTCTGCCATCCTGGCTTCACTGTCCAGATGCACGCAGCTGGTGCAGGCGGATACGCTCTTTCAGTATCAAAATCTGTTTAACAACATAAAAAAATGCGTCGAAGTCGAACACAAGTGGTTTAAGGATCAAATTTTGAAAAAAAAATAGTTCTAGTTACTGCCCCACTTCCTCGTTACTGTCACTTACATCACTAGAAGACTTCCGGCGATATTGCAATAGTGCCTATGAGGAATAGTAATACAACTGATAAGGAATTCTCTTCTAGAATAGGGTTTATTACCAGAAACACTAACTTAGGATTGCCCTAGTCAGAAGGGGCAGCGCTAAGGTGGCAGTTAAGTCGAGCATCCTACGACACAACACCACAGTCCCTGACTCAGCATAACCTCTCCATCACCTGGCAGTATCTAAAGTTCTTGGACAATTTCAAGGGAGTGTACGGAGGAACCAAACACCGCAAGCCCCCCCCCCCCCCTCCTCCGATTAGAATAGATCTGAATTGTGTACTTTACTCTCCCTTCCGGTCTTGATCTACATCGGCCGCGTCTGATTTCTCTCCACAAAAACTAGCCCACATGCACTGTCAATGTCATACTGCATTGCATCACCAGACCTGCTAACCGAAAGCGTAGCAGCTGCTTCATAAGCTCGGCAAGCGCAGAGCCACTTTCGGATGCATCCGACTCCAGCCAGCGTCTCGCCGAGAATCCGCGTGAAGTGTGGTGCTGAACGGTCCCGTCGCCCGTCGCTGACAGGCGCATGTCCGCATGGTAAATGATGTGCTTCCGTCTCTGTTCTTTAATGTTGTCGCATTCGATGAGGTTCACCGCGCGCCCCGGCGCAGACCCCTCGGTCGGCGGTCGCCCGTCTACTCGCTCTCAGCCGCCGGCCGCTCTTTCGACAGTTCTCACGTCTTTCTCTTGTTGGTCTCCACGCTATTTTCTGCGCCTGCGCCTACTGTTTCGGTTCGCTATGTCAAGCGTGGAACCGGCTTTCCGACCAGGTGCGATGACGTAGTTTCAGACTGAGCGATGATCTTCGGTAACATGGCGCTGCTCTTCGCAAGACGTAGGGCGGGCACACGTTGTGACGACGGACAGCGAACCAACTGAGTTCAGAGTCGTTCACGGCTAAAACACGTCGGTGATTCACATCTACCTCGTCACCGCTCCTTGATACGAATCATGCCATCGTGCCTTTCCGGCTCCTGCAATGTTCGTGAGGTTTGGCGCTTCACAGAATGGTCGACCGTTATCGTACTGCGTGCCAGATAACCACTGTCATACGTGCACCATTCGGCGATTTTTTGCTTCTCTGCGTGGCCGCTCTTATCAGAATGTTCGCCGAACACGTACGAACAGTTCGGTCGACATGTCGCTTGTCACTAGGCTACTTCGCTCAGCGTCGGTGCAACTGCATGGCGCACACCTCGGCGTTGATGCAACTGGTTCGCTGGCCATTGCTTCTATCGTCAGTAACTCATGTGATCCTCCAATCGTTTCCATGACACATTATGCTCTCTATCTGTAATGGATGCCGAATGACATGCGTGCCAGATAAGGCCAGTATACGTGCACGCTGCTCGTTTTATCTTTAGTCTGTGTCGTCTGAACTTTTACCTGCGGACCGACGACGACGCCCCTACGTGCCAGTCAGTTCGTCCGGTTCGCTCATCTCGGCCTGCTGACCTCGACCATTAAAGAGTAATCTACGAATCGTCCACACATGTAGATCCTTCTTGATGCTATCTCCTTCCAAACACTGCCCATCTCGAAACACCTTTCCTCATACTTTAGCGCCCCATGTACGTCTTCTGCTACCCACTTTGCGTTCTCACATTTGTCTCTCTCCATGGAACACGAGAGGTGCAAAACTTTTTGGAGCTAAGATAAAGCCATACTTCTATAATGCAGGCGTTTTCTATATCCTTCAAGCGATTACTTAATATTTTTGCTCACACTGAGGATTTTCATCATCACTGGAAGAAAATCTTAAGTTTTATATCTAACATTTCTCACGTATAGATATCATTACTAACTGTGTACGGATTTCCTTCTCCAAAAATTGGGGGTTGGCAAATTGAAGGGAAACATAAAAGCTATTCGAAAATCCGAGTGATGTAGAACACAGTTGTCTAGATAAACTAGTTTTGATTAAATATGTATACTTAAATGCTTACTTTACTGCCTAGGAAACAGTATCGATATAGTTTTCGTTAACGTGTGCTCTCGAGATTAGTACGACGTGTTAATATTCGGAGCCACTATGGGGAACTATGTCTTTCCAAATTCATGTGACTTTAGAGGAAGGTGGTGCCGTGCGGCGCGTCACGTTCAAAACCATTTTCCTAAAGAGTTTTCGCAAACATTTAGTCCATTTCTCATGCTTCATCACCATTGGTTTCTCCAACCAGGTTCATGTTCCTGCTCCATTCACCTCCACCTATCTGAAGTCAAAGCGGAAATACGTGGCGTTCCGTTCGAGAAAAACCTGTCTCTGCAATTTTGCAAGGGAGCTAGCCACAATGGCCAAGAAACTGCACATAGACAAGGTGCAGTATCTGGTCTAGATTTGCTATTTTTATCGTATCAACTGAACCTGTAGGATATGCAGTGTTCTGCAACTGGAGGAGTTAGTATAATCTGCCGATGTCTCTGCTACCGTAACATTGTGCCGTCCAAGCCTCTTCAAGAGAATAACGGGAGCAGACGACGACAGAAATGGGTGACACACCAGCATGCGATTGATCAAGACGGAACACCCCATTGAAAATAAAACGTGAACTCTGTGCGGTTGATAGCCAAATCAGTCATTATCAGTTGAATTGTCAGTAGTTCTACTTACTGACAACACAGTCAGCAGTCACATGTGCAAACTTCAGAAGTTACGTGCTAGATCGTGATCGTCGAAGCTCGGCTTGAGCAATGTGTACTTGGACATATTTCGAAACATTTCCCAAAATCTCTGTTACGCATAGTCGTGAATAAGAAGTCCTTTCGAGCTTTCAACTTTGAAAGACATTCTTGGCTATCTGTTTGCTGAGTTTCGAAAATCGTTCACGCGTTCAGAGCAAACATCGAGAAGTCGTGGGTTGCGTAATGAAAGATATGGAATTGTGGAAACATTGCTGCAGCATCCGTTTCAACCAGGATATGAACAGAACGACTCATTCCCCCTAATTTCTGCTGCTCCTCCAGGGTCTGATGACATATTTAAATTTAACCAGGCTTGTATATTGAGAACTTTTCAATGAAATTCAGGTAACATACACCGAACGGAGGCTTATTCAATCTATAGGGAGTGATTCCGTCTTTCTGCTCGATCTCCAAGCCTTGCACTATGCACCGATCATACATCTGCCCAATACACTAGGATGTACTGCATGAAGAGCTAATTAGGCCTTTTTTCTTGTTCAAGACCTTCAACGGGTAATACCACTTCGACTGCAAATTTCCTTAGTCTGAGTCTTGCCTTAAACCTCACCCGCACATAACGTTGAAGAATCTTCTGACAGTTTCTTAGTATAACGGCCTCAGATGTTTGAGGAGGTGAAATCTTTTTAATTCGGAACCAGGTTAGGGATGGCTGAATTCCTCTACCTTGATTCTTCCACCTGAGGTTAATTAATGCCACACGTTAGCGACAGTGGTACGCATCTGCATAATTTCTATTGCATGACTTAAACCACGTACAAACAAGGAAGCAAGACGTGGAACTCGAGCTTGTGTCTCATTGTTTTCTCCGTCCAGTTTGTTTGCTGAACGGTCTCTACTCGCCGAATAATCCAAAAGTGACACACAACGAGGCTAAGAACCGTCCGTCCAGTACTTGAACATCTGAGAGAAATTCGGGTCTAATTTTCGGTAACGTAGTGCAAACATGGAAGTCACGAGAGAGCCTCAACCTGGGAATCGGGCCATCGGAAGGCCCCGTAGTAATCCTCTAATAGTAAATGGATTCCGACATCAAATGACTCATGAGCTAGTAGTCATTGGGGTAGACTCCTTAGAAAGGCGCTAACAATTCTTCATTGGAAAGCATCCACCAATGTTCGCCGCTGTTCAGCTACTAAGTGACTGAGTGACACAGATCCTGTCTTAGCCACTGAAAAGTGCAGTCGTGGTCATAGAGATCAGCAAACACTTTACGAAGGGATGGTACTTCTTCATGAAGTAAGCTCTTTGTAGGGGGAAGACGTGACTTTTGGTCTGGAATGACTAGGATTTAAATTCGCTCTGCAGGGTTGCCGAAACTTTGCGCTCCTGATCGCGAAACTGCAAACGATTATGTCTAGTGAGAGATAGAAGAAGTTCGAGCTAAGCTCTGATTAGGATTTTCTGACGCCGCTACATATCGAGGCTCGAAATCACCGAAAACAGTACCACAGTCTTTTCTTTCTCCTCCGACTTGTTCTTGCTTGTTCTGAGCTTGTAGTCGCTGTTTTTTTCCAAAAGTACTGTATGTGCACTCTCCTCATCTCAGAAGAAGCGTTCTCTTGTTTAGGAGACGACCATATTGGTCAGTTGCAGCATGTTCTGATTTTCTTTTCCATATAGTCTGGAGGGACAGCGCTGCTACTGTATATGCAGCAACGCCCCTTTAGAACTATGGTTTGATCTTTGCACACATTGTGCTGTCGCCTATCTGTCCCAGTTAAAGCGTGCGCTTCTAGCGGAGTGGGTGGATACGGTATCTCATCTTCAGCGTACGGTATTTCAGGATGGATCCCTTCACAACGCCATCAGTCTCCAACCAATGCTCCACTCCCGATCTATGCGTGGTATGCGGCGATAAAGCCATCGGCAAGCACTACGGTGCCGTTGCCTGCAATGGATGCAAAGGCTTCTTCAGACGAAGGTGCAGCTTGCTCTGATAAATTTTCGTGTGATCACTTAGATACGTTGTATTAGGAGCTGAAGGTGCGCTTTTTCAGTGTGTTCCAAAACCTTCAGTACACGTGCCGCTTTGAGAGAAATTGCAGCATTGACAAGGATCACCGCAATGCTTGCCGTTTCTGCCGGTTTCAGAAGTGTCTCGCCGACGGAATGCGTCCTGAAGGTGAGAGGCCTTGCTGATTTCCTTGTCCTACGATTTTCAAAAACTATTAGTGCCATTCAGTCACTGGCTATTCATGAAATTAACCATGGAGTCTAAAACCTACCGCGCAAATTCTACCAGCATCCATGTTGCTTGGCAAAGTAGCCCTTCCCAAAATGGTACCCTCTAAAAGGTCGTGAACCAGTCACCAAGGTTTTAATCTCATGTGGTTCATCACTGTCATATAGGCACGAACCCGATGACGTGTAAGGAAATCCTGAGTTACTTACAAGGAACTAACGCATGTCTAGCCATTAAGCGAGATCTATGATCTAACGAGACAGAGGTTAGCCGAGCAGAATGCATGGCGCAGAAGCGATTCCTATCACCTTGGCATCTGTCCTCACCCCCTCTTGCGCAATTTACATATCATTATTGCCACTCCAAATTCAGCTACCTTTCCAATATTTATGTAATTACCTTTTTTAATACATTTCAGGGTTTAGTCCAGCTATTCTAAGGTTAATCTCCCACAAAAGTGCCACAGCGCGTGTAGCATTATCCATTGGGGTAAAAGTGGTTTAGTAGGGAGAAGCAGTCGTATTGTCGCGGTCAGAGAACTGCGAACAGCATGCCAAAGATACAAAGTTTCGTTCCATATAACCATATCTTGCGTACGTGTAGGTACTGATTTTTAGCCATTCAAAACGAACGTGATCGAATTGGAAGCACAAAGCGACGAAAACGCGTGATGACTACTCAGGACGATACCTCGGACTCAGAATGCATTCCTTCACCGAAAATAGTAAGCAGACCTTTAAATGAGCTATGCCTTTGTTCCACCTTCTCTCGCTGGGTGCCACTTTTTCTGCATGAACTAGCTGACTACGGTAGATTTGTGGAGTCTTCCGTAGCTGGAAAAGAAGACTTCCCCTTGAGGGATTAACTCCCAATGTGCTCGGTGCAAGGGTAGGATGCCTTCGCGCGCACTAACAAAAGCACAGGAAGTGTTTCAAGACATGGCCGAGCCTAACTTTTCAGACTGTTATTAATTTGAAAGGACTCAAGATGGTTGAATATAAAGCCCTGAGCTTACTGTATAAGAAAATAGGATTCAAGGACGTAACCAACGATTTTAGCAGGACTCGAACACGAATGCATCGTGCCGTCTTCTCCAAATGCTGATCGACGTTGAACATCGTGCCATGACCAGTCAGAATATGGACCGACTACTTCGTGAGGACACCGAGTGCCGCACGAGCAGACAACGTACGGTGAACCACATCATTGGATGGGCCAACATGCTGCATCCGCTGCCGGAAATACCGTTCGCCGACAAAGTGAGTTTGTCACGGATTATGATGACCTTAATAGGCAGCTGCGAGCTATGCGGCTCTAATGCGCGCGGTTGCGGACCTGATTAGAGTTGACACCGTCTATATCGGGCACCTAGGAATCCGCGTTCATGACGTTTGATAGGAAGAAAAGAGCGAAGCTCGTGAACAAGTAAGATGCGATTCCCCAGAATGTCAGTACATACCTTTCGTGAGAAGTGTGCTTCTCTGTCTATATTTATTTGCTAAATGATGCAGAAGACCACTTTTTGAGAGAATCAACCTACGAGAACTTGCCTTATAAGCTCCTTATTCCAGATGCAACTACTGAAGCAGTTTTCACCAGCGTTTGCTCTGTTGAGCACCATGCAAAGGAGCGTGTCACTTCCTCATCTGCTGCTACCAAACGACGAGATTCTTGTGCTTACCGCTTCACATCCTCCAACAGTGGTTACGGTACTCACTCGCACTCTTGAAGAATTGCTTACACCTCTTCGACGACTACGCGCAGATCAGGCGGAATTCAGTTGCCTTAAGGTCGGTCTGATACTTCTAAGACGTCACCAAATGTTGGGTTCCACAGCCGTTACACGCAGTTTCGCTTTCAGGCTCTGCTGCTGCTCAACCCGGATGTGGTAGGCCTCTCAGGACAAGCTCGCGACATGATAAGGGAAGCGAGGGACGCGCTGCTCAAGGCGCTCTACAGCTACCTGAGCCAGTCCTACTCAGTCATCGACGCATCACTACGGTACGTCGGCGCATCCTCGCGAGAGTCACCTTATCCGATGGGCGGGGGCAATGTGAGTGGCTGCAGCCAATCATGAGCGTGCTTCCTATTTGCCCCGCCTCACGCACATTATAGGACTCTGATGGTTAACTAGCAGTAAACATGATATACGCATTCATGATTGGCTCAAAAGAAATGCGAGGGTTTTGATGTGTCTGCGTAATAACAAATATTTATTTAAATAAGTAAAAAATACCGCCGATAGTCAATCCTTTTGCGAGGAACGCTGAGCATTCCACTTCAGTTGGTTATCGTGAATATAATCTGAATGAGATTGGCCTATACGGTGAGATGCACTGGTGATCTGATAGGCAAATCGGCATTTATATTCTTTCCGTACATGTAAAATACATCTTAAGGACCCAGGAGTGGTCAAGAGTTTGGCCACCCTGGGTGGAATTCGAGCCTTTCTTAGTCTGATGTACAGTAGTTTCTCCGACGTCACTGCACGCAGCCCAGATTCTCGAAACGGTTGCTGAAACAGTTTCCGAAACTGGAGGTTTGAATGTTAGTTAGAAACAGCCAAGGAAAAAAGGCGTGTTATACGACATTTTAATAAGACGCGTTTTTTTTTCTACGAGAGGAGCGGCCTGCCTGCAAAACGAAAGTGTGGCGGATTTTATTTACACGCTAGGCTCTACACATTCCTTTATCCTCTAGGAATATAAGAATTATATACAAGGTGTAGCACGCTGGCTGAAATTCTAAGCGAATCTTATTCACCCACCACCGATGACTTATTATGGACGGCTGTAGCATAGCCGAAAGGAACACAAGATTGTCTCATTTCTGAACTCTGGTCGGCCTAGCTATGCAGCTAACCAAATGCCCTGGATTGGCGAATCCTCGATATCGCGGAGAAATAAAATCTGAGACGCATCCTTGATCAGTTGACTGAAACCAACCTTTATGCGTTGTCCTTTAGCATTAAAGGGCTCTGCGCTTGAGCTTTTAATGTTTCTAGTGCGCAACGAGAGTTTTAGATTTTGTGGCATGCGTCATGCTTTCGCCACGGGCATCTGTTAATAAGTTTTGAGTACCAAACTTCGCGGATATTGTGTGGCAACTGTAAGTAAACTACCGAAAACTTTTCAGGGTGTCGTCCCTTCTCCTGATCATTCCTTCTCTGATGTCAATCAGTCAGTCCATTGCCGACATTCCGGAGCTGGGCGAGCGTTTTGGTCTCTGTGAAGGAAACCAGAAACTGAAGGAGTTCTCCTTCAGGTAGAGTTACCCAACAGCACTGTTTGAAGAGAAGATATACTTCTATCGTCTACTTCAGAGACTCATATCTCACTGTGGATAAGAGCGTGGGTCAGACGCAGTTCCACTGCAACGACTCCGTGTTCACCCACATTCTGTCGGCTCCTCACCACCTCTTCCCCCAGCAGGGTTTCCAGTCGCTGCACCGCGACAACTCCCCCACTCTGTCGTCACCGATGCCACTCATTCACAGCAGCATACCGGTAAGTGCCCATGTTTCTTCGCCCTCCTTGAGGTTGTGCGAGCCTCAAGCACTCGTATCTTCTCAAGGAATGGTAC
The DNA here is from genome assembly GCA_947396885.1 of Heligmosomoides polygyrus polygyrus. Classification (NCBI taxonomy): domain Eukaryota; kingdom Metazoa; phylum Nematoda; class Chromadorea; order Rhabditida; family Heligmosomidae; genus Heligmosomoides; species Heligmosomoides polygyrus. Next base: position 74,553,297 of record OX377206.1, on the reverse strand, counting down.
ACTATGAATGTTGCGCCATGCATAACAAAGAGAATTACAGTTTTCAGCTGCTTCCTACGGTATCCGATCATTTTCCGCTGAAGGTCTTCATGGCTTAGCAATGTGATGCCACTGCAGCGCTCGGAACATGAACGTCACAAGTGAATAATACTAATCTTAATCAATTCGTTGTACGTGTACGCCACTCAGCGCTTGGACATTTTGCTATGTTGCAAACATGTGGTGTTTCAATTTGTAAACATGAGCTGTTCATCCTACCTACTCTGTTTTATTCGAAAGTGAGAAGATAAACATGAAACAGTATTGACTGGCGTTGTAAATATCATCATGAAATAATGTTCTAAAGGTGTTCCAGAGATCTCTCTCTGCAACTTTGCTGGTTCTGCAGGGTCTACTCACATAACCGTTAACTATGAGAATTTCCTCACTGTGTCTCACTTCTTTGTGTAGAGGTCCATCTACGTTGGATCTTGTCCATTTCAACCACAATTCTGTTAATTAGGCTCAACATCAGTTGTGCATCAACCTCCTTCAGACGACCACCACACGGACACTTGCTTTCAGTCTAGCAGCCCGCTGAGGTGGCTCGTATCTACCACACTGAGAGGGTATCCCTTCGCTGAACCAAGCAGTGGATAATACTGCCACATTAATTTCTAAAATGAAGCTGGCTTTCCGTTTTAGAGGAGCACGTGCCAACACTAACGCGAGTTCGTGGCGCAATGCAATACTGTTATGATGGTCTCAGAAAACCAAAACAAACGTCTTCTTGCGCATTATCGCAGCTACATAATCCGTCCGCTTACCCATCGTCCATCCGTAAAAATGGCCGGTGCAGGAGCTTCACAGTTACCATCGGTATTATTGGCCCGTACTCAAGGTCTATCGTTCGAAGTGGGCATTGGAGAATGCGATGACCGAAGGTCATGCTTCACAACAACAAAAACAATATCGAGTGGCCTTTCAGCAAAAGTATGAAAAGTCCCACCAACAACACAAAAGATCCTTCTCTCTGCAGTCCACCTTTCGGCTGCTTGAGAGCCGGTTGAATCTTGAATCTGAATCTTGCGAGTGTGGTTCACGTATGGAAGCCAGCTTTCATCGCTACAACAGGGGTGTGCGTAAATGGAATTTGAAACTTCGTAAATCGTAAACCGTAATTACGAAAAAATCGTCGTAAAGCGTAAAAGCCACCTGAACTGTACTGCATTGCAACTAAATTTCCAGAGGCTTTTTCTGCTATTGTTAATCAGATGAGATGATAGTCAATATTTATTTATTTGTCATGTTGTATTTTCAGCATAAACTAAGCAGTTTTCTTACCAAACTATTTATTTTTTCACGGCTTTTCGCTAGTAAGACATCCTTCAAGCCAAACTGAACACGTTTCAGGAAAGTCGCAAAACTATAAATTCCAAAACTTTACTTGAACCTATGCATTGTATTAGAACAGAAAGCTTGCAACTTTGCTTGAATATTCATTAGAATCCCAACCTACTACCAATTCTTTAGCTTGCACATACATAAACCTAGGATTTAGCCGAAACAACAGCAAAAAATTCGCTATCAAAGCTAAAAATTGAAAAATCTTTTCACCACTGACGAGTGTGCCTGTTTCCTGCTCAAGCTTGCACTTGTAGGATTTCGAAACCATTATGATGTTGCACTGCTATTTAATAACTCCCTGCACTCGCTCGGGCTACCCTTGGCCAGCTCTGTAACAAACTTTTCCTCTCCGAGAGCCTGCAGCATAAGCGGATTAGATAGGGTGAATACGAACATCGCCGAAAGTGGAGATCAAAACTTTCAAAACCAATTCGACCCATTCTTGAAGTGCGCTCGGTCTTACCGTACTCCGTATATCAATTTGCTTCCCCTGTACAGTACAATGCAAACCGATAGAAACGTTCGTACATGTCGCTTGGTAGGTGGTAGCGCCAATAATAAAAAGGACACAGGCCGAAAGCATGCCAGCCAGTCAGGGTACCCACTGACTGTACATGCACTCTCTGAATGACACGCCCGTTCATTGCGGCCTGATTGGATGGGCGTTCCAATCCCCAGTGCTGCCCGTCTTCGCGACATATACCGAGACATCAGTGGTTTATCGTTTCCACATGAGAGTAGCAACTTTCTAGACCCCGCTTCCAACCACGAATGATGTTCGATCGTGGATTTGCGTCAATTCTATTCAGTAGGCTTGAAGTGTATCCATTATAAACAAAATTATTTATTTTTATTTATTCAATGCGCCGCTAAACGGCGTGCACCACCAGACAGTCTACCAGAAAGGAAACCCTCCACGACACCGAACACAAAAAGCCAATAGTAGTGAATAAAAAGGCTTCAGTAGGAGAAAAGAAACAAGCAAAAATAACATCGGAAAAGGAAGTGAGCACAATTAGATAGGAGCCATTGAATCGGCTAGATAAAGGAAAGAGCGGAACAGCATTTTTTCCACCTGAAGAAAACAAAGTTAGGTAATGGAACTAGATCTTCAAGCCAGGCCTAGAAATTTGAACCCTGATTATTACACAGTAGAAAATCATGTCTTCCTGAATCGATCTTCGATATGATTAGGATCTATCGTCGCATTCTAAATCGTAGATTTTCGAAAAATAGGATCTTTTTCATCTGAAGGAGACGACTTATGGGGGAAAATTTTACAACAGAAAACTAAGCCAATGCGCATTATAAAATTAAGCGTTTCTGTAAAGATCTTCTTTATGACCGGGAGGAGTATTCAACTACACATCGTTGGCATGAAAATGATAGATGCAAAGATCGTACAAGTCCTCCTTGATCATATCGAACACCGCTGCAGAAAGACTTGGTTACTAACTCTATAATAATCGGGGCTGGAAATGTTCTGGTGCACGATTTCATCTCCATGTTGTCTCTCCCTCATGTAGGGAAAATTTATTACCGTGACAAGTCAATAAATCGGCTACGCCCCCGTGACCGATTCGAAGAGCGCTTCAAATGTCCCTTGTCCACTGCTTTGCGAAGCTTTGTGCAGCACGCTGCATAAAATCTCGCTGATTACGGGTGCATCAACGATAGCATTCATTAAACAATGGCACTCTGTCACCTCCTCTGCTATGAATTCGTGGAAGATCTGTCACAACGATGTTTTGTTGCGATCAAAACTTCTTACGCCTTACTCGAACCCGCACCTCCCTCTAACCGGGCGGGGATGCTCTACGCCATTACACCACCGGCGCCGTTTGATCGAACGCAGCATCCACACCTCGTGGGACCGATCAGCACCCACCCGTATCCGGGATGAGCTGGCCGCTGATATCAGCGTGGAACCAGTGAAGCTGATGGCCTTGATAGAAACAATTCAAATCAGTTTCTTTAAGGCTCAATTGGCTGGAATCGAGGCTGTGGTTAGGTTAAAGAAACTGATTTGAATCTTGGAAGATCATTCCACGAGGACTGCTGCCTCCAACTGCACTGCTAGCAAGGCTGATGTTGTTCACTACTCCACAGTGTAGCGTTGGAATCAGCGCCTTGAGGCCGGAGATGCCTCTTTCTAAGGTCGATGTCACTCTGGACGCCCCGTGCTGTTGATTAAGGCAGCTCGCGAAAAGCCCTCAAAGCCAAGACGAGTGCAGTCACTCCTGAATTGGATGCGACGCTTGGATGAACTCAATCCTTGGATGCCGCAAAGTTTTGTCGTCTTGGGTACCACATCAGTTGCTGGACTGAGTAAGAACCGCAGGAGCCACTTCTCCTTTGTCCACGCAGAAGACTTTGTTATGGACATCGCTGTTGGTCGGGGGCGTGCCTGTTTCGATTTGCCGCTTACGATTTTACGATTTACGGCTATTTTACCAAAAATTTTACAAATACGATTACGAAATTTTTACGATTTACGACATTTCGGGTCGTAAATCGCAAATTTTCGTGAATGTGTCAACAACCAGCTGGCGTCCAAATTTATGTGGTGAACTAGGTTAATAAGATGTGCCCACTTTAATGGTCCCCACTTATAGCTCATTCCCATTACAGTTTAGAGTTTTTTTTCATAATCTAATCTGTTACTGTGGTGGACAATAATGCCCTGCGCACTGCACTCTTCTCGAATCCCGACTTTTCTCTTCGCTTAACTAACTTTTCAATTTCCCTGACATTGTAAGGGCTCCCGTTTGGAACCGGACAGGTTCTAGAGGAAAGACAAGTGCAATACAATGTTAAAAATAAGCTCTCGCATTCCTACTGCCGAAGGTCGTTCCATTTCAGCCCATAAAAGGATATTGGAAGCAGTTCCTAAGAGAAAGAGAGACGAGTTTTCTTTGAGCCGCCTCCTCTTTGGTAATAACATCCAGTCAATTTTGTTGACACATTCACGAAAATTTACGATTTACGACCCGAAATGTCGTAAATCGTAAAAATTTCGTAATCGTAATTGTAAAAATTTTGGTAAAATAGCCGTAAATCGTAAAATCGTAAGCGGTAAATCGTACACGCACTATACTTCGGACCGAATCGAATAATTTCGAATGAATATTCGAATAAATTCGAATATTCGAATATTCATTATTCGAATATTCGGTGAGGCCCAAAATTCGAAAATATTCATTAATCGAATATTCGATGAGACCCAAAATTCGAAAATATTCATTATTCGAATATTCGCTGAGGCCAAAAATTCGAAAATATTCATTATTCGAATATTCGCTGAGGCCCAAAATTCGAATATATTCGTTATTCGAATATTCGACAAGGTCCAAAATCCGAATATATTCGTTATTCGACTATTCGACGTGCCCCAAAATTCGAGTATATTCGAATATATTCGACGCTACTGAGATAGACTACTGGGTGTCAGTTTTTGCGCCTTCTGGATATAACTCGCCTAAAGTCAAGTATATGAAAAACCAAGGATATATTTGAGCTCAGCAGCTGGAGCTCTATCGTTTGATATACATATTTCATATGTAGCCATGAAATTATTCGAAATTGGAAACATGTTTAATTATCTAAGCTTGAAGGCCGACCTACGATGGACTTGAGAAACATGAATGATGCGGCCAAGGTCGACCTCTGTCGAAAGTACTTCATTGTCGGTTTGTTTGGTCTACCGTTGGTGTGGCTTAGGAACACAATCTGGTTCTTTGGTTGAGGCTTTCTTCGACCGCAATCACCGGCCACCAATACCAATCGGAAGTATGTCACGCTGAGTGCCATAGGAGCGATCTTTTGGTTAATAGTAATATGTGTCTGGGAGACCATCTTCCAGTCGTACCGTTCGAAAAGTGTCGCATGGGCGGACTACTTGGCATTCATCTTCTCAGTCGAAAGGGTATAGACTGGCTGCGACCTCACCCCAAATTGCCACAGCATCATTCATCCTTCTCAAAGTCCTTTTCTGTGATTCACTTGTAGGAGACCTTATTTCTCAGCTCAACGACGAGGTGTTTCCTCACTCAATTGTTGTTTTTTCTTGTCCGGGTTTGTAACATAAAACATCATATACATAATGACATAATGCCGAGTTAGCCTAGTGGTTAGTAGGGTAGTTTCATGCACAAACGGTCACAGGATCGACTCCCGGCTCCGGCACGCCATGCCCTGCAAAAATTGCAAAAATGGCAACGGTTCCAGCTCAGGCTCAGGTTTACAGATGGAGAACCTCGTCACAAAACCATGATCACAAGTCGCAATAGAATCAGTGTAAAGGCTAGGACGTCACCAGGAAGTGGCGCACAGAACCCCGCCCGAGTTCTGTGGTCAGTATGCGAGGGCTACCGAGGGCCGAACGACCTCGGCTAAAGAAGCTAGTTCGACTGGGGACTCTGAATGTGGGAACGCTGACCGGAAGATCTAGGGAAGTGACTGACCTGATGAAGCGCAGAAGGACACAAGTCCTGTGTCTGCAGGAAACGCGATGGAAAGGGGCGAAAGCAAGGGACATCGGAGAAGGGGTCAAGCTGTACTACAACGGAGAGGACACCAACCGGAACGGGGGAGGGATAGCTGTCGCGGAGTCCCTCAAGGATTCAGTAGCGGCTGTCCAAAGAATAAACGACCGCATCATGTCACAGCGGCTGGACACGAAGGAGGGTTACTGGACCATCATGTCTGTCTACGCTCCGCAGACCGGATGCACGACAAGGATGACTTCTATCTCTCGCTCGAGGAAGCCATAAGGTCCGTACCAGAAGGCGACTACCTCTCCATAGCAGGGGACATGAACGGGCATGTGGGGAGTGGCAGAAGAGGAGTGGAAAGGGTTCATGGAGGTAAAGGATCGGCCTGATAAACCCGAATGGAGAACGAATTCTGGATCTGGCTATCGCCCACGACCTGGCTGTGTGTAGCACTTTCTTCGCGAAGAAGGAGAGCCAGAAGGTGACCTATGCTAGCGGAGGAAGAAGGACGGAAGTCGACCACATCCTGGTTCGAAGGGCTGTCCTGAAAACAGTCCGGGATGTGAAGGTCATTCCGGGAGAAGACGTGGCATCACAGCATAGACCCTTGGTAGCCGACCTTAGCATAACTCTACCCAGCAGGCCCAAAGTGAGGATGGAACCCAGGATCCGATGGTGGAGACTGCGGGGTTCAGAGCGGAACGAGCTGCGAAGGGCAGTGCTCGAAGCAGGCCTTCCAGATCCAGCTGGTCCCGTGAATGAGACCTGGAGGAGGGTAGCCCAAACAATCCTGAGATGTGCCAAGGAAACCCTGGGAGAAACAAAGGGCGGAACCAGAGGGATAAATCGGCATGGTTCTGGAACGAAGAGGTGCAAGCTGCGGTGAAGAGGAAGAAGGAGGCCTACAAGCTGTGGCAGAAGACGAGGGCACCCGAGCATCTCACAGCCTACAGGAAGCTGAAGAGGCTGGCAAAAACAGCTGTAGCGAAGGCAAAGAACGCGGAAATGGATGCCCTGTACGAGAAACTAAACGGGCCAGAGGGAGAGAAGTTCGCCATCCGCCTGGCCAAGGCGCGTCATAGAGCTAGTCTCGACATTCGAGTAGTGAAGACTGTGAAGAGTGCTGACGGTAGGGTGTTACGGAAGCCGGCCGAGGTCAGAGAGAGATGGGAGGAGTACTTCAAGGAACTCCTGAACGACGAGTTCCCTCGTCGGGAGGCCGAGGAAGAACAACCAACGGAAGGACCCATCCCACCCTGGACACAAGAAGAGGTTCGCAAGGCCATAGGGAAGATGAAACTCGGAAAGACAGCAGGGCGTGACGGTGTGCCAGTAGAGGCTTAGAAGGTGCTTGGGGACCTCGGAATCAATGGCTGACGCAGTTCCTCAACAGGATCACGAAAGAAGGTAAGATGCCGGATGACTGGAGGAACAGCACCATAGTCCCCATCTTCAAGCAGAAGGGAGACGCTTCCGAATGCTCCAACTACCGAGGGATCAAACTGATCTCACACACGATGAAGATCTACGAACGACTGGTCGACTCAAGGCTGAGGGAGATGGTACCCATCTCCCAGGTGCAGTGGGGCTTCATGCCTGAGAGGTCCACCACAGACGCCATCTTCATCGCTCGTCAGGTGATGGAGAAATATCGGGAGAAACGAAAACCCTGCTACCTGGCATTCCTGGACCTGAAATAGGCCTACGACAGGCTAGCTCGGGCCGTAATCTGGAATGCCCTTCGAGGGAGGGGTGTCCCGGAACGTCTGATCACGGTCATAAGGGACATGTACGAGAGCGATACGAACTCCACACGGGGTGACAAGGAAAGTGGACATTACAGTGGGGGTACACCAAGGGTCGGCTCTGAGCCCGTTCCTCTTCCTGCTGACGCTTGACTCTATAGTGAACCACCTTGAGGAAGGCCCTCTCAGAACGATCCTCTACGCGGACGACATCGCCCTAGTAGCCGACAACCAGGAGGAGCTGGAGGAGAAGGTGCAGCTGTGGCAGAGAGCCCTCGCAGAGAACGGCCTACGGCTGAACGTGAAGAAGACGAAGTTCATCAGCTCTGAGCAGTGCGCTGGATCGATCCTAGACTGCCAAGGGGAAACGGACGAGAAGGTGGAAGAATTCCGCTACCTCGGAAGTGACCTATCCGAGGAAGGAAGTGTGGACCAGGCGGTCAGGGGACGGATAAACGAAACCCTGGGTAAGGCGCAGGAGCGGCAACTGCACGCGGCGGAGATGAGGATACTGAGGTGGGCATGTGGATGGACCCGTCGGGACAGGGTGCGAAACGAGGATGTTAGGGCAGTGATGAAGACAGCGTCGATCCACCTGAAGATGAGAGAGCAGCGCCTGAGGTGGTATGGACACGTCCTCAAAAGACCAGAGGATCACCCCCACAAGATTGGCCCTAGATTTCGAGCACCCAGAAAGCGTCCGAGAGGAGCTCCAAGGAAAAGATGGAAGGACGTCATCAAGAGAGATCTCGCCGAAGTCGGCGCCACAGCAGATGACGCCCTTGATAGGATGAGGTGGCGACAGATCACAAGAACAGCGGACCCTGCGACTGCGCGGGACTAAACGCTCAGGAGAAGAAGAAGATACATATTAACATAATGCCTTTAAATAACATGTGATGTTTGAGATTACGTTTATTTCTGTATTTGCTTTAGAGGGTCATTAGAAGCCGTAGAATATCTACTATTTCAACCAAAGCATTCTTTATTGATAAATTTTGTGGCTAGAAGCCGTAGAATGCTTACAATTTCAACCAAAGTATTCGCTATTGATAAATTTTGTGGCAGTATGTCAGTTGTGCGTTACGGTCGGAATTCATTAAGATTAGAAGAGTTTGGATTTGAAAATTGAAGACACGATCTTACAGAAGAAATTAGGATTTACGACATTTCGGGTCGTAAATCGTAAATTTTCGTGAATGTGTCAACAAAATTGACTGGATGTTATTACCAAAGAGGAGGCGGCTCAAAGAAAACTCGTCTCTCTTTCTCTTAGGAACTGCTTCCAATATCCTTTTATGGGATGAAATGGAACAACCTTCGGCAGTAGGAATGCGAGAGCTTATTTTTAACATTGTATTGCACTTGTCTTTCCTCTAGAACCTGTCCGGTTCCAAACGGGAGCCCTTACAATGTCAGGGAAATTGAAAAGTTAGTTAAGCGAAGAGAAAAGTCGGGATTCGAGAAGAGTGCAGTGCGCAGTGCATTATTGTCCACCACAGTAACAGATTAGATTATGAAAAAAAAACTCTAAAGTGTAATGGGAATGAGCTATAAGTGGGGACCATTAAAGTGGGCACATCTTATTAACCTGGTTCACCACATAAATTTGGACGCCAGCTGGTTGTTGACACATTCACGAAAATTTGCGATTTACGACCCGAAATGTCGTAAATCGTAAAAATTTCGTAATCGTATTTGTAAAATTTTTGGTAAAATAGCCGTAAATCGTAAAATCGTAAGCGGCAAATCGTAACAGGCACGCCCCTGACCAGCAGCGATGTCCATAACAAAGTCTTCTGCGTGGACAAAGGAGAAGTGGCTCCTGCGGTTCTTACTCAGTCCAGCAACTGATGTGGTACCCAAGACGACAAAACTTTGCGGCATCCAAGGATTGAGTTCATCCAAGCGTCGCATCCAATTCAGGAGTGACTGCACTCGTCTTGGCTTTGAGGGCTTTTCGCGAGCTGCCTTAATCAACAGCACGGGGCGTCCAGAGTGACGTGGACCTTAGAAAGAGGCATCTCCGGCCTCAAGGCGCTGATTCCAACGCTACTACGAGTGAGGTGCGAGACCTAGGCGTACTTTACTCTAGCTCCCTTTCCTTTGAAAGGTACATAGACGATATAGTTGCCAAGGTATACAGGAAATGTAATTTCATTCTGCGTGCTTTCCGAACACGTGACACTTCTACTTTATCTCGACTTTTCACTGTATATGTAAGGCTGCTGCTTGAGTACTGCACACCAATCTGGTCTCCTTCTAGGCGGACTTACATCGACAAAATTGAAAGGGTGCAAAAAAGGATTTACGAACCAGATAATTATGAGAAACGGTTTGTTCAATATCAGCTATCGAGAAAGGCTGACTGTTCTTGGTAGAACATCCCTTCAGCTGAGAAGAGTAATATATGACGACAATTTAATATTCAAAATAGTCCGTTGTGCTGTGGATTTTGACAGTGATGAATTTTTCAACTTCTCGGAATTTATCCATAGAACAAGAGGCCATTCACTGCGAATTTCTACTGGAAGAGTTCGGACGCAGCACTTCCTGGATCGTTTCTTGTACGAGCTCCGAGAATGTGGAATGGCTTGCCAAACGATGTAGTTGCATCGCCAACAGCAGCTATCTTCAACCAGAGGCTAGAGTCATATCTCAGATTAAACGGATTTTTTAAAATGTTTTCACAAGAATTTATTTGCAGATGAGCTCAAGTATTCTAGGAACCGTCTAAATCATGTGTAGTGTCTTGTCGGATGTTTAGCTTTCAAAACGTCCATATAGTGACTTTACAGGATCGATCTTTCTACATACCGTAGTGATCTTACAAGTACAGTAGTCACTCTCAACGAATAACGTATTATAGTATTCGTTCCCTTACCTTGTTTTATGTAGATTGTATTTATTTTTGCACACTTGTTTCAAAATTCTGCATAGTCTGAGTTAAGCCCAGGGGTTTATTTGTTATGAGAAAACATATGACTGAATCCAGTTATTTCTCATCTCTTCTCTTTTAGTACGTGAAATCACCTCCTTTTTCCTCAGTAGTATCATGTAATTTACTGTGTACTGAATGGTAGGCTGGATGGTAAAGAAGACAAAACATTGACAAAAAACATTCCGATAACTTTCATCAGTCTACCAATAGTTGCGGTTTTTGTGGTCAACCAGTCTGAAGTTATAGAAGCGACAAAGGCTGTCACTGGAAGAAGCATGGCCTCGCCCAAGTTCGAAAGGCTATATTCTTACGCTTAGGTGTGACTTGCCAAGAATGTTGCTCGAGTGTGGTACGAGATTTTCGAATTTCGTATATACCACGCTAGAACTTGGCTGGTTTTGCAAAACCGCTTTTTTTCGCCCTCCAACATTACGTTCGCACAGAGTATAATTGTAGTTAACCTAAGTAAGAGGAAGAAGGATATCTTCTCATTATTTTGCGTGGAAATGAGTTCTACGGAATCAATGATTAAACATTTGATGAGGAATGAATTTAAATCTTGGGCTTTTCTCAGCTAACAGATTTGTTTCTGGTATAACATATGCCGTCATATCATTCCCTTTATTTCTTGTTGTATAGCCAACCATTGTTCTGCAACGCGTTTCGCTTGTCAACTTCGTTGATGTTGGCTTGAATGAACATAAACACAAATATAAACATAAACATAAACGCAAACCTTAGTAGGACAAATCGACTCTGAAATTGAATTGAGAATCAGATCATCTGCGCCCCGAGAGTTTGAAAATTGCGCAGCTAATAAAGGACAAATGTACTACAGTCCCCTCTCGTTATGACGCGTTTGAAGGGAGAGAAAATCCGCGTTATAACCGGAGCCGCGTCCCAACCGGAGCTGACCTCTTCTGCACCGTTTTGCGCACGGATTTATCTAAAATCACATACAATGCCTAGATATGGCCATCTCAACAAAATATGTGGCCATCAAGAGACCGTGAAGGCAAATAACAACTTTGGATTATTAGCGAAGCCCCGTCCTTGGATTCCGTTCTCCTTCGTTCTTGGCCTTTTATTACACGGTTAACCCTGACCTCCATTCTTTGTTATTAGTTGTATAGAAGTTGTGTAAGTTGACCTTGTATGATGAATTTCAGGCTTTATTCAAAACATTGCAATGAAATTTAACAACACGAAAATATGCCCGTCACTTCAGATGACCTCCTTACATGTATCCGGAAAATACATGAAAATACATACATAACTTAGGAGGTACACAAGGGACATACAGACACATAGAAGATACAGCGCCCTAGAAACGCAGTATTTTTTTTTAGAACGATCTCTTATAGCCTGAAACCTCGTTCGGGAACGCCAGTTGCTACTTGCTACTTCTCCACTACCGCCCGCTGCAACGACCAAAACGAATGAAGGTCTGGGGATTCTCGATCACGAACTTCTCGTAATCCACCGGCTCGGCTACGATCCCGCCCTGAAAGCGAAGTAGAACAGGAACACCTCTGCCTGTAAGCTTTCCCACGAAAACTTACCAACGCTCTCTCAGCAGGGATTACAGGTTGGACGGCCTCTTTTGACTCACGAGCTTCCCCGGAGCGACCGGTACCGGCACTAGCCCTACGGAAAACACACGTTGGATGGCACCTTGATCGTTAATAACAGCAGCGATTTTCGCTTCCAGCTAATCAAGTATTTCGATCCTCATAGTTTCTCCTGAACACTGCTATTGACTCATCGGCAATCTTCCTGTTTTTCCCTTTCAGGATCTTTCGATTGATCATAATCCGCAAGAAAGGCTGTGAAAAATTCCAGGACATGATAACAGACTGCCGCAATTGTGACTTACCTAATCGGTTCTTTTACCTTCTGCCACCACTGTAATATTCGGCAACTTTTTGTTAGATTATCGAGAAGGCCCTCAAATTCTCACAAAAGAAAAGAAGTTCATTAAAGATGGCCCTTTCTGGGTTCAGTAGTTTCTAGTCACAATTTAAAAATGTGGTCTACATTAGGGCGACAACTTGGAACCAAAGAAATACAAATCAGTTCCTCCAAAGTCTTTTGCCATCACTGATATTTAGAGCAGACTCACAGCCCATACCCAAACTAAAACAATAAAACGTAAGTGGGAGAACACATTGTTCTAATCCGTTGTCCTAAGTCTATTTAGGCGCGACATTTTTCACAGGCAATGGCGTTTTAAATAAGTAAGCACATGAGCAACACAATATTCCGATCAAAACGATGGTTACCAGAAAAGCCTACGCAGGTAGGAGCCTATGTATTCTTCTCCTCTTCATGTTCTTCCATCCAAATATGTAGCTTTGACCGCCTAGATGTTAGAACTTGAACTATCTACATCATCATAAGACCCAAGAATTTAGCCTTTAAAGGGAAACTTAAGAGCAGCCAACTCATTTCAATCATTTCCGTATTACTCCAATTTATGCACGCTCCGCCAATGTGACCAGTATGTGCCAATTAACATACTGCCCTTAACGTCAGCTATGCGCGTTCTCGTGCAGACACTGGGACTGAAATGACGCATAAGGCCTATGTTATACTTCGGCGACGCGTCGGTGACGTCGTCGGCGTCGTCGACAACAGAGTCGGGGTCAGCGGCGAAGGCAGGGGTGCATCCGGTGCCTTGTAGCATCGGAGCGCGTTTTCAATGTCATCATTTGGTACCAAAGATGGTATCGATTAGACAAAGAATTCATATCTGCATTGATCGCACGCTTGGAAATGAGCTAAGCATTTTACTTTTACGTTAAGTCGTCAGCTACAGGGGTGCACACAGAGTTTTGGGAGTTACATTTTTTAACGAATCTTTTTAACGGAAAATTTTCGTTAAATTTCGTTAAAACATACAATTAGCGCAAACTAAATATTATTTCGTGGGCGCATGTAGCGCAGTCGGAGGAGGCGCGACTGTCGCGTGCATCCGATACCAGGTTTCTGGTTCGGATTTCCCGCCCAGGCCAACCAAGCCTTCCATCCCTCCGGGGTCGGTGAATTGGTACCAGACTTGTCTGGGAAGGATAAAGCACTGACTTGTTCATCGGCTAGCCAGCGCAAGTCATTGTATGGCCAAATACGCATTCATGTCGCCCACGACATCCCGTAGAAATAGAGTGCGCTGGCGCATCCCAGAAGGGATTGAGTAACGTCGTCCTTTATCCTTTATCCTTTAAATATTATTTCAAATGAGGAAGTCAGAAAAAACTTTTATGTTTCTACTTCAACAAGTGAACATCTTAAGTTAAAATTGCCATGTAACATACTACAAAGTAACAAACCACTAACAACAATGAGTGGACTGAAAATAAACCAGCTATCACCAACAAATTAGAGTTCAAATTAGATCAGGCAGACCCCGGAGTCTCTATCCTTTCCTAGTTTCCTGCAAAACCGTTTTCTGACTGTTCTAGAGCATGTGCATACAATCTCGATGCGGGCATCAGCTCGCGAAGTACCGAAGTAACGGCGCAATAGGCTCGCGGGACGGTCACCTTGTACATAGTGGATATTCGCCTTGGCAAGAAGGCAAATGTATGTATGGTTACATCAGTAATGGTCTCGCTCAGTTCGTCATTGGGGTAGGCCTCGACGACGCTGCATGAATCTTCTTTGTACAGCACAAAACGTTGTACAAGGCCGTACTACAAGGTAACCCCGCCCAAGCCTGTTTGCGCGGAAGGAAAAAATAAGAATGCAATTAAAAACCTACAAGTTGAATATTAACGTTCTGGAAAAGTAGCTTTCCAATTTTTCGCAAATCATTTAAAATACGTCCAGCGGCCGCAGACATTCCCTCGGTCTCGACTGCTCCACGTCGTGAGCAAAACTATTTTGGGATAAGCAGCGCCAAGCAGGGATAGGCAGATCTTACGAGAAGACTATAACAGTATTTTATTGGATTCGTTGACGTGCTTGGCATCTCGGCAATAACTTTTCTAGCTCCTAAATGAGCTATTTCCAAAAATTCAAATGCGCCATAGAAGCCATGAGAAATAAAATGGAAGTAAAAATAAAATAAGATTTGTGCGCTGTGGCCGAGGTCACGGGGACAAGCCCATATGCCAAAGCGAAATTGGCATTGGAGAGCAATATCTTCTCGCCGGTGCTTGTTTATACTTCTCGATGGGAGCCATGGCGATTTGTCGGCCAGGTAAATCGCTAACGTCGCGAAGTAGGAACAGGCTCTTATGGCTGTGTTACAGCGGATTATTTCTGTTTAGTCTTCCTCATTTCAATAGTTTTCAGGAGCAGTCCTAATCGAGAGGGTGAGGAGAAGTGATACACTTTTAAGAAAACAGACAGTTAACAATTTCTTTGAATTTCTGAAAAAAAATCCGTTAAGTCGGTAAGCCATATTTTAACGAAAATGCCGTTAATTCGTTAAATTCGTTAAACCGTCAACCGTTAGGCCCCGTTTATACTTCGTCGCGGCGCGACGCGATGGCCACGCAATGAGGCCAAATTGATCGATCGCGTCCCACAATCAATATGGCCACTATGCGTCGCGTCGCGCCGCGACAAAATATAAACGGGGCCTTAAATGTGCACCCCTGGTCAGCTAAACTCGCAGGACGAACGCATTGCTGACAAGTTGATGTGTTATCCACCTCCATCGAGTCTGATACAGACGAAGTAGAGGAATAATTGGGCAGGTCTGGGAGCGAGTACTCAACGAAAACTGGTTGGATGTTCGCAAGATGGCCTTCTTCCCTTTACATTTTGCACTTCTCGATTTCGTAATTCGAGCCCCGGTGGGGATGACGGCAGTGCCGGAAACGGCGAACCAACTCATAAGCCGCACACTGCACACTTTGCAGCGGGCAGTGGGCAGTGGAATGTCGGCGGAGCTGGTCTCCGCAAACTAGAGGAAGGAACTTGTAGCACTCGTTTGCATGATACACTGCTGCATACTATAACACTACATCTCACTTCGTTTTCTCGCAGTGGCAGTATCATTTGTGCTGAGAGAATCAAAACATTCCATTGGAGCGCGTTTTCTGCCACACCTGGATGACAATGAAAATGCGCAATGATGCGGCTTGACGGCCAGCGACAGCTTGTCGCTGTGCTGTGCATGACGACGAGTTGTGGCTGACGCTGTTGTCAGCGACGTCGTTGGTACCGTCGGCGACGTCGTCGACAGCGTCGACGGCAGTGTGGGCGACGGAAGGATAACACCCCCTGCGAAGCTCTCGGCGACGCTGTGTTGCGCGGGCTGCTACACACTGCGTAGCACCCGCTCAACACTGTCGCCGGCAATGTCGCCAACGAGTCGCCGAAGCATGACATAGGCCTAATGCTGAATTTTGCGGTGGCGACTATGAGTCCTCATATGGCCGGTCCTGCATTGAAATTGGGTTCGGTCAGGCGTTGCACCCGTCTGGGTCAGATCAACCAGCCTGCGAAAGGAACGTTCTTGGGAAAATGACAGCGGAGCGTATTGCTACACCACTTTATCATATCAGTATTTTTGAACTCTAGAAGACGCCCAAAATAAAATTTCATCAATAACATGTTAATGTTTTGGTATTCACATTTGATTAGGCGCGACATCACCTTTCACATGCCCTCCGTCAGAAATTTCGCCCACTCCCGTTATATGCAAGCAAAACCATTACGCATGACGCCTGTTCGGAGACAAAACTAACAGCTCAGCACAATATTAAATGGAAGGGCGAAACATAACACACACACAAAAGCGCAGCCTAATTTAGTATTAGACATCGTTTCGTACGCACTTCCTCCGTGAGCACCAGGGGACACATAGCTGATGCAAAGGGCCACGACAGCTATGTATACCTAAGTTAACCTGTAACACTGCCACACCTGCCAAGGCCATAAACTCACTGACAATTGCCCATATCTAAACTGAAAGAAACACCTGGCTGACATCCAGATTCTTCAAGAAAAATAGACCAAAAATTAGAAAACCAAGAGAGTGAGTTAGAAAATAAACCGACTTTTGCTGTTCAGATTCTCCACTTTTCGTGCTGCCAGTAGCACTGTCTCTGTCTAGAGTGGAAGAAGTGAACGAGTTTTCGGATATGTCCGGACGACGGAAGAAGTCCTTCTGCAGAGAGGGCTTCATGGCTGCACACGGACAATTCTGAAAGAACGTCATCTCACTGACAATGTCACGAGTTCAGAATCACCAGCTCAATGCATGCTTGCACGGACGGGAGCGGTCCCGATATTGAATGCGGCGGCGTTCGATTTCATCTACAGGGGTTCGTCCGCGATGCCTACACAGCGCTTCGGACCTGCTCATAGTCTGCGACGGAAGCGACTGGTCGTCCAAGCGCAACACTCGAAATTTGCACATGTGGTCGTTTAACTGAATGTATTACCCAGAAAGCATCACTGATCAGCTATAGCCAGTCAGGAAGTGGTACTGTTCTCCTGGATGGCTAGCGAACATTTTTTCAAGATTCTAACAGATTCTCATGCCTTGCTGAAGCATCATGATTACTGCTCTTCAATTCACTGTGATCCTGATATGACGTCAGTATTTAGACTGGCTACTTCAGACGAAGTCCAGAAAACAAATAATCAGGGATAAAGCGCTTAAAGTCCACATTTCAGGCGTTTCTTCCCGAAGAGTTCCTGTAGAGCAGGCACGTATATCATCACACTCCGTTGTTGCCTCTCTCGATCCCATCGCACTCGTTCTGGACTAGGAACAGATCCTTACGCGAGTACGCGGCAAACAAGTTCAGCAGATGATATTTGGATGGCAATGAAACAGCTGGAAGAAGGTCGAAGTCTGAACGAGAAGCGAATATGAACACACCGTTTGCCCTGTGGACTTTGTAAAGACCGATTCTGACTGCTACGCAAATGATAAGTGGAAGACCTCACATGAGACTGAACGCTTGGAAACTTATTGGTAGGCAACACTAATGGATTCCAAAAGATAATTTCAGCCTTCCTCTAGAGGCAAGTAAGAAAAAACTGCCAAGAAGTAAATTGAATCGTCAAAGTAATAGCAAGTACAGCAAATAATTCGAGGACAAGAATGAAGTGATACAAAGGACCGTCCTATATCCGGTCCTGCAGCAGAGTTGAGTACGGTGCGAAGATATGCTTCTGTGTTGGACCAACTTTCGCTATAGCGGCTCACGAAGGAAATAATCTGGATGTAACATTCGAAGAAGGACGAAAAAATATAACAGCCTTCTTTTATATAGCAGACTTTTTCCATAACACGACACAGGAAAAAATAGTACTGTCCCACTTACTTTTGATTAGTCAGGACATCGTCTTTCGCTTCCACGCTTCAGAAATCTCACTTGTTTTCTTTATAAAATTCTCAAGTTGGCCATCTGTTCAGAGACAAAACCAACAACTGAGGTTAAATGAAAGAACCTAAGCATGATAGAAGTACACGCATAAATTGAAGCAACGTTATGGTAAAGAATGGAGAGCTCAAAAACCAACCTTGTTCTCTGCAAATCTAATGGAGACTACAGTGATCGAAAAGGAGAAAAGTTCGCACTTGTGAAGACACATCAAGAAAAGGGCTCGAAGTCAGAGGACAAGTCACGTCGTCATGTCACTTCACGCGCTGAACACGTCTGAAGCACAAGTTTCGTGTCGACAGTGACGTTCAATGGGTGTAGTCCACGTCACACATAGAACGTCACTGATAAGTTGCAATCGCGTATAAATACGTGTATTGGACGTGGATTACATCACAGCAACATCGCTGACAACATTAGGTTGCGCGTGAAGACGTGTGCTGAACATGGAACAGGAACGCAGGAAAGGAGAGGAAAGAGTCGCTGCTCCAAAGGAACGTCGCTTCTTTGCTTCAGGACACTACTCCAACGTCGCGCAAATAGCGCGCGGCGGTGCGCGCGACGGAATGGATCGATGGAACTCGAGTCTGGCGGTTGCTCATCGCGGCGTGCGACGCTGAACGCGGCAGAGACGCGACGTCCCGTTGGAGCAATGTCTGCTCCCCCCACCCTCCGTGTCCTTGTTGCCATCAGCGTCACACGCGGCGTTGAGTGAGCGCTGAACTCCGGGGCATCCCTCCCTTCTCTCGTGCTGTTTGTCCTCGAACCGTCTTCAAGTGCGGACAGAGGAGAGCGGGTAGTACAAGGTGACATCGGTCCAATTTTAAGGAATATATGCCTCACTCGAAGCAATGCTCCCTTCCTTCTCAACTGTTCTGTTTCAGCAACGCTTCACGTAGATTACGAGGCATGACGAAACAGCAGTATTAACCCCGTAGACCCCGTAGAACGTGCATAGCGATGCGAATGATCAAAAATATTTTCAAAAACATGGCTATCAAAGGGCGAACACAGGGCAAACTATGGTCTGTGCGACCTTTTGCTGCTTGAAAGGGTTGATGGAACTCCTGATACGTGGTGGGAACAACACGGTGTTGGAAGACAACAAAGGATGTCCCTGAGATTGACATCCGGTGATATCTGCTCCTCGACAGCGCTAGCGTTTATTAAATAGAGGAAAACCATATCTCGCACCCACAACCACCTCTGTATAAAGGTTTAAGGTTTAAGGTCTAACCGCCAAGTGTTTCTTCTATGACCTCATACCTTCAGTAATTTCACAGGATACCATCAAGTCATACAATGAAGATCTTTAAAAATTCAGAGACAAGGTGAAATTTAATGTAGCGCTTACAGAACTCAATTTTATTAAGACTGGAAACCTGGAATTGAAGAATTTTTCGAGAAACATGTAGTGTAGCATAGTGTGTTTGCAACTACGAAAATTTGAAATCTTCAATTACAAATAATCAAAAATCCAATTATAAAAATTACAAAGTGACAAAAAGTGCGTCTTTAGAAGACGAAAGTTTTAGCTTCAGCTGGCTTATTTCGGCCAATTAGAACGATACACACAGTTGGGTGCAATTATCATGAGCGACGTAAGGTCACTGCACTGCGAAAAATAGGGTCACCAAAGCAATCTTTCATGTCTCACGGATTGTCATCTATATGATTGAAAACAACATGCGGAGTAGATTTGAAGGGCAATATTTATTTCTAGAAGAGGCTGTTTGAAGAGAATTGCGAAAACGCGGCGAAAACACAGCTTTCCCCGTCTATATTCTACAGTGCAATAAATCAAGAACAATACTGCTCCGACTGCAGGGCCGGATTCACAAACGATTAAACCCACGGGCATAAGGGGTATAGAGATCCACGATGAAGTATTTATATCTATCCTAGACACTGGATCCGACACTTGTTCGGATAATTCGAAATTTGTCTTTTTTCACACCCGGTCAAAAAGAGTAAGCGAATGGTAATAGTTTTGAGAAGCTCCGGATCTTGGAATGATTCAGATAAGGTTGGCGTTAACAGGGAAGGTTTTCAGATGATCCAAATAACTGTTTTATCTTCGGATTCCACATAGGATATCCAAATCGGATACGATATCAGTTTTCTATCAAAAATCAGCTGAATTTTCTGAAAATTCAACTGCTGAAAATGGCCCCTATCCGAATTACCCTAGGATCCAAGCTTTTCAAAGATGCCGTTATTCGCACAATCCTTTTAACCAGGGTTTGGAAAAATGACGAATCCGAATTATCCGAATTGGCGTCCGATCCAATGTGTAATCTATCCCTTATCCTATCTCTACCCTTTACACGTCGCATACCCTCGGGTTTAATTGTTGATGAATCCGGCCACGGTAAAGGAAGCATTATTGTACTGCTTCTCTCGCACTGTATCTTCTCCATAAGTAGACCGTTTACTCCAATTAAAAAGTTCTTTCTAAAACGAGAAACGACCCGAACCGAAGAGCAGTGCTCTTTTGTGATCGCCATTCTAAGAAGTGTTTTACCTCGAGCAATAGAAATATCAGTGGATGGTAACGAAGCAACAATTACCCCGCTGTAAACAATTAATTACTGGAATACCATTTCCACAGGCGCTCGATGTTTAGTGGGCGGGATTAGTGGAAACCCTAACAATGAGAACCCAATTTTAGTACCTTCTAATTCCGTTTTCAGGTTCATTTCTCGAAACGCGTAAGAAGGCACTTCGCGCGGTTTCAGCAGCCTTCTATTGCCACCGGTGATGAAGTGCAGAGGAAGCACTTTATTTACGGCGCTTATGAGGCAGTTGGTAGGAGACGCCGTTAGCGAGTCGATTGAAGTTCAATTGGATTTCATAACTTCTAGACCTTCAATTTGTGTAGAGCTTGCGAGTAGGTATTATAATTCTGCTTTCAGGAAATTTTCGAATAAAGCATTTTGAATGCCGAAAATTCATGAATATTTGAATTCAAGTATTTTTGAAAAGCGTGAATTTTGAATATTCGAATTTAAATGCTGAAAAAAGCGATTTATTGAATACTCGAATCCACGTATTCAAATCCGAATTAAAATCACTCGAACACCAGTTCAAGTAGGTCATTAGAGAAGGGTATCAACTCTGTATCTAAGGATTAAATGCTGACTTCTAGTCGGTTGACAAAGATTGGTCATGGTCATTGAATACCCGGCACATCCCATTCGTGCCAACCTTCATGCCGTGACTAACATCTCCGGGCTTTTAAAAAAGGTCCAGAATTCTCTGACCACCAAAGGCTTTTAACTTGGTCGGGGTCTCAGCCATGTCAAGCTCATCGAGGGCTCGAGCTTCATCGCTTGGTCCGTCCTAGTGACAACCAGAGGCAGCAGCACGAAGGCTTCAATGACAAGGCGATGAAGAGATTGGTACGAACATTGTCCCGGTTTATGAGCGTATGACGGCGCTCTGATGCACTAGGAGTATTATGGCTCCTTTGTGCTTACCTCTGTGAGTATGATGGCTACACAAGAGGTTTATTACAGGACCGTAGTGGTCAGTGGTAGAATATGTTGATGTATATCACCAATCCTACAGACACAGGCGTGGCCTCTTTCTATCAGGCGAGGTCACGCCAAACAAACACTTATGACAGACTTCTCGTCATGGAGTGTCAGATAAGCACCCATGGAGAAGAGATAAGTACCTCTGGACTAGGATGAAGAGAGGGGACCGACAGTTCTGGCGGAATGCCAGAACACTCCGGGGCAACAAAAGGAAAGAAAAACGAGGTGAACACAATGGATATGTAATGGGGAAGCTATGGTAATATAATGGCATACAAGGAGCGAATCACTAGCTTGTAGATACATGACAAAATTAGCGAAAATTGCTATAGGCCATCGTAAAAGGTTATGGAAGGCCCATGGTCGTTCCCATGGCTTCGCTTCTGCCATTGGTTCGAGTTGATCGTCCATCGTCCTTGTTGTGTGTTCGGCTTAGAGGTGGTATGACTGGTGAGTGACGTTGATAGAATTGAGGTGTCGACTGATGGGCGATACTAGAGATAAAAATTACAGAAAACATAGTTAAGGGGAAAGCAAAGCACAGTGAGAAGTTGTGCACGGATGCGTACAACTAATCCTGTGCGAAGATGGAGTCCGTTATTGGCTTCCGTGCTCCTTGTAAAGAATTTGGACACTTTAGCACACTTGAGGGTGATTGATCTAACCCTCATTTTGAGCAGTCCCACCGGTCTGTTTTCGTGACGGATTTCAATGCACTGTTCGTTTTGAATCCTGTTGAACAGGAGATCTCTACTGAACTCGTAGGTGCAGACACCGCCTTGGCTACAAACAATGTCAGCTGCATGTCTTGTAAACCCGTGTTGGCAGCTCTCAACCGGCCCACATGTGATAATCGCTATGCACAGTGTGATAAGGATACCACCGTTCAGTGGGGAAGGATTCCAGGAATGAAGTCCAATATTTTCCACGTGGTCACCACTGATACAGTTAATCTGGACAGCTGGTGCAGCCACACTACTCCTGCTCTTGATAAGGTATATGATGATACCAACAAGCGTAAACATGAATAGAGCTATCAGATACGTGATAACGGCTACGCTTGCAATTGCTCCAACCGGCCAACAGTGTGGATTTCCTAGCAATGATATGCTAAGTAACGTGTTGGATCTCGAACAGAAATCGGGATTAGCACAGATTGTGACAAATGTGCCTTCTCCATGCTTCAACTTAACGTCAGTTGTGCTGTATAGCGGGGAGATTGGAAGCTTGTAAGTCTTTCCAAGTCCATCGCCTTGGAATATTTTGCACTCTTCATTGAAGCATAGTTCAAAAGTGGCATTCCTTCCAGGTATTTTCACTATGCCATTCTCACAACTAGCGTAAGTTGCGTCTGTCTTAGCTAGCAGAGCAGCAAATGTGATTATCATAAGCATTATATTTGCTTTTGCTCCTTTTATAAAGGAAAGTGGATTTCCCCTTTGCTTTGACGTCAATGTGATGATGTCAAGTGAGTCAGGCACCTGCTCGCATGCCACGAGCTGAGTGGAGCTAGGATCTTCTAAGCTGTTCTCGAACTCTCTGATGACTTCGTATGCCTTGGTTTTTGCTGACCTGGGTGGAAGTATTCGGATTTGTTCAGATGTGTTCTCACGTGATGGGGATGCTTGTACATCATTGTCTGATGTATTTTCGCTACATCGAACTTCGAGGGCATATAGCTTGTTTAGAGGTCTCTGCAGGACATGTCCGTTTGGAGTAAGGACTTTAGCTGATCTCACCAGGCCATCGTGACTGACGGTTAGATCAACCACTTTCCCATACACCCAGCATCCTCGAGGCAACAACTCTTGTTCTATGAGGACGATTTCACCCTTTTCTGGGATCGACCTTGCTATGTGCCTACGCTGTTTTAGATAAAGCTTTTGCGATTCTCTAAGCAAGGTGAGGTACTCGCAGCTCCATTTTGCCCAAAATTTGTTGGCAATCTGTTCAGAGTAGCTTAGCGCTTCCAAGGCTTGCTGTCTTGTTTTTATGTACTCCGTCTCATATAATGGGTCATCCGGGTCATTCAATGTCTTAGAATCTTGTACGGCAAATTTTACGTTTCCTTGAAGGAAATCGACCGGTCTTAATGGGATCTCCATTAAATCGGTAGTGCTTATCTTTGTAAGTGGTCGTGTATTGATAGTTGCTTCGATAGTAGCAACGACCGTGCACATTTGGCCGAAATTTAGTTTCTTTCGGCCGATTGATTTGCGCATGCACCGTTTTACGGAACCGACCAGTCTTTCCCAGACACCGCCCATCCATGGACTAGCGGGAGGATTGAAAACCCACTGTATACCGTTATCGGCACTATAGCTCATTACGGAATGCCCTGAGCTGTTGGAACTTGATAGTTCTTCGATTATCTTTGAGCCTAATCGAAAATTGGTTCCACAATCAGAACGAATTAAGTGAGGAACACCTCTTCTAGAAATAAACCGCACGAAGCAGTTCAGAAAGGCTCCAGCGGACATGTCTTCCACTACTTCTAGGTGAACCGCTCTGGTCGTTAAGCATGTGTACAGACAGATGTACATGCTTTCGTCCGAACTTGATGTGAACGGACCGATAAAGTCACATCCCACATTTCGGAATGGTTTTGTTATCACCACCCTATCTGCCGGCAGCGATGGCATAGCGGGGGGACCAAATGGTAGTCCTTGCCATCTTTTACAGACCGTGCAATTTCTTAGGTAGGTTTTAAAGGATCCAGACCCACGAGGGATCCAGTACTGTTGCCTGGCCAGTGATAAGGTCTGATCTTTGCCACAGTGAAAGTTATCATTGTGAATGGCTGTTAATACGAGCCTTGTTGCATCTCCTCTGTTTGGGAGATAGATTGGGGACTTCGAGTCCGCTGGAATGCATGCGTGCTGCATTCGCGATATATGCCTTATAACGCCGTATTTGTCGCGGGCAATTTGCATATTGCGGAACCTGTTGCTGAGTTCCTTCTCATTAATGTTCCTGTGAACATCAGCATGGAGCAGTGTTGCAGCAAAATTCATGTCATTAGCGTCAATTTCAGTTTGGAGCCCAAACTTTGCGATCACCCCGATTAGGAGTGGCGATTGCCTTTTCTCATTCACTTTCGAAATGAGGTGGTGAAGGAACTTCCCAACACGTGCTATTGAGCGTAGGGCTGTAGACAGCCGGGAGAACCGTGAAAGGTCAAAGACATGCTCAACTGTGTGAGTACTGCTAGCGTGTGGAAGGCTAATTATTACTGGCCTGTCGCATTCCTCATCACTTCCGCGAGATTGAATCACGTCTATGGGTTTCAAAAGTTTGGACTTGAGTTCACCTTCTAACCAACGTGGGCCTTGGAGCCAGCTGTGGTCGAGAATTTGTTCATTTGACAATCCTCTTGTGCCAGCATCAGCTGGGTTGTATGCCGTGGGTACGTGGTAAAATTGTACCTTCACGTTGTTTGTCTCAAGTTGCCCCTTTAGCTTGCGTATTCGCATACACTGATTGGCAACCAATACAGGAAGCTTTCGTGAGGACTTTATCCAACACAGTGCTACTTCACTGTCTGTGACTACGTTAACTGTAGCTATTTTGGTGTTGACAGTCTTCTCAATGCTGACGGCTAATCTCATTGCTATCAGGATACCAAGAAGTTCCAAACGAGGAATTGTTTGCTCGTTCTTTTTTGGAGTCAGTCGACTCTTCCCGCACATGATTTGTGATACGGTATCACCTTCTTGTGATTGGATGAAAGCGCACGCTGATATCGCCACTTTACTTGCATCTGCAAACACCCAAAGGCGAGCGGTTCTGCTGTTATTAGTCGCCAAGAATGGTGATAACAGTCGTGGTACACTTAATACAGTGTTATTGACTTCACTGCATTGCCTATTCCATTTATCACGTAGTTCGTGAGGAACTCGGCTGTTCCAGTCAAGATTAGATGAGAGGATCTCTCTCATTGTGGACTTCAAATGGATGAGAAGCGGGCTGATAATTCCCAACGGATCATAAATGGAGTTCAGCTGGCTGACTATATCACGCTTCGTAGGATCTTGTTTTAATGGAAACGTTGCCTTCACAGTGAACCGGTCGGTTATGGTATCATAGTCCACACCAAGATATGTTATCGACCCAGAAGGTAACCGATCATAGGAGGGGATCCTTGCATTAACGAGCTCAGAGTTCGAAACGTACTCTCTGAGATTCATTCCTATCCGAGCGAATAATGCTTTGGATAGTTCATACTTCTGCAAAGTTTCCTCTACAGTGTTTGCAACTAACAAAATATTGTCAACGTAGAGATTTGAAGCTATCTCTGTTGCTAAGCTGCATTTTTGTGACTGCAGGTACGCAAAGATCGCCATGTTCAATATGCTTGGCGAAGCTGTGACTCCAAAAGGTAGTCTAGTGAAACGGTATTCCACTATGTTGCCCTGTGTAAGAGGTAGGCTGGGCTGTTTTACCCAAAGGAATCGACAAAGATCTTTGTGATGAGCAGGTATGCGAATTTGTGTAAACGCTGCTTCTATATCGCACAGCAGCACAAATTTGCTTAAACGACTTGCGATTAATATGTCGTGGATTTTGTTGACAAACGACTCGCCTTTATAAATAACGTCGTTAAGAGACTGCTCTCCTCTCTTTTTTGACGATGCGTCAAACACAATCCGGAGGGGGGTTTTCTTTGTTTCTCGCCAAACGCCTGAATGCGGCATGTAGTATTTGCCAATGGCGTTCGTGTCAAGGTCGTATGTCCTTTCGATCACACCTTGGCTTTCGTAATCACTCAGTATCTTAGAGTACCACTGTTGCTGTGCAGTGTTTGCTTGAAGCTGTTTCTGCAGCGCGGCAAGCCTTTTGATCGCGACCCCGTAGTTGTCGCTCAGGTCACTTACGCTGTCCTTTAGCGGGAATGGCGCCGTGATATACCCATTAGCAAAGGTAATCAATGAGGAGTACTCCTCAAAATACTTGAAAGTGCTATCGTCTTTCGTATTCTCCATTGGTTCGATACCTAGGCTTTCTAGTTCAAACATTCTTTGGATGTTATCACTATCCAAAATCTCCAATACAGATGTCATTGAATGCGACATGGCTGTGGAATCGGTTGTGTCCATGATACCGCGACCATAGATGGTTGGACCGAATACTGTTTTCGCAATATGCAGACCTGATGGAGTTCGTGTATCGGTCGTATTCGAAACTACTAGATCATAGTAGCGGTCTAGTCCAACAAGGATATGTGGCAGTTGGCGTTCTCCACGGACCTTTGAGTTCGCTATGAAGATCCCTTCATTTTGTAGAAATTCTTGATCAATTTCTGCTAACTTAACCGAAGGAAATCCTCCTGTTATGATTGGCTTAGTTTGAATAGCCAGGTTGATCTCTTTGCCGTGAGCGGTACATACTTTCAGAGATACTATGTGGCTTTCAAACTTCTCCGTATAACCGCCGATTCCTGACATAATGCAGGTTTCCGTAGTGGTTTTCGGAAGGCCAAGTCTTTCTGCTAGAGACTCTTGTATCACTGTCTTCTGAGCTCCAGTGTCAAAGAAAAACAGTACTTTTTCAAGACTGCTGTCTTTATTATTCCACACGTTTCCTTCAGCTGTCATGAGAACTAGCTGTTCACTTCTGTTTGACAGATCAGGAAATGTAACCTCATTTCCAGTGTTCTGATTGGAATAGAGCGGTTGGTTTCCGCTCGAATGATTACGACGTGAGTCGATACCAGCGCTAGTGCGCTCTCTATTTGGTATCTGGGGCCTTTGAGCTGCCCTGTTATTGATATTACCGTTATGGTTATCATTTCTCGGCCACCGATTTGTTTGCGGTGGGTTTAAGATTCCAGGGATCTGCCTGGACCGGTCTTGTGCCGTGCACACTGAGGGATGATGTGTGCTGCCGCACGTTGTGCAGTTGGACTTTTGACAGTGACTGCTGGAATGATTTGTTTGGAAACATTTCCAGCAAGCCCTTTTTTCCTTCAGGACTGCCCGACGCTGTTGGCGGTCGGTCATGGTTCTGCACACCATAGAATTGTGGTTTGTCTTACCACAAAATATGCAGAGGACTGATTGACAGTGGCGCTGAGCCCTGTTGTCACGCTCTTTGTACGAGTAGGTGGAACCTAGTCGTTGTTCCACATAAGCCTTGGCGCAGATTTCTTTTTCTAGCGCATCCAGGAGTTCCTCGATTTTGAGGGTATCGGTGCTTTGATTTTTAACGAGGATGTCTCGCACAATTTCGTATGGAAACTTCTGTAGTATAGTTTCACTCCACATGGGATCGCACGTGTTCCGAATGTCGTACCCAGCTGACACCATTTGGTTGACTAGGGTTTTTATTGTGTCAAAGCATTCTTGACAACTATGTCCTTGCTTTGACGCAGGTTGCAAATCGAATAGTTTTTGCACTATCGTTGATCTATTTGTTGGTTTGTTGCCAAACCTTTTGGTTACGGCATCCACCATCCACTGATAATTATCGGGTATAGGTTTTATACCTCTAATCACCTTCTCTGCTGGACCTTTGAGGCTTTCTTTGAGTAGGGCGATTTTTTCAATAGTGGAGATCTCACTATTGTCGTGTACTAGCGTTTCAAATACCGCCCAGTACTCGGGAAACTCTTCTGGGTTTCCATTAAACGCCGGTAGTTTTACTGATGGTACCCTCACTGATCGTGAGCCCCTTGTCAGTTGTGTGGCACTACTGCCTTGATCATTGATGAAGTTGGAATCTCCATCATTGAGCTGGGATGCACCTGGATGTGATGCTGGTATTCTCAGCCTTAGCTGTACCTTTTGCAGTTCACTTTTGGCATATGCTATCCGCGATTCAATGTTGCAAGCAAATGATGTCGCTTCTTTCAACACTTCCGAATATTGAGATTCTTTATCGAACTCTTCTATGTCTGCCAGGATTTCTTTTTGCTCAGATTTTGATTTCGTGGAGTGATAAAATTCCTCCATTTTGTCAATTTTGCTGTGCATAGTTTCGCTCGCCAATTTTACTTGACTTAGACATGAGCTAAGAAGCACTGAATTAGCTGTGCATTCTTCTTGACGTTTCTTATCGTCATCGGGATATACGATCTTCTGTGTATATGCTTTATACTTATCGAAAAGCCCTTTAACGGCTTCTGCGCTAGCCAATATCGCTTTCTTGTGGAAGAAGAGCGACATTTCCTCGGCTATTTTGTTTTGTTTGAACAAAACCGGATAGTTTAGGGCTGTTAGAGACCCAAGGTTTCGTTAGCCGAACCTCTTGTGCAGTTGCGGTAGAGCAAGGCACGATATTTAGGGCTGAATTAGCTCCAAGGACTGGCTAGGCCAACCTCTTGCGCAGCTGCTGTTGGGCAGGGCACGGAATTTAGGGCTGTAGAAGCACCAAGGACTGGCTAGGCCAACCTCTTGCGCAGCTGCTGTTGGGCAGGGCACGGAATTTAGGGCTTATTAGCACCAAGGTATGGAAAAATCCCAACCTCTTCTCGCACAAGTGCAAGGTGTGAAGCAAACTAGTTGCTTCGAAGAGAACAAGTTAGACTAGGCTAACTTCTTGGCTAGATTTAGCCGATGCACCAGAAATGTCCCGGTTTATGAGCGTATGACGGCGCTCTGATGCACTAGGAGTATTATGGCTCCTTTGTGCTTACCTCTGTGAGTATGATGGCTACACAAGAGGTTTCTTACAGGACCGTAGTGGTCAGTGGTAGAATATGTTGATGTATCCTAGTCGACACAGACACAGGCGTGGCCTCTTTCTATCATGCGAGGTCACGCCAAACAACACTTATGGCAAACTTCTCGTCATGGAGTGGCAGATAAGCACCCATGGAGAAGGATGAAGAGGGTGAGCCGACAGTTCTGGCGGAATGCCAGAACACTCCGGGGCAACAAAAGGAAAGAAAATGAGACGAACAGCGCACATATAAAGGGGAAGGTATGGTAATATTATAGTAGCATACAAGGAGCTAATCACTAGCTTGTACATACGTGACAAAATTAGCGAAACTTGCTGTGGGCCATCACAAAGGCCGCAGTAGGCCTCCAATGTCGTTCCCATGGCTTCGTTTTTGCCATTGGTTTGAGCTGATCGTCCATCGTCCTTGTTGTCTGTTCAGCTTGTGGTTGACGATAGAGTTGAGTGAAGTGGAGTGACGAATGGAGGATTATACTGGAGACAAAAATGTAGTAAAAGGCAGACAGCGATGTACAGTGAGAAATTGTGCGCATACGTGTACAAGTAATACTGTACTGACAGAAGCGCTTTTTTGGCTTCCATTCCACTTCATGTTGACGAGGGATTCTGTTTTTCTTTGAAGTCAGAGAAGCTTTTTCACACGTATCTTGTGGTCTGTCGTTTTGTTCTCTCATTCCACTGAAGGTACAGGTTGACAGTGCGACTTTTCCAGCATTGGTCGATAACCACAAGGCAAAGGTTGGGCTGCTATTTGCTGGTAGGCATGACCCAAATGGCCGTCGTGCATCCGCAGTGGGACTGACTTTCATCAACTGCTTGCTTCTTTTATGGCATAGACATTGAGGAAGTTGGTTGTTTCGATCAGGATTGCCTAGGAGAAACTCTGATGAGCACGTATTAAACAGCGGAAGCGTTACCGCTGAAACGCTTACCGAACATGAACTCTTGGTTAGCGGTATAGCGTTGCTATTTTCTTCGTGGAAGGAACTATAATCTCCTTCGCTATGTTCGGATACAGCAGAGTGCACTATTAGCCATGTTCGCTTCAGCAGTACCTTTTGCAACTCACTTTCAGCGTCCGCTATGTGTGATACTATCTTTAAAGCGAATGATGTGGCGTCTATAATCAAACCCCAGCATTGGGTTTCTCTGTCTAGCGCTTCGATTTCTCGCATAATTTCATTTCGCTCTGATTTTGACTTGATGGCAGTGAAGAATCGTTCCATCTTATCAATTTTGCCTTGTAAAGCCATCGTTGCTGATTTTATATGACTTACGCAACAGCTAAGAAGCACTAAATTAGCCGTGCACTCTTCTAGACGTTTTTTATCGTCATCAGGGTATACGATCTTCTGCGTATACGCTTTATACTTGGCGAAAACCTCTTTAATGGCTTCTGCGCTAGCCAGTATCGCTTTCTTGTGGAAGAAGAGCGACATTTCCTCGGCTATTCTGTTTTGTTTGAACAAAATCAGATAATTTAGGGCTGTAAGAGACCCAAGGTTTCGTTAACCGAACCTCTTGTGCCGTTGCGGTAGAGCAAAGCACGTTATTTAGGGCTGAAATAGCTCCAAGGACTGGCTAGGCCAACCTCTTGCGCAGCTGCTGTTGGGCAGGGCACGGAATTTAGGGCTGTAGTAGCACCAAGGACTGGCTAGGCCAACCTCTTGCGCAGCTGCTGTTGGGCAGGGCACGGAATTTAGGGCTTATTAGCACCAAGGTATGGAAAAATCCCAACCTCTTCTCGCACAAGTGCAAGGTGTGAAGCAAACTAGTTGCTTCGAAAAGAACAAGTTAGACTAGGCTAACTTCTTGGCTAGATTTAGCCGATGCACCAGAAATGTCCCGGTTTATGAGCGTATGACGGCGCTCTGATGCACTAGGAGTATTATGGCTCCTTTGTGCTTACCTCTGTGAGTATGATGGCTACACAAGAGGTTTATTACAGGACCGTAGTGGTCAGTGGTAGAATATGTTGATGTATATCACCAATCCTACAGACACAGGCGTGGCCTCTTTCTATCAGGCGAGGTCACGCCAAACAAACACTTATGACAGACTTCTCGTCATGGAGTGTCAGATAAGCACCCATGGAGAAGAGATAAGTACCTCTGGACTAGGATGAAGAGAGGGGACCGACAGTTCTGGCGGAATGCCAGAACAAACATGTTCCAACGCCACCCCACTCACGTCGACTAGTTCTAGATGCCATCGGGCTCAACATCAGGCACCTATTCCTCCCTATATGTTCTTCAACTAGACGAAGCCTTGCACTCCACTACTAAGCAGCTGAAATCAGTAGAGACCTTGCCAAGTGACCCCAGTGACTTTAAGGCAACCTGGCGCCGAATACTCCATCGCTGCCGTCGCTCTCTGGCACTGGTGCGACGCCACAGCGCTGTGGGCGAAGGGTGGAGCAGGGAAAGCGCGAGACGCGCCCACCCATCCCCGCCGCCGCGATGAACGCGAAGCGACGCGACGTCGCGTTGGATCAGTCCCCGCCCCCAGGCGAAGCCCTGCGGGTGCGGGTCAAAAGCGCGCCGCAGGCCGGCCACCCTCGGCGGCGACGGAGGGGCTCGCCAGCGGCCGAGCGGTGCGACGCGATTCCTGGCAGCGTGCCGCGGTTGGCGTGCTGCCAACCGGTGCGACGCGCTTCCTGGCGGCAGAAATTTCTCAAATCGGCTTGGCGTTGATTTCTGCTGCTGCATTCTCCTTTCTCGGCTCCCTTCTTCCCTGTTCGTGTTTTCCTTTGTCATCCGTTGTTTTCGCTTCACCGCCTCTCTTGGGCTTCATTGTTTCACTGAGAATCAGGGTGCATTCCAATTATTTCAGTGCTTATCCTCGAATTTCTTGCTTTACTCGTTCTTGACTTGGTGTTTAAATTTGTTGTTGTGGAGGGAATATCTTTCACAATCATCTTGATATTAGTACTGACTATCACTATCCTTTCAGCTCGTGGATGGGGTACTTCATCCTTCATTTGTATGCCATTCGTTTAAGTGAATTAAAAATCGAATGGACGCTGTCCTAGTTGGGCGGGTGTGGAGAATTGGTGAATAAATTATATAGCCTATAAGAGAAACATAATGAATGAATGTTCTCCTAATCTTATTTTCACATTTTAGGTCTACCTAGGATGTGCTCTATCATATCCTAGGTAGACCTAAAATGATGCAGGTGGATGTGGACGTTTCTCCACAACCACCCAATGACGAATACCGCAATTCAGAAGTCATTTAGATACTATCTGGCAGCACTGACTTTATGAAGACAGATTCTGCTAAAATATTGTATAATTCCGACAAATTGGAGGAGCTCAGGACGAGTTTTATTTTTTATGACTTTGGCAGGGTGCTGGTTTAACAGATCTTCGAAATATGATCTTATTTTACAGCAGTTTAGTTTGGGGAGGGGGGGGGGGGGGGAGCAAATGTTGTTTTACCTCACTATCCCTCACCTGAATTTGCTCGAGGGAACTAGACTTGGATCCGATGCGGATTTTTCGGACAATCGGTTGATTGGAATTGTCCATGTTTTCAAACCCCGGATTTTCAGGTGATTTAGAGAAAGGTAATTTTGAAGACACTAGGTCTTTGGAAGGTTCACATTAGGGTGATAGTCAATCATCCGAAAGACAGAGAGGAGACAGTTTGTACCAATTAAGGTGGGTCCTCAAAGGGTCACAGAGCGAACAGTGTAATGTCTCATTTCTCTTTTGGACTTCAGTCTTCTTCCAGCAGTTTGATTTGTCGTCCAGATGTCATCTGCTGAACATGTGTCTGCCCGCATGGTCGTTTAAGTGCTGCGTAGACATGATGAATTGGCACTGGTCCCGTCCCTTCAAGCGTACAATGCACTCAGCTGCTGATTCTGAACAGGTCTCAGTGTGTTAGTGAAGCGACATTTTTCAGAGCTTTGGGTATGCAGCCATGAGACCGTCGGACCAGCAGGAGCTTTACCGCGTGCGCTTTGTTAGCAACGACGACCGTCGTTCGGACATCTCCGGGAACTCGTCCTCTGCTTCAACTCTCATCAGGGACAGTATCACTGGCAGCACGAAGAGTGGAACATCCCAACTACGAAAGTTAGTTTTTTTATTTCTAGAAAAAAACCCTGGGAAAACTCGTGTAGAAAACTGCAAAGTGGAGTAACAAAGAGTATGTAAGCCACTGTCTATGCAGTTAAGTGTGACTCACTGCCTAGGCCAACCAAGCTTTCCACCCAGTGAATTGGTACCAGACTTGTCTGGAAAGCACCAAGCACTGACTTGTTGATCGGCTGGCCACAG
The DNA here is from genome assembly GCA_947396885.1 of Heligmosomoides polygyrus polygyrus. Taxonomy (NCBI): domain Eukaryota; kingdom Metazoa; phylum Nematoda; class Chromadorea; order Rhabditida; family Heligmosomidae; genus Heligmosomoides; species Heligmosomoides polygyrus. The sequence continues at coordinate 74,519,876 of OX377206.1, read as the reverse complement.
CAACCCATTGTATAGGCCAAATGCGCATTCAAATCACCTCCACAACATCCCGCAAAAGTGGAATGTGTGGTGCATCTCAAAAGGGATTGAATAACGCCGCTATTTATCATTTTTTATTATTTGACCTATACAATGAATTTAGGGCGCGTGTAGCGCAGTCGGAGGAGGCGCCGACTGTCTCGTGCACCCGATACCAGGTTCCTGGTTCGGATTTCCCTCCCAGGCCAACCAAGCCTTCGATCCCTCCGGGGTCGGTGAATTGGTACCAGACGTATCTGCGAATATAAAGCGCTGAATTGTTCATCGGCTGGCCACCGCAAGTTATTGTATGGCCAAATACGCATTCATGTCGCCTCCACGACATCCCGTAGAAGTGGAATGCGCTGGCGCATCCTAAAAGGGATTGAGTAACGCCGTCCTTTATCCTTTTTTATCCTTTATACAATGAATTGCTGTGGCCGGTCGATGCACGTCAAATTTTTATCCTTCCTGAAAAGGCTGACACCAATTCCGATCCCAAGGGTATGAAAGGCTTGGTTGGCCTAGGCGGGAAACCCGAACCAAGAACTTGGAATCTGGTACTCGCGACATCCGGCACCTCCTCCGACCGCGCTACCGCTTCCTGTTGTACAGACTACTTGCGAAAGTTGGACTCAATAGGAGTTTGGGGGTGTGGAGTGGTTGATGAATGGTCCTGCTGTGGCCTGAAATGTTGTTCTGTTATTGTTTTCTGTTTCATTCGCAATGCTTCTTGAACTTAGTGGGAGTGGAAGGGTGGATGGAAGAAGACTGGTTGAGAGCATCTAGGACTTCTTGGTGGATAAGTTAGTGTGTTTGGATTATTTACGTGCTTACAGCGCCGCTTATGTGTTTTTTCGTTGGAATTCCACCCTTCCCCCACTCCCGCATTGCGCCGAAAAATTAATATTTAAATGCTGGTATATCATCTTATGTATCTGTCCACAGGTTCACTGCCGGTATCGGTCGCCCCGGACAAGCTCGTGAGGCAAGAGAAGCCGTCCGGAATGTAATCTCCGCTCAGAGTTCATCGGTAAGTTTCTCTGAAAGATTTCTTTTCAGAGAGGCATATCCTCGTTTGCCTTCGCTTTCAGCGCAGGGTCGTGGCGGCCGAGCCGGTGGACTATGAGAAGTTCGTCATCGAGAAGGCTGTACTCCTTGAAAATGATCCTCAGCGTGAACTGCTGATGTTTCCCAGAGATGATGTTGAGGTGATTACTGGCTCAGTTTGTCATGGTTTTGGTTATTCACTGCATGTTGGTCTTCTCAAATGCTTTATTCTGTAGGAAGTCGTGGAGCCGAAAGAGTCGTCCACAGTAGTACCCATGGTTCATCCGCAGGACGCTGAAGGCTTGTCCTGGCTTCTACCTCGCGACTTTGTGAATGACATATATTCCCCGAAACGCTCCATTTCCTTCAACTATGCGAAGTTCGGAGGCGATTATGACAGTGTTCTTGATGAGTGGGTTTTTTCTCAGAATGACATTATTTTTGTAGTATATATAGGCGGTGTTATGGGAGCTTATGTTTTAAGTTATATTATCACAATGATGCAGTAATGTACGATCTCGTTTGAGGCGTGTTGCATTATTCGTGTTTCAGCTTTGTCGCAGTTTTTAACTAAGCGGCTAGATGCTATACTAGTTCTTTAAGCACTAGAAAATGGGATAATTGGCGCTGCAGCTGCTACAGCTACTGCTGCAGCCTGTGCTATAAGTGTACCGGGGCATTCGGGTGAAAGGCTTTCGAGGTTTTTGGAGTTGCATTCCTAAACGAGTGTTCCGTCTCGTGGAGCATTTATAGATGTGAGCGAATTCCATAGCCCAGAGCAGTAAAGGATACCCTTTATTGTAAGAAGACAATGTACTCACTTATAACTACTTATTTTTGCACCACGATTACCGATTAGGTCTATGAATTCTTTTGGAAAGGGAATTTCCAGCAAAGCTTTATTCCATCTGTAAAAGTTGGATCTAGCCTGGTTCATTTTTATATTGATCAGCGGGTCCGTTGGTAGATTGAGTGTCTGTATCTATACACTGAGAAGAAGCAGTCTTGGATGGATGATAGGACTAAGCGTAGTTGTGTAGCGGACCGGCTCAGACCCGTAGTTAGCAAATAATGATGTTTCGAACTCTTCAGGGTCCAAGTTTTGTTTACAACCCGTTCCTGTGACATATGAGCAATGTACTATAAAAGCGCTGGAAGAGTGATGACTGAACTGCGTAGCCAGCTGTTCTCTCCAACAGTGACCTTTAGTTGTCTGTCGTATCTTTTTTTGCTGATTTGGAAGCCTTCAGGCCGCCGGAAACTGAAGAGATGTCCTCTTCTCTGGTCTTTGAATCTGACATGATAGCCGAGGAAGAAAGAGTGGTAAGTCTAGCTTCGCTCTCTGTGTTCAGCAAGGGTTAGTCGACCTTTGCAGATAACTTTTGACAAGTTTCAGGCAGCGGAGAACGCTCCGACGACTGATGTCATCAAGGAGGGCTTTGTAATTGTCCTTAGTGATACAGGGCTTCTGGATAATTTCAAGGTTCAGGAGGAATCCAGTTGAATGGAATAGGGAATTGTACCGTGTCATATGTGAAAGGCGTTCTTCAGCCTGGAAAGAGGCGATACTGCACCGTCAAACAGCTGATCAGTGGGGAAGTTGCCGTTGACATCAGGAAATCCCGCGACACGCCGCCGAAGCGGCCGCAGTTGATAGTTGGTTCTGCCCAGCTGCGATCCAGACGAAGGGGTAGGACCGCGATTGAGGTCCGTGAGTCGGTATCCTTTTAAGTGAGTCCTCTGTCGCCCCACCCCACTAGTTCTGTTTTTCAGATTGAGCCAGCACGGTCGTCACAGGAGAAGGGCGAGGCGCGTTCGTTGACGCTGGCCTTCGATGACAGCGAAGATCTCTCCAACTGGTTTTTGTCTATCCAGCGAGCTCTGTCGTTTGGTGCCAAAGGTTTGCTGAAGTTGCTCGTCGTCTTCAAGCCTTTGATTTTCGGAAATCTGCACAGTATACAGACAATGCAGTTGAAGTTTGGTGAAGTTTTGTTATGAATAAGCGCTTTATTCTGTCGAAGCTCGGCTATATTGTAAGCGGAAAGCATAGAGGACGAATAAGGTGCATGAGGCTGTCAATTCAACTTTTCTACCTCACTTCTGTTGTGAGGTTTCATATATTACTGTCTACGAGTGCCTGTCTATATCTTGTATCCTGAATATTGTTCGTCTTCCATTCAAAAGACCAAGTAATGTCAGTTTTCCGAGGCCATTCCAGCGAAACCTGAAATTTACTTCTTCTTTAGCTGTCAAATGAAGGTTAACTGTTGGATTGGTGACCTCTACCGATAATAAATCGCACTCATTGCTGCGCTAAAGGGTGCGTGTAGCGCAGTTGGAGGAGGCGCCGGCTGTCGTGTGCACCCGGTTCCAGGTTCCTGGTTCGGATTTCCCGCCCAGGCCAACCAAGCCTTCCATCCCGCCGGAGTCGGTGAATTGGTACCAGACTTGTCTGGGAGGGATAGAGCGCTGACTTGTTCATCGGCTGGCCACCGCAAATCACTTTATGGCCAAATACGCATTCAAATCGCCTCCACGACATCCCGTAGAATCCTTTATCCTTTGTTTATCCATTGCTGTGCTGGTTATGAAAAACTAGCCTAGATGAGCTCCTATAACGAAATGGGTTGACCGGTGCTCAGAGAAGCCAGACCCACCATGTGGTTTGTCCTACTAAGTCGTGCATATGAGCTTGTTTAAGACCACTGAACTTGGTAGAAAGAAAAGTCCTTCAAGATAAATTCCCTGAACTAGCACTAAGTCGAATCCAAGTTTCTTCGCAACTAAGTTGATGTTCCCATTAGCGCGTTGCTTGATTCAGGAGACACGTTGTCGCTGGGATCGTTCCAGCCTGACGATTCATACGGCAGAACCAACGAGCCGGACTCCTCGAGCATAGGCAGCGCTGATTCGGGTAGGTATTCCCGTCTACAACTTTGAGCAACGATCACTTCTTATTGCGCATTTTAGGTAGAGAGTCTCTCCTGTGGAGAGGCCAACGTGCTGTGGCTAAGGCTCTTCAGCCTCCCATTGTAGATAGGAAGAATATATTCTCATTGTACAGCAGTCTCTCGGTAAGTGCTTACGTCGAATTGGTTGCTGTACCACTATACATATAATTCGCGGATATTCAGCCATCTCCGAAACCGGTATGTGAGCCATTGAGTATTCTTTCATGCGGGTCGTCTTCAAAACCGGTTCAAGAACATGCCGAAGTTATCACTGTACAATTTATCATAGAGTTCAAGAAGCTTGACCTCAAAATTGACGTTGGTGCTTCATCTCCTGTACAGGTAGTTTCTTTACTTTTGCCAGCATAGAAGGCACGTTATAAAAGGGTGTGAGATTTCTGTCCTAATCTACAAATTCTCATCTTCAGATCGAGCCATTCTATTTAACCTTTTTTGTTTACGATATTGCTCAAGCCGCGCGTGTATCAGAGGAATTTCGAATTGTATGTAATAGCGATACTGGATTAGGCATCGAGGAAGAAGATAGAGCAGGCGTGTTTTTCCTCCGGTTTTTTACTTTTGCTTCTCATTAAATCTCTTCAGAGTTTCGGGTTTCTGCCTTTTACCTTGTTATGCAGAGTTCCTTTGCGTTATGTTAATTCGCGTTCAATTGCTGGTTATATTTCCGTTTAGTGCGAATTTTCAGATGATCTTTCAAAGATCTATGGTGTCAGCAGAGCCAAGCTTTGTACGAAAAGTGCATCACAGGTTTGTTTCTTATTTTGATGTACTTGTTTTCTAGGCTTCTGATAGCAGGTATTCTTCAACAACTTCCGAGTGGGTCGATGACTTACATTTTTTGCCATGCTGGGTTATATAATAATGGTAGGGTTATTTTTCGACTTTTCGCTACCATGCTTGGTCGCGCTAATACACTTTGGAGTCTATTTCTGATTTTTCCAGCGAAATCCTATTTGGACTTTTTAGAAAGAGGCTTTTACTCAGGTTTTGTTTCCTGTTCTGAAAGTGGGCAACCAGCAGTAGACAAATGAAAGTTCACCTGTTTTTCTGTGTATTGCAGTCATCACGTTGCTTTTATGTGCTTTGGCGTTTTTATTCCGATTGAGTTGCAGATGATTTTCACAACTCATTGCTCTCCAAAGGATTTATGGCTTGTTTGCTGTATCGATCGTATGCTGTCGCTGGATTATACTGGTGATCTGTACATGAAGTACTGAAGTTTGCTAGGTTCCAATGTGGATGAGCACTGTAGCATCTTCTTTCAGATCATGTGGCGACGCGAAAGCAGGGGCTAAGCTCCAGAAACTTATTCAATCGTCGTATCCTCGTCTTTCCAATTATAGGCAAAAATTTGCCTGGGCAGCTAGGTGGACTGACAGTGTTGCTGTTTGAATTTGTCTGACTCATGTTGTTTTAATTCAGGCCTTTACTGGAAGAAAATCTTGCTAGAGAAGCAGCAAATCCGAATTTCAACAAGGGATTCAGCACAATGCGAATGTTTCGATGTGACAGTAATAGACTTACTGACCAAGATATTCAGAAATACCTCAGCGACTTTGCAAAGTGGGTTTGAGCGTTAAAATTGCCTATGTTATTCTATTATTATATATAATAATGGTGGGATAATATAGTGGGATTGTAATTTTCACTATTATTATGAGTGTTAGATTGTTGCCTTTGCTTAATTGAGCATTTTCTGAGAAAATATCGAAGGTTTGAAGAAATTCTTACTTGGCTGAGGTACACCTGAGTATTCCAATCGTAGCTAGGTAACTAGCAATCGTGTTTTATAGATTACAATTACGTTTTTTATTTCTTCTGTATGAAGCTCTAGCCTTTCATATAGAAGGAGGTAGTGCGATTTCATGCGACTTTCTTGTTGAATCCATTTTGGTATTTCTACACTTGACAGCATTGTTTAGGACCGAGAAAACCAGCAAGTCCATCATTCCACGTGGTAGCGTGGGTGTGAGGATCGATGTGATAGGCTCGATTGAGGACTACAAGTGTAAGTGAACCTTATAGTGTTTGGATATGTCAACGAGTTCGCTTTGCAGTTGAGATCATACAAGATCCTTTCCGAACAAGGCTCATACCCTCGTAGTGTTGTTGCTGAATGCGTTTATTCGTCTTTCCTTTCGGAATGCACCGCGCACTTCACTTTTCATGGCATCGACGTTTCTCGGATGTGATTCATGAATTTCTCTTGTCAGCTACACGATTGATTCAAAGCTTTTGCGCTTTCCTGGTTTGTCAGAAACGAAAGAAGGTGAAAGCACCTGGCAAGAGCTCTCCGTCGGCTTCTCGAGTTGCCCGTTGTTTGCGGCTGTTTTTCGAAGTGTTGTTTTCGTTAATGAATGTGCGGATCTAAGGCGTCTTTCTTGTGCTAATCATATCTGTTTTCTTGAAGCTATAAGCTAGCCCCATTTTCTCGGTTCTCTCATAGAAGCCTCTCTGCAAGTCACAATTCCCTGTGGACGTGAGTGCAACGTTTGGCTGAGCTCTACACCTTCCCTTCTACTCCATCTCTTTTTTTTTTTACCTCGCTCACCTTATACTCGGCATGGGTGGTATTCATATACACTTAGAAATGTCATTATCTGAAATTAGTGCTGAGACGGTATCTTTGTAATTGTTTAAGCGTTTTCAGTACAAGCAGCCACTTCTGTTAGATTTCCGTAGAAGAGTCGCTTCCCGTGCCCTTAACGTAACTCGCTTTGCGCGTCTGAGAGACAGCTGGATGCTTCTGTCTCAATCTTTTTATCTTGTTAGGATTTTTCCGAGAACTAAACAACTGACCTTGAAAAAAGTTCGTTTAGGTCGTGTAAATCCTTCGTATTTCGCTCTGAAGCCGTGGTCTCTATCCGATGACAGTCCCGTTGCACCGGTGTTCGAGCTGCAGACTTTCAATGATCGGGTCTTTCAGCCGCACTCAGATTTTGTCCACCATCTGTATATCTATCCAATGCACCTAAAGTAAGTTCCGTATAAATAGCGATTTATGTATATGGTTTTTGAAGATTCTGATCGAAGTTTTCTCAAAACTGGAAGATAACTCTGTTATCTTTAATACTATAAGCTGAGATACTAAGCTACTGTGTAATACTATAGTACACGAAGTTATGTCGTATTTCATCGATCAAAGATCCATGAGACTGTGTTTGTCTGTCTTTCGGTTTGTGATTGTTGTTTTTTTGTCGGCTCCGACACCCACGATCTTCTTCTTCTTTCTTCTTCGGCGTTTGTCCCGCTTCATCGCAAGGCCGGCTTTTCTGGTGCCGTGCCCCCTTCTTTCCTGTTCCGTGCTAGGTCTGGGTGGACACCAGCTACTTTAAGCCCCTTGTGTATTGTATCAGTACAGCGCTGCTTCGGGCGTCCTTCAGGCCGCCTTACAGACACTTCCAACCTAAGGCCAATCTTGCGGACGCTGTCTTCCTTTCCACGGAGAACCATACCAGGCGCGCTTTGAGCATCTTGTCAGCTATCGGCTCGATACCAAACTTATACCGAATGTCATCGCTTCAATACTGCTGAGGGTATTTATTCACAGAAAATTGGGGTCATCAGGTTAGGTGAATTAGATTTGGAGCAAGGATACGTTTTCATTTCAAATAATAGAGAGAAAGAATGGGGAATGATTTAAAGTGACGGTCTCTAGAGGTTTTGTTACATTCAGCTGTTAAATTAGATTCTATTTTTATTTACTATCGAGCATATTGGCTGAGTTATTGCTCTGTTCGCCAATCGGGTCTTTCGTTTAGCGTTACAAGGTTTTCAGGGAGGAAGGACATGGGTGAGAACTCTGTGACTAACTCTTGGTTCAAATAAGACGCTTGGTTACCGTTTTGTTTTCTTTTCGTCGTTTTGTGTTCTGCTGCGTTCGTAACGAAGTTTTATTGAAACCATCTTTCAGGTACGAGGGCCAGCGAGTGTTTCCCAAGGCACGAAACATACTATGTACGGTCCAGTTGTTTTGCCGCGCAGATAACATTCCCACCAGAGTCAGTTCACATTTTTTCAGTTCCATATATTATTTAGCTTTATCTTCAAAGGGTGAGGTCCTGCTACAAATGATAAGAAATGATGTTATCTGATGCCCATATTACGTGTATCCTCATGTCTACCATCTTCAAGTCAAATTGGACACTTTCCGAACCACGGTGAACGCTTTTGAAATGAAATTGAACTTCAAGCAGTTCAAAGTGAGTGTCTTCCGCTTACATTCCGCTTACAGTTACTTTCTAAGAAGGTTTGGAATAATTTGTTGTCCAAGAAAAATGTGGTTAACTTTCCTTGAAATTTTTGCTTAACCTGCAACAGCGTACAGTTGGTAGTAGTTGGTTTCGTTTTATCATTGACATATATTTAACTGCACGCAAAGAGAATTTTTGCTATCAATCAAAGGAAAATCGCGATGTCCTTGACGAGTGCTTGGCGCGATTTCTCTTTTTATTCTCTCAAAATTGCTGCTTTCCTGCGCTCTAAAATAAACTGTAAACAATTGATCTTCTTAAAAATTGATTTTTTACTCTTTGTGACCTTTCTTTTTTGCTCTCTGATGTTTACTTTTTGAGCAAGTGGATTATTCTTTGTAATAAGATCATTGTTAAGAGGGATCTCGGGCCGCTTGTCGCAGGGCCACGTGGCGCGTCCCCGGGTGGTGGATAGGGGAATTAAACGCGAACCAAATGCGACCGTGTACTGCCCAGAGACGCAGGTGGGATGCAGGGGATGGACTCCTTGCTCCTGCTGTGTCGGGTCGATGCGTTCCTTGTGCGTGGGAGCGGCATGTTCGTGCACAGTGTGCTCGGATGTGTCCGTGACTGTGCGGATCGTAACTGTGTCGGCCCGGCTAAAAGCTTGCACTCGGTAGACTGGGAGTACATCGTAAGGCGATTCGAGGCCGCCTCAAAAGTCTCGCCCCATCCCTTCGGGCAGTCTGGCTGGCTGCCCGGAGTTCTTCGCCCGCACGACAGAGCCTGACTAGCTACCCGTGTAGTCTTCTTCTTCTTCTTCTTCTTCAGCGTTTGTCCCGCTTCGTCGCGGTGTCCGCTCTTCTGGTGTCATGACGCCACCTTTCCCGGTCATGCGCTTGATCAGGGTGGACGCCAGTTACTTTCATGTCCATGTGTAACGTATCCGACCAACGCTGCTTTGGGCGTCCTCTAGGCCGCTTTCCTGACACTTCCAACCCAAGGCCTATCTTGCGGACGCTGTCTTCCTTTCCACGCAGAACGTGGCCGTACCATCGTAAGCGAGCTTCGCGCATCTTGACCGCTATCGGCGCGACACCGAACTTCTGCCGAATAGCATCATTTCTGATGCGGTCCATGCGGGAGACTCCAGCCGTCCAGCGCAGCATCTTCGTCTCCATGACGCTGAGGCGCGTTTCAACTTCCTTAGTCGCAGGCCAACACTCAGCGCCGTACATCGCTACTGGCCGGATGACTGTTCTGTAGATCTTTGACTTCAGGTGCTCTGGTATCTTCCTATCGCAGAGCACACCAGTCAGCGAACGCCACTTGGACCAAGCTGCACTCACGCGTGAGTTCACTTCATCCATCAGACCGCCGTCAGACGCTATAGCTGATCCGAGGTATTTAAACACCGAAGTGCGTGCAAGCTCAGTACCGTTAATCTTAATGGAGCCGGACTCGTTTACGTCAGTCGTTAGGTACTCGGTCTTCTTGACGTTCAATTTGAGTCCGAACATCGCCAGGCGGTCGCACCAAGCTTGCACCTGCCGCTCGAGATCATCTTTATCTTCGCAAGCGAGCATCACGTCATCAGCATAGAGCAATGTCCATGGGACAGGCTTCTGAAGATCTCGCGTAATGGCATCCATGACGACAACAAAGAGGAGTGGAGAAAGCGCAGAACCTTGGTGCACCCCAACAGAGATGGGAAACTCCATTGAGGTTCCAGCTGCAGCTTGCACTCTACTCTTTGGGCAAGAGTAGAGCATCCGCACTCACTCTATGAGTTCCTCAGGTACGTTGTGTTGTCGCAAGGAGTACCATATAACCTCACGCGGTACGCGGTCGAAGGCCTTCTCCAGGTCGAGAAAGGCGATATGCACCGGCTTCTGTTTCTCACGATGCTTCTCCACCAGGAGGCGGGCGGCGTGTATAGCATCAATGGTCCCACAACCAGACACAAAACCGCACTGGTTGTCGGAGAGCTTGACGATTTCACGAATTCGTCTGTCGAGGATTCGCTCGAAGATCTTCATGCTGTGCGAAAGCAAGCGAATCGGACGATAATTGGAGCAGTCTGCCGGACTGCCCTTCTTCTTCCAAATCGGAATCGTCGTACTGTTGTGCCAACACTCCGGTACTTTCTTCTCCTTTACTACCTGGTTGAAGAACTCAGCCAACCACTCAGCAGGATACCAGAGCTTCGACTTCCAAACATCGGCTGCCAGATCATCCGGTCCTGTCGCCTTGCATGGCTTCATCTTCTTTAGAGCCGCTTCCGTTTCCTCCACGGTGATCTTGTGAACGGGACCGTGAACAGAACCCACAGAAGGGATGGCCGGTTGAGGAAATTCCATAGTGGAAATTTCCTCAAAGTAATCACGCCATCGCTTCAGCGCCTTTTTGCGGTTTGTCAGAAGATGGCCGCTCTCATCGTTGATGCCAATGAACTTTTCAATATCCTCGGTTTGGCGATGGCGGGTCTTAGCAAGTCGGTACAAATACCGCTCACCATCGCGTGACTCGAGCTTTTCGTTGACATCACTATAATGAGTGGCTTTCGCAACAGCCACGGCTTTCTTTGCAGCCTTCTTCGCCTTCTGATACTTCTGCCAGTTGTCGGCCGTCTTATCGCTGAGAAACACGTGATAGAGCGAGTTCTTCTCTCTAACCTTTGCATTCACATCGTCCGTCCACAGCCATGTCTGCTTATCAACCTTGCGTCGCCCAGGCTTCGTTATGCCGAGTTCCAACCTTGCAGCTTGGCGTATCGCGTCGGTTGCTTTCTTCCAAGTTTCCTCGACAGTCGTGACTGTCGGTAACCGTATGCGGGAAATCACAGCTGCTTCCTTCTCTTTCATTCGCCACCACTTGATTCTCGCAGCACCGCATCGCTCAACTTGCTGCATCCTCGGAGGGGTGATCTTAAAGGTGCAGACTAGCGGTCGATGCTGTGGGGCGACCGTCTCATACGGCACGATCTTCGCGTCTGTGACAATGCTTCGGTCGCGATCCTTGACAAGGACAAAGTCTATCTGAGACTTGGAGCTCCCACTATAGTATGAGATGAGGTGGGAGTCGCGTTTTCGGAACACGGTGTTCACAATGGTGAGACTATGCGATTCCGCATACTCAAGAATGCGCTCACCATCGGCGTTACGAGACCCGTATCCGAAATCACCATGACAGCTGTGCCCGTCCTTCGCAGCATCTACGTGCCCATTAAGGTCACCAGCGACTATGATGACATCTTTCGGCGGTACCTCTGCTGTCTTCTCATCAAGCAGGCTCCAAAACTCTTCCTTGGCTTGATCGGAGCAGCCACTCTGCGGAGCATACGCAGAGAAGAAGTGATAGAGTCGCTCCTTCACGGCGACAACGATCTTCATCAACCGATCGTCATAGCGTTCGACGCTTACAATCGAGTCACGAAATCGTTCGGAGACGATTATTCCGACACCGCTGGTGGTCCTGGGACTTCCACATAGAACGGCCTTGAAGCCACGTCCTATGTCCCTTGACTTGCTGCAGGACCACCTCGTCTCCTGCACCGCACAGAAATCAAGTCTTCTACGCTCCAGTGCTTCAACCAACTCGCACGAGCGGCCCGTTCACGTACCCACATTCAGCGTTGCTACGCGGGTCCTGCCTACGTTATGGGACTTTCGGACTAGCTCAGTTGTCCCCCGATGCCGTCGTCGCATCAGGGACCCTCGCATACTTTCCACACTCGCCGGGCTTTGCGAGTGCGCGTCGGTTCCCGCGGACGCCGTAGCACAATCTCGAAAAACATGACTATTCATACACCATGTGATGTGACATGCGTCTTCGTAGGCCGGCCTGTCACAAGGGCCTGTCGCCTGCATTCGAGTGTCCGTGCTTAGCTTAGCTCACAAAGCGAGCAGTATTCAGTGGCACCACGTGGAGGAACGGACATCGTCACCGACTAGCTTCCCGTGTTGTATGGAAGTCAAACACAGCAGCACTAAAGGGCCTCATTCCCCTGACCCCGAAGGAGCCCCCATTCCTGCAGCGATGGGAAGGACGAGTACGGAGAGGGTGCTAAAATCTCAGGGCCTAACCAGGCTGCGCAAATTGAGAAGGACTAGGATGACAATCTGTACTTACAACGCCCGCACGCTTGCATCGGAAGCATCCGTCGAGGACCTGATGATGCAAGCCAGGAAGATCAGGCACGACGTCATCGGACTGACCGAGACGAGAAGACACCACCCCCTACACGCCGCCTACGACTCCGGAGAAGAACTGTTCCTCGGAACATGCGACAGCAGGGGAGTAGGCGGCGTTGGTGTCCTCGTCAACACGCACTTGGCCATGAACATCGATTCGTACGAGTCTCTGACAAGCCGAATCGGACGTCTGCGACTGAAGCGATGTGGTTCCGTGCCAGCTTTGACTGTGTTCGTCGCGTATGCCCCAACATCCGACTACGACGACGAAGAGGTCGAAGCCTTCTACGTGGAGCTGGAGAAGTTCTATAGAGAAGATCACACCTTCTACAAGGTGATCGTCGGCGACTTCAACGCCAAGATCGGACAGCGAAGGTTGCCGGAAAAACTTCACATCGGAACCCACGGTTTGGAGTGGTACAAGCAAGGTGAAAGGCTGTCTGAGTTTATCATGTCGACCAAGACCATCCATGGAAACTCGCAGTTCCAGAAGCCTCCCCTACGATGGACCTGGGAATCTCCCGGTGGCCAGTTCCACAACGAGATCGACCACATCATCTTCAGCCGCAAGTATTGCCTAACCGACGTCTCCGTTGTCCCCAAGTTCTACACGTGATCGGACCACCGCTTTTCGCGTCAAGGAGAGAAGGCCGTGAAGTTCAAGAAGAGGAGTCCCAGAACGACCATCAACTGGGACCTCTACACCTCTCTTGAGGGCCTTTGGGAAGATACCGTCATAGACAACGTCGACGAGGAATACGACCGCTTTGTGCACATTCTCCACGATAGTGCTAAGGAAGCTGAGAGCTTGAAGGCCACCAAGAGACGTCCGTCTCCGGAAACTCTAGAGCTGATACCCCGGCGTGGAGCAGCACGTGTGTCAGGCAACTACCAACTGACGTCCGGGCTTGCGAAGCTATGCAGAGAAGCGGTAAAGGAGGATCTTAAGGAGAGAAGGGCGGAAGTGTTGGCAGAAGCTGCAGAGGCAGGTTTGAGCATACGAAATGCCCGCCGAGACTTCGCCAACTTCAAGACCAAGATGACCGCTCTCCGACGTCCCAGCGGAACCGTCACCTCTTCCAGAATGACCATGGAGAAGGCCATCCACGATTTCTACTCCGATCTCTTCGATAGCCACGTCCACCTGCCCCCATGCCATCTTCCGCAGGATGGATACGTCGTCCCCTCTGTTCTCCCTTCCGAGATCCGACACGCCATCTCGTCGGTGAAGAAACGTACAGCACCGGGGCCCGACAGGATCAGACCCGAACACCTGAAGAACCTCCCGCCAGCGCTCATCAACACCCTGGCGCGGCTCTTCACACGTTACCTGTCGGAGTGCAAGGTTCCATCTCAGTGGAAGACCAGCAGGACCGTCTTGCTGTACAAGAAGGGAGACGTGAACGACATTGGCAACTATCGCCCGATCTGCCTGCTGTCCGTAGTCTTCAAGCTGTTCACTCGAGTTATCCTGAATAGGATCAGCAGAACGCTGGACGAAGGACAGCCATGCGAACAAGCAGGATTTCGGAGAGGATTCAGCACGATCGACCACATACAGGGTGCGTAAAAAGTATTGACGCACTAAATGACGGTTGTGGAAATAGTATTGCGCAGTAAGTTTTAAAATATTCACATCAGAAAAATGGAAAATGATTTTGCAAACACGATAGAATAACTCGTAATTGACATTGGCTCCTTTACTGTGAATACAGAAGCGAAAACGGAAAAATTCATGAGCACGCGCCGCAAGTATTCGCTTGCATTTTGTTCCGTGCTTCGAACAGGGTAGCCTTCTGCGACTGGTCACTTCTGTTGAAAGTAGCACAGACCTCATTCTTCAAAATCGCCTAGAAAGAGTAATCCAGCGGATTCATGTTCAAGCTGTGCTCGTCTGAGAAGCTGTTCACACCTGCGCGCGTTATCTGTTTGCCGTTATGGGACAGAGGTTGACAATTTTTGATTTGAACGTTATCGTGCTTGAACATCTTGTAATCACCATCTCTTATGACAGAGCCGTGGCTGACGTTTGGGTTGCTGACATCTTTCCTCACCTACCGTTTCGAACAGCGCCTAAATCTCTTGTTAAGGAAGTATTCGGCTCTTTGGGTAACAGACAAAAAAAGGGCCACTGTAACGATGACGATCATGTTTCTTCAGTTTTTTCGTGAGTGTTTTTTTTGAGCACAATACAGACAACAAAAATAACACACAAAAACCTAGAGGGGTAGAAAGAAAAAGCTGGAGCTGAATCAAAACGTAGGCGCGTCAATACTTTTTACGCACCCTGTACACACCATTACGAAGCTCATCGAAGTGTCGCGAGGGTACAAGCTGCCGCTTTGCCTTACGTTCATCGACTTGAAGAAGGCATTCGACTCCGTCGAGACTGAGGGGGCCCTCGAAGCCCTGCTCACTCAGGGCGTTCCTACCCACTACATCAGAGTCCTTCGAGAGCTGTACAGTGGATTCACGACCAAGTTCTCTCAATTCTACAACGACGTCGTCATCGACGTGAAGAGAGAGGTTCGGCAGGGGGATACCATATCCCCGAAGCTCTTCAGCGCCACCCTCGAAAACGTCATGCGCGAATTAGAATGGGAAGACATGGGAGTGAAGGTCGACGGCCGGCAACTACATCATCTTCGCTTTGCTGACGACATCGTGCTCATAACACCGAGCATCAGCCAGGCGGAGCGAATGCTGGCCGACTTCGATTGTGTATGTGGGAACGTTGGACTGCAGCTGAATCTTACGAAGACGATGTTCATGAGGAACGGATGGGTTTCTGATGCCCCATTCTCGCTCAACGGAACGAACATCCCCGAATGCTCCAGCTATGCGTATCTGGGTCGCGAAGTCAACATGGCCAACGACCTAGCACCAGAGCTGAGAAGGAGGAAAAGAGCGGCTTGGGGATCTTTCAAGAGCGTCGAAGAAGTCGCGAAGAAGACGAAGAACGTCCGACTCCGTGCCCACCTATTCGACTCCACTGTTCTTCCTGCCCTAACATACGCCTCAGAGACCTGGGCTATACGAAAGCAGGATGAACACGCGATCAGCGTCGCGCAGCGTGGAATCGAGAGGACGATGCTCGGGGTGACACGACTCACGCAAGTGAGAGAAGGCCTCCGGAGTTCCGAGCTTCGCCGACGTTTGAAGATCAGAGACGCTGTCGCGTGGGCGAAGTTGTCGAAAATTAGGTGGGCCGGCCACGTAATGCGCTTCGCAGACACCCTCTGGACGAGAGCCGTCACCGACTGGATTCCGCGGGATGTCAAAAGAACACCGGGACGCCCACCAACGCGTTGGTCGGACTTCTTCGTTAAAGCCCTGAACGACCGATATGACGCTCTTCGTGTCCTTCGAGCGAGAAGGATCCATTGGACCACTCTGGCACGCGACAGGGACGAATGGAGACGCTGCTGGCACCCGCTCGAGCAATTCGATGATCAACGGGACGACAGGTGATACAGGTGAAAAAGATCATTACAAATTTTCATGGAGCAAAAAGATTTCTTAGAAAGTGTCTAGTTCATTCTGGAAGGCACTCGTTTTGATTTGATATTATGTTCATTTTGGTTTCAAGGACGTCCAGATTGTTTTGAAAAACGTCGAGTTTCGTTGAAAAGTGTCCTGTTCAGCGTGTAATTGTACTAGTTTTCTAATCTAAGAAAAGATACTCTTGCTGCATCGAGAATAAGCGTTTGGATACCTCACACTAGTAGCTCTTGTATCTTACGTGCTCGAACACGTATTAACTGCTTTAGTATGTATTGCTGGTTAGAGCCAGTGAGATGCAATTCCTCCCGAGGCTTCATGTTCCTATGATTTGATACTGAACATCTTCTTAAGCTTAGCAGCAAAAAATCGCGCGTTCGTTAGATGCTGCACCCCTTATTTATTATGACTATATCACAGTTGTTATCTGGTAGGTGTTGCAGGCGTTTTACAATCGTCTCGATCCTACTGGACCTTTGACGTTAAGCGCCAAGTGTGCTGTACAATACCATCAACAATATCCACTGTTTGGTAAGTATCATTACTATATATTTACTGCATAATTCAGCCAGAATTTAAATGGATAAACACGGCAGAGGATGGCGTTAATCAATCTCCTTTGGATTGCGCCACAGATATGCGTATTTAGCCTATGCATGACTTGACCTGGCCAGCCAACAAGCGAGTTAGTGTTTTATCCTTCCCAGACGAGTCTGCTGCCAATTCACTGACCCCGAATGATGGAAGGGTTGGTTAACCTGGGCGGGAAACCTGAGCCAAGAACCTGGAATCGGGTGCATGCGACAGCCGGCGCCGTAATCGTAGCACGTGTAAGGATGTTGGAAGCCCATTATCTAATTATCTGTTAGTATAACTTGATCCTCTACTGAAGTGCATTCAATAAAGCAACAATACTAAATTGTGATTGGCGGCAACTCATTCCCTCAGAAGGCGTCAGCAAGTGTGTTTGTTTATTTAGCTTGTTCACTGGCGCGTACCGAGCAGCCGTTGAGCATGCCTGCTGGAAGAGCTGTATTTCAGCTACCCAGTCTGAAAACTACCAGCACTGATCCTACGAAATGATGCGAGCTAATCTCGAGCGCGGCGCTGCGCTGCCATTTTGATGTATACTGCCCTAATATGTAGTTTTCAGCTTGCTCTTTGTATTGGGTGTGGAGCGCCACTCCCTGCTTCAGGTATTCCGCTTACTAGGTATTTTCAGGCGATGAAATTAAGCTTCGACTGCCAATTAATCTGTCCAAAGGCGATCATATCTTATTTTCGTTCTCACATATTGCTGTCGGAGGACAACCAAATTCAAAACTATCTGAAGTGAGCCACTAAGAGCCGTAGAGTTTGCTTACTATTTTCTGTTGGATTGGTAGCATTATTGTTTGCTTTTCAGTCCGTCGAAACGCCAATTGGATACGCGTTCCTTCCTCTAATGTTCTCTGCGCACACGCTAATGCTGGACTCTGATGAACAGGACATTTCCCTTCCCGTAGCCGCGGAACTCCCAGCTATGAGTTGGCGGAGCGGGCCGCATTATGATTTTAACAACATCGTGGTAGGTTTCACTGTACCTTTCACTCAGTACTTCTGTGGGTGAGCACAAGCGTGCTTTGAGTTTTTTGTTCAATTCCTGAAAGTGGAAGAGCATTGGGCAAGCTCAAAGCAACACGCTGTTTTTGTTGTTTGCATGGTGATCCTGTCTGTATATGTCAATATTCTGTTTTCATGTCATACTGAACAATTTTCTAATCAGATTGGATACGTTTCAAATCAAATTGGAAACTCTTCCAGGGATGTTTGACCCTTTCAAAATCAAACTAATTACCTTCCAAATTGAAACGAGCTTTCTATACAATCCCCCTATATAAAAGTCAAGTAGACACTTTCAGAGACTGCTAGAATAATTTTTCTTCAAGTAAAATGCCGCATGAATTTCTTTGAGATTTTCTAATTCCCTTGCCCTAATAGGCAATGAAGGAAAGGTGTTGGAAGTTTTATAAAATTTTTATTTTTCAAAGAAAATATTGAATTCAAATTTGCTTCACAGCACAGAAAGACATCAGTCATCATTTGTGTTTTTTTTATTTTTAATCAACAATCAGCATTAATTGTGTTGAAGAAAACTAGCGCTTTGCGCTCGACTTGCCGATGTAAATCCTGCTTACTCGAAACAGCGATGTGAGGATATGTATCCTTTATAATCCTTCTTGTTGTACTGTTTACATCTGTGTATCTCCATGAAAACAGAATTTATGCTATCTATCAAATAAAAGTCGCCGTGGGAAGGTTGGGTACTCGTCGCGATGTCTTCTTCTAATAAACATTTTTATAAAATTCCACTGTGCTCGTTAATTACGGCGGGTGAATTTTAAAAATTCAAAGAAAGTCATACTAATTTTCCTCAAACAAAATTGTTGCAGCAGTCTTGGAGAGTATGTTTTATTATGAGACTCGCTTTGATTTGGAAGAAATTTGGTTTGATCTCGAAGTGGCAAGCTTGCCTGAGGTAGAGTCCAGTTAAAATCGCCTTTTCTAGTTAAACTTTTTAGGACAAATCGATGGACTTGGTAAAATGGGTGGATCCGCGTCCTCTGTTCCGGTTCCGAATGCGATTGGTATCATCGATTTTTACCTCTGAGGTGCTCACTCAGGCCACCTTTCATGTAAGGTGTACAGATCGTTTTGTTCTACCTCATTATTCACTGGCTGTTAATTCTTCTAGAGCTGTGACCTTCTGAACGAGGGTGGATTGACAGCAACCGAGGTGAATGATTTGAAGGTGAGTTTTAAGGTATGAATTCCCGCTCGTTTTGTTTCGAAGAAAATCATCAATAAATGCCCGCTATTGTCTCGAAGAAAATCAGCTATAAAATGTCAGCCAATTTCTTGCAATGCTTGCTAGAATTTTCAAATTGATCGGGAACAAGTGTTTGTTTGAATTTTCAGTGTTTTGTATTCTGCTACAAATGAGGTGAACGGATGGATAAACCGTACCTTTATTTCTGTTCTGAGCAAAAGCATTTGAGAGAGGGTTAGCGCGAAACATGGACAGATCATCAGCACGGTTTTTTTTTCAAACACACACTTGTAGTTATTTTGCGTGCCTTGTAAGCCACGGACGGAGATTCAGTGTTAATTGAAGCTGTCTAGTTCTGTGTGCGGCTGCTTTGTGGTGGATGGTGTGGTCGATCCTTCTTGTGTAGGTGCATCTGGCTCAGCAAAGCGCATGAAATTCTAAGAGGAAGGTGAAAAACGAGAACGTAAGGCAAACAATGCCGTAGTACTAACAGATCCCTATGAGTTTTATAACATGGAGTGATTATCTCGGGGTGCAAGTCCCAAATATTCGGTCTCTTCTTTTTTCTCAATCCTACTTGCCTACCAGAGGATTGAGTTGACGAGATTGAAGAAAGGGGACTGATTGAGAAGAAGAGGACTGCATGCAAAGGGGATTAAAAAACCTACTACCAAGATGTCCAGGTTTCAAGAACGTCAAACATGTAGATTATTCACCCTTCTGTTTGTGGTAGTTCTCAGAATTTGGATCTTTGATGCATGTAGTTATTTTTTGCTTGTAAGGAGTCTGAATCCTCCTTATAATAGCTTTCGCTACATTTTTATGTCGTCAGAATAATTCTTGCAAGAAACACCAAAAGGTGAAATCCCAGCAGGCAGTTCGTAAGAATAATAATGATAACAAACAGCAATGGTGACGGAACACCACATTGCGGAGTGCCACTAAACAAAAAACCGATCGGAACTCGTTTCTAATTCTGGCTTGGTACGTCCTGCTCAATAGAAATCCTCTCCTCCATCTGATGATCATCGATTGTATTCCTATGCTTCGGGTATAGGAGCCTTGTCGAACAATTGGTGTCATTGTTTCTGAGTTTCTGGATTGTCCAAAAACATGGGCCTAAAATAGTAAAATGCACATTGAAATCCACATTGGTCGTTTGTTTTCATTTCATTTTGCGCTTTGCGATGCGGCAGCACACGCTCGCATCTCGCATATGTCTAGTATGTCCTTGGGCGATCAGTGGTGAGGCATGAGTAAGCGATGCTTCAAAGGCGCAATTATTGAGTGACTGCTTTATTTATTGAGTGGTTGAACACCGCTTTTTCCTTTTGGTCACAGTCACTTATTGTTATTTTTAGATGACACCTTCGGTTATGCCGACTCCTGCCAGTAACGAGGCGGTTAGGTCCTGCTCTCCACTCGTCGCCGATCGTCCGTTTGACGACGAGAATCCGGTTGTCGATAATCTGAAATGTGTGTTGGGGGTGAGTCGTTGTTCTCGCGTATATGATTCAGTGAGAAGGCGGCGTTCTGGGTCCTTCGGCACCTCAGGTGGGATCACACGTAGTAAATTTCATGTATCTCAGTAACGACTGATGTGTTGAAGTCAGGTCCGAGATTGTTAGCAAGCTTTGTTAACTAGCGTTTAGGCGGGTTTGCCTCCTTCAGAGTTCAGACAGGCGAAACTACCATGTCAAACGTAGCCACCAACCCTGCGAAATTCCAACGACGTTTGAATAGCAAAGCTTCCAGCTACGAGGCGTGGTGAAAGCCCGACATTGAAAAGACACTACTGACACCATCGCTTGTTTCCTAAACGAAATCACACCAGAACTAATACACTTTAATTCAACTCATCTCACAAACGACTATGCGTTTCTCGACCGCGTACGCTCAGGTCACAAGGGAAGGATTCCAGGTTGCAGTATCACTTTGAGATAGTACTGGCCACGGCACTTCAAGATGAGTTGTATACCACGGAATGCGGTTTCGAACGCTGAATCCAAATATGTGTTCCACATCTGCTAATCACATCTAGAAAAGGAGTCGTGGAGCATTTTCAGTTTGCCTTCTTACAAGGGAAGCGTTTCGACCTCCCATCGAATTTCAAGTGTACAAAACGTCAATAGAAAGAGCTCGTAATGTTGGTTACGAATATGGGCGTCAAAATTGCTAAATTAAACTCCTGTACGAGTTTGCACTTTCTAAAAAAGAGCCGCCATAATAACCTAATGCACACTATGCAAAATTGCAACCAAGAGACGCCAGAATGGAAAACTGATTATGATGGGCTACGGTAGGGGTGGTATGTTAAGTTCAGTCAACCGTGCTTACCCATACCTACAGTGACTCACCGTAGTCAATCGAAATTCTTAAAACAGACCTTACATAAGTGAGCAGCGCCTTGAATAACCTCAATAGAGTCTAGATTTTTCGGGCTCAGAAGTAAGCGAACTCATCGAAACGTCAGTCGGTAAAGTTTTCTAGCAGTCTTAGATCTGAGTTCATGATGTAGGTTCCTTCTTGCAGCAGCTACTCAATTAATTTGTTTTTATATTAACAGTTCGCAATTGAATTTTTTAAATAATCGTTGCAGGAGCTATCGGGTTCGGTGCCTGTGGCGAGGCTTATCCCTCATTTGTATCTGTTGTTGTCACGCTTACTGGAAGTTCTTACTCTATTCCCTCCTGATAAGCTTGCAAAAATGGTATTCAGGTTAGTTTTTGCCTACAAGTTCAACCTGTTCATTCCTGTGTTCTACATATCCATGTATTTCTGGTCGTTTTTCGATAGGGCGCATCATTGCGAGAAAGAGGTAGGTCTGCGTCAGAGTTTTGCGACACCACACCGTAATCTCGTCCTCTTTGCTATCCTCGCGATGGAAGCCACTCCCCCACTTCAGTGGGAGCTGCACCGAGGACGAGTCGCGATGCCGCATGCCGCTTCAATGTTGACGTAATGCTGAGCGGCATTCTGCCACACATTGCCGCTGAGAAGTTTGGCGACACTAACTTTAACAAAAGGGGTTCGAGAAACTGAGGTATGTAATAGATGCCTCGCTAATGACGGCAAGGGGCATGTCACAAAACTCTGACGTAGGCCACAGGTGAAAGGTGGTGCCTATTTTTTTATCTTTTCGCTTCCATTGCACATCTAGGTGCTGGTTGGTGGGCTGATTCTGAACTGAAAGGAAAAAGATTGTGCTTCCCTCTAAGGTGTTATGGCATAGAGAAGAGAGGAGGTTTTAAAAGGCGTTGGAATTCCACAATTCGCCATCGAGGCATGGAACCTTCTGTACTTTAAGAACTCTGTTTAGGTCAATGTTTGTGGTGTCAGAAAAAAAGGTTTTAGGGCTCTGTTTACAATTTGCGATCGCGTCGAAGAACAAGGACACAAGCCGTTGCTAAGGACCTTCGTCCGCGACCACTTCGTAGCAAAGGAGTCAGCTGAGGGTACCACTCACGCAGCCATCTGTCGCTATCTCCCCGAAGTGGTGAGCACCCTACCGTTACGTGTGTGCTGCTATAAATGGTAGCTCAAATAATGCTGTGCACTGTTTGCATGGTCATAAGACGTTTTGCCTTGTGATCGATTACACTAAGGCTCTTTAGTGAATTTGAAGGATCGAGTAAATACACGACACGGTCTGGACGTTCAAGGCACCGGAGGGTTTCTGTTCTTATTCGCTTCAAAATAACCTGAAGAATGGTACGGCACCTAAATGGCCAAAATTTGATGACTGTTCAAGCAGTGCACACATTTTTGGACAAACTCTGCCTGCTACGTGATTGGTGGCGTTTCGGTATCGAACTGTGATCAGCCAATCACAACTGTGCGATGTACGATGCTTCATACTGCCGTCTGGCGTCAAGTTCCACCAAAGCAAGTTCCTTTTTAGGCAGTAGCCGTACAAGGAGATTCATTTGATTCGGCGGCACTATTTCGCCAGCTGTGGTTCTTCTTCGATGTCATGGCAAAAAGTATCGCCCAAACAATCGTTCGCCGATCAGTTTTGAAGGTAGTCCAGTGCTGAAAACTCCTGTCGGTGCTTTGTTTAACGCTTTCATTTCAGTGCCCGAGAAAAGCGCGTTTGCCTCTGGATGTCATGGAGCAGATTGGCATCGTTGTTGCAAATCTCGTGCCGTTGTTGATCTCAAAACATAATGCCATGCCCAACGAATGCCATACTGGAATCACCTGTATCGCCTATTTCTTACGAGTATGAATTTTCAATGTATTTTCTTATTCAAATTTCAAGCACAAAGTTTCCGCCTCATCCATGACTTAGTGATATTATAGTGTTGCCTGAGCTTTATTGATCGAGGTGCTGTTTTCAAATGGATGAACTTCATTATCCAACAACTGGAGGAGTGCGATTCGAAGGTAGGAATCTCGTTTTTGCAGAGTAGCGCTTAAACTTCCAGTATTGTAAAATATGTAGTCTGGAGGGAAGTGCAAGTTCTGAGCAAAGATGTGCTAAGAAACACGCTTGACGTAATCAACCAATAATAAGGAAAGTTAGAAGTAGTCGTCTAGGGACGCAAAATCTTGAAAACCAGGCATTGAATTAAAGTCCGTTTCTTGTGGTTAGATGTGTCCGAGTTCAAACGCATGTGCTGCAGATGGTAGGTATCGCTGTTCACTTACAGTAAAGTCGATTGAGGGTTTGATTCTCGACCGGTCACCATGGCGAGAGCGGTCTGTCAGACCTAAGAAAGCGACCACCATGGACTGTTTCTCCACCATGATGTTAGTGGAAATTCCAAATTACAGCTGTCCACCGCCATTCAGAAGGAGGTTGGTGGCGGCATTCAAATAAAAAACAAAAATATGAGTAGCGCAGTTGCTTCATGAGAAGGAGATCGTTGTTTGGGCTCCTGCATGTCGACTTCCTTTTCCATTATTACATTCTTCGAAACAGACATGTTCTTTATGATTTTTTTTTGCAAATAACGCTGCTCAAACCAAGACGATGCTGAAAACTAACAAATCTTCTTAACACTTTGATGATGGCATAGTTACGGATTTTTCTGTTTTGACGGGAAGGAGTTTCATTCCGTCCGTCCGTTGTTCATGCATCTACAACATTCTAGCGGTGAATGATGGTTTAGATGGAACGTGGAGCCGCTTTGCACTTCAAAATATGGCGCAAGGACGGCAGCCACACTTCGTTACTCGGAATACTTCAATGTTGACACAGATGTTGCCTCACGCTAGATATTTCTGAAATTCACTTAAATTAGAAGGGATACTTACTATTACACTCGCTTAGGCGAGCGTGAATCCCTGACCTCTGTCAGATGTCAGGTCTCACTCTTCGCTTTCTTATGTTAGTCCTCTTTGCAAACGGTTGGAATATAGGTTCACGGAACCGATATTGTGGGAGATTGCGGCTCGTGTTGATCCCTTGTTAACCACTAGAATTCTCTCACCCCTTGAATTGATCAACTTTGCCCTTCGGGCAGTGTGTGCAGATTCAACGTGTATCAAAGCAGTGATCAATGAGTAGAGTGAAACAGTATTTGTTCTAATGGAGTCAGAGGCCGTACTGCTGTGAATGCTGAAGTTCGGCTGAAGCCGTAGGCCTAAATCTCAAAATAACCATTCGAGGTTGCATGCAAACTTGCGAGATGACGCGGTGCGCTTGCTTTGGAACTTCGCTCAAAACCTTCTTCAGAGTGGCTGTAGGCGGCTTTAAAATTTGGATTTCCACTCTCTTGAGATGAATCCGGCGAAGTTGGCGACTTTCTTAGGCCAGGCAGGTCACACTAACCATTGCCTTGTCACTTCAGTGCCTTCTCACTTTTCCCAAGACAAGCTGTCTGACACATGATAATATGACTCTGGGTCATAGATCTACCCGTTGTTGCTTAGAAATGGATTGGGCGACTCCTCCAAAACCAGTAGTGTAGAGTAAAACCAAGCTTTGTCCTTTGTGCGTTGTCATAGATCAGTTGTCGCGACTGTATTCCATCCTGAGGATTTTGACGAAAACGAAGCAG
Organism: Heligmosomoides polygyrus polygyrus; assembly: GCA_947396885.1. NCBI lineage: Eukaryota > Metazoa > Nematoda > Chromadorea > Rhabditida > Heligmosomidae > Heligmosomoides > Heligmosomoides polygyrus. The sequence goes on along the minus strand of OX377206.1, from coordinate 74,495,135 downwards.
TACTTCAGGTGGCGAGAGACTACAAGCTGGATGTGATTACTATTATCTCACAGCACGAACACTGGTTGCCGCTGTGTCTTCCAGTAGTGATTGACTCGCAGAATCAGATTCACAGAATAGTCAACCAACCCCTCTCATCTGAGTACAGTATTACTTCAGGTTTGTTATTTTAATGCTTTTTGTTTGGTTGATATCAGTCCTTATCGAAGGTGTCATACATTGTTTTTACTCTTTGGTTCTTAGCATATCACCGTTTCAGGTTCCAGCTCTCGGTTTCTCCCTAGATTCTTCACTTCTCATCTGTCCCATTCTTCTACAGCTACGGCAGATAAACATAGATGTAAGTCTCTTAGCGTTACATATAGCTGATTTCCATTATGTACCGTCATAGGTTTTATGGAATGAGCTTGCTAGGCCATCATTAAAGCTCTGAAGATGAACCCAGTCATCGACGGTCATTCCTTTCATACATAAAACGCATGCATGAAAGTTGGGTCTATATGGGTTAGGATTAGCTACCTGCTCGCCTGTATCATCTCTCATGTCCATTGCTCCGTTAATATCTGGTTTCTAACAACTGCCACCATTATCGCGCGTTACTTTGTGAACCACAAATTCAGTTGCATTTGGATATCACCTGCACTACCCGCCGTTCCATTGATTGTTGGATATGGGTTCAGATAAAAAAGTCCTGTCAGATTCGCCTGGCAGATCTTTCATAGTACGTCTTTCGCGGCCAGATGACTGCCTCCGGTGCGAGTTTTTACTTCCATCTCATCGGTTTCAGTCTTTGGTACCGTCTACGCCTACTCCATTAAATCTTGTTCAGCGGTCTTACTGGTATTTCGATTCTTGAAAAATTCTTTTAGATACCACATGTTCTAAGGAATGGTACCTGAATTCGACCTACATATCACACCATTTCCCTATAGGAGTGCTATTTCGGGTAAGGCTTTTTATTCTTAGGAACTGAGTTTAAAATGAATTTCAAATATTACTCTGGAAGCGGTAGTTTTCAAAGGTCTCCAGAAGCCCGGTGAATTTGCGAACTAGACTAAAGACCTTTTCATGCTCTTGTCACTGTTAGCGAAAAATCTAGTTTACTGTCTCTTAAAAGTAACTGCGAAATTTCGCTAGTCCCCCACCGGAAAGTGTGGTTCCTGGAGCATGGTTCCCTGACCTCTGGGCGTGCTCTCCAGTCGCGAGAATCCGGTCGTATTTATATCTCATAAGCTTACTGATTACGCACGGTTGTAAGCGATTGTAGTAACAGGGGAGAATAGTGTTCATCCTAATATTAAAGCAGGCGAAAAATCTAGAGCAGTGCACTGTAAGAAGTTTTTACTTCCACGTTGAATTCAGAACCCCTTCTATGTGCATTTGCTAGAAGACTATGTAAACATTTGCGGTTCGTTTCACCCACTGAGAAATTCAAGAGATAAAGAAAGATACACGCTTTTAATGTCGATTATTGATTGTTATCGACTTTCGTCCCCAGCCAATCACCATTCGTTCCTTCGTCGCCGTACAGGTTAGAAGTAAGAGGGTATGTGTAAACACTAATCAGCCTCTTTATAGGATACGCCACATTCTCGACTTCTGTGGGAGATGTGCATGCTGTTTGAAATAATGCATCAGCTGTTCAGTGACTTGCAAAGAACATCGAATAAAGAACTATTTATTTTATCGGGAAATGTTAACAAATAACAGCTTGGGACGTCTAGGTTTGCTAGGGCTGACCAAAACCTTGATCTGAAGTGCACATGAGATCCGAGACCTACATCTGAATACATGTACATGTGCCCCTGTGTAGGTGTTATTGCTACCCGAGAAGACTGAAAAATTATTAGCTTTATTAATCCAGAGACTAGACTTTGTAAGTAGTTTTACGGAACAAACACCAAGATCGCATCGAAGCATTATATCACATACAAGGCGGGTGCGCGGCGCAACCTAAACGAATTGGCAGTTAACATTATCTTCGCTTTCTGTAGGACAACATGCCGTGAGCTTTATCTCACACATACACTTTCTTCAGGAGCTGTATGCCAGCATGGTGGAGCCACGGGAATATCGTCATCGTGTAATTAGCTTGGTTAGGAATCTTCTGGCAAAGCATTCGTTCGACAAGCGATATCTTGATATGGTACTGATCATGAAGCTCATCATTGCTTCGGTTTTGTGGGGTATCGTCTGTTTTCAGAATATTCAACGTCGTATCGCTGTGCTTTACATACCGCTCATCCGCTTTGCGTTGGATCACTGTGGCGAAATGGAAGACGTCATTGCCGGCGATCTTGGCGAACCATCCGCGTTCAACAGTGGGTTTCTTCGTGGTTGCTTTTCATTAAATCTGCTTTGCATGCACACTGGGCTTGAGGAGTAGTCACTGGTGGCTATTGACGTTAGAGCATCGCTTACTCTTGTCGTTTAAGACGGGTCCGTATCTGAAGCTCCAGCATCCCGTTCGTTCGGAACGTGCTCAACCGCTTTTACACAGAATAGTTCGTCGCCGAACTTCGCAATAGGAGAGAAACTGGACAAGGCAAGTGTATTTTTTGGGAGCTGGGATGGATCTGCGACTGAGGATATTTATTTATTTGTTGCATCATAAAGTATGCACAAGATAAAGCAGTAAATCCAAGTGTGTTATAAATTCAGATGAATATTATGATTAAGTTAAATAAATCGTTCTAATAAGTAGGATGTCTCAAAGAAAAAAGGAAGAACGAGCAAAAATGCACAACTGGAGAACGACTTTGATGCAACTCGGCGTTGGAGATTCTCTCTTTCTCTCAGACTTTCCAAGAGTGGGTTATCATGGTACGGAGTGGTTATGGAGAAAGGGACTAGAATTCGCTGTTTACTCGGTCGGCTGCATGGCGCTAGGGAACCGCTATTCCTACACGAAC
>OX377206.1:74381620-74492023 GCA_947396885.1 Heligmosomoides polygyrus polygyrus | reverse complement strand
CGTTATTCAGGAGCTGGCTCCATTTGCCGACCTCTGTGGGCTTCACCCAGGAGGGCGCCAACCAGAAAGTCGCTGAAGATATGGCCCGAAGGGAGAGTCTCATTCATCCACGTCTTTCTCCATCCGAGGGTGACTTAGCAGTCTCTCGGCTGTCTCCATAAGGTCAGTCGGGTTGCCTTACTCCCCTTTTCGTCTCATTCTACCACTTGCTCCTGGAGCTCCTGTAACTTGAAATGATCCTTGGGCGGGTAATTTTTCCAACTCCTTTTGTCTTCTCCAGGCTCTGAAGAAAGCGGTTACGCCAAAACGTAAGCCGAATAAAGGAGTATACCAATCTTGGTTCAACAGCTTTACATGAGATTCTACAACACAAATAGTGAACATGATATTTTTGGTTCTGATTATGGTTTATCGTGCAAGTTTCAGGAAGAAGTGCAGGATATCCTCGTAAGCGTCCTCTATGTGATTCATCGCGTTCCAAAGCGCATTTTGGGTGTGCTCTGCATGGACATGAAGAAGTGCTCCGCAATGCAACTGTTGAACCTCCTGGACCTGGCCCTCAATGTGTTCCGTTACCGAGGGCGGCCAGAGCCTAAACCTGCTGCCGAAAAGACGTAAGTTTTCTCACTTCGGTGGACGTCTGCACCTTGTTTGGTCAGGGATGAAGACAAAAGAAAGCGGTTCGGCTGTTCACATACACAAGGAATCTTTGTGAATTGAAATGCGGTTGAGCGCGGTGTCTTCATGGCTCGCGTCATGTGAAAAGCACAGGGAATAGAAACTTGACTCATGGAACTGCTTAGTCGTGCTCAGAAATTAACCAGCAAAAGATTCCGCGATTCAGTTATAGCCTGTTGTGATTAGGTATGGTACGATATGACAGTTCCACGTGAAGCAAACAAGCATTTCACATAGGCTTCGAAAAGAGAAGAGAAAATATAAAAACTCAGACACTAATTTAGTTAAATGAACTTTACACGGACAAGAAAAGAAGGAGTGGTACGAACAATGCAAAAGTACCACGCCTGAAATCGAACCTCTGACCTCGCCCTCTCTCCTGCAGTCTCGAAGCACTATCCACTTAACCAAGCAGCTACTGTTGCAGTGCTGGTGACTGACTCATTTCAATGTTCGGCTATGGTTCCTGTTAGCGACCCAGATAATTACCGCATCGCTATGATCTGTCCACGATTGAAGAGCCTGTGATTCTGAGCAAGCCAAAGCAGCTCCAGGCATCAGACTGGGCTTACCAGTGGCCAGTGGAGTGCTACTGGCTCGCAGGAAATTTGGAAGCCAATGCGTTGTTTCCCATGCATTACTCTGCAATCAACAAAAGGTTACTTTGGATAACTCCATGGTCACTCCGGTGACATTCCTCAATAGTGATGGGGTATTGTGTGATTTGAACGGGGATGCAATCCTTCGGGATTTGTCTTATGCTGCCTGTTGCGTCAGTTTTGCTCCCCATACTTGGCTTGATTTCAGTGCGATCGCGAAGTCTGGAGCCCGCAGCTCTAGAGACCTTGCCTCACTGCAGCCTAGTAAGTATTCGGTTCCTACTTCCTGTACTCGCTCAAGTTGTGTTGCTCTTCTGTTTGATAAACTGATTTTTATAGGTCGACCTGATGCGCCTTTCCGTGCACTACAGCTTCTTAATCTGTCGCAGGAGGTTGCTTTGATAGTACTCGAAGTTTGTCAGAGCCTCGCACACGAGTTCATGGTGAGTCTACTAGTTTTAAATATATCAACGTGAACTAGCTTTTGCAGTTTTTTTTTGGAATGCTGTCTAAGCACACATTATTATCCCATTCATAATCCCGCTATCAATAATAGACATAGCGCCTATCTGTCTGTCCCACCACAGCCTCTGGACGGGCATCTCGATTCGCATTTTACATCTCGACATTGTTGGTCTGTGTCAAGCGTTGTTCCGATAAGGCGAATAGAGTTCATAAGAACTAAGTGGTATTGATCGGCCGGAGTCAATATCTATTGATTTTGTCTTCTATTGTCCAGGGTTGTATGTTCGATGTGGAAAATACACAAATATGCTGGACGGTGGACTGGCTACACAACAAATCGCACCTGTGTCACAAGTAGTCCCGTTGACGATCAAGTTGCTGGAGCGGGGGTGAACAACATCACTATTTGTTCTCTTTGCGTGACAGAGTGCCCTAATGGGTCCTTTTCACTCGAGGGACACGGCCATATCTTTTATTCACAGCATTAAAGACGAAGCCCGACCAAAGCGTTGGTGGGCGTTGTCGTCTTCTATTAGGCAATCCAGTCGGTGACAGCTCTCCGGTCCAGCCGGTGTCTGCGAAGTGCCTAATAGAGGGCCAGCCCACCTAATTTTCGACGACTTGGCTCATGCAACAACATCTCTGACCTTCAAACGTTGACGAAGTTCGTAACTCCGGGCCTTCTAATACTTGCATAAATCGTGTCACTCCAAGCATCGTTTTCTCGATTTCTCTTTGCGAGACGTTCATCCTGCCTTCGCAGAGCATATGATTCCAAAGTATACGTTAATGCGAGAACAGCAGAGTCGTATAGGTGAGAATCGTCTTCTTCATTACTTCCTCGACGCTCTTGTAGGCTCCCCAATCCGTTCTCATCCAGCTTCGGCTCTAGGTCGTTGATCATGATGACTTCACAACCCAGATACAGGTATTTGGAGCATTCGGAGACTTCGATCCGTTGGGCTAGGGTGGGGCACCAGAAACTTGTGCGCTCCTCATGAACATCGTCTCCGTAAGATTGAGCTGCAGTTCAACGTTCCCACATACGCGATTGAAGTCGGCCGGCATTCGTTCCGCTTGAGTGATGCTCGGTGTCATGAGCAGGATGTCGTCAGCGAAGCGAACATGGTGCAGTTGCCGGTCATCGATCTTCACTCCCCTTTCTTTCTATCCTAGTTGGTGCATGACGTTTTCGAGGGCAGCGCTGAAGAGCTCTGGGAATATGGTATACCATTCTCTAAAAACACTAACGTCAATGCGGAGTAGAGTACAGGAGCGGTGTTTATGTGAGTGTTCCACGACCTTGTGCAATCTCGGAGCGCGCTTAGTACCGGCGATCCCCTACAACCCACAATAGGTCACTTTGAAAAATTCCACGGGAGCTTCATTGGCATACGCAGATACGCGCAAGCTACAGAGTAACTTCAAACTTCCCTGAAATTACAAGCTTTTCATGTCTCCAGGTTCAGACCTTGAAGAGATCTCGATATTCTCGCAGCATTTGGTTATCCTTTAAAGGGTGCTTGTATCCTGAACTAATAATAAAAAACCATTTTGTAATCTGCTGAGTAGATATCTCATACGGATAAGGTGTACGCATAGATGTGTCACTAAGTCTAGGACAGGTGGGCGTATTTCACTTAGGGTTAAGGTTCCTATACTGTTTTCTAGGTGGTTGAATAAGGCTGAATAATAGGGAGCTCACCTTCGAACATGTTGATGCGATGTAGTGTTATTAAGGATCGTTATGGAAGATCCTGCGAAGATGGTGTGGTCTCGAAGTTGTTTTCTATCTATCTGTCGATTCTGGACGACTATTGGCCGGAAAGCGTCAGACTACATGCACTCGCTGCATTGTCGTTGTTCATCAATACCGTGAGTCTGTTTAGAGTTGATGTAAAATTCTGGCTTTTATTCCAGGTCAGGTTTTCACCGATTAGAGGAGTACGTAAACCTTCAGTTCGCTGTGAATTTCATAGGCGACTACAAATATCCATTAAAATGGGGCTAATGTCAATGCGAAATATCATGTACTCGAAGAAAATATAGGTTTGTGAGGCTAAGCAGTAGAAGCATGTTCAGTGCACAAATACGAGCTAGTCAGCGTTTGCTTTTAACTTTATCCTCGGCTTTGTGCTGATTATTGGGGGAGGCTTTTTGAGAGCTGACGTCATGAACTCAATTCCGAGAACAAGGACTTGGTTTCATTCCTTACGCCTGCTCTACTTGTGTAATCAGTAGGCAGCAGCGAAATGAAAATCACACAGTTGATGGATAAGAGTCTTCCGCCAGGCTTTTCCCTCTTTGGGTGCCGTCACGTTTCTGGTGCTTTTGGGGTTCGCCCCTTAGCCAACCGATACTGGCTGTCCTAGGGGTGCCAGAACAGTTGGCGGTACCATGGAAGGGCTTCTCTGGCGTACCTTCGGACTGCTTCTGAACGGTTTTTCTCTATTCAGATCAAGATTTCGAGAGCACAAAAAACTTGCTTAGCTTCCATCCAGTACGCGCCGTTGTATCCAAGAATCATGTACGGAGTGAATTGATTTTGAGTCTTTCCGATTGATTTTTTTATCCGTGTTATGAAGGCGATGTTCCCCAAATAGTCTTCTCCAGAATGGGTGACCTTTCAGACCTTGCAGCTCCCTTAGACCTATGCCTGCCTTCTCAACTTCAGGATAAGGAATCGCTTACCGCAGAACCTCTATACTGAGACGTTATTTTTAAATCTGCAAATAGCTTACTTCTCTGAGCCCTAGTCTACACTTGTACCGCCACGCGGCGCCGCACGACGATCACCATAGGTATCGATTTTCCGCGCCGCCGAGTCAATATCTATTCTGACAATGGGGCCGCGCAGCGGCGCAAGTATAAACTAGGGCTGACGTATCCTTGCCGAGCATCACTGTATGGGCGTGCTCGTCAAATTTGCCGAAAGGACGTAGAAGTAGTGTATTTGTAGGTTACGTTTCTAGCATAAGAGCCACATATCTTCAAGCAGCTACAACATTAAATTGATTCTCTCAGCGAAGTTCAACTTTTTGCGCTCGTTTCGAAATTCGAGGAATTTTATTTATGACTCCCTGCTGTAATAACCTTTCTGCGGTGAGCGTGTGGATAAACAAAAGGGTATCTTCTTTATGTGGACCATACACTAGATTCTCTTATCTTTTCAGTTCCATTCTTACTTGTTCGAGGATGGACCACTGGACGAGCTGTCGCTTCTCATTGAGAAACTACTGGTGGTCGTGTCCAGTCGGCTGCCAGCCATACAGAACGCGGCAGCTGCACTGCTACATATTGTTCTGCGCAGTGGCTATGAAACATCGCAAGCCTATCTCGGTACTGCGTGTTGGTCTTCTTAAGGCCGCCACAGACTTCTGCGGCGCCGCTCAGGGGCTTGACTCATCATCAGTGGGAGCGGTGACGGCGAGGTACTGTACTGTTTCTAGTCGGGACCGACTGGTGCTTAACAATAACGCGCCCCCATGACGATCGCGGGGGAATGATTCAAGTCATTTCCGCCAGCGGCGGCGCTGGCGGCGCCGCTGGAGGCGAGCTCTGCGTCTCTGCCCTATGGTTAAGCATAGGGCAGCGGCGCCGCAGAAGTCTGTGGCGGCCTTTATGTACTCGTTCACACATTCACGGCAGTATACGGGGCAGTGGGCCATTGGTACATGTCGGGGTTCGACGTTTGCCGCAGAATTTTTAACGTCTATATGTTGCCGTGTGAATATGTCGAGGGAGTGCATCATTCAATCGAGACCTGGTTAAAATTCTCCATCGATAACACTTACAGCCGGTCAAGCGATGGCGCAGAGCGTGTTAGCGGGAAAATCGCAGTCGTCGGCAAAAACATTTGTGGAACGACTTGGTCGTCCTGGTTGTCAGACCAGTGTCGCTCTAGCTCGACTGCTAGGTAAGTGCGTACACTTACTGAGTTTTTATGTTGATCTTACTTTAGTGTGGTAGCGAGCAAGGCTGCTTAAGAGACTAGTGTCCGCACCGCACCGACAAGGCATCTTAAAATGAACAAGTTAGATCAGCTAGGTTGCACATGCTCGTAATTGTTCCACGAGCATGTGCAATCTCGTTGCAGGCAACAGCCCCGAACAAGCGAAGTATTCGCTGGTGAGGGTCTGCTTGTATTATATCTGTGCCCTAGGCACCTATTGAACTAGTTTTGTGTCTTAAAAGTCTGTGCCGTGCAGGAGTGAACCTAACGTTGTAAATTTGAAGCAGTGCTTATAGGTAGCAGGTCAACGATTTCGGGTGTTCGACTGGAAAGGGGTTTACACCTTCTCCAGACTCTCTCAAATGTTTCTGATACCAAAAGGACGACTAGTTTTGGACAAGCTGTGACGGTAGGCCATTATTTATCTGGGCTTTAGATTGTTTAGAAGAAGTTATTGAACATGAGTGTGTTGTATTTTCAATTGGTTTTAGGAACTCGTTCAACAGTTGCGTGGGGTTATGTTGGCCACCGTGGCGTTGAAGGATGCAGCAAATGACCGAGTGGGTCTTTGGCGGTATCTAATGCCTCGACACAGTTTCCCTAATAAAGCTGAGTTTAGATCCGACTTGCCGATCTCCACTTGCAGCTGGCAGACAGCTATAGAGGCTCAGCTGCATTGAGGAGTGCATGGTTCGAGGCATTAGCTCAGATTCACACAGATGGTGGGCTTCAATGTATTTCTAGAAGTTGATGCCACAGCCCTAAGTACTGTGATCCTTAGATTTCTGTTTCACCTTGACGCCATGCTAAATCCATCCATGAAATGGATCGACGGCCGCGTTCGATCGTCCTTACCAGTGAATATGCTTCGTTTCTCAGCGCGACAAAAGTCCAAGGCATATGCTATGCGATACGTCGGCGACGCGGCGACGACAAGGGTGCATTGGACTGCGGTTTCAGCATTGAAGCGCGTTTTTAATTTTTTTCATCATTTGGTAACCAGCCAGAAACGCAGACGTGGAGAAGTGGAAAAAGCGGGTCGTTCCTTCCGTCCAGCGACACATCAGTGACCCCGCGCCAGAAACGGATGAAAGTGTGATCAACGCCGCCCAACATAGAGGCCAGGCAATATGTACTCCAATATTAAAAGCAAATGAAAAGTCAGGAAGGAACTCTGACCTTTTTTACTGTTTGCTTACTTTATTCGAATCGGAGTGAAGGGGTTTGTAGGACTTCTGGGTGGCTTAACCATGTAGTGTTATGAGTAAAGTACGTATTGGAAATGGACAGACCTCTCAGTGCGTGGTCAGTTAAGCGATGGGAGAAAGAAAGAGTTTTGGTCCGCTTGATTTGATCGCAACAGTAATCAAGCCGATTGGTTCCTAAGTCTGAGGCTCAGCAAGCCATAAAATGGAATAGTGTTTAGGCGAATGATCTTCATAATTATCAGGAGGATGTTTAGTTGCGATCAAAATCTTTGCGCCAGGCGCCAGGGCTCTAGTCCCCTCTGGCGCCAAACTTTTGATCGCAATTAGACATCCATCTAACAACTTCTATCTCCTATTTTACTCAATGATCACCCAAAATGGCTTCAACTGCCCACGAAAACATTGTACAGCTCAAGGACTGCTCGAAATATGAAGAAAAGCAGATGTATACACAAGTGACATGCACGGAGTTCTTTAAATACCTAGGGCGTGCCGTATCTTGTAGTCCGATTCAAAACTTTTGCGGAGGCCGCCGTTTTCGGTCGCGGCAACGGCCACCGACAACTTATCGCTGTGCTGTGCGCGGCGATAAGTTGTCGGCGACGGAAGTATAACACCCCTTGCAGATCTTTCGGCGATAGCGCCGCCGAAGTATAACATATGCCTAATGGGGCACTGAGGGAATGGGGCCACTAAAAAAATGTTGGGTTTATGAAGGTACAACAGATAGAAACTACGCTTCTTAAGATCTTGTTGCTCCATAAAGCAAATCTTGAATTTATCTGATGAGAGTATTCAATCCAATATGAGTTAGGATTACGCAAGCGCTTTTAAACAGTGTGAGAATCATTCTTTGATCTTTGATCGCTGAATAGTGACATCGTGGTTTTTAATTTCGGGGTTTATCCATTAAGGCTGTGTTAAAGTAAATTTTACGCCACGCCATAAATGCGGAACGATGGTTTTTATTGATATATCCATTTCAGGATGTTGGCACGCTGAAGCAGCTGTTTGCCATGGTCATTCTTTGGCTATAATAGCAAAGGAACTGGCTTCGAAGGGTACGATTTTTATGACTTAACAGTAAACTTCTACATCGGTTGCGTTACCGTTTTACAAAGCTTCTTCACAAGTTTACCTCCTCATGGCAGTCTAGTTGGCTACTTTCACTTCATAACCTTCACGGTATACGTTAGGCTAGCGTGTTTTTTTTAGTGAAAGGTAACACGGCTTATCTACAGCTTAGTTAGATGCACGAGCTACGCCCTCTCTGAACAATGGTGTATGCCTTTTCGAGGTCTAATTCTACAGTTACAGGTCAATGCAAGATGGATTGGTCGGCGTTTAATTGGATAAGCTCGTCAATTGCGAAATGCGAAGGAACAGCGGAGGTAGACGGTAACGTGCAGGAAGCTGGTTTCACGCTGGTTCGGTTTGCCTCCATTATTGGTTTACTACGTTTTCCTGACGCACCCGGGTGGTGTGTGGTTGTTCTGTCTTAAATGGCAACGTTAACACAGTGCTCTGTCTGGTCATATTTTATCAACAAATAAAGAATGCATGCGCGTAACAAACGGTGTCTGGAGAAGATTGACGTAGTTTTGTGCAAACTGTGGATTTTTAGGACTCATTAGACTGTTACTGGTACTGGACTGATTTAAAACTCTTATATTTTGCTTATGTCTTAGGCCGGGGACATACTTCTGTCGCGGAGCTCAGTTTTTGACCAATAGTCAAAGGGAACTCCTTCGCGGCATGCACGATGGCTTCCTGCGGGCGTCGCCGTCATGTCATACTTTTTCGCGCCGAGCACGGTGTTTAGCGTTGGTCCTGGGGGATTGCCGTCGCGCTTTACTGCAGAGCGACGAGCACTGAGAACTCCACATCCTTTCTCGTCTGAAAAACGCATCGCGTGTCTGGCGCATGGCACAGTGCGCTAGGACCGCAAGGACGCTGGAATCTCGTGAAAACACCACTTCACGATATTCCAAATGAAGTTCACTCTCCAAAGGTTCCCCACGTATTGGAGAAGGCGGGGACAGGTTTGAAGCAAAACATAAAAGATGTATTTGCTGCTGAAAGAAGGTCTGCAAAGAAGAAGGGCGCATGTTCGCCACGAATGGTGCAAATAAGGTGACCACATGATGTAGCAGGTGTTTGACATATTTTTGTCTAGATCGTTTTCAAAATTTTACACGAAACATGACCAGCTATTTTTCTGCATGACCATTTTTACAAGATGTGAGTAGCTGTTTGTGAATAGTGCCGATCTTTGTGCAGCTTGAATAGTGTGCAGTGTTGATTATTTGTTTTTATCAGTGCTTAGAAGTAAATGATTGCCGGACCACAGTGCAGTAGCATCGCTAGGATCCATCATATCTAATGATTACTCGTAAATTACGAACAAAGCGAGTAATGGTCCTCAGCAAACAGTTTTATAACTGCGGACCGAAATCGGCCCGCGCGGTCGTCAATGAGTTAAGGGTGTATTGCTTCGGAAAAATAAAGCGTTGTAGAGCTACTACCTTAGCGAAAACTTTTGACTAAAATGCTTCTAATACAGCATATGGAATGTGGGCGCATCCTAAAAATATTCGCAACGTTGACCTTCACATCTGTTGATTTTTTTTTGACATGAGAAAGGGATATACGTGTTATCACAATATTTCTCATTATTTCATTGTAAAAGTTTACAACGAAATTACTTCTTAACTTGTGTTATTATTTTAGTTTTTTTTCTTTTTTTCTGAAATATTAGGTTGTCCCATAAGTCCCCGCCGTTCTTTTCAACGATTTATTGCGGATTTCGCCGGCGGTCTCTTGCATAGCGCTATAAGCTTTCGAAAGAGAATGATTTGCTCTATCAGAATTTCTATTGCATTTCTTTTTTCATCCTGAATTTTGTCCATTTTTAGATCGTCAAAATGAAAAGTGAAAAAGTGGCCAGCCGCAGTTGCTTCTCTCCGCTTAAAGCCCCGACACACCTCTGCGGCAACGCCGCGGCCCTATCCTTAACCATAGGGCAGGAACGCAGAGCTCGCCGCCAGCAACTTCCCTGTCCTACCCTTAACCACAGCACCATTTGTTGCTTGGACTTATATGTCATTCGGAAGAGGATGTCTTGCGCAATAAGAATTTGTGTCGCGTTTATTGGCTCACGCTGTTTTCTGTCGAATTCAACAACTGAACAAGGAGAAGGAGTTGTTGGTGAAGATGATTTTTCTCTTTTTGGAATTTTGCTTATATTCGACAGAAATCAGCATGAGCCAATAAACGCGACACAAATTCTTATTGCCCAAGACGTCTTCTTTCGAACAACGTTTAACATTAAGCAAAAAAGTCCAACCACAGAGAAGAAGTTTCGGCAAAAATTCGGACGAAGAAGTCGGACGTCCCAATTTGATGGTCTAAAAATCAATAAAGCACAAATGAGCAAATAGGACCAACATGTATTCTTGTAGTACAGAACATTGTCTTCCAAATGTTATGAAAAGATGCGCAAAAAATTCCAAACCTAAGCGAGAGAAACAACTGCGCAGATGGCCACTTTTTCACTTTTCACTTTAACGACCTAAAAATTGACAAAATTCAGGATGAAAAAATGCAATGCATTTTCTGATAGAGCAAATCATTCTCTTTCGAATGCTGTATAGCGTTATGCAAGAGACCTCCGGCGAAATCCGCAATGAATCGGAGAAAAAAACGGCGGGGACTTATGGGATAACCTAATAACTTTGCGTAGACAAAATGGGTGTTGTACTAAAATACCAGGCTGTCCAATAATTTCTGTCCGAAAATTTTCAAAATTCTATAATTTTCCTTAGAAGTGTTATAATATCAGGCAAGTGTAAAAACCTTCTAGAAGATTCTCCAGAGTTCCACGCCAGGGGTATATAAGGCGTAGTCCCCGCGTCTAGCTACCAGTACAAGCTAAAATGGACCAAGGTCGAATTCGTACGTTCATGTACTACGAGTGGCTGCTGGGCAACGACACAGGCTCCGCGGTCGCCAACATCTGCAGAGCGTGCAAGGAGGATGCAGTGTCCCAACGCACAGTCAGGCGCTGGTTCAATCGTTTCGAGAGCGGCGACACGAGCCTCGAGGACAGGGAGCTCAGCGGGAGGCCTTCTGGTGGGACGCCAAGGGCATGCTGTATTTCGAGCTGCTCCCGCAAGGCAGGACGGTCACCGCCTCCATCTACACCGATCAGCTCGAGAAACTAGCCGCCGCCATCCGAGAAAAGCGTCCCCGACGGGCCTCGGTCCACCTGCTGCACGACTACGCGCGCCCCCACGTGGCGAAGGAGACCCAGCAGAAGTTGGCGACGCTCGGCTGGGAGACGGTTGCCCATCCGCCGTATTCCCCGGACCTCGTCCCCTCCGACTACCACTTGTTCCGCCCGCTGAAGCACCATTTGGCCGGAGGAAAATTCACCAACTACGACAACCTCAAATCCGACAGCGCGGACTTCTTCGAGTCGCAGCCCCCGGAGTTCTGGGCGAAGGGCATCGGCGACCTGCCCAATCGATGGGCCACTGTTGTGGATAACTGTGGTGATTATATTGTTGAACAGACTTGCTTTTCAAGAAAGTTGAAAAAAAAATTAAAAATGGTGAAATTTTCGGACAAGAATTATTGGACAGCCTGGTAAAATGAGCAGAATGAGAATCCTTTGCCACATTGCTTTCCTCAGAAACATAGTTCAGCAGCGATGGGTAGAATCCAAGCTCGACTTTAAGCACACTCGGCTTCTCATCTTCCGCATTATTTTTTAGGCTTTGTGTAACCGATAGTTTCAAGTTCTTGGTAATGTTATGACATCTACACTGCTACGTTTTGTCTATAACTGAATAAGTGGAGCACTTAGGGAGAGTCCGGCGAGTTCTACAGTTTGTTTTGGAATGCGAAGTTTCCGAATTCCTTCACTAGTAAGTGCTTCTTAGCGCTGCGGCTTTTTCAGGACAGTTTGGCAAGTACAATGGATCAAACGGCCCGTGCACTTACCCTAGCCGAGCGCTACGAAGCCATCGGTCCAATGTATCGCTTAATCATACCGATGTTCGAGAAGGCTGACAGTTTCAAGGTGAGCGCATTCACTTCAACAATGTCGTCATTTTTGATTCAAAAAATATTCTAAAAATGGTTTCCGGAAAAATTGACTGTTTCAGTCCTTGGTTGGAATATACGCAGAGCTGCAGCAAACATACAGTCGAGCGGCTGAGGTGAAGGCAAGCGGAAAAAGGCACCTTGGGTCGTACTTCCGTGTTCGCTTTTTCGGCGAATTCCACTCTAAGTGAGTTGGTGGTCTGACACTCAGCGGTGATGCACAAATGTGACTAACAACGAGGCGCATTGTTCAGAGTCGACCATGGCACGGACTGGATTTATCGTGAAGCTGGACTATCGTCCCTGGCGGAGGTGTCGCTGAAATTGCGCGAACAACACAGGCAGATGATCGGCCACGATCGCATCCAAGTAGAACCGGGATCCGAGGTGAGCTTTGTTCATGTCAGTGTTATAACGAGGTCTTGTTGCGATCAGAGAGATTCGAACCAGTGCCCCTGCTTACCGGGCAGGATTCTCTACGCCCTCGATCAGAAGTTGGTGCGGTTGGTGTCCAGCCTGGCCCTGGAAACAAAACATCTTTATAATGAGGCTTGCAACGTCAGTAACGGATTCCTAAAAGAGTAAAAATGAAAAAATGACTTAAATTCATGCCTGCTGCTCACTGATGTGTAGCGATCTAATATTGTGGGTACCATAGAGCTTGCGGCCACTGATTGGCAGGGGCCTGCAGTGTCCCTGCCAATCAGTGGCCGCAAGCTCTATGGTACCCATCCTGGTCTTCAGATTTGATCTTTGTCAGTGTACGTTTCTGTGAAGGTTTCGTTTTTAGGGCGTTCCTGCTACTCCGGATCCTGCTGTTGCGTACATATGGGTCAACCACGTTGACCCAGTCATTCCCGAAGGCCTCACTTCCAAGCACTTCCTCACACACACAAATTTGAGGTTCGTGTGTAATATTTAATTGCTGGTAGTGGTTGCCTGATAAAAATACTGATATGAGTGTAGCCTGAATCCATTCGCTCCTAATCTAAAGGCTTTTGTTCCGCTTTCTTTTGCCACTTCGGTGCTAGCTACATTAAAAAGTTTAGTAGAGTTTTTCTTTTGAGGAATGGAATGCCGGTCAGATGATTAGAAAATGCATGTGAGCGCATTTTTTATCTCTTTGGGATGCATCACGTTTTATACAGGGTTGGACATATAGTTCTAACAGTTGTACCAACAAGTCACTGTATTTAGGAAATTTACGTACGAGAGTCCAGTACTGGAGATACTAACGAATGAAGGCGAAGAACCGAGTCTGGTGAATCAAGCACTGAGAAAGACGGTGCTCGAGGGTAAGATCGGAGTTTTGGTTTCTTATTTACATACGGTATTTGAAATGAGGATTGGCTGCGATAGAGACGTTCCTTGTTGAGTAGACTTTAGCTACAAGGAGCAGTGTGTGCAGGTTAGTAGGCTTGTACTGGTGGTTGCTGTGTTTTTACATTCCACTAAATCGGTCAATTAATTGGTTAATTGGAAAGCGTGTTTCTTCGCTAATAATCTGAAAATTATTCCGGAATTGGATAGAACGTTCAAATGACATTTGGGTTACTTCACTTAGCTGCTTTGCTCTATGCTATCCATAGGCTGGTTCACGTTTGATATTGGTCTCCATCGTCATTTATTGTGAATGCTACTCGAGTTTTGCACTGTGGGTGTTCGATTTCATTCTTCGACTTCCCCTCCCCCCTTCTGGATGTTCAACTTAGGACTTGACTACTCTTTTATGGCCATTTTGGTAGTCCTCATTGATATGCAACTTTCGATATCCACTAGATTCGGTAAATTCGATCCTAGCTGTGCAGCTGCATCTCTCCCATCAGACAAAGTTAAAATTGATCAGAAATGTGTAGGCAATGGTGTATGCACAGTAGCTGTCCTCGCGTACGGGGCGCGAACAGGCCGAACGTCTGTTCAGAAGTGAATCTTGTTCGACTTCATTGAAAGCTTTGACGATTGACTCTGGAGAACGCAAAGAAACGTTTCAGTTGACGGAGTGTTTCCGTCCGCTCGAAGACGTCTGCCGGTGCTCTCCGTTGCGAGCACAATACTCACTCCTATTGAGTTCGCATGCCAGAAACTGGAATCCAAGGCCAATCAGATCAACGCGGTCTTGGACGACGTTACCGACACACGTCCTCTGGACGTCAAGGGTCTTCAGCTCCTCCTGCAAGGAGCAGTACTGCCCACGGTAAGCGGGTTGAACTTTTCAGAGATTTTTGAGTTTCGGTGCTCCACTTTTGTCAATAATTAATGGAAATTCAGCGGATGTTGACAGTCTTTATCATGCTTTTACTGATGCTTTTTGAACTGGTACAATGAACGACGTTCGCTGATCTAAAGTGCATTGTTCCACGCCGTAAACCATGTTCATCTCTTTGCCTTCTTGAGTAGAGAGAGTGTACTAGACAGCTTTTCATAATATCTTCTTTGCGCATTAATTTCGGGGACTTACAGGTAAATGCTGGACCTTTGGCTTACGCAGAAGCTTTCACTCAAGACGAGCAGAAGAAGCGCTATGGCGAAGATAAGCTGAAGGATCTCGAGAGTGCGTTCAGGTGAGAATTTTCTCATTTCTATAGTATTAACAATGACTGAAGCATATGCCTCGCCGTATGTCGCGTTTTGCAACACTTGACATCGTTGTGACAGTCGGTTCACGCACCTATGGTGATATCTTTAGTGGTGAGTAGATGTGTAAGTCAACGTATTTATCTTCTAATGCAAAAGCGTTGTATTGGTTATGGCGCCATTTTGTTCTTTGCCACGGGGTCCACATCCACTAACAAGGCCAAGAGTGTACTATTTCATCATGATATGGTTAACAAAACACGAGCTTCCGCACTGTCCTGTTGTGATATCGGAAACACTGCGTATTCTTCGTCCACCTGATTTTAGAAAACAAACGTCCATAGTTGGTGACAAGTGAGGCGGTTTATGAGGCTAGAGTCTTTCCCTGCACCGACGCGTCTCGGCTATATGGCGTGTATAGGCCGCCCTTAAAGAGAGGCATCAGAAGGATGGTAGTTTGGTGGGTACTGTAACATAACACTCCGATTTGCCAAATGATTGCATTTACGGGAACAAAGATGTGTTCCAACAGTGTTCCGCTGCGTACTACAGGGTGTGTAAAAAGTATGGACGCACTAAGCGTAAACGTTAGAAACAACAACACATAAATTTTAACAAATTTATATACAAAATGTCAGCAATGATCTAGCGAACAGAATAGCATCACTTGTATTCTATAAGGGCTTCTTTGCTGCGAATGCAGGGGCGAAGACGCCGAGGACAGGCATTGACGGTGCGCTGCAGGTAGTCCGCGTCGATTTCGTTCCATGCTTAGACCAGATCATCGCACCCTGTATTTATTTATTTATTTATTTATTTATGCACAATGATGTGCGCTAAAACAGTTAGTGTTACCAGGCAAAAAAAAAACCAAAAAAAAAACAAAACCTAATACTGTGAAGAAAAAACACTTGAACGAAGAAAAGAAGAAAAAAACGAAACAAACATATGAACGGCAAAGCAAAACAACATCCAAGCTGAGACGTTGGCAAACAGATGTCCAAAAGCGGCAAGAAATGAGAATAAAATAACTCAGCTGCTGTTCACTTTTTTGTTATTGACTATTGGTTTGAAGTCATATAACGGCAAGTAACGCTAGGGATAGAGCCACTCCTCATGAGCAAGGGTGTGTGCGTCTATGATGGGCCATATGAAGAAGTCTAACAACGTCAAGTAAAAGACTGGTATTGGTTAGCCGAAGAGTAGTCCTGCATTTTTTATATAATAAAAGAAATAATCTGCAAAAGTCACTAAAAGACGTGAAAAAACATATTCTTGCGTTAAAATTCAGAGCTCACCGTAGAGAGCTCTGAATTCATTGAGATCATGACCTATAAAATGCGCTGAGTCAACGACCTCCTAAGCTAACGATTCCAGGGCGGGCCCTGTATCTCAAAGACCTCTTTAAACTGATACGCACCCCGGGCGCTGCATAGGAGGGAGGAGCGCGTGTTGATGTATATTGTACGGTGAGTGGAGGTTCTAGAGTTGAAAAAATGAGATGTAGTTAAAATTCAAAAAAAAAATTGCAATAAGGACTACTCTTACGCCAAGCAACACATAACTTAAACGTGAGAAACGAGCAGACAGAGTAAGAGAACATAAGGGGTTATGTTAGGTAGGTATTCCCTATTCTTAAAAAATCCAGAGCAAGGCAAGTGAACTAAAGCTGTATTACTAGCATTTCTTAGGAAATGTTTAACTGGGATTGATTTTGAGCAAACCGTTTAGATGAGCCATGCACTTTACATCTTCTTGCCGCTGTGGAAGTGTTTTGAATACATTTGTTGGGTTTGCAGCAACTAGCAAGATAAAGCTGACAATCAGATCACTTCTCAGGCAATCCCAGAGAAATGTAGTGGAAGGAGTGGTTGGCTTGAACAATCGAATTTCAATTTATTTACAACCGAGCAAATCCCACGCCTTGTGACATTGTCAAGATCTACGTCTATGGGAAGTAGGTGCCGTTGTTCCTCAGAAATTTGATATCATTACAATGTGCTGATAATGAAACGTTTTCGCGTTCTAATTGAATCCAATGTCCCTACGTATTTCAATCGTCAATTGTCTCGTTCAGAAAGCTGATGTCGTCGTGTGAACGGGCATTGCAAGTGAACGAAACTGTCGTTGCCATGGACCAGCAGACCTATCACGAAGTGCTGGTGGCTTCTTTTGATGCCATGCACGAAAGACTCATGGGATTTTTTGGAAAATCGGTGAGTAGGGCTTTTTTCCTTTCTGAACAGTTCCAATTCTTATTTGGGTAGTCATTTATTTATTTATTTACTATGTCGCTAATGATGCGTATAAACTAGACTTAAACTATATGGGAACAATCAGAATCCGGAATAGCAGACAACTACAACGGAAAATAAAAATAGAAAAACAGAAGAGAGTAAACCGTCGAAGAAGTAGGAACCAACAGGAGATGAGAATCATTCGCAGCCGACTGGCCAAAGAGCAGGTTTTCTCTATCAGCAGAGACCCCCCTCTTTCAACAAATTCCACATCGCTAGAGGTGGGTAAGTTTCAAAGATCTAATCATCCAAGAAGAAGCAAAGAAGAAATATCAAAAAAATTGCCAGTATTAAGTGACTGTTTGAAAATGAAACCAAAACTTAGATATTTATACTAGAACCACCATGGATGGTGTCTGATGATTAAAGCGAGACCCAGAAAATATCTACGGTCGAACACCCTGTTCTATGTGTTCAAATTCATAGCTTACTTGCACATATCACCAAGCAGGCGGGTCTCATCTTTCAGGAACTTCAATATACTGGTACGCACCTCGGCGACGGTCCAGAGAGCGTACAAACAGTGCGGGAAAATCAGGTCAACAGAAAAATCAGGTCTCATGAGAGCGTGTTTTTCTGGATTACCAGAGCTTTTTGCTCATGCGGAGCTGCATTAGTTCTATAAGAGTCAACCATCAAGGCTTTAGAGATGGCTGGTAGCAATTTCTCCTTCAGGTTAGCAGTGGGTGCACTGACTGTCCAGTTGGGACCGAACGCCTTTTCAGCGAGTATTCTGCCCCTGTGTATTTAACGCTTAGGCGTGTGCGACCCATCCTGCAGGAAGCCACATTATAGTTCGAGTCGAGGTTAACTTAGTCCTTGGACCGACCAGCTGTTCCAACCATTTGGTGTCAGTGAATTAATTTAACACGCAATACGTGCTACTCGTTCGTACCCCGAAGGCTATCGTGCAGTACAATGCAATGCAAATTGTTCGCATTCAGTTTGTCTTTAAGAAACTGTTTAGTAGTGGAGCACATGGTGCATCTTCAGGAATGATTGAAGCTAGACGTCACGTTTTTATTGAATTGGAGCATTTGATCAAATAATCACTGAGTAATCGGGAACGAATTCTGAAATGGATAGCGCTCTGTTGTGTAAAACACTAGACGCTAGTTGCACCCCCCCCCCCTCCTTGCGACCAGGTTGAAGAGTTGCTTTCTGCCAGTTCATATACTGACTGCGGCTGTTGCTATACTGGATGTTATTAACAAATTTGAGGAAAAAAACGAAACTCCGACATCTGTCATGTTTTCACGGATTTGCCACGCATTTTTATACTAAAGGACACTGGAAGCGGTTTTGATGAACCCTGTTACTTCCGAGCTCAGTTGTCAAAGTTTCACCCTTTCGTGTAATGCCTAATACTGTAAACGCACAAAGGAGGTCAACGAACTCCCTGCGGACTTCTTGTAGGCTACTGTCTGAGGAGCACCGTAATGGTTTTCAAATTTTCTGCGGGCATCTGGATAGGTTAAAAATGGTGAAAATCGTAACCATCAATGTGGGACTGTAAGGCGAAAATGTCCCCTTGATTGGCTTTGTCGTGCTCAGAAATTATACTGTTAAAGGTTCGGAGCTCCAATTGTAGTGTGATCATAACAAACTGGAGTATTTTCCTAGTTTTCCTCAAAGAAACCGAGGGGAACATTCACTCATTCTCACTTGAGTGTTCGCTGCGCTTTTTTGTTGTTGTTGAGAGTACCTAAGAACCTTTCAATTTGCTGTGATCTGACTACAATTAAAACCCCAAATCTTTTCCAGTGGAAATCCAGTTTGAAAACCGCAGGCAGTGTCCTAGAAGCCTCAGTAGGTCACTGTGAAAAATTCCGTGGGAAGTTCATTGACCTTCTTTCTTAGTACTTGAAGGGGAACACGGTGACTTGTATGACTTATTATTATTATTATTATTAAATAAGTAACAATTATTATTGTTATTGTTGTTATTATTAATTATTATTACTACTATTATTGTGCAAAATAGAATCTCCGTTTGTTTCCAGTTTCGAGAGCCGCGAGAACAGGACGGAAACATTGCGCCTAAATCGGCAATTCACGTGCTGGACACCATCGGAGGAGTATCGATTTAAGACGAAAAACCATCCTTAGCTTTGCTTAATACTGCTCGGATTCCGTGTATCATATTTCTGTAGTTCAAAAATTGAAGAAGTGAGAAGTAGGTAACGGTTCCAAACTGCATTTCTGTCTTCATTTTCTTTCCGTTGTCATGGAAGCATAGGTATCAGCCAAGCATCTGCATAATATAAATGCTTCTGATCTGCACTCTCAAGCATCGTCATTTCTTTCCGTTCTAATGAAAGGGTAGTTATCAGCAATGAATCTGCATAATATGAATGTTCGTGATCTGCACTCCCATTCGGAGCTTCTCCGTGTGTTTCCCGTTGACAGCCATGTTTGTTGTTGTTGTTATTGTTACGGTCCAGTGCGGACCTTCGATCTACATATGTCTGCATTCGCTTCTTTGATTCTCGACATGAACGGTTGAAGACGTGAAACCTCATGTTGTGGTACTTTATATCAGTGCGTTGCTTCCTTGTTTCCTCGAAATTACGGTGAGAAGTTATGTGTTGCGATTCCATTGATGAGAACGTGGTAAGGCATCTACCAGCATCTCCATCTGACGTGTAGCATCGACATATATACAGTTGTTGTTTTCGATGGTATGGTTCCATGACGTGGATTTGTGCTCATTTGCCTCTCAGCATCACAATCGCGATGCTCGCTGCTCTGTTTCTGTGCTGTATGGATCGTTGAATTTTCCTGTAAATCTTGTATTTCGGAACAAGTGTACGAATGTGCTACTAGTTGGAGTTGAACGATTTACTCATCTGCAGGATATTGAACGGTCAACGTTTTAGTGATTATGTGCCGATCGAGTTTAATCAGTGGATCAGTTTGTTACGTGGCCTAACGTTTCGATCCTTTCGTCGCCTTCAAAGGGCTTCAAGGGTTCAGATGTTGTCATCTCTACTATAGCTTTCGTCTAACGAATATGTGCGGATGATTACTCGAATATTTTTTTATTTTTTTACTGGTCTCCCCTTATTCCCCCTCCAATGTCCCTCTTTGCTGATTCCCTCTTCACTGGTCCGTTTCCTATTGGTTCCCCTTACTTGGAATCCCTACACGACTTGGAGGTCTGCGGCACGTCTTCTGAATATCTGCGCAGGTTAGACGACATTTGCAGCACGTGTTCTGAATCCTGACGCAAATTGAACGACATCTTCAGCAAGTATTCTGAATCGTGACGCAAGTTGAACGATATTTTCAGCACGTCATCTGAATCCCATCGCACGTTGGACGACGTTTGCGGCACGCCTTCTGATTCCCGGCGCTGGGCACTTGATCTCCATGACGCGTTGCCCGCTCAAAATATCGTAGACTTGGGCGATCTGCCGCCTAGGATATAGTTCGCTAGCAATCGCCCATGGTTAAGCTCAAAGAAAGCCCGGCTGGCATACGCCGCAGTGCCATAGGCATCTGTTGGCTCCAGTCCCACCTTCCGGTGACGCACACGTGATATTAACCGATTATATATAGTAGGATCAAATTGCGCATTAGATTCACCTCCTTCCCACCAATCCAACTATCTGCATGAATTGTGGAATTTGATACTCTTGATCTAGTTGTGGAGCTCGTCCCTCAGTTGTCCGCAAATTGATTTACGAGCCCTCCGCTTGCGCCACTGGCCCATCTTTATAGAGCTAAAGAGCTTAGAAAGTATCCCATCACAGTCTTCCTTCACCAGATCTGTGTTTTATAGAGCGTGGCCATCATTTGGATAGTAGACACTGCGAAGTTTACAATGTTTGAAGTGTCGGCCTGTTTCTATTATGGTATGGATTCTTCGAAGTTCAGCTTTCAATCCCTAGTTAGCAGTGAAAATCACGAAGAAACTAGTTCACTTATTATGAGAAATTGAATGTCCTTTCTTTCGTAGGTTTATACAGATTCAGCAGTTGTCAGCCAATTTCAAGTTCTCAAGCCTGAAAAAAATCTTCCGCCCTTGCTCGCTTACATTCGAGTTTGTCACACTCGCAATAACACCGTTCTGTTCCGAACGAAAAGCTCTATCGAACGGTATCAGTCTCGACCAATTTCGGAAAAATCGATTGTCTGACAATTTCGCGTCGAGGGTGAGGGCGCCCTAGGCCGAGCCTGTGCTGAAGATGACGTCACCGAAAAGCACTATTTTCGAATTTAGCCAAGTTGGTACCGTTCGATAGAGATGGATGATGACTTGAACGATGCTACTTAGAGTAGCGAGAACTGTAATCTGAGCGAGTAAGGGCGCGGAGAACATCGATCGTTGATGCGCTAAATTGCACGCGCGAGCTTGTTTGAAGAGCAATAACTCTGTGAAGTTTGAATCCTTCCGTCTACAGCTTGTGGGTTGTGTAGCCAGTAAGAAGGTCTAGTAACACTCTAAAGCACAGCGGTGTAGCTTAAGAACGGACGAAGTTGCAGTGGTGCGAATATGCAGGTTAGGCTTGTGTGACAGGATTTTTTCCAAATTCAGTTGACAACTGCGGTAAGACGCGGAAAGTTAGCGGCCTAAAAGTGCCTAGGCAAACAGAATAGTAAAGTTTCTTCACACTGACGTGCCCACAGCTCTCCAGCTTCCCATACTACCTTAAACCGAGCTGCCATTCTAAGGCGACGGACTTAGCGGCTGAAGTTTCTTCCGCCCTTGCTCGCCAATAATTGAGTTTTCGACATTTTCAATAATACCGTTTCGTTCATTACGAAAAGCTGTATCGAACGTTATAATCTCGACCAATTTCAAAAAAAATCGATTTTTGCCAATTTCGCCTGGGCGGGGGCGCGCGCCCTTGACCGAGCCTGTGCTGACGATGACGTCACCGAAAATCACTACTTTCGTGTTTGGCCAAGTTGGGTACCATTCGATAGAGCTTTTGATGGTGAATTGAACAGTGTTACGTAGAGTAGCGAGAACTGTAATCTGTGAGAGTAAGGGCGCGGAAAAGTCAAGCTCTCTCTGATCTACAGTAGACCACTAGCACTTTGACATCTAAAAAGGAACAACACTGGCTTTGTCCGAGCTGATCACTTTGAAGTGATTGCAGAGGCACAATTCGCAATTTTTCTCGTTTTCTTTAATTTGTTCTTTGGGTTGCTTCTACTTAAGAAATTGGTTAAGCTTGTGGTGTTGGCGGTATCAACAGTTCTTCAACAGTGTAATTCGGCCCAAATCCGAGCTGGTCGATATGGGTGAAACCCTTTTTGGAGTCAGTCGAATTACGAGGCTGAGGGTCGGACTCGGCCTGAGCTCAGCGCTCGGCGGCAGGATCACCGGCGACCCCTATGTGGTTCGCACTTTGCTGCCATACCAGTTGGCAGTGTGATACTCCGGGGAAGCCGATCCTCCAGAGGATGCCTACAAAAAAAAAGTGAATATGTGACAATCTATAAAGAGTAACATGAAGAGACACCTCAACACACGTCATCCAGCTTGCGACTGTAAGGACCTAAAAGAGTGGTGCTGTAAACTGGAGAGTATGCGAGCGTCGGTGATGGGGATTAGTCAAGAGGAAATGATCGATCGCTTGAATGCACACCGAACAAAATCAACTCGAGGTCAAAAAACGCGATTAAAGAAACACGACGACAGCGCTGCTCAGGATCGTCTCCAAAAACAGATAGACGATGCTATTTTCGAATTACGAGCTGCACACCAAGTAGCAACGATGGAAAGGGAGCGGGACGATTACGTAAAACGAGCAGAGGCAACCTACGCCGAAGTGTATGAAATGTACAGCTAGCTCAAGGAGCTGCGCGAACAATTGCACATCTTAGGCCTATGTTGTACTCCCGCGGGGCATCCGCGCATGGGAGACGGCAGCGATACTCATTTTGACGCGTGCGGACGCGCGCGCGTGCGTCGGTCGGGCGAAGTCCTCGCTGCTCCGCCTGCTTCTAGGACGAGTTTTACGCTGCCGTTCCGAGGCTGGACTAGCTGAAGCGCTAGTATGTGTACAGACGGATGCACTGATAGACAAAACGTGGGTAGAAAACGGCAGAGCGACTAAATATAGTGGCATAATGTGACACCATAATAGTGTTGATTAATCGAGTAGCATTAGGTCACGTGATATAAGTGGAAGAGGGGAACCTGGTGAAAGTTAAACGAAGAGGAACATCTAAAGACGAAATCTGGTAATAGGAAAATGACATGTGGTTCTAGAGGGACAAAACTCTGTTTTTAAGTTCAGAGTTGTGTGTTAAAAATTGTAAAATATGCAATTATTAGATTAGATTATTCATTTGCAGAGTAGATACAGTACATTTTGAGTGTTTCTTGCAGCGGATACACATTCGCACTTAGCAAGGCATATTGTGTATTCAGAGGCCGAGTGCATAAAAAATTAGCAATCATATAAAAATTGAATTTGATAATCTTTTTTTGTGAAAGCTTCAAGATTTACTTTATTCATGACAACTTATTGGCACCTCTCTCCTCGCACTGGTTCAAAGTTTTAAAGTGCATGACATATTCATACAAAACTATTAGTCAGTAGCTCTAAGCCTGACAACTGCTTCACGATTTAGTGATTCCTGATGATAAACTGGCAGGATTAAACCTGCAGGTCCAAATAGCAAACCAAATACAATCTGTGAAAGACTTTGGAATTTTGAAACACCAAAAGCCCATGAAAGCTTATTCGCATAGTATGCAAATAAAATGAATTTAATGGCGGTAAAAGACAATGTAGTGGAGTAGGTAGCCTCTAAAAACTTTTCACACAAAAATTGGACTCCCTATGGACAAACGATACTCCTCTTTTCCCTCTAAAACGACTTTTCAGCTATTTAGGTCTCGCAGCTATTTTAGGACTAATACCTCTCCTGAGCATTCAGGAAGCTCTTACTTCTCACCTTAAGAACGTATACCCCGTTCCACCATAACCGTCTCGCACTCTATTGCTCTCCTTCTATTTCCTAGACGAGACGGTTCAGTGGTAGTTCGGCGCTTACCTGCGCGCTGTAGCACGCTGGGCGCATCGTGCAACTCGTACGCATCCGGGGGAGCCCGGTTTTCACACCGAAGAGGTCTCCGCCCGCTGAGTCCCCGCCTCCGCCCCCTTTTGCCCCGCCCATTTGGACCAGTTGACGGCACACTGCCGCCATTAATTAGACGTCGCGAAGTGGAACATTTCCCTTCTCCCTGAAACTAATGCTGGCGCAAGATTAACGAGCTCTGCAGCTACTACTACGACTACTATCCTGCTATTATATTACTTCGACTACTAATGCAACGCCATTGTGAGCGTATGAAAAACGGTAAGCTAGAAAACGCTTTCTAAAAGTAACATATCCTGGTTGTGAAGGCTTTCGTAATCGCTTCTCCATATCCACTGCATTCGTTTGCTATTTCACTGAGGATTCTGTGCATATTTGACTGCACAGATCTTTTTTGATAAGCAAAACGATGCAGAAGTATTTGTCTTTTGAAGAGGTCCACTACCTTGGTACCCATTTATTATAGTTTCACCTTTTAATTTGAGCTGTGATATTTTTTAAAGCAGCAGTGCAAAGTTCAAACCTAGAGAGGAGATCCATACCGGATGTCTTACTAAACTCTGAGCCCTACCCTGAAAGCAGCGAACTATATTCCTCTGCATTTCTAATTTAGGTGTGAGCGTGCTTAACGTTCTTATTTTAGAAGTTTTTGAACTCTTGGCGTTCTGATCATTCGGCAGCGTGCCCGTCCCCTTCACTCTAGAGTTGCTCACAGTGCCATATTGGTCCCTCATTTGGACATTGGTCCCTGGATTGGAGTAATTGCTCGCTGGTCCTGTGCGTTCATCAGATGTCTTGACCTGTGCCGCTCCTCGCACCTTTTACGGTCCTTCGCACCTACCATTGGCTGCCCTCAAGAGATGCTGTAGGCGCCTCTTGGCAGACGTAGGAGGCGCCAAATGCTAGGAATCAAAGTACTGATCTTCGAAGAGGCCCGCGGTTGGAAGAAGTCCAAATAACTTGTTTGAGTAGAGCACAATTAATCAGGGATGGGGAAATATGTGCTCAATTTTGTGCGCTGACTCCTTCGGTATCCTGCGAGACTCGACCTTTCGTTTCCTTCAACAGAAAAGGGAATTTCGAACACGCGCCTCAGCTCACAACAAATAGATAAAATAATCCGTTTGCCAGGCATTTAACAGTGGAGTAGACTTCGAATTGCGTTGGTTTATCCGCTTTATGACATGTGATGAAGTTAAGCGATACCTTAACAGACCTTTTAAAGAGTAAGCGACTCCCTCTACCAATCCTTAGGTTTTAGGTAGTAATGTGGGGGACTAGTTGTTCGATACCCTGCAACTTGACCTTTTGTCTGCTTCAACAGAAAGTCTTTCGGACAAAGATCCCCACTCGGAACTGCGACAGGGCCTGCGATGAAGCTAAAATATATTAGCAATCATTTTCAAAAGTAAACGATTCGGCTGCTTCAACAGAAATTGTTTTCCGAACAACACTTCCCCGCCCCATAGGACGCGACAGGGCCTATGGTGAAGTTAAATGATAATTCGACGATGTTAAAGAGTAAACGACTTTCTCTACCAATTCAGCAACCTAGCGGCTGCAAAACGACTTATCCGCTCTCTATCATATGTATCGATTTATTCTCCGAAGTATCCATTCTTTACGTGACGAGGAGCAGATTGTGAGAGTCTCTATCCGAACTGCTTAATCTGCAGAAACACAAATAAAATCAATCGGTATTGGTCGACCAGTCGACATCTTTTGCTGTGGGACAACTGTAATACTCCTCCGATTCTGTAGTCATTCTACCTTCCACTCTCCCATCTCCCTCCAATATCATCTTACCAATGTACCGGCAGAGAAACGAAGTGAGAGTCAAGCACGTGCATGCTCGTGCAAAGTCTGATCTGTGGCACGTCATCTGGATCTGAACGCACGTTATACGACGTCTGTGTTTCGTCTTCTAAATCCGAACACATGTGTCATAACGTCTGTGACACATTTGTGGAGTCCCGACGCACGTTTCACGACGTTGCCACAACGTCTATGACAGGTCTTCTGCATCCCGGCACATGTGCCTCGACGTCCGACTCACGTTGGACGATCACCTGTATCACCTGTCGTCCCGTTGATCATCGACTTGCTCGAGCGGGCGCTAGCAGCCTCTCCATTCGTCCCTGTCGTGTGCCAGAGTGCTCCAATGGATCCTCCTCGCTCGAGGGACACGAAGAGCGTCATAGCGGTCGTTCAGGGCTTTCACGAAGAAGTCCGACCAACGCGTTGGTGGGCGTCCTGGTGTTCTCTTGACATCCCGCGGAATCCAGTCGGTGACGGTTCTCGTGCAGCGGGTGTCTGCGAAGCGCATTACGTGGCCGGCCCACCTAATTTTCGACAACTTGGCCCACGCGACAGCGTCTCTGATCTTCGAACGTCGGCGAAGCTCGGAAGTCCGCAGGCCTTCTCTCACTTGCGTGAGTCGTGTCACTCCGAGCATCGTCCTTTCGATTCCACGCTCTGCGACGCTGATCCCGCTTTCATATGGCCCAGGTCTCTGAGGCGTATGTTAGTGTAGGAAAAACAGTGTAGTCGAATAGGTGGACATGGAGTCGGACGTCGTTCGTCCTCTTCACGACTTCTTCGACGCTCTTGAAAGCTCCCCAAGCCGCTCGTTTCCTCCTGCCCAGCTCTGGCGCTTGGTAGTTGGCCATGTTGACTTCGCGAGCTTGACACACGTAGCTGGGCATTAGGGGATGCTCGTTCCGCTGAGCGTAAACGGTGCATCAGAATCTCGCTCGTTTCAGTAGAAAAATGTACTCCATTTTTGTGTGGTCCTTGAATCAACCAATTTAGTTATCTCGAAACTTCACTATGGAATCGCTCCGCCGCACAAGGCAATATCTTCTAAACATCGAATATGCAGAAAAGTGTAAAATACTGCTTCCTTGCGCAGAATCGGGACAAGGAAGGTCTTGTCTGTGCAACAGTGTGATTCCATAGTGAAGCTTCGAGGTTCCGAACTCGGTAGTCTAAAGGGCTTTGCAGAAATGGAACCTAGTTTTGTACTTTATGAGCGAGAGGATTCTCGCTTAGGTATCCGTTCCTCCGAAACTACGGTGGACAACGCAGACGGGTTTTTTCCGGTTGTAAGTTTATCAAAAACTGCGTTTTTTTTTTGTTCGGAAAACTCTCAGTCGAAGCAAACTAAAAGTTGAGTCGCAGGAAACCGACCAAATAGTCCCCCAGAACAATGCGTCAGATAAAAGGACTGATGGAGGGTTCATTTACTCTTCAGGAGTCGGTTAAGGTATCGCTTAAGTTCCTGTCTCGGTGTCGTGGGGTGGGTCTTGTTCGGAAAACTCTCAGTCGAAGCAAACTAAAAGTTGAGTCGCAGGAAACCGACCAAATAGTCCCCCAGAACACTTCGTCAGATAAAAGGACTGATGGAGAGTTCATTTACTCTTCAGGAGTCGGTTAAGGTATCGCTTAAGTTCCTGTCTCGGTGTCGTGGGGTGGGTCTTGTTCGGAAAACTCTCAGTCGAAGCAAACTAAAAGTCGAGTCGCAGGAAACCGACCAAATAGTCCCCCAGAACAATGCGTCAGATAAAAGGACTGATGGAGGGTTCATTTACTCTTCAGGAGTCGGTTAAGGTATCGCTTAAGTTCCTGTCTCGGTGTCGTGGGGTGGGTCTTGTTCGGAAAACTCTCAGTCGAAGCAAACTAAAAGTCGAGTCGCAGGAAACCGACCAAATAGTCCCCCAGAACAATGCGTCAGATAAAAGGACTGATGGAGGGTTCATTTACTCTTCAGGAGTCGGTTAAGGTATCGCTTAAGTTCCTGTCTCGGTGTCGTGGGGTGGGTCTTGTTCGGAAAACTCTCAGTCGAAGCAAACTAAAAGTTGAGTCGCAGGAAACCGACCAAATAGTCCCCCAGAACAATGCGTCAGATAAAAGGACTGATGGAGGGTTCATTTACTCTTCAGGAGTCGGTTAAGGTATCGCTTAAGTTCCTGTCTCGGTGTCGTGGGGTGGGTCTTGTTCGGAAAACTCTCAGTCGAAGCAAACTAAAAGTTGGGTCGCAGGAAACCGACCAAATAGTCCCCCAGAACAATGCGTCAGATAAAAGGACTGATGGAGGGTTCATTTACTCTTCAGGAGTCGGTTAAGGTATCGCTTAAGTTCCTGTCTCGGTGTCGTGGGGTGGGTCTTGTTCGGAAAACTCTCAGTCGAAGCAAACTAAAAGTCGAGTCGCAGGAAACCGACCAAATAGTCCCCCAGAACAATGCGTCAGATAAAAGGACTGATGGAGGGTTCATTTACTCTTCAGGAGTCGGTTAAGGTATCGCTTAAGTTCCTGTCTCGGTGTCGTGGGGTGGGTCTTGTTCGGAAAACTCTCAGTCGAAGCAAACTAAAAGTCGAGTCGCAGGAAACCGACCAAATAGTCCCCCAGAACAATGCGTCAGATAAAAGGACTGATGGAGGGTTCATTTACTCTTCAGGAGTCGGTTAAGGTATCGCTTAAGTTCCTGTCTCGGTGTCGTGGGGTGGGTCTTGTTCGGAAAACTCTCAGTCGAAGCAAACTAAAAGTTGAGTCGCAGGAAACCGACCAAATAGTCCCCCAGAACAATGCGTCAGATAAAAGGACTGATGGAGGGTTCATTTACTCTTCAGGAGTCGGTTAAGGTATCGCTTAAGTTCCTGTCTCGGTGTCGTGGGGTGGGTCTTGTTCGGAAAACTCTCAGTCGAAGCAAACTAAAAGTTGGGTCGCAGGAAACCGACCAAATAGTCCCCCAGAACAATGCGTCAGATAAAAGGACTGATGGAGGGTTCATTTACTCTTCAGGAGTCGGTTAAGGTATCGCTTAAGTTCCTGTCTCGGTGTCGTGGGGTGGGTCTTGTTCGGAAAACTCTCAGTCGAAGCAAACTAAAAGTTGAGTCGCAGGAAACCGACCAAATAGTCCCCCAGAACAATGCGTCAGATAAAAGGACTGATGGAGGGTTCATTTACTCTTCAGGAGTCGGTTAAGGTATCGCTTAAGTTCCTGTCTCGGTGTCGTGGGGTGGGTCTTGTTCGGAAAACTCTCAGTCGAAGCAAACTAAAAGTTGAGTCGCAGGAAACCGACCAAATAGTCCCCCAGAACAATGCGTCAGATAAAAGGACTGATGGAGGGTTCATTTACTCTTCAGGAGTCGGTTAAGGTATCGCTTAAGTTCCTGTCTCGGTGTCGTGGGGTGGGTCTTGTTCGGAAAACTCTCACTCGAAGCAAACTAAAAGTCGAGTCTCAAGAAACCGACCAAATAGTCCTCTAGAACACTGCTTCAGACCAAAGGA
The DNA here is from genome assembly GCA_947396885.1 of Heligmosomoides polygyrus polygyrus. Taxonomy (NCBI): domain Eukaryota; kingdom Metazoa; phylum Nematoda; class Chromadorea; order Rhabditida; family Heligmosomidae; genus Heligmosomoides; species Heligmosomoides polygyrus. The sequence continues at coordinate 74,462,792 of OX377206.1, read as the reverse complement.
CTGATGGAGGGTTGTTTACTCTTCGGAATCCTGACTATAATGCGCTCAGAAGCTATTATATGGTAGTAGGACGCTCCGACAGCTTAGGATCCTACCGTTACCCCTAATATACCACTCGATAACTTTCCACTCAATACCGTCTTCTCTAGCAAATACGGATGTGATAATCTAGCATCCGCCATCAGCGCCGGTAATCCCGCCTCAGCCCTAGTTCTTGAGCACTCGGACAACTGGTACTCAATAAGCGGTGGGCGCGCCCCTTGCCCCGCCCCTTCGTATGGGCGGTGTGAAGAACACTGTTCCGCCGTACGCATCCCTGTAATAACCAGAGGCACCCCTCGCTGCAGCGCCGCACCGCGACCGCACGCGTGTCTGCGAGTGAGTATCGTTGCTCGCAGCCTCCCCGCATGGGCGGAAATCGCGCCGGGACCCCGCGCCGGGGCTCTCGTCGCGGTCCGCCACGCCCGCCGCGGTTGCAGTGCACCGCGGAAGGCTGTCGTCCCATGGAGTTCGGCGCGGAAAACGCGCTCCAATGCTACGCTAGCAGTCCCGGGACGACGGTGACCGTCTGCGGTGCACCTTCCGTCCGCGGGCGTCCCGCGGATGCTCCCGCGGGAGTATAACATAGGCCTTCGAGGCAGAGCTTGCGGCATCACGTTCTAACCTAAGCATGGCCAACCAGGGTACCATGGACGAGTTTGCGGAGGAACGTGTTAGACTTGCGAACGACTTGAAAATGGTGCAATCCAATTACGAAGCCGTTCATAAAAAAACTACGGGCTTTCCAAGAAGCTGGAAGAGGCTCAATTATTGGCTGTTAGTCGTCCACGATCAGAGGCTCGCGTCGCAAATATGGAGAAGATGGTGGGAATAGTAAATTCCGAAGCAGTGGTCCTGAAGTTACAGTTCTCCATGCTCAGAGAAAGGAAGCCAACGGAGGACGCAGGGGAAGTTTCTGATCTAATCGCTGACGAAAGTGTCGAGGGCGTGCCTTTATTTTTATTTTTTATTTTTATTTTATTTTTTTATTTGTATTTATATTTACATATTTTGATTTTATTTGGTTTTTGAATAAGAATACGCAACTTACCTGCCTTCGCACCTGGAGCAGAAGAGGCGAGGGCTGTTGCTCGGTGTCGACGAAGTTGTCTAAAACGGAGTCATCAAATTAGGTCGAGCCGTCAATTGTCTCCTCACCTACCTGCATTGATGAAGTACGGTAGCCTGGGTGTCGCGACACCGCGTCGCCCTCGCGAGCCGCTTATATAGCCAAGGAATGAGGTCGACATGTGCTGGGGCCATGTACAGTGGTGCACCGAAGCTCCGAGGAAAGATCTCCGCTCGGAGGTCGGGTCCGCTGACCCAACGACAGCCGACGGCACCCGCTGCTTTTCGAATTTTCGCCGTTGGGGCATGTGCCTTCAGCTCGCCTTGGCAAGGACATTGTGTAGTTCAAATGCACATTCAGGGTGAATGCGTCGCGCATCCCATAAGACTGATGACGCCTGTTGACGCCATCCTGGCGTCTTTCGATTTAAAAACTACTACACTAAAGCGGCAATGGGCAGGACTATTTGACATCTTTCTCTGCCGCCATTCATTGGACACACTGTGCTTAGCATTAGAGAAAAAACGTTGTGAGGAACAATTGAAAAGCTCAAGAATTCAAAACTTTAGGCTTAAGGTGATAGTAAAAGTTAAGGACTAGACATTGACTGGAGAAAAATCAGTCTTGAAATCAGGTTGTAGTCCAGCTCTTGTGCCGAAAGCCTATTCTCGTGGTCTAGAGGGTCAACTGAAGGCTTACGTATCAGATGCCTGCAGAGCGACATCTTCATCTAGAGTGTCTTCTCCTTCTGCTGGTCCATCTCGGAAGTCACAGTGTCCGTCAAGTAGATGTGCGGTGATCTTGGGAGTACTCTATCCCGGTGGTAACCTAGGCGACACGGCGAGATCGATCCATCGATCCATTCAGTACTGCTTGGAGACGAGGTGCTGGAGAAGCCGTCTATGCTGCAACTTTTGAATTTGTTCTTTCCTTCTGGCATTCTTCTACAAGTTCTGCTGCTGAACGGTGTTCGTAACTTCGCGAAATGACAGGTCCTCTTCATCCTAACCTTGACTGCTTGCGGCCGAGCAATTATGCAATACCCAACAGCCGTCGAACATTGGCCGCCGCGCATCATAGGCAGTCTCCCCGGTCGCGTCTCATTACTTGCACTTCTCAGACCTCCGTCCGCCGCTAAAGTTCGCTCAGTTTCTTTGTCCATTGACATCATCATTTCCTCTGTAGAGTATGGCCAACTGGAGGGCATTGCCCTGACGTATTTTGAATCTTCACAATAGCACATACTGCTCTAATAGCACCTTGGAACTTTAAATTGCAGTAAAAACTCTTGAAATTCTTGTCGAAATGCTCATGGGATACGAAGATCAACATGGCCAATGCAACCTTACTTACTTACTTACTTACTCCCACTAGCGGGCGTCAGGTTTGAGGTCGTCCTCGTATCCAATAACGTCGCTGTGGGTGTCATGGAGTGGTGAGAGTCATGGACAAAGTTCTGCCATGCCAGAAGATCCAGAGCCATTTCACTCCCGCGCTCTAAACACAAGCCCCGTTTACTCAAGTCGTCTTGTATTTGTTTTATCCACGTCTTCTTTGGTGCAGCTCGCTGGACTCTCCATTTTTTGAAAGACCAATATTTAAAAAAAGGAGACAGGACCGACTACAGAAATTATAGACCTGTCTGTCTTACGTCTTCCACAAGTAAGGTCTTGGAGAGGATAAGTTCCTGCTTCACGTCAACGATCTCCCTGACTGTCTTCCTTCTGGGGTACACTGCTCCTTTTATGCTGATGATTCGAAGATTTTTCCGTTTAATAACAAGGTTATTTTGCAACGTGGTCTCGACGCCGTTCATGCATGGTCATACAAGTGAATGTTGGATATTTCTCGTGAAAAACTACTGTAATGTGTATTGGAAGCACCCACCCAAAAGGGATAGCTTTTCAGATGGGCAATCTTGACTTGCAAGTTACGAGTGAGGTGCGAGACCTAGACGTACGTTACTCTAGCTCCCTTTCCTTTGAAAGGTATATAGACGATATAGTTGCTAAGGCATACAAGAAATGTAATTTCATTCTGCGTGCTTTCCGAACACGTGACAGTTCTACTTTATTTCGACTTTTCACGGTATATGTAAGGCCGCTGCTTGAGTACTGCACACCAATCTGGTCTCCATCTAAGCGGACTTTCATCGTCAAAATTGAAAGGGTGCAGAAAAGGCTTACGAGCCAGATATTTATGTGAAACGGTTTGTTCAATATCAACTATCGAGAAAGACTGACTGTTCTTGGTAGAACATCCCTTCAGCTGAGAAGGGTAATATATGACGACAATTTAATATTCAAAATAGTCCGTCGTTGTGCTGTGGATTTTGACAGTGATGAATTTTTCAACTTCTCGGAATTTAGCGATAGAACAGGAGGCTATTCACTGCGAATTTCTACTGGAATAGTTCGGACGCAGCACTTTCTGGATCGTTTCTTGTACGAGCTCCTAGAGTGTGGAATAGCTTGCCAAACGACGTAGTTGCATCGCCAACAGCAGCTATCTTCAACCAGAGGCTAGAGTCATATCTCAGATTAAACGGATTTTTAAAATGTTTTCTCAAGAATTTATTTGCAGATGAGCTCAGGTACTCCAGGAACCGCCTAGATCACGCTGTAGTGTCTTGTCGGATGTTTAGCATTCAAAAGGTCCATATAGTGACTTTACAGGATGGATCTTTCTACATACCGTACTGATCTTGGAAGTACAGTAGTCACTCTCAACGAATAACGTATTATAGTATTCGTTCCCTTACCTTGTGTTATGTGGATTGTTTTTGTTTTTACACTTTTTTCAAAATTCTGCATAGTCTGAGTTAAGCCCAGGGTTGTATTTGTTATAAGAACACATATGACTGAATCCAGTTATTTCTCATCTCTTCTCTTTTAGTACGTGAAGTCACCTCCTTCTTTCTCAGTAGTATCGTGCAATTTACTGTGTAGTGAATGGTAAGCTGGATGGTAAAGAAGATAATACATTGACCAAAAACATTTCGAAAACTTTTATCAGCCTACCAATAGTTGCGGTTTTTATGGTCAACCAGTCTTAAGTTATAGAAGCGACAAAGGCTGTCACTGAAAGAAGCACAGCCTCGCCTAAGTTCGAAAGGGTATATCCTACGCTTAGGTGTGACTTGCCTAGAATGTTGCTCGAGAGTGGTGCGAAATTTACGAATTTCATACATACCACGCTATAACTTGGCTGGTTTTTGCAAAACCGCTCTTTCTTGCCCTCCAACAGTACCTTCACACACAGTCTAATTGTAGTTAGCCTTAGTATGAGGAAGAAAGATATATTCTCATTATTTTGCATGGAAATGACTTCTGCGGGATCCATGATTAAACATTGATGAGGAATGAATTTAAATCTTGGGCTTTTCTCTGCTAACAGATTTGTTTCTGGTATAACATATGCCTTCATATCATTCCCTTCATTTCTTGTTGTATAGCAAACCATTGTTTTGCTACGTGTTTCCTTGTCAACTTTGTTGTATGCTGTTGGCTTAAATAAACATCAACATAAACATTCACTTGTTCTGATTCTTCGCAGCAATTTGTTGGGTATTCGTTGAGCCGCCATTCGACTTACATGTTCAAACCACCGTAGCCTGCGTTTTCAGATTTCGGATTTGACAGTGGGCTGGTTGCAGCAGGACTTGCGGATATTGTTGTTTTTAATCCGATCACGAATTGAGACGCTTAGTATATATCTGAGACACCTCATGTGGAAGACGTCTAGCTTCTGCAAATCAACTTTCAGAAGTACCCATGTTTCCGCACCATAAAGCAATATTGGCATCACAGTGGATCGAAATACGCGCATTTTTGTTGCGAGCAACACGTTGTGTCTCCTCCATAGACACCAGGTTAGTGAACCGAAGGTCATCGCAGCCTTGCCAATTCTGCTGTGGATTTCCGCGGTGTATGAGACTTTGTTCTGCTGCACTATAGAACCGAGGTACTTGAACTTCGCGACTTGTTCGATCTGGGAGTTGTCCAAGTAGGGTGTGTATGGTGAGCCATCGGCTGTGAGCGCCTTTGTCTTTTCAGCGTTTATAGTTAATCCGTATGGAAGAGCAATAGCGGCGATTTCTCGAAGAATATCATTTGCCTCTGCATCAGTGTCTGCAAAGATAGCACTATCGTCAGCGAACATGAGGTCCGTAACGAACTGATATTCTCCAATTTGAACTCGTTGTCTTCCATTAAACACCTTCCGCATAATTGCATCCACAACGATATTGAACAGCAACGGCGACAACACGCATCCTTGCCTTACACCAGATCAAATTGTAAACGCGTATGACGTTCCTTCACGTACACGGACAAAACTGAAGCAGTTGGCGTAGGTCTCTTGTAGCAGTCGTACTATTTTCGGTGCAGTATGTTCTGATTCCATTGCCCTCCAAAGAACTGGCCATTAGACGCTATCGAATGCTGCCCGGAAATCTACAAATACGATGATCATTCGCCTTGCACATCGTATGCGTTCTTCCATTATCTGTTTGAGAGCTAAAATCTGCTCCTTATTCCGCGCTATTTTTGCAGTCACAACCGTCTCCTTTTTTCAGGACTGGTATGATGATGGCATGTTTCCATGCCGCCGGATTTTTTTCCACTCTCTATTAACTTCAGCAGGGAATGTGAACGGTTGACCAGTGCTTCTCCGCCAGCCTTCAGCGCTTCAGCCGTCACACCATCAATTCCAGCAGCTTTGTTCTTTCGTAATAGCTTGATAGCTTCAGTAACCTCGTCTCTGGTAGGCGTAGTCTCCGATGCGACTGTTACTTGTTCTGGTATAAGGACCGATGGTGGTGCAGCTTGAAGACCTCCTGGTGCCATAAGATTGTACATTGTCTCGAAGAATTCCTTCCATCGTTGGAGGCGCTCTTCATGTGATTTTGTGAAGCTTCCATAAGCCTTTCTGATGTTATCGTTCGCCGACTTTTTCTGACCTGTTAGGCGTCTCAACGTGGCGTAAAGAGCTCGAAATTCATTACTGCAAGCAGCATCCTCGGCTTGTTCCGCTACACAATTCCAATAAGCTTCACGTTCGAGTTTAAGTTGGCATCGAGTTGCGCGATTGAGTTCGGCGTACCGTTCACGATTCACGGGTTTTGCGCATTTTCCTTGATCGATGAGATCGAGACACGCCTCCGATATCCAGGGCTGTGTGCGTTGCCTAATAATTGGACAAATTTCCTCAGCGCTTTCACAAACCGCGCTCGTGAACTGCCTTTCTTCTTCATCTACATCGCCCTTCTCTGCAAGTGAAGCAACGCGATTAGCGACCAGCTTTAGTTGGAATTGTAGTCTGGATGATGTCTTCGCGAGGATGGACCAGTTTCGCCGTATGATACGCTCAGTACTTCCTCCTGATTTCTGCAGCCTGAGCCGTATTCTGGCACACACGAGATGGTGATCGGATCCACAGTGAGCACCACGTTTTACTCCTACGTCGCTGATAGATGTTCTAAATCGCCTGTTGATGAGGACATAGTCCAGAAGTGCAGAGTCACTACCATTTGGCGTACGCCACGTTGGCTGATGGGTTTGCCTATGTTGAAAGATGCTATTGCCGATCAGCAATCCATTTGCGGCAGCAAATGTCAGGAGCTGAACACCGTTGTCGTTTACCTCGCCTACACCACGTCGACCCAGTATCTCCTCCCATCCGGTGCGATTCCTGCCAACACGAGCGTTAGTCTCCAGCAAGTAAGGTGACATCTGTTTTCGAGGCCAACTCAATAGCCGTCTGTAAGCTGTTGTAGAAGCCGTCTCTTGCATCAACTGAGCTGATCTCCTTGGGGCATACACTGAGAAGATGTGTGTCCGAATTGTGCCAGAGAGCGTCAATACGGCTATTCGACTGGAGATTGGATGAAACGCGAGTACACAGTTAATTGCCTTTTCGTCCAAAGCGAATCTGACGCCTTCCGTATGCTTGTCTCCACCAGAGTAAAACAACGTAACCTGAGCGCTTCTGTCGGGGACAGGTATTTTCGTTCGTCCTGATTCAGTGAGCCGTAGTTCCGATAGCGCAGCAATGTTCTCCTTGTACCTGACAAGCTCACGTGCGATGATCTCCTTCTGTCCTACATGATAGGCCGTTCGGACGTTTCACGACGCAACCGTAACTTCTCGTTTGGGAGTGAACATCTTTGCTGTATAACCTGTAGTGGACTTCGCACCGGCGCCCCGGTTTCGGTTCATCAACGCCGGCGCATCGGTTGCCCCGGATGCGGTAGCTTGAGCTGAAGTCGTATCACGATTCTCCATGGTTTCTTGCCTAGTTTTTAGGGTTCCTCGGCAGGGGACCAACCCTCCTCCTTTGCCCGGGCTTGGGACCGGCAGTGGAAGAAAGTCTTCCACAGGCGGAGTTAAAATTTTGACTTGGTAGATGTACCACCAATGCAACCACATTCACGAAATTACACTCTGTTGAATACACAGAATAAGAAGAGTGAAATAGAAGTTTCTTTTAGTCACTACTGCTGCCCTGTAATTGCCATTCTTCTTGATTTTTTTTATTTTTCAACCTCAGGCATCCCATCTCCAAGGCCAGTATTTTCCCACGTACCCCAAGGCCTGTATTTGCAATTCACGTTTCGCATTTGATGACACTCCCGTGAACCAGCTTTACTTCATCGTCGCAGATGAGCTCCTAATCATCTGCTACTCCGAGTCAGCGTCAACCTGCCATTTTATTGTGGTAAACTAAGGCGATGGATTTTAACTGGTGCTTTTTCTCGCATATTGGTGCTGTAAACTGCCTAAAACAGCGTCCTCGCATATGTGCAAGAGATGGACTTTAGAAAGTATAGTGCACTCAATTCTCGTTTTAGAAGTGTGTTGCTGGGCATGTCTCCTTTGATGATCCAGGAGCCATAATTAGAGATGAACGACTGTTGCCAAACAACTTACCGAGCGATAGACTCCCATAGCCTAATTCATGTTTTGGAAAATTCTCTCTTCTCTTTCAGATTTGAACGTCTTCTACGTTCTATGTCTTCTGCAACTGGATTTCCTGTATTGTCGTTAGGTGGGCGCTTTGCGTCATACAAATATGAAGGCTATACCGAATCGCGTATCTATTTTCTGCGGCTCCATCTCATCTCTTTATAGTTGTGGGTGCCGGCTCTGTAATAATAGGCAAAACATCATTCCTAATGCAGAGAAAAGTGCAAGATGTCGTTTCCAGCAATCATTTTCAACCGAAAAACGGCAAATGCGACACCTGGGGCCAAATCCATCAATGATACCGCTGGTATCATCTTAGCGAGGATTCACCATACCGTAGTATCTGATACAGAGAGATACAGACACGACAACCAATATATCGTTACCGCGGTAAGATGATACCGGCGATATCGTTGATGAATCTGGCACCTGGCTGATTCCCGACCCTACACCTGACATATGCCAGCACAGCGCGCGCTGGCTCACGCCGTGTCTGCTCTCAATGTGGTGCGAATTGCAGCGTTCGCCATGTGTGTTCCCACAGCGGCCGCTCCATTTCAAACTTCCAGCAGAACAAGTCGTCCAAAGGCGGAAGGCAAGATTGGGTCGAAGCCATGGCACGTCCTTGCCGCCTTCGAAGTCGCACACGGCGAAGGATAAACGTTAAATCCCGAGATTTCCTCCCTTCCTTCGTCTCGGTGCCCCCCCCCCCCGCAACCTGCACGACGTTAGACAAGGTCATGTTTCGAAAACTCATCCGAACGCATCCTTACTCTCGTTCAACGACAAGCGTTGACTTGTGCAGGTGTCGCCTTCTACCACAACACTACATTCGTCGCAATGCTATCTAACATGGTTAGGGCTGTTTTCTTAGTGGTCCTACTGTATAATCGTACATTTATGTCTATCTCTGTCTCATCTCCCGCACCTGGAACGCCTTCGGATGCTACAAAAGATGCCATTCATGCTAGGCTTCAAGCCAAATATTGGATCCGACGATCCGACTCGCGACCACCATATCTCTGTTTTTAATTTTCGGCCAACTTTAAGTTCGTTTCTCCGGACTACTACAGTCCCCTCCTGTTATAACGCTTCCGGATAAGACGCGACTCTCGATATAATGTGGATTTTTTCTGGCCCTGGCCAGCTTACCTTTACGCCAATGCAAACCAACTCCGCTTAAGACGCTCAGATACAACGCTACTCCCATTATGGTGCGGTTTTGGGAAGAACTCTGCATTCAAAGTGACTCGCGTTACAACGCGGCTAGGGCCTAATTCCAGTCCCACACAGAGAATGAAGACAAGCAAGATGCTGACTGCATCTGTGACCAGACTTACTGTTCTATTGCCTCGATAGTCACGAGCGGCACCTGTGCAATAATGTACTGAATACATATCAACGTTAGTCGTGCGTGCGCGACCCACAAAGTATTCATAGACAGTAGTCTGTCGAGCACGGTTAGAAACTCTCGGTAGTCGTTAGAAGCTGCCGTATGTTGAGAGATTTCCTCTATCAGGAACGAGAAAAGATGAGGCGTGACACTCAGATTCAAAGCAATGCCCCACACTTGATCTTTTAAGCCAAGAGCAACTGGTGTAGGTGCTATTTATTGTCACACGATGTTCTGTTGCGATCTAAACTGTCGTGCCATGTGGGACATGTGCCTGTACCATCTGCTTTGCGGACAGAATTACAGCAACAACGCTGTTTGATCACACTCAACGTCCCAGATCATGGAAGAGTGCCACTTAAGTCATTTGCAATGGGGGTCGAGCGTTCCACCCCTCGTCCCCCTGGCCCGCCCACTCCAACCTCCTCGGCTTGCTCGAGAGTCCATTGGTTGCTTTACGAGACGCAGACATTTGCCACGCCTCTGTTTAAAGGGCGGGGGGGGGGGGGGGGTAGAACGCCACTCCGCCATTTGCGATGAGTATATCTCGGATGAGGCGTAGTTCACCAACGTTGGTAGTATAGTGGGAAAACACCCTGCTCGGAAGGCAGGGAATTCGTGTACGAGTTCCGCTTGGAGCGATAGTTTTGATTGCAACAAAGACATTACAACAGTAGGTTACATATTTTTGTTGATGATCATGTCTGATACTCATTATTCCTTACATATAAAGGATAAAGGATAAAGGACGGCGTTACTCAATCCCTTCTGGGATGCGCCAGCGCATTCTACTTCTACGGCATGTCGTGGAGGCGACATGAATGCGTATTTGGCCATACAATGACTTGCGGTGGCCAGCCGATGAACAAGTCAGCGCTTTATCCTTCCCAGACAAGTCTGGTACCAATTCACCGACCCCGGAGGTATGGAAGGCTTGGTTGGCCTGGGCGGGAAATCCGAACCAGAAACCTGGTATCGGGTGCACGCGACAGTCTCGCCTCCTCCGACTGCGCTACACGCGCCCATTCCTTACATATATTTGTCATAATTATGCATATAACAGATAGTATCTCCGAGAACGGCCCTTCGTTCATAATCCAAAGTTGTTTTATGCCTTCTCATTCCCTTCAAGGTTACACATTTGAATGCTATACATCACATTATATTACACCATATTTAGTCAATTAGTGCGATTTTAGAGAATTCTGCGCGCAAGAGGGTGTAAAAAAGTTCGGCTTCGGTTAGGACGCGACTTCCGTTATAACGCGGATTTTCTCCGGTCCCTTTAAACGCGTTATAATGAGAGGGGACTGTACATGGTTTAACTTCGCAATCTGAGACTGTAAGGAGGCTCCTGCAGATAACGAAGTTACTTGTCGAAGGGAAGAACTTATTTTGCATCGTTGCCGCTTCCGGCTGCTTTATCAAAGGGGGAACACACTGGAATTGAATCAGTCTTGGATAAGCAGTTAGGACGAAGTGGTCTAAGGACGTAGAAGTCATGATTGCTCCGAAATACATAAAGAAGCAGCGTCAAAATTCATAAATTAATGGAGGTATTGATAGTGATCAACGATCGCACCTTACTTTACTTTTCATATTTCATGTATAGGCACATGTGGCGCAGTCGGAGGAGGCGCTGGCTGCCCGATTCCAGGTTCCAGGTTCGGATTTCTCGACCAGGCCAATCAAGCCTTCCATCGCTCTGGAGTTGTTGAATAGGTGCCAGACTTGTCTTGGAAGGTTAAAAATCGTATTCATCGGCTGTCCACGGCAAGTCATTGTATGACCAGATACGCATTCAAATCGCCTCCACGACATCCCGTAGAAGTAGAGTGCGTGGAGCATCCAAAGGGTATAGAGTAACGCCGCCCTTTATCTCTTCACCCTTTAATGATTGTACAAGTAATATATATTATCACTCCGCGAGCGGTCTTCTACCGGTTAGTTTTCAAAATTTTCTCCATTAAACCTCTCTATTTTCGAATACATTGCTGTGCTTATTTATTTATGTAAATTTGATGGTGTTCCTTTGTGGTGGACTTTTGTCTAGAACGGCTATCTTTGATGTGAATTCACCTTTTCAAGAAGACTGAACGTGGTGCTCAAAAACTGGAGATGTGGTTCCCACCAGACGCTATCTCTACTTTTGTTTCCCTTTTCGTAAAGAAAACACTAGTAAAAACCCATTACAAGGAACGATAAACTTTCATATGAACCGAAATTGTTTTCAGAGTTCTGAATTTATGCAATAGGGGATTTGCTAAACAGGTCAATAAACTACAAGCGAAATACTTGACTTCGCCCTCTTCATTGCACAACTCGTAATTTCGACGCCGTAAGGTCATACGTAGTTGACGGACGTTGATGGTGGTGGTTTATCCTGGTATTTCTTGCGAAAATCCGAAATTTCTGTCTCTAGCACTGAAGTCTTGCACTTATGCATGTCTAAAGCGCTCGTTATGATCGTTATCTCTGCGCTTTAGCAGAAGTGTTCTTATGTTTACACGTTGTTTACAAAACAACAACGTTCACTTGGATGACTAGATCTTTTGCAGTCTATCGTGAATAGATCCAACACAGCCGTATCGTGAATAGATCTCAATATCAAATCTGTTAATCACTTCTACCCGGTTGAGGTGTTGTCCACTATTACAGGTAACTGGAACTCGAGAAGCGGCATCGTCATGACAGCAAGAGCACGGTTAGTGCCCAGTATGTGGGTTTTTTCGTCGTAATGAAGTCATTGTCCTTCAAAGTTGCTCGTTAACGACCTTCCACCGAACCAGCAGACTCGACTGGTCGTTGTCTCACCTCCGACTTCACGTTCTGCTCCTCAAGGCAAGAATTTTGAGCGCCGTTCGCCGCCCGGTGACGTGCTGACAATAGTCTTCCATGTCAGACGACCCTCGTCGCTGTCGTTCGTCGTGCGCCGCCCGTTTTTCGACGCCGTTTCGGATAGTTCGAGGGCATTTTCTCAACGGCGGTCGGCGAGCGGCCGGTTCCATTCTTCCGCCTTGGTTGCCGCGTGAGGCTATGGATACACTAATGCATAGTGCTCACCGCTGTCCACTAGATCCGTCTTCTTTTGTGCACTGCCGCCCATTTGCTTCACACCAAGCAATTGCGCCGGCTCCCTTACCTCCTGTTTTCTAGTCATTTTGTCTGTAAATTTTGAAAAAAAACTAGCGATAATTTTCCTAAACATAGAATTGCATGATACAAATATAGTGGAAAATTATTTCACAGAAAATCTGGGTAATTAAGAAAAATTTCAAGCACATTTCGCGCCCTTTGGCGGCAATGAATGTGAAGCAACCCAGAGGCGTGAGTGTTAAAAGAGCTGCTGTTGCCTTTGCTTTTTTCAGACAAGCTTCATCTCCATGACCCTTCATTTGTTCAAAGAATTTCTGGATGTTTTCCTTGGAGATAAATGCGTTTCTTAGTCAGTAAACTTAAAGTGGTTCCGTGTGATGTGCAGAAATGGAATGAATTGCTGCATCTGTGATGTGGCAATTCATTCCGTTTCTGTGTTGTCGCAGCTCTTCATCTAGATGAAAACGTTTCGGTGTCGATATCGTTCACAACCTTCCAAGCGACATGTGGCTGAAACGCAAGAAGAACACAAGCGTCGCATAATGTCCGTTTCTCCCAAATTTCGATATTGATATTGTAGGTTCTGGAGCAAGAATAGCCACAACTGCTAAATCGCTCCTCTTAAGCATGACATGTGTAACAAGATATATCAGTGCCGTTATATGCCAGAGAGGCGCTAGGTAAAGACACTCGTTGTGAGGAACCAGTTTCAAATGGTGTACTTCACTTAGAAAGGCATTCAGGAACACAAGTTGACCGACTATGCTGTTGAAAAATTTCAGGATGTATTAGGAAAGGTCAGCGGCCCTGAGAATGCTAACATGCAAAGTCAGCACATTTCCTTATTAAGTGACCTATAGCGAGGAAGCTAAGCTAAGCTGGCTAATAAGAAGTTAGAGATCTCGGTCATATAGTAAGAAACGATCTGTGTTTTTCCCAGCATTACAGTCTTTTAGCAAGAAAAGCCTATTATCGCATCTATAACCTCCTTAGGGCTTTTAGATGCGAGCTTCCTGAGGTTTACCTACGTGGTTTCAAAGCTTACGTGAGACTTATAGTGGAAAGTGGGACATCAGTCTTCAATCCAACGGAAAAGAAAGATATAGGCATTCTAGAAAGCATTCAAAATAGTTTCACTATAAAGCTCATGGTGAGCTCATGCTTCTCAGCAGATTACAGTTCTATTCCAAACGGTACTCAACGGGCTTCGCTATTCGGTCTTTCTTCGCTGGAGAACGGAAGAAAAATCGCTAATTTTGTCATGTTATACAAAATTGTTACAAACAAGGCTTCCATTGACATAAATAAATTCCTTGACGGGATGTTGACAAGATCCGCGAGAGGAAAGTTGAAACTTCGAGTCTCAGTTGCTAAATCGCGAATCAGATCAGATTTTTTAACCTATCGCATTCTCAAGGAATTCAACCTGCTACTGGGCAAGTATGAAGATTTAGAGAGGCTCTCTGCTCAAGCCTGTAGAATGTCTGTCAAAGATTGAATACCAAACAGTTAGGAAATGATCCCTGTGGTTTGTTGTTTACTTGGCTTGTGTTCGAGTGGCCAATCTGTGATGTTTTGCTCGAGGTTTTTTTACACCTTACATGCTAGACAGTTGTCCGTGTCTGTCTATGCCTTGAATAAATAAATAAATAAATAAATAAATATCCTTTGCGTTGACTCTCAGTTCTGCTTTGAGATTGGTAGAACTGCAGTTTCGAGCAAAAAATATGTGCGCCTTTGGTTTCTTAAACCTATGTGGAGATCTTTTGATACCTCCTGAGAAGTTTACTTTTCTTTCCTCGCTACCACTGACAGCGAGAGGTCTAAGAAACCATTGAGGTGCTTTTATGTTATTAATTAGGGAAAAACTTTTTTTTAAAGTTTCAACTTTCTCACGATTTGTTGAACTTTATGTCGAATTTAGTTGGTTCCGAGTATGCCTCTGACGACACTGTTTGATCTAAATCTCGTGCTGCACTCAACGAAACTAGAAATCCAAAGCTACGTAAGCATTGCTCATTCCTGTGGGTAACCGAGGTGTGTCTATGAAAACCTGTCATACGGCAACCACTGCGAAAATTATTCCTTGATAGATCCTTGTATGAGTTTGTAAAAAAGGTGTGAATAAAGGACTTTAATGCGTTCTTTCCTTATCCATCTCCTTTGTGTATCATTATCATAAGGTTGCCTTTTTGCTCCCGTTCTCGAAATGGAGTGTCTATGTAGTTAAATGATAGAAGTGAGTATCTTATAAGAGCTAACAACCTCGGTACCAGTCAAATTGCAGATAGTCCATTCTACTTACAAAAGATAAGTGGATATGGATTTTATGGATATCCCTCAACATTTTCATAATATTTCAATATTTTTCAGTATTTGCTCACCCAGCGATCAATGTGGAATTTACATTCCGTCAAACGAAGGAAAGACGTACAACAAGTGTAATGCGCAATGCAATATCTACAACTGCTCCTGTGTATATTGTGATATACTTGTGCCAATCAGATAGAACATTTCAGGTACTGTCAAATCCCACGCAGACTTACACGATGTGGCTGACAAGCTTTAGGCTGCTACCCGAATAGGAATATGACGAACAGCATTCCGTGGCGACTGTTGTATGTTGGTCTCCTCCATCATGTACGGTGAAGTTCATTTACAAAATAAGCGTTATGTCAAAGTCGCTGCGTCAACTACGCCCTTCTAGAGGGGCTATTCTATCATTTCATGTATTAGAAGATGCTTGCTAGTTCTATGTGAAAGAAGTCGTGGTTCAGTTGGAAGAATGCTTGTCGTCGTTCTTAGAAAGGAGATTAGCAAACGCTGAAATTCTGCGTAGTAGAAGGTATCTGAACAGGTGTTGAGCACCGCCGAAAGCTGCATTGTTAGAAGGTGCCTGCAGTTTGTTCCGTATCTACCCCGCATTTAATAACTGAAGCGCGCTGACCTTATTGAGTGGCTTTTCGCTTACGCTGAGTAGGGACCATTTACGCACGTGACAGGGGCAGCGAACGACGGTTTTCGCTGACAGCGAACAAGGGAGCAGGCGTTCTTTCCTGCGTTAAGGTGAGCTGCAGTCTGGAAGACAAGGTTGTACCGATGCGCTGGCGAAACGACGGTACGACGACCTGCTGCGACGAACTAGTGACGATTTCTTCGTTGTCCCTTGACGAAACCCTGGAAAGTTCACCTGAATTGTGATTGAGTTGAGCACATTGCAGGTGTGCAACTGAGTATCCTTGTCTTAATGGGATTAGTTCGTACTTCCCGTTCAAGAAGAACTACTGCAATTGTGGACACAATCTTGAGTTGTACGGAAAAAGATGTATGTGTCCCATGAAAATATGACGAGTTCTACAGAAGGGGCGTTGAGCAGTTGCTAAAGGCACTGCAAAAGAGTGGAGAAAAAGGCTGCTTTCGGTTGATTGTCAACGATTTTTTAACAGGTCCTTTAATTTACCGAATTTCATTGAACGCGATGGTCAATGAAATCTGGAAAGCATTCGACGTTTTTCTAATCCGTTAACGAATTCCGTCCAATTTTACGTTTCTAAGAGAAAATGGTAAATGATTTAGCTCCAAAAACTACTACTCGATAAAACAATCGCCCAAGTTATTCTGCAGAAAGGCTCACTCAAGATTTGATTCCTTCTACTGATTTTTATTGAAAATTTCAGGACTAACGGATAGATTCAACTCTTTAGGTGACGTGTAGCGAAGTGGCGAACAATGAACTTTTGGGTTGGCCGGTTATTCACTGCAACGAGGAGACAATCGAGATGCTTTTCGAAACCAAGAACGATTTTCATGGTATGCCTAAATTTCATCTATGTAGTCTAAGAAAGTGCTCCAGGCAAACAGCGACCACGGCACTGCAGTTATCGCTTTTGACCACCAGATGAATGCTTGAGGAACAAACCCAGCGCCAGCGCTTTATCGCTGTTTCTCTTCCCCGTGAGGTTAATTGTTCTGACACGGAGGAATTAGAAATCCGTTCGTTCGAACTGTGTGTTAAATAATCAAACCAATTTGCAGGGGCACGGGGAGATTAGGAGGCGGATGCTAAAGCCAGTAGCAGTGGTCACTGTGTGAACATCACGCGTTTGATGATATCCACGAAAAAAAAATCGTTTTTCCAATGCTTCATAAATGAAAAAAAATTCAAGAACTTCAATGATTGATGTTGAGTGTACTACGGTTAAGAGCTTGTCAAGGCCTTTCTTTTCGAAGGAGAAGTTTCGGTATTTAAAAACGCATATATGCAACTGCTTGGAAGGTTTTTTTGCTACAAGAAATCTCAACCATCCTGTACAAGGAGTTGTTCCCTTGCCACGTCCGCTTTGCGAAAGCGTACCATTTAATTTCGTGGACTTCTGGGTGAGAGCGAGGGAGTAAATATGCATACACGTGTTTTCCAGAATTAGGTTTCCCGCCATCGACCATATAACTTAGCGAATATTTTCGGATGGTATAAGTTCATGATTACAATGAAAATCTATAGTGGGAAGTCTGCAGGACGACTGCCTACCTTGCAGTCTCATCGCCAACTTCTTCTTCATTTTATGCTTCATGATTATTGTATGTAAGTAATTTTGAACAAAACTGCACTACGGAGGACACCAGTTCGATTTTCTCGAGGATTTCATGCCAAAGTTTTCGTTGAATTAAACTACGACCAGTCTTGACTATTTTCATTTATCAGTACCTGCTTTACAAAGATTCAGATTGACTTGTTTAAAAGCTTGATGATCCGTTTCTTACCATTTTCATCACAACCTCCATGTCTTCGATAATCTTAGATGTCCAGCCACTGGGTTCACCCATACACAGTTTTACCGTCATCGATTTTTCATCGCTTGTTGGAACAGTCAATCAGAGAGATAGTGGGCTCAAGGAACCAAAAATTTGACTCTGGCAAGGCCATGCACGCCGTTCGAGGGGACAGTACAGTTCATGAGCCAATCAAAATGCTTCCAAACAAGCTTCACTCCAAAGCGTCATGCGACTCGATTCCGACGGCGTTATGCAGCAGATATGAGCCGTGTCATGTTGATCGAACTCCTTCCGGAACTCGAAGTTGGTGGACAGCGGGATGGCATGAATAACAGAATAGCTGTGGACGCGGTGGTGATGGCAAAGTGTCAGCTGATCTGCAGTGCATCTAGTTAGTTACATCATCGTTATCCCGGTTCGTAATCATCACATTGAAGTTTTGCCAGCTTTCGAAAAATGGATCTGAAAATCACCTCCCATAGACCCAGAAGAGGTTGAAATACAGAACGTCATGGGTCTTAGATTCTATTTAAGTACACTCACTATCTTTACGCGTAGGATAAGAACGAGCGTCGCCACTGTTCACAGTATCTGGGACGTGTCACTCATTTTACATGTCGTGAGTTGCATTTGTAATAGTTTTTTTAGGGCTTAAAAACGGCCTCCTGGGATAGAAGTGTGGGTGTTTCATTTTCTCCTTTATAACCTATAATCCTCTTGGTTGTCGAGATCGTGACCGGGTGTCGACTACGTCTTCATATTGCGTGCCAGAGGGGTCTTCCTCTCGCGATGGAGACGAAAAGCGTCAAATCTTTCGTTTAGGACTTCCGCGAAGAAGCCTTACTAAGCTTTCGGTGGCCTTCTTGGTGTTCTTCTGACATTCCGCGGAATTCAGTTGGTTACGGCCCTCGTCCCGCGAAACGCATTACGTTACCGGCTCACCCAATTTTCGACGACCTGGCCCACGCAACAGTATCTTTCACCGAATGCCTTATCTTGCCCAGACAAAGCTCCCATTGCCCTACGAAATCAGCGCTACCAGAGAAATGCAGGACATTTCTCTGGATGCGCTGGTTTTTTTATCTGATCCATTACCTTCTAAGTTGTATCCATTACATTTGCCCTCAAATTTCTTTTTGAAGCTGAATTGTCAAAAGACTTTAAAGCTCAAAATTTCTCACCAATTTTTTAAAAATAGTCTGTATTGTATGAACCATAAGGATAAATTCGACAGTTTTTGCCTTTTCGAAAAGTAGTTAATTTTCGGGGATTTTGAAAGAAGTGCACGTTCGAGTTTCCAGTGCGTCAACGAGCTTTTTGGCAGTGTTTTCGTCATCTTTATTTAACCTACTTTCGGTTTCGATAGACTTCATGCACTGTGATGAGTGTTTGCGTTTTCGCTCTACTCAAATCCGTTAGTGCCTCCTGCCCGATGCACGTTCACAGATTTCAGCGTTTGAATAGCCGATTTGCATCCTCAAACGAATTGAAGAGAGTGGCGCTAATAATTTCTTGCAGGACGACAACTCTAACTCTAGTATTTGGGAGAGCGTGTTTTGGTGTTGCATATTTCCATGTTTAAATCGTTTTTCGCTTTAAGATTGGCAAATCCGTTAGTCGCGCTTCGCACAAGATCCTTGTTTGATTAACCCTAGCTACTACTTGCCTTGCGCGCATTAACTAACGCCAACCCTTATTTTTTTATCTGAATTTTTTTCTTCAAAGTGTGTATAGCAACATGCCTTACCCCGAGGAAGGCTGAAGGGCAGAACATGTTTAGCAGCACGAAAAGGGTTTCGAATATAATTTGACGAGAATTAACCTCATTGAATCAAAGCAAATTTCTAGGACACTCACAAACGGTTTTTTGGCACCTGCAAGAAATATGCAATATAGTAAGAGGAAAATTACTGATGAGAATCTGACGTCAAAGTATGAAAATATAATATGTGTTCCGCTCTGATGATTAGAGAAGTAGAGCCTCTCCAAATGTTCTTTGTCAAATTGACAGAAAATATGGGAATTTGGGTCTAAAGTTCTAATCTATCTTTTGCACTTTTAGACGAAGTGCTTCCAACTATTCTTCTTTAAACTTTTAGAGGCTGCATGAGGAGAAATCCAATCGTATAAAAGAGGAAGATAGAAATGTTGTCCCACAATTCACGTTCAATAGCCTGCTTATTCACAAAAGGAAAATGCTTGCCAGTGAATAAACCTGGCAGAATTGCGTGAAACACAAAATGTCTTATTCTGATTAAGGTCGATAATTTTGGAAGAAACTGCGACCGTTTCAAGTTAATGTCGAAAACGGTGAAAACTTTTGGTCTGACCCAGTGTGAAACGGCGTTGCTGCCACAAGGGAGTGCATTTGGTGTATAAAAAAGTTTGGAGGCGTGATAATGGAAAAGTAGCGCAAGCTCTCAGACAAGTCCGGTTACAAATGACCGCTTAGGTAGGGGAAAGTGTTTGCACGCCAATCAACCACAAGGCGTTGCTAGAATGCGGGATTTGATAAATTACTAGTAGAAGCGAGAAGGCGCGTTCACGGGAGGCGTTCACCAGCACTTCCCCAGTGACTGGATAGCCGAGTGGATAGCGCGGTGGACTTGCGGGAGGGAAGTCAAGAGGTGGGTTCAGGGGGTGTGGTCTGGGCATTGCTAGTGGTGATTTTGCATTTTTATCAGTGTAGAGTGTATTTTGTTCTCGGAAGAGTTCAGTGTTCGCGTTTCAACCTCCTTCTATTTTCTTGCGGGATGAGAGCCAAGCTAGCCTTCGTCGATTAAATATTGATATACACTGATAAAAATGAAAAAACCGCAACTAGCAATGCATAGACATCATCTCCGGAACCGATTCCTTGACCACCCTTTCGCAAGTCCACCGCACTATCCATTTCGCCACCCAGTCGCTGGGGTATACAACAAAACTGAGCTCACAGGAATTAACGAAATCAAGGAGGACATATTCAACATCCGCTAAATTAGTGAAATGTTTGTGACGCAGATGTGAATCAAGAGCTCGAAAAAAGTGATAATCAGTGGGGGAAATGCCGGGAGAACATGGTGGGTGAGGGACAACATCGATACCTCAATGAGTCAATTTTCGCCGAGTGATTTGTGAGGTGTGTGGCCTTGAGTTGCCCTGCAACGGGAGTTGTCCTCTATTCACCGTTAATGTGAAAGTCGTCTATTCACCACTGCCGGCCGCAATTTTTGCAACTTCTCATACATTTGGTTTAAATCACAGCAGCAGGACTCTGCTGTGGTTGCTTGACTAGGTTGTAAAATACTGTTATGGATTACACCTTTATAACACCACCACAAAATGAGCATAACTTTTTTAGGGTGAGGGTCGGGTTAGGAAAGGATGTTGGAGGAGCATCCTTATCTACCCAGACAAATCTCGTGTTATCGTGAAGGACCCATTTTTCATCTGCAGTTATATTACGGCTTACAAAAGGCTCATTTTTAAAGCGAACAGCAGGTTGGAGCAAGTGTCGACACGTGCCGGACGCTGCTCATCGGTCAACTCATGGAGCACCCTCATTGGTGTCTTCTTCACCTTGTCGATCCTCGCCAAATGTCTTGCTACCGTACTATGATTTACGCCAAGGACCTCTTCTGACGTATGTGTATTCATCTCCGGATTTCCTTCGACGGCGCTCCTCAAAACTTCATCGTCAAGCGAAGACCTGCGAGAGCCGGTTTTTCTTCAAGATCAGAATCGCCAGAAGCGAATTTTTCTAAACAGGGCCTCACCGTTCGTTCGCAAGGACAGTCCGTTTCAAAAGCGCTGCTAAGGTCAAAGGATACCTCTGCCGCATAACTTCCCAATTTAAATTCGTAAAGCATGATGATTCGATAGTAAGGTCGGTTCGTGATGTTAGGAAGCCCTGGAAAAGGTCAGCTAGAAAAATTGGAGCGACATCCGCTTGTGCTTTTTGAAAGGGCAGGAAAAAACATACCGAACGGTACGTGTGGCTTTCCATGAGACAGAATGATTTAAGGTAAAAAATCTTATTTATTTATATACACCTCGAAACGGAGATTAATTTTGGAACAGAAAAATACATTGTATGTATGAGCGAGTTCTGCGCCTTACCACGACAGCGTCATCCTTTCAGAAGGAAATGCTAACATTACTGTGCCCCACATAGTCTGTGTCTATCTGCAGTACTCCATCGAAAGGTGCATGTTCAGGCAAGGTGTATGTGAGAGGAAGCTACAATCGCCCGGAGTGTCGCGTTGAGTACAGCTCCAAGTCAATTCGAGGAAATTCTACACGAGGAATCAGAATAGACCATGGAGCGTGTAACATGAGCCGTCAGCGTCTGGTAATTTCCATCTTTTTTCTTGTAGAACATTGATGCTTTGAAGGCGCGAATTTGTTTAATTTGCCTAAAAATTATCCGCGGAAATACCACAATGTGATCCAGGTTTATGTGGAACAGTAATGATCTTGCTGTTTAGATTTTTTTAATGATTTATTGAGAGGTGTAGGAGACTGTCTGCTAAGCACCGGAATCGTCTTCAAGTTTCCAGCGGACATTAGGGAAGGCAAAATGGCCGAAACCCCAGTAATTCGTGCGAGATGAGAGAATCCTTTCGTACTCATTGTCAGAACCTAACCTGCGAAAGGTTTGTAACTCAGTTACAGCCAGATCACAGCAATCTGGTAATCTGCTAGGTGTCATAAAAGAAGCCGCAGGTGCGCTTTCTGCTTATTCGCAAAATCGGCTGCAGCGAACGAGTGGCCGGGTGGGTATCGGTGCAGACTTTAGGGGGAAGGGTAAAGGGTTCGGCCTTGGATGTGGAGTCCACCATAATTTCACAAAAACTTCGTATACACAGTTATTCTGATCACGATTCTGGTTTTACGATTGGGGACAATGGATTGCGTACAATTTTTACAGTGTCGTTAGAGTTTTCTCTCCAACAAATTTCCAATCATCGACCTTGAAGAAGAAACTCAAGGTCGATGATTGGAACTTAACATGTACATCTGTACCTGAAGAAGGCGTAGATAGATCTGATCACGAAAAATCACGAAACTGGTGATGCCAGTATCGAGCGCGGTGTTTACTCTCCTTCTCTTTCATAAGATTCATAGTTTGTACGCAAACTTTTATGAAGAAAGCATTGTTGTGCATACACAATGGCTGTATAGGACATCTGGGCTTGTGCTATGATAAAACTACCATAAATGATAGATCGTGGATCGACCCCTCCCCCCCCCCCCCCCATTCGCCGTTCTAGATCTCCACCACGACATCTTCCTCGGAAAAACGCGGAGCTCCGCTATAGTTTTGAGTGAAGAATGTGAAGTACATATGAGTTGTGCTTTCTACTTCCAGAATCTTGGCGGCTAAATCAACGATGTTTGAGCCTGCATCGCTATAGCAGTGATTATTTTATATATTTAAATAATAATAATAATATATTTGTTAAGGGAGCGGCCCTTGCTTCAGATTTTATCTGCTTCAGGTTTTGGATTTTGTTAAGACCAGATGTTAAAAACTGATCTTTCACTGTACACGGATGTGTTGAAAGTTTTAGGTATGACATCGAACAATACAGCACTAATTCTGAAGCATGTAGGGATGCTGTTAGCCGTTGCAGTGCTCCAAGCTGTTGTCCGCTTTGTATAAACGGCGTTCGAACATTTTCCAGTGATTTCTATTAGAGGATTTGGCTCGGGTTCCCAAAGGGGCACAGACACAGCCTAACGACTACCCTTTCCGCTGCTGTTCATTATGGAGAGCACTTGAATTTTTAGGTTCCGCCGGATGGTATGGTGCTGTCCACTGTTCTCGTCATCAGCTTTCATCCAGTGAGCCTTAAGCAATTTTTGAAAATGTTGACAAAATGTCCTTATTATGGTATGCATTCTTCAAGCGAAAGGACGAATTCCGACATTCTTCTCAAAATTGAAATTTTGGGCATGTTGTTAGCAATGCATCTCTCCGAGTGTATACAAAACGCATCTGGCCTGGAATCGGGTCAAACTAGTGTCGAGCAAAACGTACGCCGTTGTTCTAGTTTGTTCTTTAGCTGTTCATCACGAAGTCGGACAAGATGTTCAGCGTAAGATGCATGTACAGAGAATCGTCACATTCAATCGCTGCCAAACTCGACGTCAGGTGTGTGCTTGAGATTACACTTCTATCTGAGCATCTATTATATTCCTACATTCTTTTGACCTTGGGATATACCATAGAATAATTTGCCAGCAAATAGGTTACGTAGGTACTTAGATCAGATTCAGGTATCAGGTCAGAAATTTGCGGCTACCGCAGAATCGTAATCTCATTCGTAGCTTGTAATAGACCACAAACAAAATAGGCATATGTGCATTCGCTGTGTACGGTTTAGAACCTGACAATTCTGCCGCTAAGTGAATGAGATTGCTGATGGCTGTGTGTATGATAAGGGCACTACTCCCAGTAGCCTAACCAGCCGATTTGACAAGGTTCTACTGGCCTCTTCACCTCATTTATAGGCCGATTCTTCCCGCTTCATTATCCAAATTAGTAGCACTTTAACAGGCTTGCAACCAAGCCTACACTGCTCGAGTTGTAGTGGAGAAGAAATGAGAGCGATAGAAAGTCTTATAGGAGGATGTTTGAAGTGCCCAAGCGGCAAAATCGAAGTTTGAAGGAGCTTTTCTCCTGTGACTAGCAACAGCGAATGAATAGAGTTTGAAAAGAATGCTGCTGAAGATGCAAGGAGGTTGCACTGTACAGTCTGAGTTCAATTCCGTCAGTTCGAGAAAGTGACACCAATGCACAACCTCAAAGAATTGGTCTTGCTGAACAGTGCGAAGTAGGCGATCTATGTAGTCGTAGAGTCGGATTAAGATGGCGGAACAAACACTATGCGGATTTACTAGATGTTCTGCGCCCATACTCAAGATTGAAAAAGTTTTAGCTAGCGGGAAAGCGCCATTTGTACAAGCCCTGTGAATTCCATAAGTAGGGTCCGACTCGTTTTCAATCGCATTGGACCGCCTGTTTCCAGTTATGAGCCAGTTTTATTGAAATATATGGATGTAATAACGATGCTTACGTGATGCAGGAAGCAGGAGGGGTTCATCTCAGGGCATCACGATTGCTACTGTTTGATTCATTCTCATCGAGACCAAGAAAGCCTTCCACCACAGTAAGGCCCGTGGACAGAAAATTAAGAATGGATAAAGCGAAAACTTCCGGCTGGTTCTTCTTTATCTGTACAAGACCATCAACATTCAAATCACCTGCTAGTGTCGTACAGAAACACACGAGACGACTGTGCATTCTAGGGGGATTAATCTCGTAGTTCCACTCCTCAGTCCATACACAGATCGATGCAGTAACAAACACACACCGTACATGTACTGCGTCAGTTTATTTTGGATAACCTGGGAAAGGATAGGGCGCGTGCAGCGCAGTCGGAGGAGGCGCGACTGTCGCGTGCACCCGATACCAGGTTCGTGGTTCAAATTTCCCGCCCATGCCAACCAAGCCTTCCATCCCTCCGGGGTCGGTGAATTGGTACCAGACGTATCTGGGAAGAATAAGGCGCTGATTTGTTCATCGGCTGGCCACCGCAAGTCATTGTATGGCCAAATACGCATTCATGTCGCCTTCACGACAGCCCGTAGAAGTAGAATGCGCTGGCGCATCCCAGAAGGGATTGAGTAACGACGTCCTTTATCCTTATCCTTTATCCTAACCTGGAAAAGGTTTCTCAAAAGTAGCGTTGAGTACCTTCTAGTTATGTACAATGCTGTGCTTTGAACGTCAGCAACAACAATGCTAGACCATCATGACTCAATAACTAGTCACTATAGGAGGTCTTACGGAATAAGTTTGATGTTCTAAATTAGAAGTTATAGTGTAATACCAGTGCATGCTGCGCTTATCAAGAATTTTCAGCATGCTACCATCGGAACAGATTCCTGTTGAGTCCACATCACCTTCGTGTTCATACACCATTAGAAGAGACTCACTGGACGGTGATATTTTAGCCTACGCCAAGGTTGGCGACCAAGTTGTACATAGATGGAACTGCGACACAGGTTCGTGGCAGTACCTATATACATCAAAAGGAGTCCTGCGGTTTGCTTCACATATTCACCGCTTTATTTGAGCATTTGATGGGCTAATCTTATTTTTTGTACATGGACGAGCGCCCAGTGACATACATAGACATAAGAACAACCCAGAAACTATATCGAACAGTTTTAATAAATCAGCACAAACGGTTATAACAGCCGAAGAATAGACCCAACGCAAGAGCTCTTAGACGTAAAATATAGCTCGAATATTTTGACAAGCATGTAATTAGCCTACAATGCGATTGAGTGACGACGAAGGTAGCACCTGCTATGTGCTCTTATTTGGTAGCGTATTTTCGAATCGACGTCTTGGTCTCTCGGTCGTTCAAACACGCCCCTCCGAGATATGTTGGCAACGTCTGTATTCGTATCCGTCACGTGCCAGTTGCTCTCGGAAACAATTCTTATCCACACGGTGCTCCTTTGTTCAGAGTGATGCCCTGCCCAATCACGTTGAATCGAGTGAATAACTTCCAGCTTCTAAACAGAAAACAGTTTGAGCATTAGCGGACAATAAAGCTGAGTGGATGTAAAAATGAGGGTATAATGGACTCGATTAGCTCAATATGGAGAACATGCGTATATATTTAAAGCGCCTTTTTAGCTCAATATCGGTGAGCTATTATAAACAAAAAAGCAGCAACTCCAAACAAGAGCTGAGCTCGTACCATTTCCTGTTTGGGTTCCAGTCCTAACTGCTCCTCGACACCCTTCTACTGTATATACACTATTGCTACTTCTAACAAGAGCTTTTGCGAACACGGCCAACGAAAAACGATGGTACAGCACCGGACATGCCGCTGCGTCCAACAAGCACAAGCGGCGCCAAAGATGAGAAGCGGCGCAAATGGGCGCCGGAGAGCGCCGTTTTCCGCTCGCCACGCGCTGCGTCTGAGGCAAGTCTCGTTAGTGCGCGGCACCCTTAACTTCTGGACGTTAGACTGAATGAAGGAGCTTATCCATGCGTTCGCACGAGCATGGCCTACTGTTTGGAACTAACTTCCGGCATGGCGCGCGCTCTGAACAATGCATATACGCCCGGCAGAATCAATCGAGTGGGGGCGACAACCTGTAGAGCGAGCGACAGCTTGAACAGTGAGCGCATGGGAAGTTTTAACGAAAATTCTTAGCCTTCCTACTCAGGAATTGCTCTAAGACAGTCCAGCGAGCCTTTGGAGTGCGCCGTGCACAATGCATATAGGATCGAACCTGTCAATCGAGTGGGCCCGAAAGCTTGTAGAGTGTGAGTTTGAGGAGTTTCATCAGAAATCTCTAGCCGCCCTACTTAGGAATTGCTCTAAAACAGTCCAGCGAGTCTTTGGAGTGTGCCGTGCACAATGCATATACGATCGAACCTATCAATCGAGTGGGTGTGACAGCTTGTAGAGTGCGCGTTTAGGGAGTTTTATCACAAATCCCTAGCCGCCCTACTCAGGAGCTGCTCTAGGACTGTCCAGCTTGCATCTGGAGTGCGCCGTGAACAGTGCATATAGAATCGAACCTATCAATCGAGTGGGCGTGACCGCTCGCAAATTGCACGCGCAGGCGTGTTTGGGGCGTGTTTGTTTGGATAACTCTGTAAAGTGCGAACTCTTCCGGCTGCAGCTTGTGGATTTCGTAGTCAGTAAGAAGCTCTAGCAGCTCGCCAAAGCACAGCGATGTAGCCTTAGAACGGACAAAGTTACGGTAGTGCAAAAATGCAGGTCATGCTTGTACAACCAATTTTTTTCGATTTCAGTCGATCACTGCGGGGAGAGGCGATGAGCTGACGGCCTACAAATGCATAGGCTAACAGATCACTTAACCTAATTTAGAATACGGCGCTTACAGCTCTCCAGCTTCCTAACCTGCCTTACGAGGAAGGTCAAAGAGGTCACCGTGGAGTTTCTCAAAGCGACCTATATAGGGTTGTAGGGCGTTGTCTGGGAGGCACCATATTGGTTTCCAAATTTCCTGCGGACCTCTGGGTAGGTCAAAAATGGCAAAAAATGTACCGCTTCAACTGTGCGGGCCGATAACGCAAAACTGACGCCTGGAATACCCTTGTCGTGCCCACAAATAGTCCTGCAAAAGGTTTGGAGCTTCAATCATTGCTAGAACCTAGGAATCGATTAATTCCTAATTGAAGCGAGACGGCGCATTCACAGGAGGCGCGCGCCACTATGGCGCGAGCGACTGGATGGCCGAGTGGCTAGCGTGGCGGACTTGCGGGAGAAAGGTCGAGGGCTCTATTCCGGCGGTGTGGTTTCTGCATTGCTCGGCGCACATCTTTGCTTTTGCCGCCGTAAAGTGCTTTTCTGTCACGACTAGGTGTCATATTCGATTTTCAACCCTGATTTCAACCTTCTGTGATACGTTCCTGCCACTATAAGAAGGTTTGGTGCCGACCAGTGACCGCATTGAAGAAACGATCCACTAGCCTCCTGCAAAATCCATCATCCGGCGAATTCATGAACATGTGCTCCACTTCCGTCTGGATTTCAACTGCTTCTCAAGAGTTAATACTTTGAAGGTAATCATGAATCGCTTCGGACCAGCTCACTTGATGTTTAAATTTTTAAGGAAATTTTCAAGGCACCCGTCCTTGCAGGTGGTCAGTCAGACGCATAGGCAATTCTGCGCTCCGGTATTCCGAAGGTGCTTTGCATACGCGTGGGTGGCAGCTGGATATGTGGACACGCACCCGGGGGACTTCTCAACACCGGCGGACTACGCCTTCGATGAAGTGGCTGTCGACACGTCTTGCCAGGAAGCTTCCGGCTGCTCTTCCCTGGCATTTATCTGCTGCTGCTGGTGTCAGAAGCTGCTTTGTTTCGCGTGTTTCATAGAACATTACCACAACTGTTAAACAGTTTATTGCATATTCATTAGCGTGACTTGTGTTTTGAAGTAAAATCGTATCACAGAAGGTTGAAATCCGGGTTAGAAATCGAATATGACACCTAGTCGTGACAGAAAAGCACTTTACGGTGACAAAAACGCAAGATGTGCGCCCAGCAATGCAAAAACCACACCGCCGGATAGAAGCCTCGACCTCTCTTTCGCAAGTCCGCCACGCTAACCACTCGGCCATCCAGTCGCTGGCGCTCTGCTGCGCTCGCGCCTCCCGTGAATGCGCCGTCTCGCTTCAATTAGGAATTAATCAATTCCTAGGTTCTAGCAATGATTGAAGCTGCAAACCTTTTGCAGGACTATTTGTGGGCACGACAAGGGTATTCCAGGCGTCAGTTTTGCGTTATCTGCCCGCACTGAAGCGGTACAGTTTTTTGTCATTTTTGACCTACCCAGAGGTCCGCAGGAAATTTGGAAACCACTATGGTGCTTCCCAGACAACGCCCTACAACCCTATATAGGTCGCTTTGAGAAACTCCACGGTGACCTCTTTGACCTTCCTCGTAAGGCAGGTTAGGAAGCTGGAGAGCTGTAAGCGCCGTATTGTAAAGTAGGTTAAGTGGTCTGTTAGCCTATGCATTTGTAGGCCGTCAGCTCATCGCCTCTCCCCGCAGTGATCGACTGAAATCGAAAAAAATTGGTTGTACAAGCATGACCTGCATTTTTGCACTACCGTAACATTGTCCGTTCTAAGGCTACATCGCTGTGCTTTGGCGAGCTGCTAGAGCTCCTTACTGACTACAAAATCCACAAGCTGCAGACGGAAGGGATCACACTTGACAGAGCTATCGCTCTCCAAACACGTCCGCGCGTGCAACTTGCAAGCGGTCGCACCCACTCGATTGGTTCGTTTCTATATGCATTGTTCACGGCGCACTCCAGATGCAAGCTGGACAGTTTTGGAGCAATTCCTGAGTAGGAAGGCTAGGAACTTTCGTTAAAACTTCCCATGCGCTCACTGTTCAAGCTGTCGCTCGCTCTACAGGTTGTCGCCCCCACTCGATTGATTCTGCCGGGCCTATATGCATTGTTCAGAGCGCGCGCCATGCCGGAAGTTAGTTCCAAACAGTAGGACATGGTCGTGCGAACGCATGGATAAGCTCCTTCATTCAGTCTAACGTCCAGAAGTTGAGGGTGCCGCGCACCAACGCGACTTGCCTCAGACGCAGCGCGTGGCGAGCGGGAGACGGCGCTCTCCGGCGCCGCTTGCTCTTGTTGGACGCAGCGGCATGTCCGGTACTGTATTAACGAATGGGACGAGTGGTAGCACACTTACGTCCACTCCCGTTCAAGGTTCTGGAATCAGACTTTCCCGCTAAGCCAACCAAGTCGTCTATCACTCGGAGATCGGTAAATCGCTGCAGTGCTTGTTTGAAAAGGATGAAATACTGACTTGTCCATCTGGCTGGCCACCGGAAGTCGAAGTGTACAGGCCGAACACGCATTCGAATTGCCTAACTGACATTTCGTAGAAGTTGAATGCGTGGCACACCAAGGCATTGAATAAAACCGACCTTTACCGTTTATCCTTTATGTATGAATGCAGCTAAGATCGCGGCATGTTGTAGTGTTGAGTGGGAGCCATCATGAACGCTATCAGCTATCACTTTGTTAACAGATTAGCTCTGCCAACTGTGGGTTTCCATTTGGATCCCGCTCTGAGATGAGCTTCTCCAATTTTCGCCGACTTAGACAGTGTTGGGCAAATTTAACACAACTGAGAACATAAGAGAATCTCAGCCTGATGTCAGGACGAGGTGAGAAAAACAACAGATGTGGCTTCAATCGCTACTCAACATGGTTAGTCTTAAACGCGATCTGTCTCCGCCCGCCTTCTTTATTCCACCTATTCTACCGCATCGGGCGAGTGTAGCGCAGTCGGAGGAGGCGCGACTGTCGCGTGCACCCGATACCAGGTTCCTGGTTCGGATTTGCCGCCCAGGCAAACCAAGCCTTCCATCCCTCCGGGGTCGGTGAATTGGTACCAGACTTGTCTGGGAAGGATAAAGCGCGGACTTGTTCGTCGGCTGGCCACCGCAAGTCATTGTATGGCCAAATACGCATTCATGTCGCCTCCACGACATCCCGTAGAAGTAGAATGCGCTGGCGCATCCCAAAAGGGATTGAGTAACGCCGTCCTTTATCCTTTATTCTACCGCATCAGAAATGTGCCGTGAGCATAATTTTATTGCAAAAATCTCGTTAGCCTTTTTGAGGTTTCGTGTAATCTGACCTGTAGTTCCTATTTTGAGTACAACTCACTCGAAGTCTATAATATCAGTAACAGTGGTCTATAATAATTCACTCACTGCTTCCTGGAGGGGAATGGCACTAACAGAAGAAGCAGCAGAAGAAAGAAGAGCGCCTGAAAGAAGAAAACATTCATCTGCTAACATTTACACTTTCCCAAAACGATATGTATGACTTCTAAAGAAGCCAAACATTTTCAGAAATGTTTGGCATTCTTGTTCACAGCTGCACAGTTGAGGATGGACAAGGTCAAAAACAGACTATTGTCGACGAACATGGGTAAGGCAATTTTTCCCAAGTTTTATAAGATGTTATTTATTTCAGAAACACCATTTTTGCCTAGCGATTACAAATAAAAAATTGGTCAACAATATAGAACGTCGTCCACTTAATGTACTGCTTTCCAGTCGGCGAAAATACAACAAGACTATGTATTCAGCGCATCGTATATTAAAAGGCGTTTCCATTCCTCTATGGTAATTTTGGAAGCGCATAGCAAAGACTGGTTAATGTCATTAGCAATAAAGAAATTGATGCGAAAGGGCGCGAGGTAAGACTTCAATAGTTAATGTGACATTTCGTGCTGTCATTTCAGCGCTTTAAAGTTGCCGTGCTATGTTGTAACGCTCATTACCACGCCAAAGAGGTAGTCCTGTTAAGTCAGACCTTTTTCTCGAAATCAGTGTATTAGGGTAACCCAAAAATTAGGGTTAGGCCAGTCTGCATTTGACCAGTTATGGTATCGGATCTTCTAAAGTATCACATGCACTGCATTTATGCTTTGAAAGCCTCGGTTTCGCTGCAGTATAAGTATTTAGAGTGTTTAGGAAACATTGAAATATCAACGGTTTTATAAACATGTTTCTTCTTTGGTGTGAAAATGAAAATGCATGGTAAATGCAAAATAGGTGGCCCTAATCTGCCCAGAGAATTCGTGGAGACATTGACGAAGATAACGTGAAGGGGTAGCTTAGATAAATAGTCATAACATGCGTTACACTTCCCCTTATTCTCCTCTGAAGCCATCCATTTTAGATGTCATACGGACCGGCTGCTGTTGGGAGATCCTACCTACGTTGCAGACCTTAATATGGCCTATAGGGAGGGGTCGATATTCAAATTTGCCGATCGGAGTTCTGTGCGGTTTCGCTGTGAGATTCGCCTCTGTTTGAAGTTGGACGCAGGATGCGAGGGAATTACGGTAGGAATCTATTAGTCTCGAACTCGACATTTATTCGGTGGAAGCTTGACTTGGAGAAGGTACATGCTTAATTATGCGAAATTATGCATATGGTTTAGCCTCCCCTTTGCAACAGGAGCACACGTGATTCGAGAAGTTATCAGGAGCTTAATTACCATAATCATACGGTACGTTCTTGAAGCTGTTTGTAAGTCCTACTTTGTAAATTTCTCTACATCCTTCTAAAGATGGTGATGCTTTTATGCCAGACGAGCTTGTTAGATGGATTAGATTTTTTGAACGCTCTAGTGTTCCGGCCAGTTCGTGTCGGTCCATCTTTGGAGGCCCGAAGGTGTTTCCCTGGTTCAGTTCTGATATTTACCCGACCAGACGGCTCTTCGACCGTTCTTTTCAGAAGCCGTCCTGGATTAAAAAGCATCGTATGAGAAGAAGCCTTTTCAGCTGATCCATCGTTAACGCGAAGCGGCGCAGCTATCGTTGTTGTTGGTGAGCAATGCCGGAGGCATTTGCCGAGTGACCACGTAGATTTTCAGTGTGGCATATTGCGAATTGTACGGTGCTGCATTGGAAGCACCACAGTGGTTTCCAAGTTTCCTGCAGGTCTCTGGATAGGTCGAAGATGGCGAAGAACTGCAACATTGATTCGATCGACAACGTTCGAGCAGCGTCTATCCTAGTGGATACCGACGAACAGGAAAGGGAAGGGGTCGGGATATAAAGGGATGGGGTTGGGATTTCGACATCGGAGGTGGGAACATATACGGTTAGGAGCTACACTTCTGTTGCTTCCAATGTAGAATGCGTTCTGACTTCGGTCATATATAGCATTCTCGCACTGATCTTGTTTTTAAAAAATCTGTATTAGTAGATTGCGGTCGGAATCGGTGTACTCGTGTGGAGCTACCCACCTCACAACAGTCCAGTGGATTTGTTTAGAGAGCATGATCTTGATAAAAGATCATGATATTTATAAAAATATTAAATTTGCAAACGATTTTTCTTCTCAAAGGGGGAATTCGGAAATATGCCTTCATAATACATAGATGAGCAGGCGATGCTACTAACGAAATTTTTCAACGCCACCTTTACCTGCCGTAGTTTACCACAATACTAAAAACGAACGTCATATGTATGTATGTGAGCGGTTCCCAATGTGCCAACCTAGACAAAGTTTGAGCGATTTTTTATCTCTGGAACCATGAAAACACGGGTGTTGAGAAGACTTCTGCATAGAATGTCGAAGATGTTTGAAATCATGTGTTTGGTGGAATAAACACTTCTGATTCGTGTTCGCAAAGTCGATGGCATATGGGGAAACATTTCTAAAACTAGTACAATTCATAACAGTACGGCCTGGAGTAACTTCGCAATTCGAATGTGACCTCTTCAACTTCTTACAAAGGGTTGGAAACAGGTTCAAACGGTTGATACGATCCTAACGAAGTCAAAACGCATTCTACATTGACAAACGCGCAAGATTCGCGGCCTGCAGTAAATAAATTACTACATCGGAATCCAACCCCAACCTTTTTCCTACAAATCCGCAACCTGTTATTTACTCAGCCATCCTGTCACCTCTTGCACGGTGGGATACGGTGCGCACCCTGTAATATTCATTAGTTCACCCTGAACATCTCTACGATCACTTCACTGACCTCCATAATAAGAAGCCCGTCTCGAACTGGGTCTAGATGGGTATGTCATTATCACTATTAATGACACGCATGTCAGCATGTGGTAACGTTGGACTGCAGCGGAATCTTACGAAGACGATATTCATGAAGAACGGAAAAGTTTCTGATGCCCCTTTCTCTCTCGACGGAACGCACACCTCCGATTGCTCCAGCTCGTGTATCTAGGTCGGGAAGTCAAAACGGCGGACGACCTACTGCCGGAGCTGGGCAGGAGGAAACGATCGACTTGAGGAGCTTTCAAGAACGTCGAAGAGGTCGTGAAGAGGACGAAGAACGTCAGACTTCGTGCCCATCTGTTCTACTCCACTGTTCTTCTTGCCCTTACATACGCCTTAAAGACCTGGGCCATACGAGAAGGATGACAACGCGACAAGCGTCATGTAGTGTGGAAGTGAGGACGATGCTCAGAGTGACACAATTCACGCAAGTGAGAGAAGGCCTCGGGAGTTCCGAACCTCCTCGCATGGGTCAAGTCGTCGTCGGAAATTAGGTGGCCCGGCCACGTAATGCGCTTCGCAAACACCTGCTGGACGAGAGCCGTTACCGACTGGGTTCCGCAAGATGTCAAGAGAACACCAGGGTGCCCGTTAACACGTTGGTCGGACTTCTTTGTAGGATCCATTGGAGCATTCTGGTACGCGACAGGGACGAATGGAGATGCTGCTGGCGTCCGCTCGAGCAACTCGATGATCAAAGGGGAGGGAACGGGCGGGTAATGTCAGGATCGGCTCCTCTATATCCACAGTGCGGAGCGAATGATAAGAAGTCACTGATGATGCTTGGGCACTAAACCAATCTGCTTGGCGAACATATGGTTGAGGAGCGTAGAGGAGACAATATTAACGTGAAGGGCACAACTCTGACGTATGAGATGGATATCTCGTCTATAAAAGCGTTGGAATTTCCCTATACTTCTGCGGAAAATCCAGCTATTTGTAACTGAGATCAGTGTCCCTCGACCACTGGTGCTCCTTGCCTCTCTTTTCGCACAAATGGCTAAAGGGCGACTGCTGTTAATGCGTGTACGTCATACTTTCGATCCGAATGAATCATTTTCGGATATCCGATTCGGATATCCCGATCAGAACCATCCCAAAATCCGGGGTCCGCGAAATTAACGTTATCCGAATCATCCAATTATCCAAATATTCTCGATCGGATCCGATGTGTAGTGAGCATAACTACGACACCGGCACACGTGCTGTGACTAGTCTATTGCATCTTTTGTAGCCCGGAATAAGATGGACAGTAGTGGTCTATCTCTGTCACCATTTGGCCCACCAACGACGTCGTTCCGAGCTAAGATTGAGTCAGCGGGTGAATTTATCTCTCACATGTTGAGATATTCGTTTGCGACGAAGTATATAGACTGAAAAGCAGGACTGAGCAAGAATATGGTTATGTTAATACTAGATTTGAATGCTTGCAACACCTTCAAGCTGCCAAATGGCTCGAAACAATAGTGCGCTCAATAAAACTGGTCCTCCGAGAAAGTTCGTTTTGCACAACTGCATTTACGCATTGATTGAGCTATTTCTATCTACTCTTAACACTGAACTATTCTGAAGAGATCTGTGGATAAACGGTCAACGACAGCCCTTGGTGGAAGCGATGCCGATCTGTTCTCGCAGACGCTGGTAGTTCTGGACGAGGATTTCGGCGATCCTCAGCAACCTTCTGAAGGTGAGCGTAATCACGACGAGAAAACAACCCTGAAACGCGCCTGTTCATGTTTCTTATGCTTGACGAAAGTAAAAGCGACATTATCAAATGTTGTCTTTTATATCAGGTTGAGAGCGAAACCCTTTCCACTAGCTGGACTTCGAACCAGCATCGCTTTGCCCTCGGGTGTTGCGGCGGCGAGCCGACCTAACAATAACGCGTTACTACTCACAGAGGCTTATCATGGCTTCCATCTCGCTGAGCCCGGTATGATGGAGCTAGTGTTCCTTAGGGACGGGACAATTCCACCTTCCCTCCTACCCCCTTTTGACCTCGGTCACTTATGGAACACTCGATATGCGCTCCCATCCAGAATATCTTTACGATGATGTGTAGCGCATTTCGTATCCTAGCAGAATCGATTTAGAACAGGCCAAAGAGGGAAAGCAGATACCTCGCATTCGAAGCTCCTTCAGCGCGAAGGTGTTGATTGCAACTTGAATTTTCACTGAAACGTGCAGTTTCGGAGGAAAGCATTAGGAACACACCTAGTGATATTGCATATGCATGCAATCTTTACTCTTCATTCATGGGGTTAGCGATTAGCATGCAAGCATTTAACAATATAAGGCAAAGCATAGAAGTTAATGAGTGCTAGAAAACAGTAATTGACAGAAATGCTACTAAAAGGTGCAGTTGAAAGTCAAGGTCTTGACAGCTCAAAACACAATTACAATAATAATTTAGTTAACACCAATCTCTTTAGTGTATGCATAGTTGAGCAATAGATTTTTATTTTTTGTAAGCAG
Organism: Heligmosomoides polygyrus polygyrus; assembly: GCA_947396885.1. Taxonomy (NCBI): domain Eukaryota; kingdom Metazoa; phylum Nematoda; class Chromadorea; order Rhabditida; family Heligmosomidae; genus Heligmosomoides; species Heligmosomoides polygyrus. The sequence continues at coordinate 74,426,855 of OX377206.1, read as the reverse complement.
TAATTTGAGCTCTTGCAAGCCTTTCTATGTCAAAAACGAAGATCTCTATATGTGGCTCTTGCAGTAGGAGCAATTATTTACGAGGATTTTACCTGCGTGAATCTGAAAGAGCATCTTTAGCTTAGCAGTCTTTCTTCTGCATAGTATGCGTCTTATACTAAGCATTCTGCTTCTTTTCAGGCCCTCGAGTTCTTTCTAAAGCATTCTAAAGCACCTGATTTTCTTTTTGTGCGACTTTGTTTTGAACTCCTTCTACCAGGTCAATATCCTTTTTCCTGGAAGAATTGAGAACTTCTTCTATGCACGCGAAAGCGTTTCAGGATTTTTGCTTTTAGGAATTTTGATGAGATTATATTAGGTTGTCCAAAAAGTTTTCAGCGTTTTGAGTGCTTCACATTGAACTATCATAACTTTCTCAAATCTGATCGGGTTTAGTCGAGATAAGCACCGTTCGAATCAGCACACTATTGCCAACGGGGCGCCAGTCGACTTATTCCATCAGCGAGAAAATAGGTGGTCGAGATTCGACAAAATCCAAAGCGGTTTTGGCTTGGTCCTGATTGGTGAAGGTTTTACCAGCGAGAAAATTTGAAAGTGTTTGAAAAGGTGGTAGTCGGTTGGTGAGAGGTCTGGAGAACATGGCGGGCGAGGCAGAACTTCAACCCTTAACTCGTTCAATTTTCGAATAGTGGTTTGTGAAACGTGTGAGAGGACGTTATCATACAAAAGAATCGGGCTCTTCTGCTAACCAATACTGGCTGAAGTTGACGCAGTTTTCGGTGCATTTCGTCGATTTTCTTACAGTAGGGCTCTCCTGTCATCATTTGGCCTGGTGCCAAAAAGTTGTAATGGATCACACGAGCCGCCGACCACCACACAGTGACCGTCACCTTTTTTGGTGGAGGTTCGCCTTTGGAAAATGCGTAGGGGGTGCGTCGATATCCAACCACGTTTCCTGTTATCACGCAGAATCCACTTTTCATCACAAGTGATGATTCAATCCAAAAACGGGTCCGTTTGTTGCATAAAAGTGGAGAAGAACAAATCTCGAAACGTGACAATTCTTGCCGCTCACTCAGCTCGTGGAGCACCCACTATTCGAGCATTTTCATCTTCCCGAGGCGTTTCAAAGCATCCGCCACAGCAGTTTTACTGACATCTAGCTCTTCCGCGATCCGGCGAACCGTTTAGGATGGTTCAGCTCCCACCAATTCCTTCAACTCGTCGTCCAGGATTGTTCCATGTCGACCGCTACGGAGGTCACCTTCGAGGCTGAAATCTCCGGTCCAAAATTTACTGAACCACTGGCGTAGAGTGCTTTCTTCAACACTATTAGGCCCCCACACTTGGTTGATTTGTCCAGCTGTCTCGGCTGCGGTTTGTCCCAATTTGAAGTTAAAACAAAATATCGTTCGGAATTGCTCCTTCAACACACTTCAATAAGCCCTTCAAAAACAGAGATATAAAACACAGTTGAAACATAAATTATTCAGTCAGATAGCGCGAAAAATTCTTGCTACCAGACGTCCAGCGGCCTATGCGTCTACATAGATGCAGGTTTCGTTTCCAAACTCCGAAAATAGAATCCCTAGCTACAGTGGTTCTATGTAGTTTTCTTCTTCTTTGGACTTTCTGATCCAAATTATAGCGAAAAACGGCTTTCAAATAGTAAATCAGACAATTATGTAGGATCTCCAGTCCATGCGTTCGTTTTACGTCGTCCTCCGGATTCAGATCTCAACATCGATAACACGTCTTCTGAATTCGAACTTCTGTTGCTCGATGTCATGCCATGTCTTGTGAATCCAGATCCTCCTGGCAAGACGTCGGTGACACTTCTAAATGCAGCCCCTCGGGATACGGTGTCTCGAAAACGTATAGGAGGGACGGTAGACGCTAGCCCTGTTAACTGTAGTAGTAGGATAACCTGAGGTTCCTTGTTTTAATCCCAACAAAGTGGCAGCTCCTATTTATGACTCCAACTATCCATGTATACAAGAACAATTTGGATGGGGTGAGCGTTCAAATCTTTTTATTGTTCTGTATAATTTTACATCAACAGCCTATACTTTGCCCACAGTAGCTATTCATCTTTCAGTTCCTCACCTCTCACTAGAAGAACACGAATAATGTTCGTTTTGTGTATTAATTCGGTTTTCGAAACCTTCTCAAGGTCCTTGAAAAGTGTAAGCATCCATTTGTGTCACGTTTTTATATACCTTCAATCCAATTGTTAACAGAAGTAAGCATCCACGTTTCTGAAGACATACGTTGCAGAAGCCAAACTGTTTATCTCAGATTAATTTCTTTTTATTGTTATGCAAGCTTAACGATATGCCTTCCGATTTTTTGCGAAAGTCCATGCAAACACTGAAGACAGGAGATTGTTTTCAGTGCGGATCTTCCCTTCACAGCCTCTCTGCCTTCCTTATCACATCGTCATGTGGATTGGTGCTTCCGTGAGTGCTGGCATTGTGATTTCGTTAACGGTAGCTGCTATACAGTGCAGATCCGCTACTTGGGCATAGGTTTTCATTCCTGCACTGCCGAACCTAGGCAATTGATGGCGAAACGCGTCTTTGTTATGCTGGCTTTACGATGCATTCGTTTTTTGTCTGATTCTCTGTGAAGCCGGGTAGGCGTTCGGGGCCACCACGGCTTTATGTGCTTGCCACACTTTCATTGGTGAACTGCGATGAACAACCAATGGAAAATGTGACCCACCGGGACATTTACAGATGTCCGATCAATTGCTTTGTGTCCAGTTGGTGTGAATTATTGTTCCATTATCTTTTTGATTGCATGTAATTAGACACTGAATTTCGGGGTTGAAAAATTTCTGTGATGTACATTTCACCATTGCGTTCGATATGCGCTTGTATTGTAAATCGTTTCATCATATATTCTCTCCAAATTTTCCTTTCATTTTGATCCGTAGTATAATGTTCGCCAAGCTACATATGTAGCACCTACTCATTACTGGGTGCCACCATGTCGACATCGATAATAGGACATTGCCGTTATCACTATTGCATATTTTCTGATAATAGAAATGCGGAAGTAACAGGAGTCGACACAGCTAACTCGTAGAACTGTAAGAAAGACCTTTCACAATGATAAGATACCAAATAAGAGGCTCATAGTTCAAGGAATTCAGCTAGAAATGCTGGAAGAGCCGATGGCTTTTATCCTTCCTTCCATTGTTTTTTTTAAACGTCTTCGGATGCTTTGGTTTATAATAAATCCTTATTTAATAGTGGATTTTGTCCCAATTCAGAAAACGTGAAATGTTCTGCAAAAGGTCCAGGACAAGAGTTGAAATCTCCGTAGAGAATGAACAGCGGAACAGAACTATCTGGAAGGCGCGAGGCGTATCCAACCGCTGGGGCAGTATTTAATGTCAGACAAAATACCATAGACTCGATTCTCCTCCCTCAAGCTTGTCTTATTCGAATCACTAATATCACTGCGAAACCAATGCTCGTGTTGAAGCCGTTCGGAAGTGTTTACTACATCTTTCGCTGCGCCGTAAAGGCGTTGGAAATCTGTGTTTTCTGGTACAGGGCTTTCCATTGAATTATATGGCTCATTCAGTCCAACTGTTATCTGTTATTCCCAGAGAATGGTGGAGTTATTGTGATTACTACGTGAGTTGCTCGCTTGCTTTTATTTGTGCTCAACTGAATGTTACGCAGTATCGACTTTGTTGCCTCCACTGTTCTGTTTTTTACCATCATAGACAATGGAACCTCAGTCTGATGTAGCTCACCTCAGACGACTACATGAAGTTGAGAAGAGTAGAGGAGAACATTTTCTTGATGGAAGTTAGCTTCGTTTTGGACAATCCATAACCTGTCCAAAACGTACGGAGACACATTGAAGCGCGACAAGATCTACTCAGAGGTTCCAAATTACGCTTCAGCGGCTTCATCGTCTGTATTTGTGCCGCTAATGACGAAAATTAAATTAAATTAAATTAAACCCTGCAACAATACGGAGCATCAGGGCCGATAAGCCATGAGACTTTTGCCTCCACATTCTTTAAAACTTCGCGTCTACGATTAAGGGGTCAGTTAGTTTTTTCTACTAAAGAGTTGATTGCATCGCTAAGAAATGTGGCTAGTGCTGAGATATGAAATTACTTCTTATCTCCAGTGGCCCTCAAAGGAGCAAGGCTACGAAACGCTTATCTGGGGATGCAAAAAGGTGTATCTCGCTTTTTAAAGGCGTTTTGCAGTAAACGTAATTGTAGGCGTACTGGTGATCTACTAAATTGGGATCCAACTACATCTGCCGGCCTTATAAGCACACATAGATCAACTCCTGAGATCCCTTTTTGAATGTTGAACACTTCAGCCAGAAGAGTAAACCCAATTAAACCTTCAAGGACAAAACGAAAACCGCGGTACAGAGCGTGAGCTGTATTTCCTCTAAAAAGTGACAGCATGTCGGCTTCGCTGTGTACTCGTTTTTGAATGTTTCTAGCAAACGTGCGGAAACCCTGACTCTTTCCTGAACTTATTTCATATCGATTTGTATCTTTCGTGCGACAATAACACAACAACTTCTTCGCTATTTCCTGATGTCAACCCAAATAACAACTATACATATTTTGGGTGGTACAACAAACGATGGATATCTGCGAAATTGAGGCGTCTGCTGAGCGACATTTTTTCAAACTATTTATTGTTAGAGGTATTTATTACATGGATACCTATATGGATATGAAAGAGAAAAACACAGATACGCAATAACATAACAAAGAAAACACGAATTCATCTCGTGAGCATAAAAATGAAAACCGTGAACGGCGGAAATTCGCAAACTAACTTGAAGGATTTTTTTTTCAACGAATGGCATAAAGTCGTGCACAGAAATAGGTCGTAAGTTGTGCTTGCTCAGGCACACATAGTCAGAGCAGGCTGACCTATGAAGAAATGCGTTCTAACGAAAGTGCGGCCATATAATGGACTGCTGTGTCGGTGTCTCTGTTATTTATTCATTTATTTTTTCCTGCACCTGAATTGCGCTCGTTAAAAACAGAACAATAAGCATTGTCAATCCAGACTAACTTCAGAACAATTAAACTTGAGCAAAATAGAGATTAGACGTTTGGGAGTTTGGGTAGCACTATGAGCTGCAAGTAGATAAGAGAGCTTTCTTATGTAGCTGCTCAGCAGACGACTGAACAAAAATAGCGTACTCAAAAAACACGAAAGAGTTATATCTAGAACAATACTACGCCTAATTGTCTCAAATTGGTCAAACTTATTTAAATAAATAAATTTTGATATAGTTATAGTGTTATGAACTTGCGCCACAATTCAATATAGCTAGGGTGTGATTCGAAGTGGGCGTGGCAATCGCTGTCGAGCACCGTAACGAGAGGAGAGCACCAAGGAGTCCGGGCATTCAGAAGCTGCAGTTCGAAAAAATCATCATGTTCCATGTGAGCATTCACCATGCAATTACAATCTTGTCACGTATTTCACTTCTGCATGATATCATTGGGGCAATTTGAGGCAAATTTGGGGCAATTTGCATTTTTGCCCTATACAATGGCTTGCCATAGCCTGCCGATGAACATGCAAGTCCTTTCTTTTCTTTTCAGGCAAGTGTGGTGGGTGCTTACAGATCGCGGACGAGTGGAAGGCTCAGTTGTCCTAGGTAGGCCCGAACCAAGTATCTTGTCTTGGGGCGCAGGCGACAGCCGGCGTGTTTTTTTAAGGCGCCCAGGGAGGAGACATCAAGGTATTTATGTCACCTGAATCCCTGAGCTCGCCATCGGTTCGTCAAAAGCACAGATCAGTTCGGAGTCCGTGGTGACAAATTATTTTGTCAGATGCGTCAGTGAGATTCATCGTAACCTTGATAGAAGTTCGAGATTCTTCTAATTTGACGATTATTGCAACCTTTGTTAAGGGCGTTTAGAATTTTCTTTAAAATCACTTACAGCGAGTGATAGAAGGTCCTAGTTAGGTTCATAATCTAACGAGCACGCCTTATTGAAGCGTTAACATTCATCTGCCCGTAACATACACCCACGAGAGAAGCCTAAGATAAACTTCGTTCGATATTGATAAATTTGACAGATGCACACAGGTGGAGGCCATCAGTTGTTGAGGCAGGTTTGCTGCGCAGCACCTCACGTACACTTCATTTCATGTTTGAAGGATTGGAGAAGTTGCTTATGTGAACTTAAAAGCCAATCAGTTCTTTTAATTTTAGCGTTTAAGATGCTGCAATTAAATTTCAGATTTTCACTAAGAGAAGCGACGGCTGAGCACCCGGATGCGTTCCAGCTACACTAGCCCGTTCCTTCCTTCTATGTACATATTCTCTTCTCCTGCAGTTGAATGCTCGCTCTACATGTCGTTCTGTAAAGCTGCCCCTGTAGTTTTCCAGAAACTACATACCATATAATAACTGGTACCGAGCACGGTAGGCATTTATTCCAACTCGTTGCCCCATTGCGAATGATCGGCAAACGAACAGCGTTGCTCAGTTGTGGCTCAGATCCACTCATCTGAACTTCAAATTGAAGAAGAACCTGGAGTGCCCTACACTTTACCCTGATGCTAAATGTTCAACCACCAATCTTCAGAAGTGTAACCGCTTTGGAATGGGAGTACTCCAACCAGAGGGAGATAGCCGGCCGTTGTGATTCAAAGCTCACTTCCCTTTAGTATGAGGAGCTGAAGCCATGGTAATTGTGCGAAAGCAGTAGTACCAAAGACCATAGTACCCAAGATAAACTAGATAACAGTTCTTGCATGATCCAAAACAATTGGCAATCGCCTCTTAACAAGGTTATGAAAATTTGTTGTTCCATGTATTGATGAGCCACCCTGTATATCTATTAAATGCACTACACATACATAAATAGAGCAAAGAGCGAAAATCAGGCAAAATCAAGCAATCAGGCTTTGAAGTGCGCGCTCTTGACACTTCTCCACACGGTCTCAGCAACGACGGCACTCTAGGTTTACTATGTTGCTTAAGGAAAGCATCATATGCAGACTAATTAATTTGAAGCTACATGAGAACAAAAAAATCGAGCAAACAAACAAATGGTGTAAAAAATCTACCACAGCAGAATAAAAGCACGCTCTATTACGGTAGCACAGCACGCGTTTCAAAAGGAAGTTAGAGACTTTACGCTCGACGAATCCAAGGTTGAGAAAAGAATTTACTTTCATAGTAACTTTGAGGTTGACGAAAAAAGGGAAAATGGCTCTAACTGAGGTTTTGGTCCCACCGAATGCAATTTTAGAGGCACGCATGACGGACGGAACAAGCCTAAAAGATTTAAAATTGTGTTATTTTATAAGATTAAGATTTAAAACTATGCTAATTAACCCTTTCACGACATTGTCCGACGAGGTCGTCGGATACATTTTTGCCACGTGGGACAATGTGCGACGATGTCGTCGGACACCATCATAAAAATAGTTCATGGAAAATTATCAAGCATTTAATAGTACAATAATAATCACTGAGTCCACTAATATCTACGTTCATGATGACCGACGAGAAACTTCATTGGTTACTGATTTATCCATAGCTAAAAATATAGAATATAAAAATAAATACGCGCTAATAAATACACGCGCTGTCCCACTGCCCCACGTGACAGTCACGTGAGCGGCGTTAATGAACCGTAGGTTGGGATGCGCCACCCACTCTCATTCTACAAAACATTTGGAGGCAATGTGAATGCATAATTGGTCTGTACAATGACTTGAGGTGGCCAGCCAATGGACGACCCAGAATTTTATCCTTCCTTCCTGGACATGTCTGGTGCCAATCCACCGGAAGGATGAAAGGTCTGGTTGGCATAGGCGGGGTTGAATCGAAAATTTTGCTAAAAGTGCTGGTATCAGTGACCGTCTCATGCCTATATATGCTGAGTGCTGACTGGCCCATGAACTATCACGAATAACGCGCTCGACCAAACAGCTTGTGGTGGGATGGTGTTGCACCCTGCCCGTTAAGCAGATGCTGCGGGTTCGAGTATATCCTGACGCCAGAGTGTTGATTGTAACCAAACATCATTGTGACAGATTATTTCGAATAGGGGGTCCACGAATTCTTGAGCGAAAATCTCTCTTTAAATTGAGCAGGGTGAGTAAATTGTTCTGCACTTCGTCCAGAACTGTGGGAACTCTTTTTTGTGAGAGTTCAAAAAATGGTTTGAGAACTAATGCTCCAATGTGTTTCTAGTATATGCCCTTACCTCAAAGTGCTACTGGGGTGCTAATCACAATCTGACATTGGTGTCGGAATATCCCCTTTCTCATAACAGGTTAATGTAGATATGAATAAGTGAGGTTGAAGAGATCAGAAGCACAATTTTGACCAACTTTGTGCATGGGGTCGTTTAGGGCGCTGACCACGAATCTAGCATTCGATTTCGACTTAACATAAGAGAAAATCTCAATTTGTTATTACTCATTTTCAGCGAGCTTGAAAAAAGTATGTGATAGTTGTTACTACGCGTTCGTTTAAAAATGTGTTGGAAATGAGGATAAAGAGGGTCACTGACGTTAAATCACAAAATGTAAAATACCAGCGTTCATAGAAACGGAACCTGTGACCACCTCCCTGTAAAGCGAGAGCACGACCATGCGCCATCACCGCAACCCTCTGAGCTTCTAATGGCTGCGCTGATTGCGCTACGCTCCTTCCATTGCTTCATTAGCGTGCGCGACACGAAGTCGACAACGGAACTTTCGCTGGCCAGCACTCGGTTAGAATATCCGGTATATGTCGCGTAGGTGAGCAGCACTGGTGGGTGGGAACGCCTAAAGCAATCAGACCGCATGAAATGGGCATGCCATTCAGAGAGGGCATGCCCATTTCATGCGGTATCCATTTAGCAAATTTGGGCTACATATTTCTAATCAGCGTTCGAAGCTCTTTAACCTAGCATAGGTCTGTGTTAGAAGTTCCATGAGAAGGCATACCCTGGTTAGAGGCACCTTTTGGATGATCGTTGGCAGCCCTGGAAAATCTTAACCGTGTGTTTGTGTGACCGGATTTACACCTCTTTGCAAATTTCTTAAAAAGAAGTTTATTGATGTCAGGCTTATTATTATACAAAAAGCCTAAATCTCGCACTAAATGCCACCAATTGATAAGAAGCCCTGCAGTTCTATTTTTCGAAATAGTATTGGATGGAACTTTGAGTAACTGGACTGCTTTGTGTGGAGGTGGCGAAGCATGCGTTATGCTTACGGAGGTATTTTGTGCCTGTAGACTGAAGTCCTGCAGTAGCTGATCGACACTGCGACGAAAACCGCAACCCGAGCCCCAGGCGCCCTACCTGTCGCATTACCGTCTATCTGTTGGTGGTCCGCTTCCGCTTCGTCATTCTGCTGTGTGGGTGTGCGATCGCGAACCATACCGTGAGAGCAGGAGCGCCGTTATTAGCACTTTAGTCATTTATCGATTACCGGCCGATATTGTCCCAAAAATTAATGCTAGGCGGATTAGTGGCCCGGAGCCCGATTGAAACGGTGGGAGGTCGGTCTGCACAGACGCCGAGTGCAATTGCGGCATGTGCGCAGGGCGTGTGCGTGCGTGTGTGGCCAGTCCACTCCCGCCTGATAAAGGGCGGGATGAGCAAACAACTCACCTGCCCGCCCGGTGCGACCGGCGACGCCGTCGTCACCGGGTGGTTTCAGCTCAGCAGCGACCGGGTTCGAGACCAAGTCTCACCTTCCGTGGCAGAGTCTGTGTGCTGACTCACCTTCCACTTGGGCGACGGAGGTTCATCGACCTTGCCGGCGTGTATGGATGGTATTGCCCCTGAGACCGTTACCAAGTCACTGAACGTTTCGTGAGCTTTCACATTGATTACAAAGCAAACATTGATGAGCAATCATCTGGCGCTCTGCACGGGCAGCATCAAGACTCCAAATTCCAATGTTCTAATCGTCCTCGTCACCTCCTTGCCAAGTGCTGAGATTGCAATGCTGCCTTTTGACCAATCGTTCACATGACTTCTACTGGCGCCTGTCTATTGAAGATGCCGCTTGTGGTGCTTCCTGTATTGGCCTGCTCAGGAAGCGCTAATTTCACTTTCACAGTAGCTCGCGTCTGGATATGGGCAGTATGACGATGGAATATAGAAATTCATCACGCTGTTGCCATGCGTTCCATGCCATAATTGACCGAGCTTGACAGGGATAAACAGCAATAAATAGCAAATACAGGGATCCCTTGTTTGAGTTCAATCATGGAATTATGGACTCATAGGCAACTTCGAATATTAGGTTAGCCCACAAATAATGCCAGACATAACCCAGAACGTTTAAAATAGAATATTTCGTTCAAAAACCAGTTTTTATCTCTAAACGAAAACTCAAAAATCCACGTCCGATTTTGCTGAAAACACTTTCCTTCTAAGTATGTGTTCTTTTCCGTGTAAGCATTGCAATAGAGAAATTCAACACGCATGCTCCGCTGTTTGGCGAAGGGAGGAAATCTAGGATGTGGCCAATTTTGACAAAGGTGCGCTAGCTGAGTCCTGTAGACCACTATTCGCGCTCGTTCTCGCTCTCCTATAAGGAACAGCATCTCTTATCCATATACAACATTTTGTTGGAGGCAGACGTCTACTTCCAAAAAATACACACCACTCGTTCCATACTATGTACATGGAGTTGTGCTCCTGCTTCATTAACTGTTTCATGAGTTGCCTGGCGTCCCGCCCGGCAACACATTGCAGGCGCCAGCAACTCCAAGTAACCCATCCGTCTCCCTCGTCTGCCATAGAAGCCCATCTAATCGTTTTCGTCCGTGATACCGCCTGGTCTTTTAGTATGGACTCTTTTGAAGAAATGTGGCATTTGGGGTCTCTTTCCGCACTTTCCAGATGTTGTTATGGGGACTCATTATGCGATGGGCCAACTTATGTATTTTGCTGACTTGACCGATTTAGGAGCGTATTTGCTCGCGTTTTCCTGTGAAGTTTAGGACATGAGGCTTTTTTTCTCTGTGCTGCAGAAATTATCGAGGACTCTACGTACAGAATGAGTTCGAGAGTGTACTGTGTTATTGTGTTAGGAAATACTTGGCTACAATTTTTCAAAAAAAACCTCGCATGTTTTTTGTTCCCCTCGATGACACATTTTGTGATGCGGCGCTTACTAAACTTGACTTGCATTTTCGTTTTCTACTTATTTTCGTATTTTAAACTGGTGTCATGTGCTGCTGTAAGTATTCTTCTAATCCTAGCCTTCCTAATCTCAATCTTTGTGTATGCTGCTGAGAAGAGCTTCAAAAATGCGCCAAAATAATAAGAACTTGTGTCGATTCTTTGAACTCTAGCATTTGTGAAATTGAAAAAGTCCATGTAGGTTGAAGGTGTTCATGTGGGAATTACGTCTCTTTAGCTCTTAGATACTCCTATTCAGTTCTTTCCTTACGGTTGATTTCTTATTAAGAAAACGTTAGCCTCTGATTATCGTTCTAGATTTTTCGCTCTCGTATTTGCCGAAAAATGTTGTCTTGACTTGAATGAAGGTCATTTCAGCTTAGTCAGTTTGTTTCTGCTGAAATAACTGATTAAGGATTATTGTTGAGCACACTAGGAGACCAATTATTGCCTATTCCAAGTGCTTCAACAACTTGACGACGTCTTGAACTTGCCAGCAATTTTATAACTCCATTTCATGCCTTCGTTACTAATCTGGATGGATGTAGGTTGTTGCTGGAAGTAGCCTTGTTTTTCATAATCTATTGATTTTCATTAGGCAATAAAAGTTATATACTTCTGTGACCGTCTGATTTAGCTAATTAATTTGATCATTCTTCGTGTACGACGATACAGTTAGAGTGTGACATGTTTGCCGTCTTGTTTTTACTCGCTCTTCTGCTCGAGTGGCACATTTTGGATGTCGTTGATGTAAATCCTGTTTCCAGCCTGATGAATTTTGAGTTTCTGCAAACGCTTCACGGTTTCATCAACTTGCTGCAAGTGGTTCGTTGCTTAATCTACAATTCATTAACATTTCATACATTCGTACAGTTCTACTCAGCATAAAGCAAAAATGAAGCATACGATTGCCTTCGCTACCGAACTTCTGAGTAAGTCTCGGCGGAAAGCTATCCTTATTATAGGAGCTACGCATTGTGTTGCCACTGCTACAGATCAACTGGTAACTTTCGATTTTCCACCTTGTAAACATAATGCTAACATAATGCGTGTGATGTGAGCAGGAAAAGAATGAGTACATATGTCTGGGAGAACAAAACCTTGACTTCTTGTTGTCTATTGTTATTATCATTTAATCCTAGTGAACAATTGACGGGCATTGAGATGGCCCCTACGGTGTACTTCGAAGAAGCGGTACGCGTGGCACGGTCCAAAGGATTAACTTGAACAGCGTCACCAACTGGGCGCATTCGGATAAATTTGGCTTCACTTAATTCGAAACTGTCGTCTCATCTGAATCTTATTTGGTTCCGAGCTTGCAACAGTTGCATAAATCTGCGATTTGCACAATTCTTAATCCACCCGTTCAAAACATCAGAAGCCCACGACTTTTTTACGGATTGTGCGAGTTGAACATCATCATTTTCTATGATATTATATTTCCTCGAGAACAAGGGGCATTTTCATACACTAATCTCTTTCGGACTCCGTATATTTTCAAGTTAACCAAGGTTTCCACCCATTAAAGTGTAGATGAAGCACTGGTCTCATCTGCTGAATGGCAAATGTCGCAGATTAGCTCGAGCAACTACGCAAACTGAATTCGTAGCTTAGCTAGCATTTTGTTGATTTGATCAAGAAAGTTTCGACGATGGAAAACAGCATAGGAGTGACGGAATAGTGCTCTTGTGTTGGGCATCAGGGAGGGAACAACCACCGTTTTGTGAATATCTGTCCTTCAGCATGCCTAACTCTTTTGTTTATTCCATCTTCTAAAAGAACTTGTCACAACTATAAAATGTACTAAGTAAATTTTTTTCTTTGGAGCATGTTGACTTTAGTAATTGGTAGCAAAGATCCTGCCTCCTCCACCCCCCCCCCCCCCCAAATATGTTTTTTTTTTACAAAAATGATAGCTAGCAAGATGTTCTCTAGCTACTACATATTTGTCTTCCATACGGAATGAAACTTTTACTAGGACCGCTGCAATGTATTGTTTTGGACTTAAACATTATACATATATTACCCATATCTAAGGATGTTTCCGTGAGAATATAGTTTACGCGGGGCGTGGTACATACCGATATAACTAAACTGAAATAAATGCCAAGGGAGATTCGGTACTAAGCGGGCTAGCGGTGCCCATCGCACCCCGTCTCACCGACAGGGTATTTGAAAACGCTTAATTTAGACCAGCCAGACCCCTGAGTTCCTTCTCCTGCGCAGTGCTGTGCTCCGGTCCGTTGATGCGGAGGAGAGCACAGCAACCGTGTTTATGTGAGTGTCCTGCAATCCTGATGGGGCACCATCCCGCTAAGTACCGAGGATTACCTAATTTTTTGATATGTGCAGTATCTGCGGCTTAAGTGTTCTCCGTTCAACTGCTATTTCAGTCGAGCGCAATCCATATACCTGCGTCATCCAATATCCCCAACTGCACAGCGAATTGCTTTTGCACGACATATAATCAGTGTTTCGACAAACAGCGCAGTTCCGCCATGTGTGCTTTCCTGCCGGCCGTTCACACATCAAGTTCAACATGGGATATAGAAGCACACGTGCTAACGGTACTAAAACAGAATAGCTTTAAAAATTTCGCACTATTTGAATGGTCGTTCTATTCACAGGGGCGCCAAAAATATGTACGTGCACAATTTTTCATTTCACCATGCTGAAAATTTTACAAACCTAATTGCGGCCAATAGCTTAATAATTGCTACTTGCCGATAACATTTAGTGCAAGATATATCGCCGCACTTCGAAATGATCTTTTGTGATTTATTGTTCGGCGAAGGTCTTCAGGCGTGATGCATCAGAGTCTGCTGTGACTGCGCAATAACGCCTTTACTTAAAATCCTCTTCCTTAGCACATCTACAAGTCGGCATTCTTTAGAGCGAGACTTGCTCTATAATCTGACTATAAAACAAGGTGATTTTCCTGATCGAGCTAAGTACCACAGCATGGCTACCTAGCACTTAATTGCAATGAAGCCAGGTTGAGCACATAAATTTCACTCTCAACCTAAAAATCAGTGCTGCGCCTTGTTGAAAGAATAACGAAGAGTTTGAATAAAAAGCAGTTTCCTTTTCTTGTTCACTGGAATTTCTTCACTACAGTGTGCATACTCATCTTTGTTTTCCTTAGTTTCATCATATTAATAAAAACCCATGGTGGTTTTTTTCCTGAAATTTTGATTTTGAAAGCAAACTGGAAACGTCTTCACTCCCACTCATCGTTTCAGCAGTTGTAGCTTAATATGCACCATGTTCATCTTGAATGGTAGAAGCCCTTTCGGCTGCATATAACATTTTCTCCAACAAAACAACAGCACGATAACGTGCCAGATTTCCGCTCTTGTTTTCCTTCTTCTTGAGCTCTGTAATATAAGCAGCTGTAAGAAGGTGAAAGTATTTGATTACACAATACTACTTGTTATACATGGAATGTGTCGTGGTGTGGGTTATTCTAAGCTTTTTTATAGCATTCCCTGATCATCTTATGGGGTGGTGTGCCGACTGATGTTCTTTCTCCGGTGTTGACGGTCAAAGCAGCAAACGCTACAAATAGCCTAAATAAAACTACTGAATGGCTACACTTCAAAATGCTAATAGCTATATTTATTAATTTTGAAGGTCATTTGCTGCTGCTTAAGAAGCAGGACTGTAAAGTTTATTTCTTTCTTTCAAAATTAGGTTCCCTCCATTTATTGCGCTCAACTGTTGAACTGCCTTTGAATGTAATTATATGTAGGCAAAAACAGGCATCATGCGTGATGACGTATTTCCTTGCTGTTTTTTCTTATCAAAATCTCAAAACTCAAGGGAGTCCTAGAACTGGGGTGCCGAGGATAGCACAACATGCTGCCTTGGGACGTAGTACATTGAGGAAATCCGCGCCAACGAGGGAATGCCCCCCCCCCTAACTCGCATAGCGCCCAAAAATAATGTGGATAGAAGAGAAGAGGCCAAGGTTGGGAATTGCCTTGAGTCAAAAAGTGATTTCCTCGTTACCATATCCACTCTCGGCTAGGATGTACGGCCACGAAGGGATTATGTGAAGAAGGAGGAATGGTCGCGGGTGACACCATATTGCATATCTGGCGTGTGCATTGGTTATGCAAGACCTTTCCAACAGAAAATTCATCGTTTTACGTCTTGCTGCGAACACTATGTAGTACCACCTCAACAGACGCCGGGGATGGAGCAATCTTGGTTGATCTGAGTGCAGAACAGGGGTGTGCGTAATTACGATTTACGATTTTCCGATTTACGGCGATTTTTTTTTCGATTTACGACTTACGACATTTTGGGTTGTAAATCGTAATTTTCCGTTAATGTGATCTCTAATCTTCAACGGTTGTTCACATGATGTCGCGCAACACAACTTGTGACGACGGACCCACGTTTGGAGACTGTGCGTCTTGGTGTGAGTAAATAGGGTATAAAGTGCTATGTAATCAAAACTTATGACATATGTCAAGGTCAGAGCCATTTTGGTCCTTTTAGTGTACTGTTTAGGGATGTGATTGAAGATATCACCCTAAGCACATCATTTAGAACATTGTGCCCTGGCGGGATGGGAGCGGTCGTTCCAAAATCAGCGGAGGGTAACACAAGCGAATAGAGGCAAATAGTGGTGCAATATTTTGAAGTATTGAAGGGGCAAACGATGCAATACCACGCGCTGAGATTTGGCAGATCTTGTCGAACGCCGATCTTTCGTTTCGTAAACATTGAAAAACCTTAAAAGCCGAAAAATGCCTTTGCTACAAGCTCTCCGCATCTAACGGAGCTTCTGGAATCAGGTACATCGCCACTCAGCTATTGCTACGAACCCTATAATTAATCAATAAACGTTAAACTAGCTTCATGTGACCGTTTCCCTACCACCGTCCACTATTATGTTTCAAATGAATTTTTTCAATTCGAATCAAAATTCTAATTGCAGTGTTCCCAGCTCGAACTGGACTTTATTTAATTCAAATCAAGCACATTCCAAAGGTTTAGACGTCTATGGAACCAAAGCGTGCAGGTGTGAGAATGTCACGCATTAAGCATCCATTAAAAAAGCATCTTACAGACATTAGAGGTTGTCCAAAAATGTGCTTGCACAGTCTTAATCCTACCCGTCTGCAACTGCGACGTTATTGACTTATTTCAAAATGCAGAAAAGACGAGACATTTTGCTGTGCTAGATGAAAGGATTGCGCCGTGCGCTCGCTCAGTGCGCGACGTTTGCCTGATTGCTAATGCAATGGCTGTTCTCGTCAGTTGATCTACTGTCACATTAATCTTTTCTGACTTTTTGTCTCGATAGTGACTTGTTGTTGCTTCGGCGTAGATTTCCACTAAAGCTAAACGCGAAATAAAAAGATGGGAACTTGCCTTTTTTGGATACCATATTTATTTATTTATTTATTTATTTATTTATTTATTTATTTATTTCAAGGCATAGAACATAGTCTAGCGTAAGCGAACATAGCAATACAAAGAGAACAAACGAGCAAACTCCTGTCTAAAAATAGGAATAGTAATGGCAATTACGCAACCGTTAACAGAGAAATCACTAGATCATAATCTTGGAGTTCAACAAACAATAGGACGTTTACAGGCTTGCACAGACAGCTCCTCCAGATCTGCATACTTCCCAATCAACAAATTGAATTCCTTAAGAATCCTGTAGGTCAGAAAGTCAGATCTTATTCGTGACTTAGCAATCGGAACTCGAAGCTTAAGCTTTCCTCTAACGGTCCTCGTCAGCACATCTCCAAAAAAGATAACTGGGTCACGTTACCAGAAAGTATTTTGTACATCATGACCAGGTCTGAGATTTTCCTCCTATTTTCCAGTGAAGGAAGACGAAAGCGAACAGAACGTTCCTGACCACGCGGTATCAAACTATAATCCACCGAGAAACACCTCATCATAAGCTTTCTAGTAAAATTGTTTTGTACGCTCTCTAAAAGGTCGATGTCCCTCTTTTTCGTCGGATTGAACACGACTATTCCAGATTCCACAACTGGAGGAACGTAGGTTTTGTAAGCTCTTAAGTAGACCTCTGGTAGGTTTGATTTCAGAAGTTTGAAAAGATTGTAAATGCGACAGTTAGCTTTATTCACCAAGAGCCTGCAATGACTGGAGAAGGACAGGTTACTCGTGATAAGGAAGCCTAAATCACGAGCTTCTTGGACTTCCTTTAAAACTTTGTCATTGATCCTATATGACGGCACCGTAGTATGGCCTCTAGACCCGATCGTCAGAAAGTGAGCCTTCTCAGAGGCGATTGGTAGTTCCCATTTTACTGCCCAACAACTGATGAAATCAATTGCTGACTGAAGGCAGTTAGAATCTCCGTCGTGCTCAATTTAAGATCTCTTTCAAGATATAATTTCTAAATCAACTACTTGTCTATGTTTTTTGCGGCGTAATATTTAATTTGAACGTTGTTCACTTGATTTTGGAGATATCCAGTAGTTAAAAATTCTTAGTCTTAAGCATAGCGATACAAATTTAGTAAATATTGACTCACTTTTCATAACCGATAACAAGTAAAACGTCTAAAAATTTAGTTGTGTCTCGCTGCCAAGTCAAGCAGCTTCTACGATTTACGCTTTACGATTTACGATTTACAGCGTTTTTTTTTTTCATGATTACGATTTACGATTTGCGAAATTTCGGATTTCTTTTACGTGCACCCCTTGTGCAAAATCAAGACGATTGAGTAGGAATGGAAGAATAATGGATGTAGAAAGAATAAAGGGCGGCGATAATCAGTCCCTCTCGGGATGCGCCGCGCACTCTACTTCGACGGCATGTCGTTTAGGCGATTTGAATGCCTATTTGGCCTATTACCTATTAGCCAATCATGAACAGGTAGATGGCTTGGATGGTCTGGGAGGAAACTACTAACCAGGAATCTAGAATCGGGTATAGCCGACAGCCGGTAATCCGACTGCGCCGCCACTCGCCCGGAGTGGCGAAATACAATCTAAAACTCTCTGATTAGGCAAAGAACTTAGCAAGGAGAGCAAAAACCACAAATTTCGGCTTAGTTTATTTATTTGTTTATTTATGAATACGTCAAAGGACGCGCCACATAAGGGAAAAACAGAAACAACAGCAGAAAGCAGACGAACGATCACAGCTAATCTTGGCGGATTTTCCATGGAAACAAGCGTCGTCCACCTATCAGTAAGTAAATACTGACAACAAGAACTCCAAAAAAACGAGAAAAAGGGAAGGTGCTTAGTGCGGAAGAAAGGGTAGGAAGGTAAAAAAATAAGCGCCTGATTTTTAAAGACCTGAGCGGAGTTTAAGGCCTCCGTTAGAAGTTGGTACATAGGCAGCCGGTTTAAATAAATTAGATAAACCAGCCGTTGATGGGCAGCGCGTATATCGGCGAGGGCCAACGAAGAGCATGTCCCCAGACAGTCCTATAAAGTAGGCTTTCAATAGTATGTGAACAATTCCAAGCGGACCATAGTATGTATTGGAACATGACACCTGTGGCCCTATGGAACGCCTTACGCAAGTTACCTAGCACGTAAGTTCAAAATAGCTTAGTTGAAGATATTTGCCATGAAATTCTGGAGACGCAAAAGGGTGGACTAGCAACCGAAACAGCAGGTGGTCCTGATCTTATGTCGAGCACGAGTCGACCTTCAATTCGCTTTGCATAAAGGCCTATCAAAAGAAGTCGGTATCGGGAAAGAAAGGTAGCTTGCAGGTAATTTGTGTAGCTAATTGCCCTAGGGCAGTGTGCATCGAAAAAGTTTCAGTTGCTTTTGGTGACTCCTTAATCCAAGGCCTATTACTAGTCGTCCCCACTGATTTTTTTGCCCAGGCATCGCATCATAAGTCGTCGGCGTTGTAGACTATAACAATGCTTGACTGTTCTTGCATTGCTGCTATTTGCAATTACATTACCGCTTAAAAAGTGGAAACCACGTTGCCCGGAATGTGTAGTTTTCCATTTTGAAGGCAGTCTCCCATCTTCTTCTTTATCAATTTTTTCGTTCTACCTAAGCAAACTACGAATGCTGACCTTTTGTTCACGTTCTCCTGCCATGTCCGCTTGTGCTCGTGCACTTGCCCTTCTTCTGTTGATATCACTGTAGTGAAACGCATGTAAGTACGAAAAGTAGCGTTGTCTGTTTCGCCAATTTCGCTGCCGCGTGCAGTTCACTTTTAGGACTCGATAATCGATACAAACAATGTTATCTCTTTTAATTACAGGCTTAAATGAGACCAAGAAATTGACCTTTTGTGGCGCTTTTTGAAGCCTCTCTTGCACTCCGCTTCCGGGTTCAGTTGAGACTTTTACGACCGCTGCAAGCACTGATGACTGGCGCCAATGTGAAGGCGTCACATGTCCATTAGGTGAACTGGTGTACATTAGCATAGATCCACCCTACAGACCACACCACACGGCATGTTGTACAGCAGTGCAGATTTAGTGCGGGCGCATCGAATACTCATCTGGTATATTGAAATGCCGATGAGATCGATGAGACTTACAACCAACTACACTACAGCATCAGAGTTTTTAGCCCCACCGTAAAATTCGCCACCACCAGGTTTTCTTGAATTTTACATTTATTTATGTATTTATTTATTTATTTATTTATTTATTTATTTATTTATTCTCTACATTGATAATCATGCAAAAGAAAAAAACAAAGCAAACGGTTTTCCAAACAAGTTGAGGCCGCCGTCAACAGTCAAAACAACACAAGCAACAAAAATATAGCTAGTGACGTAAAACTACTAAACTGCATCCTGATGATATCGGTCAAGAAGTATTTTATATTGCCCTATAGAGTTTGGTGAGATATGTTTCTTTGATAATTTCAAAAACTCAGAGCTAGCACAACGAGTGAAAAACTGAGATCTCATATTGCTTTTTGGTCCGGGAAAATGGATCCTCCACTGACCACCCCTTGTGTTCGATGAAGAAAAGGTATAGAACTCCTGTAAAGGAGTACGAGTAAGACCATTTATCTGTGGAAACTAATCTACACCAACAAAAAGATGTTGACTGGAGGCTTGCAGACAAGAACGATTGCGACCTATGATAGGCACTATTATAAACATCATTAATCCGCCGTGAACTTCAACATCAAAAAATCACCTACAATGCTTGGATCAGCTTCTAACCCATCGAGCTTTGGTCAGTTGCGTACCAGTAAGGTTGTTGGGATTCTTAAAAGACTTATGGATTGCACAAACTAACCTGCCCAAACTTACCTAGGTGTTAGTGTTACGTTTGTACCAAAGAGGAAACTTTATTAAAGTGGATCTACAGTGTGTCTCAAAAAAGTTGCATACACTGTTTGAAACCCGATAACATCGTACACAGCTAAGGTACTAAAGAAATTGAATTCTCATATGAAAGCTTAAGAAAATAGAAATTTTCTGACATATGAGCGGTATGGAATGCGCCGTGCACTCGTGAAATTTTGGATTTTACACACGATTGATTGTGTTTCGCTCGGTTACTTGTTATAATTTCTTCACAAATTGGTCGTTTTGTTTGATTTGCGTTTATTTTATGGCTTGAAACTTGAAAACCACTGCGGAAAATGCAGGGCGTCCTGAAAAATGCAGGTTCTGTTTGAAAAGTTCTAACATTGCTGTTAATGAAGCTTTTGAAGATGTTTGAGAGTCATGTAAAAGCACAGGGTAACGAGATTTGTGAGCGTGTAAACAGTCAAGATTGCTCCGTGTCCTCGCTTGAAACCTTCCATTTCAAACTCGATTGATTGTGCATGGGCTGAATGCTTGCTACAATCTTGTTAGTATTTGGCCACATTAGCATGTGCTATGCCTCTTTTAAATGTAACAATAACACCTAGGTAAGTAAGTTCGGGTAGGTTAGTTTTTACATTCCATCAACTTTTTAGAACCCAGCAACCTTACTGGGTACACAACTGACCAAATGGAGCAGCCCGATGGGTTAGAAGCTGATCCAAGCTTTGAAGGTGATTTTTTTGAAGTTCACGGAGGATTAGTGTTGTTTATAATAGTGATTATCATAAGTTGCAATCTTTCCTGTCTGCAAGCTTCCAGTAAACATATTTTTGTCGGCGTAGATTAGTTTCCACAAAAACATCACAAGTTTGTAAAAAATCCAAAGAAAGATGGAAGTTCTCATGAAAAAATCTTATTTATTGATTTACTTGTTTGATGCATACATTCGTCTAGGAGTGATCACAAGTGTCTAGATTCTCGACTTACCGGAAGTAGAAAGCATCGTAATCATCAGTACTCACGTTTCTTTTAAGCATTCATTCAAAACCGCCGACGACTGCTAAAGCAGCAAGAGCTTGACCCACCACCAGGTGGCCGCAGTTCCTCATACATTGAAGGGTAACCTGCCGGAACTTCGGAACATTATGCTGACATCTCATGTAAATCGGCAGGTCGGGTGGAGTCGGCGAGTAGATGGCAAGCCTTCGAAGTCGCAACCGCATTGAGAACAAGATGTCTCTGCCTTCCGATGAGTGGGAGGGAGACCGCATGCGGCAGCCCTGATCCCTGAAGAACGGATGAATCCATGCGTGCAGAGAAATTCAAGTAGGACTAATGTATGGCAAGCAGCAATAAATGGCTTCTAGAAAACTTCAAGAACTCGGAAAAGGCTAAGCGATATTGTAAGAAAGAAAGTCACGGCAGGAAAAAAAAGAAGGAGCAAACAGAAGGAAGAGAACAACGAACAGAGAGAAAGCCTTGAATTCCTCGGTGCCCTGTAGCTTTGGAAATAGTGAAGCACACAATAGGGGAATGTACGATGAAGCCTCTGTATGTATTGCGGAAAGTCTCAAAAGGATGATGGTAAATCAGAACTTTCATGGTTATTTTGATAACAGCCTACTATGATCGAGCTTGATGATTTGACTCTTAAAGCCTTTGCTGCTGATGTTCCCAAAGAGTGCTGCCAGAAATTGCTGGATTCACCTTGCACACCTCACGAACACGTTATTGAACGAACATATGTTGTACTTTCATGGTGAATTTTCAGCGAAATATGTTAAGCTCATTAACTTCTCATCAACTAGTCACATTACCTGGCTTAGGTCCAATACCTGATTGTGGGTAGTTTCACCCCTCAGAAGAACACGAAAAGACAATGCTAAATATAAGTCTAGCCGCCTCCCCTCTAACGTCATCGTCTCGCAGACGGTCTCTATACCTTTTCTGAGTCACCATCGAAACCTGCTCGAATAGGCATCATCATGTCCCTAGGAAAGTCTTGCTGAAGTAACTGTGCAGCGGTTGGACTATCACCGTGCACGCCTCATCGCCTCGCCTCTAAAACTTAATCTGCCCCAAATCTATTCGGACTATTATAAATTCTACTGGTGAGCTATGTAAATCCAGGAAGAAAGAGCAAAAACATTGGCTTCTTTTTTCAAAACAGTCTGTAAGAAGCATGATAATAGTGAAGCGTCCTGTCAATCGTTTACACTTTCTAAGCTAGCTACGAAAGAATTAGTGGTGTTCCACAAGGAACCTGCCTTGGTCCATTAATGTTGTTGATATGCATTAACGATATGCCAAGCAGTTTACCTCACGGTGTACCATCACTGTACCATTTATGCAGACGATTCTAAACTATGCTCTATAAATGATCACAAAATTCTTCAACAAGGGTTAGATTCTGTAACGGCATGGTCTACAAAATGGCTACTAGACATTTCCCTAGAAAAAACAAATGTCATGCTCATTAGGCGCCATCACCCCAAAAACTGCTTCCATCTAGCAGGATGCAAGCTGCACACTTCAAATTCTATTCGTGACTTAGGTTGTGCACTTCGACCAACTAGCTTTTGATGAACATATTGAAAAACTGTTGCTGCAGCTCCTGCTAAATTCAACTGTATATAACGAGCATTTCAAACTCGCAATATGGCAGCATTACTCAAACTTTTTTCTGCATACGTAAGGCCTCTTTTGGAGTACTGTGCACCTGTATGGTCCCCATTAAAGCAGAATTATATCAGCCAGATAGAAAGTGTGCAAAAAAGGTTTACAAAGGAAGTGTTTATTAGGAATGGTTTATTTAAAGTTTCCTACCCTCAAAGATTGGCTCGACTCGGTACTACTTCGTTATCACTAAGACGAATTATCTATGATAAGAACCTTGTTTTTAGAATTGTTAAGGATCACTTGGATATTGATAAAAGTACTCTTCGCTTTTTCCTTATTCGACGGGATTACAAGAGGCCACAATTTTAGAATTCAATCGCAAAAATCACACTCAAAGTTTTTCAAGAATCTTTTTCGGATCGTGTTATGGAAATCTGGAACGAGCTTCCTGCATCAATCATCCATTCTTCACCAAAAACGTTCAACTGCAAATTAGAAAATTTTCTTAAACAGGGTATTTGTAAAGTTAACTGTAGCAGTTTTTTTTGTGAGAGCAGTCAATATTTTGTTTGAATATATAGCAACTTTTTCAGTGAATGAATTACTAAATCGATTTATGAAATGAGCACTTTCCACATTTGCAAATTCTCGGACAGATCACTTTTGCGAATATTCAAAAAGCCAGGTTTTGCTGTAAACTTTTGTGCAAACCCTTTTGTACTATTTTTGGCTCAATATGTGTTTTATTCTGCTCTGTTCATCGTTCGCTGAGGCAAACTGCAAAATTTAAGCTAGCTTTGAGCGATAACGGGATCACGTAACTTGCTCTAACTTGTTCCGGAGCTCATTAGCGGATATCTGAGGAATCAGAAATCACCACTTTTGGTTGAAATGGTTCTATGTTCATTCTTAATTGTTTTTCTATACCGATGCAGTACTGCAGCGAGCATTCGGAAATTCTTGGAGTTGCTTTCGTACTTTGCTTTGAAAATCTGGAACGAGCTTCCTGCATCAATCATCTATTCTTCACCAAAAATGTTCAACTACAAATTAGAAATTTTTCTCAAACAGGGTTATTGTAAAGATAACTATAGCAGTTTTTTGTAAGAGCAGACAATATTTTGTTTGAATATATAATAATTTTTTCAGTGAATGAATTACTAAATCGATTTATGAAATGAGCACGTGGCATGGCAATGGCATCAAATTACCCGCCCCAGCATGCAATAAAATTTTCAAAAATTGCAGTATAGCTCCATTCAACTTTTTGATTCGGATCTTCTGAAACCGGATAGAACCCATGGGTACATATCAATTTCATTACTTGAAATATCATTGGTAGTGGATATGGACAGGTCTTGTTAGATTGCTTTCATTTGAGGCCAATTATTCAAGTGTTCCAATAACTAAGACCTCAGACGGGTTTGACCTTTTCCAAAGTGCATGTTTAGCGGGGGGGGGGGACACAACCCGTATGAGGGTTCTAACGGAAAGTTTGGAAAATTTAGGATAAACCTGGAAATGGTAAATTTTAGGGCGGACCTATGTATGAGTGCACTAAGCAATGCTTGTATAATCTACAGTATCCTAATCTCAGTAGATGGCTCCTGCTCCCTGAATGAGAGTTTAGCTTGGAATCCTTGTTTATCCAAAAGCGACCGTCTACGGTATGTATGTGTTTTCTCGAAACTCTCGAAATGAGGTAGCATTGTAAGGATAAAGGTGGGCGTTAATTAGTTCCCGTTATCTCACACATTCGACTTCCACTGGATAACGCGAAATCTGAATGCCTGTTTGGCGTATACAATGAACTGAAAAGGTGGCCAGCTGAGCTGACAACCAGTTTCGATTTGGCCACGCATAGACACTGATTATAAGTCTTCCTAAAGTAGCCATGTAGGGTAAGGAGTGGCAAAGTGCATTACTCTTGTGGAAGCGTAATCATCGGGCCATTCCAGTAAAGCAATATCAGGTAACGTTGTCGGTTCTGTGGCGGGTGTTGAATACCGATTAACTCACGTTTACTCTGAATGTGTGCGTTATGCCTCCCATACCTTGTTCTGAGCGAATTAATCAAAATCAGCCGAACACTCATCATACACAGCAGATCTGAGATTGATTCTTGAGGTTGACTTGGCAACAGATTCAGATTAGAGATCATATGCATATGTGAATGTTTAGTGCTTCGGCTTCGCCGCCATATTCTCGTCCTCGTTTATATGGGTGGACACGAACGTTTTCTTCCAGTTTATCTATAAGGTAAATGTGTACTTTACAACTTCGCCTTTCACTTCGATGCTAACTCTTCGATTTCAGGGTCTCGGCTGGCAGACGTTGGTTCTATTCATTCTCGTCGTCACGTTTATTTTCGCTTTAACCATATTGATATCTAACATCTTTGGCAAGGACGTTCTCGGCTCCATCGGCAAGAAGAGGGTACGTGCTAGGCTTACTACGACTTACTACTGAGGCCTTAAGCGCGAACATTAGAGATCTAACAAAGCCGTCCAACTGATTAGATTAATCATTAGATAAAGGCGACGCCAACAGAAATTATTCTGTCTCTGCAGTGAGAAGAGTACTTTGACGATATAGTCGATGTTCTTACCCTGCAAGGCAAACGACATGGGTTTGAATTTTCTCCTTATACAAAAACGTCCGTGACATGATGTATATTGGATGGATTGGTTACTCGAACGGAAGGTGAAATAGAAAACGTTTGTGCGGTTTTGTAAAATTCCTCAGCTTCTGTTTAAAAAGGGTGAATGTCTCAGGAGACTCGAGAATGTTTTCGCCGTTTAAATTGGCGTTGGGTTTTGGTTCCTTTAGCTAAATTCAAGTGTTATATGCAATACTGAGCTCGAGAAAGAGAAAATATCATGTCGTCCTAGAATCGAGCTCGCCCTCACCTGCCTAGCATTTGTCTATGAGATGGATGAAATGAAAACACGATTTATAGGAAGGGACTCGCCGTTTTAGCTTGTCGCCTTTAAGCGCTCCTTTTGAGCAACAATTTTGATTAATGAGAAATGACGCCACAAGTAGTGTTTCGAGTTAAACCTGAGAAATTAGATAACCCTGTGATCTTACTGCCACGTAGGAGTTTCCTGGTCGGTCAGATATAGGCATAAAGGATAAAAGGCGACGTTACTTCCTTGTGGGATGCTCCACGCATTCTACTTCGGGATGTAGTGGATGCGATTTTGTATGCGTATTAGGTCAGACGATGACTTGCGGTGGCCAGCCGATGAACAAGTCGGCGCTTTATCCTTTCCGGACAAGTCTGGTACCAATTCACCGACCCCAGAGGGATGGAAAGCTTGATTGGCCAGGGGGAGGAACCGAATCAGGAACTTGGCATCGAGTGCACGCTACAGTCGGCACCTCCTGCGACTGAGCTACACTCGCCCACTGGTTGGTCAAGCATCCTTTTAAAAATCTAGGAGAGTGCATAGGGTAGTGTACACCACACATACCATTTCTTTACCCCTGAATCGTATCTTCGAGGACACAATGTCGGTTGTCGTTGGATTCATCTACAAGTGTTCGATCGCGTCGGATTCCACTCTTGACCATCTATGGTTACAAGGTATTCTGTAGTTTTTCCTATAAGTCTCCTCCGTTTTTTTTCAACGATTCATTGCGGATTCCGACGGCGGTCTCTTGCATAGTGCTATGCAGCTTTCGAAAGAGAATGATTTGCTCTATCAGACCGTATATTGCATTTCTTTTTTATCCTGAATTTTGTCAATTTTAGGTCGTTAAAGTGAAAAGTGGAAAAGTGAAAAGTGGTAATCTGTGACAGCTCCTTCTCTTCACTTAGATTGAAATTTTTTGCGCAGCTTTTTATAGCATTTGGAAAACAATGTCCTATGCTACAAGAAAACATGTTGGTCTTATTTGCTCATTTGTCCATTATTGATTTTTAGGTCATAAAAAGTGGGTCATCCGAAGGAGAAGATTTATTTTTACCGACAGCTCCTGCTCTTTTTGCTCGGCTTTGTATGTCGGTTGAAAGGGAATGACTTGCTCTATAAGAATTTTTGTCGCGTTTATTGGCTGATGCTGATTTCTGTCAAATATCAACATCTGAACAAGAAGGAGTAGTTGGAAGGATGATTTTTCTCGTTTTGGAATTTTGTTGATATTCGACAGAAAACAGTATGATCCAATAAACGCGACAAAAATTCTTATAAAGCAAGTCACTCTCTTTCAACCGACATATAACACCGAGCAAAAAAGTCTTCCCACAGAGCAGGAGCTGTCGGTAAAAATAAATCTTCTCCTTCGTACGTCCCAGTTTGTTGGCCTAAAAATCAATAAAGGACAAGTGAGCAAATAGTAAAAAAGTGCGTAAAAAAGTACAAACCTAAGCGGAGAGAACAAGTGCGCAAATGGCTACTTTTTCACTTTTTCACTTTTCACTTTAACGACCTAAAAATTGACAAAATTCATGATGAAAAAAGAAACGCAATATATGCTCTGATAGAGCAAGTCATTCTCTTTCGAATGCTATGCAGCGCTGTGCAAGAGATCGCGGCGTAATCCGCAATAAATCGTTGAAAAAACGGCGGAGACTTATGGGAGAACATAGTATTTAAAGACTCTCAGTTATGAACCTGCCTTCGTCATCGAGAAGTAATCCGCTTAAGCAATTTTTGTCTTCACCTGGAAGAAGTAGTCCCAGTATGAGCTTTCACATGCAGTAGGCATCATGTAAACAAAATAGCTGTCAAACATGAACAAACAGCAAATCCATGAGCCAACCGAGTACAATGCTGCATTGTAGAACTCCACGTAATTTTCATATACACTGTCAGTCATGTGAATCTTAAGTGATTACGTATATGCATGCGAATTTGGTATCATCTTAGCGTCTAGAACCAGAACATTATCGCTCTCTTGTTCTTGGACATAAAAAAGAGAACGTTGGTGCAACCGATGTGAAAGGACTTCTACGATCCTTCAAACTCCGCTGAACATCCATGGTTTTTCTCAGCATTCGGTTTCTATTTCACAAATTGCTATAGATTCATTACTCCATATCAGTCCATTAGTCGTCAATTGAAAAAATGTTGTAAGTACCTCTTTCTAGATGGGACACTGCTTCTTCATTGTAAGAATTTAGGAAACTGTGGACCAAAAAAGTCAAGAACTGGTGGCTCATAATGATTTAGGAACGATCTCTTAAATAGGAATGCTTCAACGGGAGAGAATTTATGTTAGCCAGAACGAACTAGTTCAGTAGATGTGGAGGATGTAGAACTGTTTTCCATCCCAATTTGTCCTATTTGAACATTGTGGATCGCGACGAAGAGCGAACGGCCGCAGAAGCAAGTGGATGCGGGGCATTTCGAGAGTTTTCGCGGAGAACGACTGCCAAGTTGTTTACACCAGACTGTGACACATACATATACATATAATATAACAGTATTCAATTTGGTACTCAGAAATTCCTGGCATATCGTTCCCTATCAGTTCCCGAAAATGCTGATCATCAGCAGCTTCGTTCGATAGAAGTCGCAGGAGAGGATCTACCGGACAACGGCCCACACCTTTTTTATATTGCCTTAGGTGAGAATGGAGAAATTCGTAATGGCTGGTGGATGACGTGGCGGTGGTCTGCCGAAGGGAGGAGCCTGCTTCGGTGGGCCTTCTGGATCAGATGACCTCGCTCCTCCAAAACTGGTATTATTCCTGATTTAAAAGAGTAGACACTGTACAAAGCTTACAGGTAACGGGGAAGACCATGTCTACTCTTCATTCGTAGTTCATCGTGGTTACGAGAGAAAACACTTCTGTTGTTGAGCTGTTGAATATTAACCTCCACTGGTCCATTCAGCAGAAGGCCCAGGTTCTTGCGCCTGAACAGGTCTTAGGCTTAGTTTGGGCTGGGCCAACTAAGTTTTCAATTCCTCCGGGGTCGCTGAACTGATGTCGTTCTTCTACGAAAAGGATAATAATCTGTCTTTCATCTCGCCACCGCTAACCTTGTGCAGCATAAACGTTAATTTTTAATGCGCGTTACCGGTACCCAAGGAGAATCTGTGGCGCATTCCAAAATGGATCGAAGCAACACAGACCTTTCTTTGCTGCATCAGAATGAGTTGCTGTGCAGTTTGCAGAAGAAGCGTAGCCGAGAAGTGAACGGTGGCGCTTTGGATTCGGAGAAAAAATACGCCGATTCTTAGGGGTAGCTTCAACCAAGTTCTCCTATCGTTATGGGTTCAGAGACAAGACTAGTCATCTGCTGTCTATTGTGACTTTTCAGCTTCTCCTTCTATACGCCATCTGTCTCGTGTCACTTATTGTTTCGGCGTCATTGGAGAGCTGGTATATAGGGCTCACTGCAGGCCACTTACATGCACGATTTATTGCAGTTACGGTATGTTCAATTTACGAGATTTTTCAAGCCTAACCGATTGCATAGTCATGATTCAAGTCTTTCGTCATGAACGCCATCGTTTTCAGGTCTTCAACTGGCTGCTTGTTATTAGCTACATAGTGCTGCTCGTTGTCACGATACTCTTTGTATAGATGCCTTATATGTATTCTATGTTACTTAATATGTGTTTATGAGCAGAAGGTACTATGAGCATGTATCCCTCAACTCTTCACACTAACTATCGTTTGTTGTACTACAACTCGGATGGCTAACTCGTTCACACGAAACTGAGGAAGATGTTTTCGAAGCTCAAGATGACGTATTCAGTTGATACTGCCTGTTGTTGAATATTGGTTTCTTAATTCTGGAGAGAGAGAGTTTTAGGACGTCTTCGAAGACTCCAGCAACTTTTCCACGCATTAGCTTTAAGTGGCGCTACTCAACTTGGCTTGTTATAAACGTTTGCATAAATGAACGCGGTTCAGAATCATTGTGACACATTGGGATCCGTGACATTATGCCACAACAGTACTATACTATAAACTGAAATTGCTTACCAGCGTTTGCAGAGCGTACGGAGGCGACATCGAACTTGAGACACGATTTCAAGCTCGTTTTGGCCCAGGTCATCCAAACATTCGTCATTGACATTGCAGCACCCTTTTTGGGCTGGAATGACGACGGACGCCATTTTTGTCTCCATCGCGAACATCCATCTATCTACCTACCCTTGTGTGATTGAGACTGTTCTTATCCAGTGTGTTATGCGAAGATTGCGGCGTATGTCGGTCGGTTGTACTAGGGAGCGTTATCGAAGGCGTCTATCACTGCATTGACAAGCCACAGGTTTCTCATTCACCACCTTCATCCAATATTGCATAACACGTTCACATCCAAAGCAAGTGTAATGAGTGGTCTGCATCCAGTGGAAGTACCTGACGAATAGATTGGTCAGCTGAGACAGCTCTTACAAGATGATTAAACGTGCTTTTTTACTAGGAATGAGCTGAAAGACTAACCAAGGAATGGAGCGATCGTCCCACCAACGAAAACAATCAACATGGTTGAAACCCACACCATTGGTGTAGTAGGAATCCGAATTTACAGCTGCTCATCGCCACTCCGAAAAAAGCTGTGAGCGAAATTCCAAACCGCAGGGGTCGCATTGTCTGCGCGGGCCGCGGTGGAGTGAGGCATCCTGCCGTGGCCCAAGGCGGGCCGGTTGGCGTAGTTGGTGAGGTTGTTGCTCCACGTCTGAAGTATTCAGGTCCTGCACAGCGGATTTTCTTTGCATTATAATAACCTCATGCCGTGCGAATACAATACTGCTCCTTGCCAAATCGTTTTCAATTAACGAATCAAGACCGGTGTGGAAACGGCTATGAACTAATGCATCTTTACAATGCACATTTATGACGTCGCAAGTCTAGATTTTTACAATTTTCAATGTCAATCAATCGGCAGCGAGAATTTGGCGGGACTTCCACTTCCGCCGCGGAGCGGTGCGGCGTTATCAAAGCTATGAATATGTGCGTAATTACGATTTACGATAAAGGATTTTAGGATTTACGGCTCTTTTTATCAATTTTTTACGATTTACGATATACGACATTTTGGGTCGTAAATTTTCGTAAATGTGATCTTTATTCAACAACCAAGTGGCCACCACATTTAGGTGGACTGGATTATAAAGATGTGCCCACTCTAATGGCCCCTCTTATGGCTCATTCGCACTTCCCTTTAGAGTTGAATCTTGATGATCTGATGTGTTACTGCGTTAGAAAATACCGTTTTGTTCACAGGATTCTCGAATCCGACTTTTCTCTTCGCTAACCAACTTTTCCATTTCTGTAACATTGTAAGGTTCCAGAGCAGAAACAAGTGCAATAAATTATCAAAAATAAGCTCCTGTCTAGGAGATTGGGGAGGCTGGGCTCCTCCGTTTCCGTTCCACAGCTAGCAAAGCGCATCGAATTCCTACTGTCGAAGGTTGTTCCATTTCAGCCCATAAAAGGACATTGAGAGCAGTTTCTTAGAGAAAGAGAGAGAGAATTGACGCAAATCCACTACCGAACAGCATTGGTAATTGGAAGCGGGGTCTAGAAAGTTGCTACACTCATGTGGAAACGATAAACCACTGATGTCTCGGTATATGTCGCGAAGACGGACAGCATTGAGAGATGGGAACGCGCCATCCAATCATACCGCATTGAATGGGCATGCCATTCAGAAAGGGCGTGTACAGTCGGTACCCCTCTGATCCGCTGGCATATGTTCGGTCTGTGCTCTGGTTACTATTGGCTGGCGCGCCCCACCTACCAATGCTGCTCACCTTCGCAACATGTACACACCAATGCCTGTATCGGTTTGCATTGTGCTTTATAGGGCTGAGCAAATTGGTATAGAAGTGCGGTAGATTATAGCGCGGAACATTTCAAGAAAAGGTCGAACTGGTTTTGACAGTCTTGATCTCCATTTCCGGTGGCGTGATTGAGTTTATCGTATTCACCCTATCTAATCCGCTTACGATGCTACAGATTCTCGGAGAGGAAACGGAGCTGGCGAAGGGTAGCCCGAGCGAGCACACGCAGGGGTTATTAAATAGTAGAGCAATATCATAAAGTTCTCATAATCTTACAAGTGCAGGCTTGAGCAGGAAACCGGCGCTTTGGTCAGTGGTGAAACGTTTTTTTTTAATTATTAGTTTTGGCGGCGAATTTTTCGCTGTTGTTTCTGCTAATTTCTAACTAATCCGTGGGCCAAAGATTGGTATTAAGTTAGAATTTTAATGAATATTCAAACAATGCAAGCTTTTTGTTGGAATGTCAAGCATAGGCTTAAGTATTCTTTTTAAACTTATAGTTTTTTGACCTTCCTGAAACGTCTTTAGTTTGGTTTGAGCCTAAGCCGTGAGAAAAGAAATAGTCTGGTAAAAAAACTGTTCAGCTTAAGCTGCAACTAACACAACAGTTAAATAAATATTGAATCACATCTGATTAATATTAGCAGAAGATGCTTCAGGAAATATAATTGTACTGCACCAGGGGTGTGCGTAAATGAAATTTGAAATTTCGTAAATCGTAAATCGTAATTACGAAAAAACCATAGTAAATCGTAAATCGTAAACCGTAAATCGTAAGAGTCACCTGACATGTAGTGCAGTAGAATTAAATTTCCAAAGAGTTTTTCTGTTAATGTTACCCAGATATGATTAAATATTTGTTTGTCGTGTTACGTTTAACTCAAGCTGAACCCATCGTTTGAATATTTTTGAATTCCTAGCGTCCTACCAATTTCTTAGTTTATCTATAACTTAGCGAAATTCGGCGAAAAAGTCGCTATTAAAGCTAAAAATTTTAAAAAAATCATTTCACCTCTGACCAATGCGGGCGAAAACAGCAACTGCACATGTAGTAATTTAACAAACATGCAGAGTCATACGACGGGATTGCGCTATGCGTACTGAGTGAGCACATGACGCAATCCCATCGTGACCTCCGCTTTTCTACATCTTGAAACTAGTCCAGGAACATTCCCATAGCAGACGGATAAGACAGCTTAGGCCGCCGAACCAATATGACCATATTCCTTGGACACCATTTGTAGTCGCTTTAAAATAAGAGGGTTAACGTATTCCTTAACAGCAACCTTGTTGAGGCATCGTCAGTTTCATTCTATAGACGACACAATTTCGATTTAGAAGGTATCTAGTCTAACTTAAAAGTAATCCCATTTGAGTTGTGAGTTGGGAAGA
Source organism: Heligmosomoides polygyrus polygyrus (assembly GCA_947396885.1). Taxonomy (NCBI): domain Eukaryota; kingdom Metazoa; phylum Nematoda; class Chromadorea; order Rhabditida; family Heligmosomidae; genus Heligmosomoides; species Heligmosomoides polygyrus. The sequence continues at coordinate 74,393,687 of OX377206.1, read as the reverse complement.
ACGCGGCTTAAGTTGAAACAGATTCAGTTTGAGTTTGCAGAAGTTCATTTTAAACGCAGAAAGTGAAAACGGTGAATAGACAGCTTCAAGAAGGTAGTTACACAACCACTGCTTCATGAAGGTTACCAAGCATCAACCACAGCGCGATATTCAAATTCGGAAGCTCTGTTAATTATAAATGTAGAGAGAGAGAGAGTGGAGCGAAGGCGTTTCGTAACTTTAAAAGTGCTCTTAAGTTTTGAACCAACGATCTACAACACCAGCGGTAACCTAAACCTATCTAGAGTGCCGGTTTCCTATGCAAGTTTGCTTGTACTTGTCAGATATTGAAATCTTTAAAATATGGCGCTACTATTTAATAATTCCCTGCACTCGCTCGGGCTACCCTTTGCCAGTTTTGCAACGAACGTTTGTTCTCCGAGAGCATGTGGCGTCCTAAACGGATCAAATAGGGTGGACGTGACAAAATCAACACACCGAAAATGGAGGCCAAAACTGTCAAAACCCGTTAAACCTTTTCTTGTGATGCTACGCGCTCGCTTTTACCGTTTTACTGTACCGTTTTACTTTGTATATCAATTTGCTCCGCCCTATAACGTGCAATGCAAACCGATAGAAACATTGGTGGTTTATTCCATCCACATGAGTGTAGCAACTTTCTAACCCCGCTTCCAATCAAGAATGTTGTTCGATCGTGGATTTGAGTCAATTCTATTCGCTAGGGTTAGCGTGTATCTGTTACAAACAAACTGACTGGCCTTATTGCCAAACAGGACGTGGATCTAGAATACTTGTCTCCCTTTCTCTAAGAAACTGATTAGTCGTATTCGAGAAGCCTATGCACAGAATAGCTTCTTCTGCCATACTAACACATTAGAGCATCAAAAAACAGCTCTAAAGGGAAGTAGTAATGCGCTACAAAAGGGGATCATTAGAGTGGGCACACCTTCACAACCCGGTCCACATAAATTTGGACGCCAATTGGTTGCTGATCAAAGATTACATTTACGAATATTTACGATTTACGGCCCAAAATGTCGTAAATCGTAAATCGTAAAAAAATTGGCAAAAATAGCCGTAAATCGTAAAATCGTAAATCGTAAATCGTAATTACGCACACCCCTGTATTGCACTACAGCTCAAGGAACTCTTACGATTTACGGTTTACGATTTACGATTTACGACGGTTTTTTCGTAATTACGATTTACAATTTACGAAATTTCGAATTTTATTTCCGCATACCCCTAATATCGATTATCTGCGCAGCCCAATCGATACGGGTAGATTCCATAACGCCACGCTGACCGGCGTCTGAAGTGTCAATCCGGATTTTCACCACACCTGTCTATCTCATTAGACAACTTCTCAACTGTGAGCGTATGTGTGGATGCAATTTCGAACCACTCCATCGAGATCGGAAGTCACCAGTGTGCGGTATGACGGTCCATTAATTGTCGCCGTATGCTCGGTCGTGATCCTGATTATCCGGAAAATTTTTACGGGAAGCAATTCTTTGTCTTTAAACAGCATGAAGGGTTTAAAATGCAGAACAAGCCCACCGTACAGAACCGAAATCCACTACATACCTCCGCTCATAGAACGCCTAGATGTAATTTCGGTCTCCTACTATGCAAAAGGCGGGCTTCTAGACATGGTCATTGTTTTCGCGTGACCGACCGTGCTGCAGACCGGAAAAAAATTCGGAAAAACTCTGCTGTTGATCAGGGCGAGCGAGATGATCAACTGTTGCCGGTGGTTGAACTTTTCGAAGCCGGACATAATCTTGGTAGGCGCTTTTACCACGCAAGAACAGAGCTCCTTTGCTAAACCGCTGCTATGATCCCGTGAAGTCTTCAAGTAGAATACCTCAGTCCCTGATGGATGAAGCACGCATTCTGGTTCTACGGAATCTCCTGCGGCAATTAAATACAACTTTGACACACCCAGTGACTTGTGGTGCCCGATCGAAAAGTATGTGATTGCGCTTTCCGTATGTTCCTTGATACACCAATTCACCGACCTGAGAAAGTCAGAATTCTTGCGTGGGCTGGTGTGAATTGCCAAGCCTGTACCTACATTCAAACTCTTATGTGAAGGTGCGATCCTAGGCCAGACGAGCAACGTTAGGGCTGTTACTTCACATAAGTTCAACGCTCCTTTTTCACCTACCTAGGTCTATAGCAGTGCGTTGCTGCTAAAGTATGTACAGGATGATAACCAGAATTGACACGTTGGGAGACGGTCTTAGTGGAAGCCTTCTTCTGGGAATTATCTCCACCCTTTTTTTAGCTTTTCTAATTTAATATGTGTGAACAAGATTGAACAGTATAGAAGTGAACAAGGTCTACCGCTGCTGTTAAACTGTTGAACTGCCTTGTTTCACGGTGTTTACTTCACAATATTTATAATAACGATTTTTTAAATATTAGGTTGGACTGAATGTTCCAGCTCTACTGATGCCGCAAGTGCTCGCGCATTCCTTGATTTTGCTCCTAGACAGTTTAGCAATTTGGTAAGAAAAAGGATTGCGTAAATCACGTCGTCAACATTGGAGAGGCACATAAGATGTTTCCTAAAACATGTAAATTTTAAACCACTAACATGGGAAATCTCGAATTTATGCCTCTTTTGGATTAATGACTTCATTATTAAAAATGCGGTTCAGGAGTTGAGCTGAAAATTTGCTCGAAATTAGGCCCACTGATCTAAAAAGTAACAGTGAATCTTCGAGGCACTTAGAGGTGCACAGATATCCGAAGTTGAGGAAGTCACACCACAAGATACATACATAGATATCCACACAAAATAGGAAACAGAGGTAAGTTGTTCGTCGTGAAACAGATCGAACAAAAATCGGTTCAAAGGTTAAAGATATCGTTGTCCTGCTTCATCTATACGAAGAACTACGTCAAGCACGCTGTTACATATTATCTTTCTAGAAATGTCATGAAAATCTAGAAATATTCTACAAGAGAAATACAGCCATGTACAGCAGGATGTCAGAAATGTACTTCTAGAGTTCAAGGCATCTGCGAGCTTACTTATCCACAACTAGAAATTTCTTCTTAGTTGCCTTCATCAGCAACAAAATGACAAACGTAATAGCCTTCACGTTAAGCGGAAGGGCTAAAACTGAGTACCTTCACTTAATTTTTTTAATCCCGACAGAGATGATTTCATGCATAAACAACGAAGGAAAATATTATACGAAGCAGCATAAAATGAACGGAATGCAACTTTTAACCATTTGAACACTACGCCGCTATCAACACATTCCTTAATGTTTAAAATTTGATATATCCTGGACATGTTTAGGAAGAATGCCATAGTGTGATCTTCATACATCTATGTTCTGCAGTAGAGAACTCCTGAGAATTCGGTAGGTTAGGAAATCAGACCTAATTTGTGACTTTTCAATGACTGCGAGTGTAAAACTTTCAACTTCCTTCTCCATGGATTTTGTCGGCATCCTGTCAAAGAACTGTTTTACGTCGATAGCTTGCTTCTCAGAATTTTATACGCTATGCTCAGATCAGTGCTTTTTCTTCTGTTCCTCAACGAAGATGGTCCAAAGAGCGCGGTCTGTTGAGGACAGTTTGGAATGGAATTACATACGTATAATCCCCTGAGAAGCATTACGCTATGAACTTCTTGGTGAAACTGTTTTGAATACTTTCTGGAAGGCCTAAAATTTTCCTCATTTTCCTTTTTCTTCTCGCTGCTCTCTGTTCTATGAACATTCAATTAGTGTAAACAGTTTTTGAGAGACCTGTGTTACGTACACTGTAATATTAAGCGACTGATAAGATTAGATCCTCGCTGCTCAGCGTTTTTGAAATAAGGCAGTTTTGATGAGAAGCGGAAAGCATTGCCCAAAACCCAACTTTCATTTCGCTCCGAATACTACACTAGGTTGGTGGGCTAACAAGTACGCAATTTTTTCTTTTCTAATGTTCAAACACAGGGTGAGAATTTGAAATTTGATTAGCACAGGGGAAATGCATATACAAAAAACTTCGAAAGCATTACCACAAAGCGGCCAGGTAATCAGCGACCATAGCCTTCAGAATGTGCTTTTGGTCCTCTGACGATATGAAGATGTTTCTAGGAAGCGACTGTGGGATTTGAAGGAAGCTGTCTCTCAGCTTTCATTGACTACCCAATGCGCTGGGTTTCCAACGGACTGACAGCTTTGGCTAAATTCTAGGTCCAGCACAATTGAAAACAGCAATTCCATGAGCGTCTGGTGCACATGGTTCTGCGGCTGCAGTCATCATTTACGAAAACCGCTCGAGAATCGGGTCAGAGACTGTCAGCCCAACAATTGCCTGTTTACCCACTGCGCCTGCACCTGGCGCTTCTCTTCCGGTAATTCAGCGAGTGTACGGCTAATCCTAACAATTAATACAAGTGGCGATGCTGCCGCACGGATTCTGAAGTCCAAATTGCAACCATACAGTGTGGCTTATATATACATTGAGATATTGTGCTGCGCCAGAGCACACATTTCAAGTTGCCACATATACATAGTTGGATGTCAGTCTTCATACTTACTACGGCACCGTGCAGAAAATCTCGAATTGCCACATTGTTTAGTAGAAAATTGTGATTCTCTGTGAGAGCGATGAAGCAGGAAACGCCTAATATTCTCGTGGCCAGAGAGAAAAGGAGATCGCCTTCGGATGCAGCATAGATACATGAACAGCAAGCGTTACTTCGTAAATGTTGAAACTGCCATCCTGAAGCGTATGCCTATACATATGTGCATACTTCAGCGTAGGCATGTAGACCAAGGGTGTACATAAAGTTCTAGGCGTTGAATTTTTTAAAACGAATTTTCTCAACGAAAAGTTTTCGTTAAATTTCATTAAACGTAGAATTAGCTGCGAACTATTACTTCTAATAAAAAAAAAACAGGAAAAACGTTTTATGTTTAAACTTCAACAAATCAACAACTACGGGAGAAGGGGGCACCTAACACTTAGGGGATATTCGCCTTGATAAGAAGCCACATGTCTGTCCTGTCTGTCCAATAATCGGAAAGTCATGTCATGTCCACGCGTGGATCAGTTCATCTTTAGAACTGAACACAACGATGTTGCATACATTTTTTTAAATTTCGACAATGATTTAATACACCGCAAAGCGTTGTATAGGGCTGTCCTGGCCATTGTTTTGTGATAATATTTCCGAAGTTTTTTGGAAATGCATTTCCACTGTGCTAATCAATTTTCAAATTCTCAATGTGTATGTTTACAAAAGAGAAGAAAAAACTGCGTTCTTGCTAGCCCACCCGAATCATTTAAAATACGTCTAGCGCCCGAAAGCATTCTCTCCATCACGACTGTTCCAGGTGACGAGCAAGCATATTTTGGGATAAGCAGTGGAGATAGGCAGACCTTAAGAGGAACCAGACCAGTATCTTGTGGTTAGTGGATTCGCTGACGTGTTTGGCGGCTCGGCGAACAACTTCTCTAGCTCCCAAACGCATTACTTCTAAAAATTCAAATGCGCCATAGACGCTATGAAAAATAGCATGGAATTAAAAATAAAAACGGATTCTCGCGCTGTGCGTGGCGTCACAGAGACAAGTCCATAGGTCAAACCCGCATGATTGACACTGGAGCACAATATCTTCTCGCCTCTAACGCTCTGCTAGAGCGCACTGTTTTTCTGGAGCAGTGCTAATCGTGAGGATGATGTCTGCAATACTGGTAAAGACTAGAAGGAAAAGAGATAAACTTCTTAAGAAAACAGTCTGTTAAAATTTCGCTAAATTTCTGAAAATTCCCGTTTAGTCGTTAAACCAAATTTTAACGAAAATGCCATTAATTCGTTAAATTCGTTTAATCGTTAACCGCTGAATACGAACCCCTAATGTAGACAACTGCATTAAATTATGGCCCACGCAATGCGAGATGGACACTTATTTTGAACCGTTAAAACAACAGTCGCTTCAACGAGAAAAGGTAAAGAATATTGTCTTGCTTTGCCCAACGTCCAAGTTCAGCTTACCCATTGGAATAACCGGACCGGACTGTAAACCGTTCTCATTGGTGAGACCGTTCTCATCCACTGTCAGTCTACCCCTCAATTACCAGGAAGGGCTTCCTTCATTAGAAGCATCGTACGCGCAGTCGTACCAGTTTATTCTCATAGAGAAGTTGTTTTCTGTGAATCACTTGACACTTGCACCTGACATTGCGAGACGCCAGGGGGTACTGGGGTACGAGACGAAGGCCGCTAGTTGGCCACTTAGTTCGTCAAGAGGAAGAACGTGGGAAGATGCCCTTTAGCGTGCCTTCTAAACTAGGCGCGGAGATATGCAAGCGCGTTGGCGATGCCCTTTTCCGGTGAGGCGAGGGTCGGCGATGTTCCTCGCAGTGCTTTGGAAGGGTGACGGAACCGTATCTACGGCCTAGACCATTCAGCGCTGTCCACCCTAATATGACATCCGGTTTAGCCCTTGTGATGCAAAGAGAAGGATGTGGGAGGGTTACGTAGGGGAAAAGGGACGATCTCTTTGAGCTACGGTTAAGGAGCATTAGGATGGCTTTAGAAAATGCATTATCCTGGCAACATGGCGTGAACACAGAGCAGTGTGCCATGTGGGCACGTCCATGCAGGTTTTGGTGCGGAAGAGAGCGACAGCGCGAGAGGCCTTAGATGCGTTTTGGATCGCAGCCAAGAGTCCTGAGGTCAAACGAAAGCAGGACTGAGTGCCGGCAACCCAAGAACAGACACCGTTTGCAGTGCTTCGCTGATTGAGATGTACACGATCTGCACCACAAACTCCTTAGATCGAATGATCTCGGGAACAGAAGCTCATCCATACACGTCTACGTCATCTGCGGCGTTTGATGGCCACCTTCGGCATTCATGTGTGAGCTTGTTCGTTCACTACTAATTGCAGTATCGTGTTTCGTCTTTATTTTTCATAAGAATGGTATTCAGCAGTGCAGCTTAGGCTGGTGTACTGTAGATGATTCCGGCTTTTCCATATTCTGAATGAGGGGAGTCCGCTGAAACGTAAGCATTTTGAGAATGGATGACAGCTTTGGTCATCGGCTCAAACTGTTGCATAGACATTCTAATTAGTAGGATTGATTTCTATCAAGTTCTGTAGCAGAACACTGGTCGACGTTCTTTCTTTCATTCGTATCGAATCCGTTTATATCAGTGTTGAATTATGTAATTGCGATTGAGACGGCCTTCTCGCTTCGCGCAGAGGAGCAGGTGGAAAAAACTGACAGCCTCTTTTAGTGAATAGATTGTTGTTTATTTCTTTGTCATTATGGAAAATTTTCATTTTTGTGTTAGAAAAAAATGAATTAGCCATGCTGTTGAAACAGGTTAAACTATTAGTACTAGCCCACTGGCAACATCTATGTAGTTCCAAAGTTCTTCTAGTTCCAAACCGCGACGTTTGATTTACATCATATTTCAAACGCATCCCTTATAAACGCCACTAAAGGATATCCTCAAGCTGCTTACCACCCGTAAGATTAAGTACACCTCAACTGAGTGGGGCTGGTTAATATTTCAACAGTGAAGGAGCAGTCGATTGCTGTTTATGAAGTTTTTGGAAAACAGCCGGTTAGGGCGGCTCCACGAGGTAAGTTAAAGAGGTGCCAAATGGTGCTGCTTATGTTAGTGGCCACTGAGCAGCTTGGATATCTTAGCAAAGCATTCTTTCGACAGCAAGATGCCATGTTTTCCATAGCTTTTGATTGGGGGAAAATTTACTGAGGTTTAATTAGCTGTTGACATACCACTAATTTACAGAACAAAAATAAAGGTAACTGAAGAAGTATATTAGATTTTAAGGAAGAATGAAGACATCTACTGGGTGTTCTGTAGGTTAACCAACTGGAAGATCCAGATCTGCACGAGCACAATTTGTCTGCCACTATAGAGTCGCTATATAATTTTCAAGTGGTCGAAAATCAACAGTATGTATTATAGGTCAAACACCTTCCGGTAGACACATTCATGCTGTATTTACAGATTGTTGAACATCTCGGAATGCCCTTTGGGTTGTAATTTTCAATCTCACTGAGGTTAGTGGTGTAATGTAAATTTGTTACGCGAAAGCTCTATATATATACCGTGGCGCACATTTGTGACGGAGACTCTCAAAGTTTCAATTCGAAGTTCTTGGTTAGGGCCACGCTTAGGTCAACCAAGCCTTCTACACTTCCATATCTGGTGGGATGGTGCCAGATTTGTCTGGGAAGCACAAAGCACTGAACTGCAGATGCTGGCCAGTACGTTGCATAGACCAAATATGCATTCTCAAGTGCTCCGTCACGCCTATCGGCATGCCTCGCACGTGCGCGCTTCGCGCGATGTTGCAGTATCGCTAAACTAAAGACAATCACATCAAGCTAGCTGTTCTGCTTGTACAGCTTTCTTCTCTACCTAGGAGTACAAGAGGCTCGCAGTACGTACAGTATATAGTATGATTGGGCGATCTATTGGTTCCTCACTACTGGTCCTCCCTTAGTGAAACGGCCCCTTTAGTAGTAATGGTCTCCCTCAATGATCCACCCTTTACGGATACCGTCTTCGGCACACCTTCTGAGTTCCCAGACCCATTGGACGACGTCTTCGGCACGTCTACCTGAATCCTCAAACACGTTGAGCGATGTATTCCGCACGTCTTCTGAATCCCCCTGGCACGTACATAGAAGATGTCCGAATATTTTCTGCTATTTTCGAGCCACATAATTTGATCAGTATCGATTGACAGTGATCGATGCTGCAAAAACGAACTTCAGATTCGTGTTGAGTGACCTCAACTACCCCCAGGGGTAACGTTTTGGACCGCCTGGACGAAATTCATTCATTATTCACGACATTCACAAAAATATCGATAGTTATTCAATATCGATTGATGGCGATCGATACTTAAAAAACGAACTTTTGATTCGTGTTCAGCAAGGGCGATTACCCCATGGAAGCCTCGAGCCAGGGAGAAGAAGTCTGGGTATTTTTCGCAATTTTCGTGTCGTAATTTCCCGGCCGCTTATTTTCCCCCGAATTTCCCCCCTATTTTATAATTTTTGCGGCGGCGCCGATCGATAGTATGACTCATTGCTTATCGCGTTATTATAGAGTATGATATTGTCGCCACTGGCATCATGTAGAAATAGAACGTGTGGCGCATCCCAAACAGAGATTGACTAGTTGCGACCTTCGTCGTTAACCTTCAACCCTTACGACACCACATGAATTGTGCCTTGGTGGTGCAGTCGGCGGGAGTGCCACCACATAGGAGCACACCGGTGGGCTTTTGAGTTCGAGTCCTCGTACTGCCAATATTTTTGCACATATTACTATAGTTTGCTATTATTACGCTTACTCATGATCACATGAGGCAATTTTAGACCACTAATGCTTATAACAAATAAAGGCAGCCTATTTGCTCCTTCTGTGCTGATTTTAGTTAATATGTGCTAGTTTTTTTTCGTGAATGGCAGTTGGTTACGTCGATGTTCAGCCAGCACCCTTCTCTACACCCACGGATTACGCGTTCAACGATGAATAAGTGGTCATTCCTTGCCAGGGAGAAGATTGAACCTCATTAGCTTTTGTAATATGATGTGTGAACGAAGCGATAAGGCTTTTCGTTTTTGGTCAACAGGGATTTCCAGAGAAATTGTATGGTGCAGATATGCATCGTTGAAAAACTAGCACATATGAAGGCTCAAATAGACAGCCTTGGTTTGTTGTAAGCAATGATGGTCTAAAATTGACTCCTGTGATGATGAGAAAGCATAAAAACAACAAACTCATATGCGCAAAAATTTTGGCAGTACGTGGACTTGAACTCAAAAGCGCGCCGGTGTGCTTCTGTGAGAAGCGGGACTCCTAGCGATTGCTCCACCGAGGCACATCTTGTGGGATGTCATAGGAGTTTCAGGTTTCAGGTCTTAGAAAAGCGTTCAGCAAAAACTCACTATAATTCTGGGCTCCGCTCACACGGCTCTACATCCTGTCCAAATAGCATCGCAAAAGCTCACCTTGATTTGGGAACCTTTCCTTATAAGAAACATATGATGATAATTGGAGTTGGATAGATTTTCAGAGTAGGCTGGGTAGAGAAGACGTTTGTGATACTTCACGATGTTCTAAAACGAACTCCGGACTACCAGCACACACCACAACTTCTTTTCGCAAATTCGTATTTGGAGAGGGGCTCGTAGCTCAGTCTACTTCAAAGAATAATTCTGCTTTTGCGAAGAATCCAATTTTAGTGAAGGTGACAACACAGGGTGCGCTAAAATTGTGACGACAAGCTATTCAAATCGCCGAAAGCGAAAATGCAGCACTTTTGAGAAATGAAGTGTGCGACAATATTTATTAGTCTATCGTAAACTATACAAAACATTGAGAGACGAAGATATCTTTATCAGCGTCGATACAGGCCTTGAGGCGCTTCGGGAAGGCATCGACGGCTGCACGCAAGTATGGTGCGTCGAGCTCATCCCACGCCTTCTGGAAAGCTTCCTTCAAGCAATCCACTGAGCGGTGAGATTTCCTGCACTCTTTGGCTTTCAGGACTGACCATCGGTGTAATCCATCGGATTCAAATCTGGTGAATTGGCTGTGTGATTTCATGTTCAATTAGTTCAAGCTCGGCGTCAACCCAGCTACGGGGGTGAAGCACATTCAGGAAGTCACCGGCAAGTTCACCCCTAACCGAATAAGTTATTAGAGATGGCATCAGAAGTTCCTTCCCGCCAAGAAGGGCAACTAGGACACTGCTTTACTGCAAATGTAAAGCCGGAAAGCAATGGATGGAACACAACGAGCTGAGGGTTCTGACGTCAAAACAGGATCTCCACCGAAAGAAGATCCTGCTATGCGTTTGGTGGATCTGTAGTGATCCGGTGCAACGGGAGCTGCTCCACGTAGTCAAACCATCCTCGTCGCTCACTTTTGCCAACAACTCGATTCGTTCCTGCAAAAATTAGTGGAGAAGGAAGTCGATACGAGCCAATGTTTCATCCACCAGGGCAACAGCCGACGGCACTTCAGACACGGGCAAAAAGCTAGGTAGTGGGCTGGACGAAAATCAACCACCACCGTACACCTCGGACATTGCGTCGTTTGACTGCCATCTGCTTCGGTCGATGGAGCACCTCCTCAGTGTTAGGCGCTTCGCCGAAGTCGATGAGGTCATAGCAGTGATACATGACTTCTTCAGATCGAAACCACCCAGTGCATGGAGAGCGGAAGAAACTCATTGAGAATAACGGCAATTACTTCGTTTAAACCAACCATTTTTCTTTTGTGGTATAATCTTATTTTTGCTGGAAGACAAAATTTGTTGGGAAACTTGCGACTCAACCTAATATAAATATAATCATAAATATATATTTTTTCCTTCTCCACCGATTTATTTCTTAGTGTTATATATATATATATATATATATATATATATATATATATATATATATATATATATATATATATATTACATTATGAGGAATAAATCGATGCAGATGAAGAAGGGAAAAATCTCAGGCCGTTACCTCCGTCTTTCCGAGATTCCAAAAATTCCCGTAGGACTTCGGCTTCAAAGAATGAGATTCGCTCAATATTAGAAAGTAGCCAAAGAGTCGTTTACTTCTACTGACAAAGCAGAATTTTTCGCATTTTAGAACACTGCCATGTCATATGCTCATGACACCTTATCCTGCCTACCGCAATCTGCCGAACTCCACCGTAATATCTACAGCGAACTTCACATTCATAACTTCATATTCAGCGCATCACTGTCAATAAAACACACTAGCAGCGATGGTCAGATTGTAAAGAGCTGGAAAATTAGAGTGCATGTGTCGTTTTAAGGCATTTTTGGGCTTCTTTTGTACAAGGTGAGAATTCTTCCCTTTAATCTTACCAAGAATTACAAAGAACGCCGTTAAAGCGACATATATGTAGACCACAAAAATCGAAAGTAGCCTTCAACTCCAAGTATTACAGTTTTTATGCATCAGTTTAACGATGTGTTATTTGAAGTTGCCGTTCGAAGGGATGGCAATACTTTATTTGCCG